>JAEIFV010000082.1:0-675090 GCA_018904265.1 Lordiphosa collinella | reverse complement strand
GTCAATGGCAACCAATACTGTGCGCTTTTAAGGACTGGAGGAATTTAGTACGTCTGCGAAGGAGGTGGTGATTCTGCAGAGCGCAGTACTGGTGCTACGGCCTTTTCTAAATCTTGCTGATGTTCTGCTAGCGGGAGGTGGTCTTGCAGTATGGGAAGGATCAAAGCATCCAGGATTTTTACAGCTGCAGCAAGCAATGGGCCAATATGAGGTGCCCAACTCCGATGGTTTACCCGGCTTGGAGACAGGCAGAATCTTGCCTGTTTTCCAGATGCGTTTGGCTGACGAAAAACCTAGTGTCTCTTGCTCGTCTCATACCCAGGAAATGCAGTGCCCAGCTAAGGTGACAGCCAATTCCATCTAACTCAATGTTAGGTAGGGTTCAACCAGAGCAATGGTTAGAGGTGCCTGGCAGCAGACATAAAATGCAATGGGTGGTTCCAAAAAATAAAATTAACCATCATAAAGTAAAAAGTAAAGTAAAATTGGCTTGTCAAGATGACACAGCCCCAAGGGGCCAAAGCCGAGCCTCTCTCAATCTTTTGGCTTGTGCGCTTCTAATTTTAGCACAAGAGAAATATGCAAAACACACGGAACCAAACTCGGGCTCGGATATCAGCCCAAACGTCTGTGGAAGGCGTGACTGCTACCACCGGCGGGTACGGTGGGGAGAGATCCTCACTCGTGTCGTCAGCGGTCACACCTCTGTCGTGGCGGGAGCAGGCCATGGCAGTTGTACAGCTACTGCCAGCACGTCAAAACCAGCCAAGGTGTGGCGCAGCTCCGCAGTCGATGTGTACGCGGACTGTGAATCTCACGGAGGTTCTATCAAAATAGAGGTTGAGGAAAAGCTCCTGCTTTCTCCGGTTCAGGCGGGGTCCAGTATCAGAAACAGAGAAAACAACAAGAAAACCAAGGAGGCATGCGAGTGAAAGCCAACTACAAAGCGGCTCTCAAAATCAAGTCGCGGCTATACGGAAGCGGTGAACTCACCCTAGAGGAGAAAAAGGAGAGAGTCAAGCTTGCGTGGGCCGAGCAAAAGATTGAGGAGGGCCGTAAGCATTTTGCGGAGAAACCTGCGATGCAAGCCACCTCCGCAAAAAATGCCAACAAGGTAGAGGAGAGTTTGGCCAACAAGCAGCAGAGCTCAATTAAGCAAGCGAAGGCGGAGGCCCGGCTAGCAAAAGGCCACGCCCAAGACCGCAAGAACGGGCGCAACCCCTCCCCAAAAGGCACAACCAGCCCAAGGAGTCAGCTATCGACGTGGCTAAACGGCACCTCAACGTAGCCCTCGTCGGAACAGTGGAAGAGAGTAGATGAGAAGCTGTTTGAAGCGATTATAAAGAGGATGGAGAACCCAGAAGCGCAACAAGGGCGACCTCACTAGCTAGAGGTCGTTGACAGAACTGGCATTCCGTCCGTCACAAAAGCAAAAGTGCTCTTCCCACGGGTAGTACCAAAGGAGCAGGCGCTAAAGCTGTGGCGGTGACAAAATCCTGACGTGCCAACTGCTGACTGGAAGGTACTGCATGTTGCCAAGCCCGATAAGAGCGGGCAACACATGGTCCCACATGAAACTTGTGGAAAAAGATCGGGAAAGATTTTATAATTCGGATTTTTGTATTTGTTTGCTCAATTCATTAAAAACAATAAAAAATGAAACATGTTTGGATGCGAGGGTTGTTAAAAAAGTTCTCGGCCTCCAAAGTAGGGTCTTCTGAACAAAGGTTGTTGGTGTTGATGGTTCGCAGCTTTCCGGAACTCACCATCATTTGAAAGCAAAACGGAAGACGGAAAATTGGTTGGTATTAATGCCATTATGGCCCGATGCGGAATCATGAAAAAACATGAGAGAAAGTCGGTCAAGCCCGACTATAACATACTCTGTACCTGTGAAGTGCTGCCCATCACCGTTGCGACCGGTGCCGCCCATAATTGTTTGTTTTCCTTATAACTCAAAAATCGTTCATCCGATCTTTAAAGTTCCTTTGGCGGATCGATTACATAGTATGTCCAGAAGGAACGAACCTTCTATCTGTAAAACTGTAGGAGATATGACGTTTTTTCAATTTGCGGGGGTGGGAGGGGTCGTGGCAAAAATTGAAAATAAACTTGATCTGCCTGCAATTATAAGAATCATATGTCCCATACATGTCAAACCTTTATCTCTTACCATCTCTGAAATCTGTGTTTTCATTCGGACTGACAGACGGACATGGCTAGATCGCCTCTGCTGTTGATGCTGAGCAAGAATATATATACTTTATAGAGTCGGAGATGCTTCCTTCTGCCTGTTTCATACTTTTGCACAACCTTAATTAAACTCTGTGCACCTCTGGCACAGAGTATAAAAATTGAATTTGTAAAAATGGCGGCTATGTAAAAGTAAGAAATCAATTTTTTTGTGCAGTCCAGTGAACAAAAAACAATTTAAAAATTTTTTTTCCAACGATTGAGGTTCGCTTCGCATTGAGGTTGGGCCCTACATCGTCAAAATCGGTTCAGTAGAACTTGAGAAAATCTGCGAACCAGTTTGAAAAACGTGGTCTTGAGAAAAACTAGTTTTAAGTTAGCAGGAAATTTGCGTCACCTTGGGTCACTAAAATGGCTTTATTTCCGAAAATATTCCGAATTTTGGAAAAATCCATTTGGGGTAACATTTTTGAATATCTAATCTAAAAATAAATGTAAAAAAAAATCGAAAAACTTTTTTTCTAGACCAGAAGAGGACTTCAAAGACAAATAGGGCAGGACGCGTTTCAATTTGGCCTTGTACATGCTGGCCGTTTGCTTTTAGGAAGTAAGAGCATGATGAAAAGACTTCAATTATATAAAAGAGCCTGTTAAAAACGTTTGACTTTTCAACAGATCTTTGTTCTAGAAACTAACAGACATATGTTTAAACTAACGCTTTCGATGCGTCCGCATCCGCTGGCTGGTTTCATGGGAAAGTATAGAAAACTAAGAAATACGAAGTTTGGAGGCGTTTCCATTGAAAACGAAAACGTTTTTTCTCTAGAACTAGTTTTTCGACCAATCTTTCCAGGCGGTTCCGACAAATGTGCAGCGAATTTGTACCAGAAGCGATGGAGGACATATCATTGAAACAGACGGGTGGACAGAAGCAAATGGCAATATAAACATAAAATTGAAGAATTTCAGAGGTGTCCCGCCCAGTTTACAGTTGGATGAAATTTATAATAGGCTCAGGGTAGGCTATTAATTCAATATCACCCATAAATTGAATGGTCTCCGTCTATGAAATATTAATAAAAATTAATTTCTTTTACTCGAGGTGCAGAAGAATAAAACGAATGGAGCCAAAACTTAAAAGTATCGATAACATAAGTTTACAAAAAGTCAACTTTATAACCAGAGAAGATAGACAACATTCCTAATGTACTTTCATTGTCACCCCCAAACACACCACAACGCAGCCCAACAGCCTCACTACCCAACCTCAGGCCCACTCTCAACACAAACACCAGCACGAGGACGAGTCCTACCAGCCATGCAAGACTCACCCCTCCCCCTGCTGGCCCACCTAACACCCCTCTGCCCCGCCCTCGCCAACAACACAGTGCGCCGATCCCTGACACGGCAACGATCACCGCTTCTACCTGCACTCCCAAAGACTTCCTCATCCTGCAGTGGAACTGCAACGGTCTCAGCAGGGTATTGGTAGAAGTCACTGACTATATAGTCGGAAAGGTATTATGCTAGCAGCCTTCCAGGAGACAAAACTCACCCCTAGGAACCCTCTAGAAATAACCGCAAACTTCTCCATCCTACGCCAGGACCGCGAGCACAACAATGGAGGTGGCCTAGCCTTCATTATTTATCAGTCGGTTAACTACCGACCATTGAACATCCCCAATAATGATGAGCACTTGGAGGTCCTTGGAATAGCAGTAAGAAGCGGAGAGGAGGATATAGAGGTAGTAAACGTCTACATTCCCCCAGTTTCTGCCTGCCGCAAGGGCTACCGTTTAAGCATACAACACCTGCTTGATGGTGACCGGAGGATGCTGGCAGGGTATTTCAACGCCCACAGCGATGCGCGGCTCTCTGCTCTAGGGTGTGACGCCCGTGGAGAACAACTTGAAGAGTAGATCGAGGCCTCAGATTTCTGCGTAACCAACGAGGACCACCCAACCCGCATCGCTAGAAACTGCACCAGTTCACCCGACCTAACAATAGTTAGCTCCACCCTCATTGCCAATACCGCCTGGCATGCCGACACAGCACTTGGGTCGGTTCAGATCCCCTATCTCTATCAAGGTCACAAAGGATGCGGACTTCATAACTTCTGAAGACCGCACCTTTGTGAACTTTGGTAAGGCGGATTGGGATAGGTTTGAGTCAAGCACTGAGGCGGCGTTTGAGGAGCTCCTACCACCAAACACAGTCCACATAGGAGAACACGTTTTCCGAAAAATCCTTTCCGATACAGCAAAACGCTGTATCTCAGCAGGACGCATCCCACAGATACGTCCCCTCTTCCCGGCTGAGGCAGTGCCACTCTCCAATCGAAGAGATGAGCTCAGGAAAGAGAACGCTGCGAACCCGGAGATACAGGTCCTAAACGAGGAGATTAATAAGCTAGTCAACATACACAGGAGAAACACCTGGCTCCAGAACTCGATGAGTTGGATAAAGGCTCCATAAAACTGTGGAGCACCATTAAACAGCTTACTACGCCTCGGAAAAACAACCTTGTAACAGTTTCGTTTGGAAATGTCACCCCCGCCAACACCACAAAGTGCGCCACAACCTTTAACAGTCAATTCGTTGCTCAAACTGTAAGAGCTGACAAAGCCAAACGGATCATCACCCGCAAGATCCGCAATCTCCCATCCTCAGAAGATCCGGTGTCTTTTGATCCGGAAGCCATTGGGCCCGATGGGCTAGCAACCATTACGCTAAAACACCTTGCACCGCTGGGCATCAGATATCTGACCCATACCCTAAACATATGTGTCAGGTCACAGACCATCCCCAGCATCTGGAAGACCGGATAAATCATCCCGATCGTAAAGGCTGGTAAACCAGCGGGTGTAATGTTCGATCCGCTGTTCACTTTCGCTAAGCACTCCGAGGGAGTTATAAAGAAAGTGCGGAGCAGGAACAAGGTCCTAAAAGCACTTGCAGGAAGCACTTGGGGGAAAGAAAAGGAGACGCTGATCACAACCTACAAAGCTATTGGTAGATTTATGGTGAACTATGCCGCTCCTGTCTCGTCTCCATCATTAAGCGACAAGCAGTGGCGTAACCTTCAGTTAACCCAAAATGCTGCACTGAGAGTAGCCACAGGCTTCCACACCATGTGGCACCCAGACCACCTCCACCAAGAAACAGATATGCTCCCGATCCGCGACGACAATAAACTACTCACTCAGCAGTTCCTTATCAGCTGCTTCTGCGAGTCACATCCAAACTATGCTTGCACCACCTTTGGCATGTCTAGGCGACCGCAAACTACATATCAGGTTTGACTTGAGAACCGAGCTTACCCCTGCTGTGCTACACCCTGGAGAAGGACGGCCCACACAATCGACCTGCGCGGAAGCGAAAAAGCAGGCACACACCACCATATTTGCCATCGCCATCTCCTCCTACCAGGACAATGTAGTCCTTGGAGGACCTTCTACTTTCCTTTCTTTTCTTTCTACGTACAATCTTCTCAGCCGCTACAACAACCACCATTGATAAGACTAAACTCGTACCTGCCAAGTCCCTCAAGTTTCTTTGCGAGTAGGAATCCAAGCTTATCTGCCCCCAAATCCACCGCTTCCCTTTTAACGACGTGGACAAAAGAGGTCAACCTAACCCTCGACATCCAGATAAATGGTCAAGGCATCCCCACGATTAAGTACCCCAGAATATTGGGAGTTTCCTTCGATCCCCTTTTTAGTTTTACGAGGCACTCAGAAGAGACTATAAAAAAAGCACGAAGCCGGAATAAGGTGCTTAAAACCATTTCAGACAGCACATAGGGGAAAGATAAAGAGACCATTGCCACGACCTACAAAGCTATTGGCAGGTCCCTACTAAATTATGCAGCTCCTGTCTGGTCCCCAGCAATAAGCGATACACAATGGCGAAACATACAGCTAGCGCAGAACGCAGCATTAAGAGTGGCCACAGAATATCACACTCTGACTCATCCTGACCACTTACATCAAGAAACTGAAATTCTGACTGTTAGGAATTACAATCAGCTTCTTACCCAACAGTACCTCATAGGATTCCTGCTAGAAAACCACCCTAACTACGCCTTTACGACGACTAGCATGTCCCAGAGACCTAAGCCAGTACGTTGGGACCTTTGCGTGGAACTCGCCTCTATCCATCCGTTCATCGGAGCAACCCCTTTAAATGCCCTCTTAACCTCACCTCCCTCACAGCTCTAGATCTGTGGTTCCATTAAATCAAGGCAGCTTCCTTCCTCGAATAGGACATGGAATAGTCTTAACATCCCCCTATAACCTTACCCTATATCTTTCTCTTTTATTTTCATATTCTATCTGTACGTACGGATCAACCCCACCAGCCGTTACAACAACAACAACCACCATGGATTAGCATACCATATTCCTGGTTCAGCGTCCACGGCCCTGTTCAACTTCGACGGCTGCAACATCGGTCGTTCCACATCGAGCAACGTGCATGCGCTTGCATGCCCATCGATTCGTACCTACTTGCACAGGTGGACAACTACCACCTTCGCTGGCATAACTGAACCGCAGGAAACCGGGCACAACGAGGAGAGCTCCAATTATGGCAAACGACGCCAGCTTGGGCCGCATCTTCAATCACTCAATCGAGAACCAACGGCCACAAACGACCAGCTTATCCTCGGAACGCTCTTTGATGGCATTTGCTGCCAGCCAGAGCCCCATCTATAAGTTCTCAAACAAACGTGCCTGCGCCCATAATCGTGTAACTAACACAGCTCTCGCTTTCGCACATCAAACGAACTGGGTTCAGTCGTGTCTTCTACGCGCACTACGCGACTATCGAGCTCTCTGAGCTGGCCACCTGATCGACAAAGTCCTCATCCGAGGCAGCGACAAAGTCTTCAACGCGAAGCAACAAAGTTCTCATCCGCGGCACATCGATTCTGGTGTCTACTACGAGCACGTCCGTGAACCTGAACAGCAGTCTTCAACTGAGGCACCTCGAAGGTCTCCACGAAGGTAAATTCCGCCTCAACTAAGGCACCTGGAAGCTCTCCACAAGAGGTAACTTCCGCCTCCACTGAAGCAACACGAAGTCCTCGACCAGAGGCGACTTTAACTTCAACTTAGGCTCCTCAATCGAGGCACCTCAACGAGAGGCGACATCTTTCCGGCCCAGACGAACTTGGTTATGGACCCCCACTCGAAGCAACCATCAACCTCGACAAGAGGCAACAATCATCCCTGATCCAACGATCTTGCTTATCGACCCCCACTCAAAGCAACCACCGGCCATCAACACAACTACGCAAATCCGTAGTTTTTACCCATCTTATCCATTTGCTCCCACACGGTCACTGGAGGGGGAGTACTGTGGCGGCTCTGCCCACACTAGTCACCAGCGACTATCGAGCTCTCTGAGCTGGCCACAACCAACATACAATTTGTATTGAACTAGTTAAGTGAAACAATAAAATATTATAGCAGATTAAGCACAATCTTAATCCCTATAGAACCAAAATCAAACTTTGGTTTTGGTTTTTCGTGATCATTATTCAATTCAGTTTACGTAAAAACAAATTTGGGTTGAATGGGTTAATTTATGTGGCTGCAGGAGCTAAAAATTTGAACAAACCTCGTAACACACGTTTATGAAAATTTCTCTTAAACCTGACCCTCTGGGGGAAAACGGACAATTTATTTGAGTTCAGCGTGTGAAAGTATATTTGGAATGTTGGCTATCTTCTCTGGTTAAAAAGTTGACATTTTTTGGAAACTTGTGTAATCGATAGTGAGAAAATTTTCTGAAATCTTTATTTTTAGCCTATTGTTAGTTGTGTGAAAATCACAAGCCAGAGAAGGGACGGTTTCATGTTAAAAGGCCCTTTAGCCTTACAAGCACATGAAAAAAGCACATTCTGCAATGTCCGACTGAGTAAAAATTGCAGCACGCGGTCAAAATGGGTGGGAAAGCGTTTGGAAGCAGCTGGTGAAACATATTATGTCCTTGAAGCTTTACAGCTGTGCGAGTATTGAGAGCAAGGCAAAACGAAAAGTTATTTTGGCTTATCGGATATATTAGAAATCGAAATCGATTGGGTACATTAAATTTGAAAGTTGAATTAATCGCCGCTAAATCAGCCGTTTCTCCCACTGTGCGATAGATGCGATTGAATAGGTGCTTACAATTGCACCCAGTGCTTTTAAGGTCTCAAGCTGGACCCAAATCCAAGTCCTGCATTACCCCCCAGTCTATAATTAAATCGTACTTCAGTAATAGTTTTTAGGCACAAGAGGGGGACAAACCCCATACGGTGTCTGCAGGTGTTCCACCAGTTTTCGTGCATTGACCAGGTCTATTCGGCTCCATGTACGATGGGACAGTGGCGCTGCTAGTTAACAGTCGTAAGGTGAAATAAATTTAAGAGCTATTAATAACCTTGGAGTAATGCTGGACATCAGGCAATGCTTTGAGAAAACCTGGCTTACATCGGAGAGAGTGCAGCAAAATCTAGCAGCGCCTTAGCTATAATCATGCTAAACACGCGCGGAACAGAATAGGGGCAAAGACGACTTTTGGCGAGCGTCCCCAAAACCACTTTATTGCAGGCGGCACCAGTCTGTCATCGTTCCACAGTGTTCTCTAAGTGCGCTCATGGTTACTTCTGCGTATCGTACGGTGTGTTCATTGTCGGGATGATTCCACTTAGTAAGCAGGGCACAGAAGCAAATTATTGGTTGAGTGAAGCAATGCCCAAAAAATATAGTTGTCGGTTGTAAAAATGCATTACACTTGGCGTACTGTTCAGGTTTATTTTTAAAATATTTATTTCATTACCATTTTTTATTAACAAAAGATTGGAAACATCTTGTTAGAACTAGTCCTGGAAGATACAACATCGGCCAGTTTTTGCTTAGATAAATGTCACAGTACTATTCAATTAAGGCTCGTCTTTAACTGATTAGGTTGGTAATATTCGTGAATATTCTATTTAAGATGGTTCATATATGACTGGACATGAGAGATTTGTATTGAGATTCGGGTCGTAGTTAATCTGTAATGCTTTTATATAAGTTTAGAAGAACTTACAAAAGGTAGCTAAGGCGGGACCACTCTTCAATGGGCTTTATGAGCAAACTTCTAGATTAAACGATATGATGATAATGCTTCTATTCTATTTTAATAATAGATTTCAAGGGCGAAATATGCCTTTTATGCCTTTTCATGCGTTTAAATTAAAGACTTGACTTATGTGGAAAAATGAAGTTAAGATACTAGTGAGGCTTTTCCGAAATATCGAGTTTGATTAGTTTCCCCAAAGGTCCAAAAAAACATCATTAATCCATATTTAGAATGGCAGTTGCACAAGAAGCCTGCCGAAAACGCCATTTAGAACCGTGAGAATCACACATCTTGGTAGTCTGAGTTAGAATTTTTTCTCAAATTTTCCTATCAATCATCCGATTTAACTGTTCAATTAACGTATTTTTCAATATAAGAATTTCGAGTATATACAGTTAAACAGTTCGTAACTGTGGTAACAGTGGTAGCTGTATTTGTAAGGATGAAGCAATCACCATAGGAAAATGAGACTTGGGCTGTAATAGAGATACTACCAAAGTAAATTTGGCCGGCAAAGTTGAAACAACAAAACGGTGAATGCATATTATAAGCAAACGTATATATAATTTTTAAAACAATAACTAAGTTTTATGATATTTTCGAGTTATACCCTACTACTTGTCAGCATTTTAGTTTTTCTTAAATTTATTTAAATAATTCTTAAGATATAGTTATATTTTTTATCAACCGTACGTAACATATCAATGGAAAACATAAAATGTATTCAGCATTAGTTTGCGTGACACGCTAGATCGCAGTTTGGATTATGAACCAATTTTAAGTAGTTTTTATACACTTGGCAGCAAAACACCCGCGTACACTCTAAAAGTTTAGTTTTATTTAGCAGCATGGGAATTTGTTATAAATAGATTTGCCAATGTTGTAATCTTTTCTTTACTCCTATATTTCCCTTACCCTTAATCAACCTTTTGTTCAGTTTTCCGTCCCGAAATTTTCAAACAGGGTTTTTATTTTCTTTATTGCATCCATCGCCATTTCTTCTCGACTTTCGTTCCCTACTGTTTTCTAAAGCCTTTCATTTCGATCCCACTTCTAAATCTATTCTATAGTTCAGGGGCGGGCAAGCCCTTGCTCCGATTGCTCCCAAGAGTTATTTTATGGCAGCTGGCGTTACGCAAACGCATTAAAAATTGCCTCGTCATCGCACAAAAGCTAGCTGAGTTCGAAGCGAATACAACAAATCTATTGCTTATCGAGGCGGCAGAGACGACTGCAAAAACAAATACATGCAGTGTGTGTCTGGTTGACAGACTGGAGCCTCGAGTTGTTATTATCTATTGTTGGACTGCTCTCAAACTCAAATCTTATGCCCACCGCTGCTATAGTTCATCCTTTCTTATTCATTCCTCCGTCTTTCTACATTCCTTTCACTTATTACTAAGTCCACTGGCTTCCTTCATTCCTTTTTGTTTTTAATAAGCATCAACTGAAATCAATAGTCTGTCCTCATCTGCAAGTATCCATTCTGTCGAAGACTGAAGGTTTTTTTTCAAAGGATTTTATAGTCGAAAAATGGAAAGGTTCAATAATGTCAGTGCACAAGTTACTGTGTTAGTGTGCTAGACTTATGCACTTTTATTTGTTCAAGTTTTAGAGGAAAATTAGTGAAAAATATAAGTTTGTGTTATAAAACTATGGAAATTTAGTTATAATTAAGGAACATGTGAAAACTATTAAGTGAAAAAAGATTGGGGTATTACATGCTCTATAAACAGAGATCTTGAATTTTGAAGGGTTGTAGGCAGTAATATGCGACCAAGTATAAAATCGGGGAAAATAATCACAATAAATTATCGTAACGATAAGTTTTAAATAGCTGTTACGGCAATAAAATTTCATATGTTTATGTGTATGTTGAATTTAATTTGATTTAATATTTCTTAAAAACTAATAATAACGTTAATTAATCATTAAAAACCCAAAATTTAATGTGGTATATTAGAACGTATGAACTTAAAACAATATACAATAGATGTTATACATAGTATTATATTAATGATTGATTGTGGGTTTGTGGGGTACTTGATTTTGTGGCTAACATTCGCATTTACGGATATGGTACACAGAATTAAAGGTATGTAACAGTAATACTCTTACACAAATGTTGATAACAATAACAAAATTTGAATCGATTGACAAAAACGGTTTCTGTATTCGCTTAGCTTGGGTACATGGAGTCGTCCGCACAATTGTTTACATTTGCAATCTTATATATGTAGGTATATACGATCATGCGTTTCCTGTGTGCGCTTCTCTTAAGTATAGTTAGTTGAACATCAATAGACAGTGAGTAGAAAA
The DNA here is from genome assembly GCA_018904265.1 of Lordiphosa collinella. NCBI lineage: Eukaryota > Metazoa > Arthropoda > Insecta > Diptera > Drosophilidae > Lordiphosa > Lordiphosa collinella. The sequence continues at coordinate 663,468 of JAEIFV010000082.1, read as the reverse complement.
CAGAATAGAGAATGTATGTATTTTAATGTTTACAATTCAGTCTGAAAGGCATAGTTGTGTATACACATTCAATATCACCTATTTTGAATAATTTACTGTTAATTGTGTTTGAATTAGGTTTGATTTCTCTTTAATTTAAAATTATGTATAAATTATAGATGATTTATGTTGATTTAAGTTTAATTTTAACCACTTCTTAACGTTATTAAATATAATTTCATTTAATGCAAGTACGGGAAAGTTGCTGTAAATTTCGTTGCGTTAAGTTGGGAATAAATATATATATAAACCTAAATTTGGTACCCAAATACAATTTCCTTTTTAATTTCACATTTGATATTTGGTTTAGTGTTATTTATGTATATATATCGTTAGCGTATTGTATATGTTATATCTGCGATTGTGTATCCAACTTTAGCTTGCTCGTGAGGGTATGGTTGCTCCAATTTGATTCCTGCTTATTATACCAAGATTACTCTTCATCAGAGATATCCGAACTCTCGCTTATATCACTAGAAAACAGTTCCAGCCAGTGATAATCGCGACGATCCACATATTCCCAAAGATAAATCTGCAAAAGAAGTTGAAAAGGCAAATGAAGAAGTTAATTTAAGGGCAATTCACATCTCCTACATAGCACTATCGCCGTATGCGCGTCCTACATGCGATATTGTCATTGTGTATGTACAATACCAAGAAAGAAAGTCGGTCAAGACGGACTATAATATACTCAGTATCTGTGAAGTGCTGCCTATCACCGTTGCGAACGCTGCTGCCCAAAATAGTTTGTTTTCTTTATAACTCGACTATCGTTCATCCGATCGCATCTATTCCTTAAGCGGGTCGATAAATTATCCTAATTACTATATATGTCCGGAAGGTACGAGTCAGAGACCTGCAACAAGCCTCTAATGCTTTGTCACACACAAGCGTTTACTTGGCTTGGTTGGACTCATCGCCTTGGTTCGACACACTCGAAATGATCGCAAGCACATTGAGTCAGAACGAGCAAGCTCTTTGCTTCGTACGAGTAATAATATGAACAAGTTTTTCATAGCACGAGTCAAAGTAAGCCCTTTGCCCGCAATGGACTCGCAACAGAATTTACTCGTACGTACTATGCTGGTTGACGGGTAATTGTTGTTGTGTTTTGAAAACATCCAACAACTTGCCACAAGAAGGAAAGAAAGCGTATGCAAAATACAAATACTAAAAATAGGCCATCATGCTATCTCTTTTGCTCTCAAAAATTATTGTTTTTTGAGTGCTTGTGACGATTGTGTACAAGCGTTGAACATAACAGCTCGCAGCAGATCTTTGATTTCGGCAACAAGTACTCTCGGTGGCTCGTGGTCGAAGCTAGGAGTAATAATAATGAATAATGATAATGAACAAACTTTACTCATGACGGCTCGTAGCAGAACTTCGATTTTAGCTACATGGGGTTTTCGTCGACTCGCGGCCGAAGCAATGAGACAACTTGAGTATGAGTACGGGCAATACTAGAGCTTGACAAGCCTTGAGCGCTGATTGTACTCGTGGCGGCTCGTTGCAGTTCTCTGGTACGAATCTTCTATCAATAAAACTGTGGGAGATATAACGTTTTTTCCAAATTGCGGGGGCGGGGTTGTCGTTGCAAAAATTGAAAAATAAACTTGATCTGCCTGCAAGTATAAGAAACATATTTCCCAATACATGTCTATCCTCTATCTCTTACCATCTCTGAGATCTGTTTTTTCTTACGGACAGACGGACATAGCTATATCGACTCGGCTGTTTAGGCTTATCAAGAATATTTATACTTTATAGGGTCGGAGATGCTTCCTTCTGCCTGTTACATACTTTTGCACAGACAGTATACAGAGTATAAAAATATGTACAATACAAATAGACAATACAAATGTACAATACAAGGAAATAAAAAAAAACAGCACTATAGGACCAAAAATAACGATATGGAAATTTTTTTTTTAAATTTTTCTAAAGGACTAAGGGTTCCACACTATATACATATGGGACAATCCATTTCAACTCAGCCAAATTTGTTAACTGCTATTATATTGAAGTACTATAGAACAAAAAATGTTTTTCCCCTTCGGGATCATATAAAACTTTCCAAAAATCATAACTTTTGAACGGTGTAACGGATTTGAACGAATCAAAAACTGTTTTTTGTACTTTCTCGTGAACTTTTCGGAAAAAAATATAAAACAACTCACAAAGTTTCAATCATTTTTTTAAAATAAAAATAACAGTTTTTGGTAGTTTCTTCAAGAGGGCCACTCGATATTTCATTCGAATATTTTTTTTTTGGTTAATTTTGATTTTGATTTGAATATTCGAATGAAATATCGATTGGCCCTCCTAAACAAACTATTCAAAAACCTTTTTTTTTATTCAAAAAAATTAATTCTGATAACTTTGTGAGTTGTTTTTAATTTTCCCCGAAAAGTTCACAAGTACCAAAAAAAGTTGTTGATTCGATCCAATCCGTTACACCGTTCAACAGTTAAGATTTTTTAACGTTCTACGTGTTTTCCGAATTATCTGGAGAACTATTAACGGTAGGGGAACAAAATTTATGGGGTTTTAGCCATTAAAATTTTTTTTTAAATAAAAAAAAAATTGGGTTGGCTGAGTTGATATGGAATGTCCCATATGTAAGGCTATCAGAATTAATTTTTTTTGAGCCGGCTATTTAAAATCGGTGCTGCTCAGCATAATAGATTGTTTTCCTAATGACTCGACGGCTCTTTACTATTCCTTTGGCGGATCGATAAATAATGCTGATTATTAATTATGCTTAGAACGTTTAATGAAAGAAAAATTGCTAAAAGTGGTACAATTGAGTGGAAGTCCTAGACGTGGTGGGCTGTCAAAGACAGATGACAAATGATTTTTTTTATTGATCTGCTACTTATATGTATATACTTTTCTGCTAGATTTGGGTGAAATATAATTACCAGCTTTTTTCATTAAATGAAAAAACGAATAACAGTTTTGCAAGCTTGCAACTTTTGATTTGAATTATCAATACCTTATACAATTTAATTTTTTTAAATTATTCGCAGTGAGTTCAATTTTTTTCTGATAATGCAACATTTGGAGAGTGTTGTGTCAAAATTTCAAGTAAATCGGAGCAAATTTAACGAAGATACAGCGTTTTAAGCGACCGACCTCATGTATGAAATGTATGAGTATAAAAAACTAAGTCGCTTTTTCCCACAACTCAAGTTTTCAAAGTCGGTGCCCCTCATAACTTCAAAACTACTGCACTGATTTTTTTTTAAATTTTAAACACTTTTTCTGTACATTATTTACGAGGTGACGCTGTCGAATTTTCTTCAAATTTTTAATAATTTTTATTCTACAATAACAAATTAGGCGATATTTTCGCTTAAAGTCGCGTTTTTCACTTCAAAATATTCTAAGTAAAAAATTAAAATTTTCGAAAAACCCTCCCAGCTTTACCTGGGGAAATCTAATATCTATCGAATAAACTTTGGTTTTTTGATTTCTGATGATCCAGCACCAAGTTATGAGGAGGCACCGCTATTTAATTTTGTCCGAGATACTTCCGAATAACTGCTGCCATATCCGTGTTTTTAATATTTCTTCAGTTTCCTAGCTGAATTTCCAGTTGTCAGAACAATAATTATGAAAATAATTTATTTTTTTTAATAAAAAATAGAGGGAAGCTAACTTCGGCTCGGCCGAAGTTTATATACCCTTGCAGCTTGAATATATAGTCATCCGAATTGGCAGAACTTTATAGACTTGTGTGAAAGCATACAAAATAAAGAAATGCCAATTTTACCCATTGAAAACAAAAAGTTTTTCTAACTAAGACTACTTTTCAGACCTTACTTTTCTATGGGACCTATACTATATAGACGTCCGATTTCAACCAAACTTAGTGGAATCTTGGAAAAGGATAGCAAAAGAAATAAATACGAAGTTTTAAGGCGTATCCATTGAAAACAATAATTTTTTTTTTTCAGGGATGCAAACCGGTTCTGAGCCGAACCGGTTTTGAACCGAACCGCTTATTCCAGCTGGTGAACCGAACCGCAAACCGAACCGGCTTCCTTTCAGAAATGCTGAACCGAACCGAAAACCACAAAGAAAAACGGTTCGGTTCAGTCTTCTCTTCCCAACGGAACTTATAAATTTGGGAATTTGAATCGTTTCCCTAAGATAATTTTATGTCCAAACTCACATAATCTAGCTTGGCGCTTGTGTGCGTAGCAGAAAATCACGAAGTTAATGTCACAACAATAAGCAAACGAACAAATGCCTCGTGAGAGAACAAAAAGCCGAAAACACGCGTCGTGAGAGAGCAAGCAGCCGAGCGGGCTATTTATAGCAGTGTTCCCCAGCCATGCCCCAGGGGGGCCGAACACAATCGAAAATTCACAACGAATGCTTGCCGAAGTAATACATCAGAGAGGCTCTCTTTTTGGGGAACCCCGATTTATAGGAAACACGTATTTTCTCTCTCTCTATGAGTGTGTCTGCTGCGACACACTCCACTACCAACACCCCACCGACACTATCCCATGGGATAGGCTTTTGGCATTTTGGACACCACTGGTTTATAGGAATTTAATTTCCAAAGTGTGCAAAAAGCTACGACAGAAATCATAATATTTAATAATGTGCCTTTCTGAACCACTAATCCGAACCGAAACCGCGGTTCAGTTAGCTCCAAAAACCATGTAATGAACCAAACCGGCGGTTCAGAAACTATGTGAACCACTGAACCGAACCAGTACTTATTTTCGATTGGTTTGTATCCCTGCTTTTATTCACTAGAACTAGCTTTTCGACCAATCGTTCCTATTTGAGCTATATGTTATAGTCATCCGATTTTGACCAAAATTTTTAGAATTATGTGAAAGCATTCCAAAAAATTAAATGCCAAATTTTAGGACATTTCCATTGAAAACAAAAAAGTTCCCTTAGCTAAGACTACTTTTCTGTGACAGCTATACTATATAGATGTCCGATTTCGACCAAACTTAGTGGATTCATGGGAAAGCATAGAAAACAAATAAATACAAAGTTTGGAAGCGTTTCCATTGAAAACAAAAAAGACAGACGGACAGGGCTAAGTCAACTCATCTTGTCATGCTGAGCAAGAACATAGTTATATATTTTATGCTTCCTTCTATGCGTTACAAACATCTGGACAATTTTATAATACCCTCTGCAAGGGTATAAAAACTGCTGCGTAATTTTTCCGTTGCGCAAATCCATATCCAGAGTCCTCTACGCGAAAAAGACAACTTATTGCCACTACGTTCTGTTACCAATTACGTAGCGAATTACATAATGTTAACGCCTCATTCCGCGCTGACGTAAGTAAAGAACGATACGTATCGATCTTTCTTGAGTAAATTTGAGTAAGAAGAATAACAAATTGAAAATTAATGCACAAAACAGAAAACGTCGACTAATGTTATTTTCTAAAGTGGACTTAAATTAATAAAGTAAATTTAGCTTTAATAAAGGCCGTAATAGTGAAGAGTGTTGTGTGGCTCTAGGCGGATACAAAAAACTCCGATCCCAACGCAGTCAGGACGGCCTTGATGTGGTTCAGTGGAGAGCTTCCCAAAAGCGGTAAAAAATGCCGCTACATATTGAAATATTAATTTTAGTTCAATATATTTATTGAATGTGATGGAATACAAAAGGATGCCTAAGTAACGCTGAAGGATAGCAACTGGGGCTACACCAAAAATTCCAACTGCAAAGCGCTTCAAGACAGGTAGCGCAGATGGCGTTCCAAAAAAATAATCCTTAATTTGGTGCCCTCTGACCGAGTTGCTAGTTCCACAATTTATAAAGTATTTAAATAATATTTTTGACATTTTTGTAAAAGGTCTACAATGATAATTCAAAGACAAATTACGGGGAAATTGGGAACTTTAAAGCCTCACCGGTATCATCCACACCAACAGCCATTACCAATTGCCTATATAAACAAATGAAGTAGCGAATATGAACTTGTGAATCGTAAGATCAGAGAAATTAGAAAAATCTCTGTGCTTGGCAAATCACAAATGCGATTAATAGCTACAGCTTTTAGCCTACACAGTTGTGCTTGTGTGTAATGGTGGATGGGAGCTTGTATTTTTATGTCATATGTGTGTTTTGTTGTCTCTACTGGCAATTGTTATACTTCAGGCTTCGCCTTAGACATAGTATTTTGCAACGCCGAGTAATTTCTTTTAAATACCGAGGTATTTGTGTATAACAAACATTACATGTGACTGTGTTTTTTTTCATGCTTTTGGGGTTTAACGACATGGTTTGATTTTTAGTCAGAGTGCTAGTTTAGCCGTCTCAAGGTCGGAGAGAAATTATAATTCAATAACTCTCAAGAAATCAACAACAAATGATATGAACATATGGACACAAGCAGATTAAGGTTTCCTAGACATGATCACGTTTCGTTTAGTACCAACTAAACTCGTCAGTGAAATGCTAAGACCGCTTCTATACCAACAGCCATTAGCAATTGCCTATCTAAACGAATGATTAGGTTTTTTAATTAATCAATATTTTTTTTTTTGCATGTTTTTGTACAAATTTCAGTGATCCCTCATTAAATGTGTATCCTTAAGACAATAAAAAGTTTGAACTAAATATTTCATTTTTATACCCTTGAAGAGGGTATAATAAAATTGTTCGTATGTTTGTAACTCATAGAAGGAAGCATTTCCGACCACATCTCTATATATATAAAATAGTTTGTCCTTACTGATTGGCAATCATCACACAGCCTAAACGGCAAAAGCAAGAGGGCTGAAATTTGGACAGGAGTTTTCTTATGTAGTGAAAGTGCGTACTAAGACGGGGTTTTGGAAAATTCCTACCGAAAAAGCCTGAAAAGCGTCGGAATAGTTTGTATGGACAAAATTTTATTTTTCATCCGATTGACTTGAATTTCGGTTTGTAAGGATAGTGAGTGAAATAATTTGTAATGTTGGGAAACTTAACCTTAGGGTCGGAAAAGTCATGGGGAAAACTCTGCAACCAAAAACCTATTTTCATCCGATTGGCTGTAAACTTGGTTTGTAAGGATAGTATGAGAAATAACGATGACGGTAGCGGTAACGATAACGGTAACGAAATCAATAACGATAGTGATAACGATAAAGTCATCGATAACGGTATTGATAATGAAAAAGAATTCAATAACGATAGCGATAACTGTATCGATAGCAAAATCAACAACGATAACGATAGCGATAACGATAACAATGATGATATCATTGACGATAACGGAAATGTTAAACTATATCGGTTTTATGTGATGATTTTTTAATAGCTTTACTGATCAAGCATAGACTGACGGAATGAAATTGGCATCAGACTTCGTATTTATACGTTTTCAATGCTTTTTCATGATTTCAAGATCGAAACCGGATAAATGTATAGTACAGCTGCCATAGAAAAGTTAGGTTTAAAAAACATGACGAGCTGAGTCGATTGAGCTTTATACGTCCGTTTGCCTGTTTCTACGCGAATTAGCCCCTCAGTTTGAAGCTATCGAGCTGAAATTTTAGCACAGAGTCATCTTGTAGGTGCACACTGCACATATGTCGGAACTGCGAAAATCAGATGGCCACTTCTTGTAGCTGCCATACAAATTTTTTTTTACTTTTTTTATTTAATGTTCCAATGACACAAGACATTAAGTTTTCTCGTTTGTTTTAAACAAGTAAGGGAGCTGTAGTCGAGTGCCCCAACTACAAAACACCCTGTTCCCTTGACTTCTTGTGTTTTCATACACATACTCACACATACACACACACACTCTACATTCTACATTTACTTACATCAAGCAAATCAATTATTTCATTTTGGCTATGCAATTTCCGAGCACGTTTCGGCAAGCCAACATCGACGATATCGCCATTGGGTAAAGCGTGTTTGTAGAAGCACTTGTTGCCAAATGGACATTTTCCTTCGCCCTTCTTGAAGTATTTACAGTCCTTAACACCCAAAGCGGCGCGATAATCATTGAGCAGTTTGTCCTTTTCTTCCTTAGTTTCTACCCAAAACGCGCTGGGGCAGACAAAGTCGGAACACACACGACATTCAGGGCAAGCACTAGAATATTAAAAAAGATTAGAAACTGGATTATATATTAGCATCAATAAAAAGTGGGCCTTTAATATTAATTGGTAAATGTAATGTATTATTTATTGGTAAATCGACAAATTCTATTTACAAGGGCATTGGATTCTTTAAGTGGGCTCTCTGGTTTTAACATTTGGGTTTTAATCATGTTGTTTTTAAATATCTTTGGGATTTGTATCATTTGATTATCAGGGGTGCCCCAGAAATCGCTTTCGCTCTAAATTCGCTAGAACTTCAATTCGCCATGCCACAGACCCTGTTTACGAGTGATTTCAAAATCGCCCCCTACTGAGTCGGCAAGTTGCTTAAATAAGCCTCTAAAATGCGATTACTTAAAAATAAACCTCATAAAGGGTGTTCAATTTCTGAATAAACTGCATCAAAAAAATTAAACATTTTGCATGTTTATTTATTAAATGATCAATTTAGCAAATAGCTAGTTAAATCGCTAGTTTAATTTGGCATTCGCTTCGACACACAAAATCAAGAGTATTTCAGTGAAGCCACCTTTTAACATTTGAACTTCGAAATTAATTGAATTTGATTTTTCGGCGTTTGCAAATAGTGATTTTTGTGTTAAAACAAAGATAAAAAAATAATTTTATTCTCTTTAATTTATAGGTTAATCTTTGGCGTATTTATTGGGCAATTTGTAAATCGATTGCAGGCAATTTGAGTCTAATAAAGTGGAAACGCTGCCATAAAGTAAACAACGAATACATATGTACATGACGGCAAAAAATAGACGAGAATCCACTAAAATACAAGTTAATTGCATTATTCTTTATTCCGATATATTTAAATAAATTATTAAGGCAAAGCATCGATTAGAAGACCGGGTAATTTTATTAAGGAGCATTAGGACACAATTTTACAAGGGGCGACATGGTTGCTGTGGCTGCAGCCTGGGACTAATTGACCTTGCATCTGGACAACCTTTCTTTCGATTGCTTGAATTGAATAAAGAACATTATTAAGAGAATTTTGCCTATTGATTGTCTTGTCAAAAACAGATTCAAATTGTTCCTAGTGCTCTTGTCAACTCGATAATTTAATTGGCTGCGATCTATCGTCTCCTTACGGACTTGCTTCTTCCGTAAATCATTGACTGGCAAAAGACGTACAAGAGGCTTTTCTTTAATTAAACCGATTCCACTAAGTTTGGTCGAAATCGTACATCTATATAGTTTAACGGTCATAGAAAAGTATAGTCTGAACAAGTAAGGGAGCTGTTGTCGAGTGCCCCGACTACAAAATACCCTGTTCCCTTGACTTCTTGTGTTTTCATACACATATACACACACTGACACATACACACACACTCTAATAATAATAACTAGTCAGAAGGCGGCTGGTTGGGTTTTATTCCGTAGGCGTTCCATAGAACGAATCGGGCATGCCCCATGCAACGGTGCATGGTGTAAATTTAGAAGATCACCCAACCATGGTTCGCATACCAAAAAAAAAAAAAAAAACACACACTCTTACATACGCACACACGAACGCTTGCGCGGTAACTGACAATGCAAGCCCCCCTCTCTCCCACAAGCAAAATTGATTCGTATATACCTTCGGTGTTTTTTGTCCGATCTTATTGATCTTTTCAGAATAGATAGATATTGGGCCTTACTTCATATATATAATGTTTGGAAGGTCTATCTTAAAAACTGTGGCTCTGACAGTTTTTTGGGGTTAAAGGGGGAGGGGGAGGAATTTTCCAAATCTGAAACAAACTCGATTTGAATCGGGTATACACCTACCTACATTCAAAGTCAAGGGAACAGGGTATTTTGTAGTCGGGGCACTGGACTATAGCTCCCTTACTTGTTTTTAATAGTACCGTCTTGATATTCGGTCGTTGTTTGTTTTACATGCTGACTAATCTCTTTGAAAATAGTTTATTTCTACGTGACATTTTTTAACCCTCATTGTCGGGGGTGACACAGAAATCTCTAGAGATTTTGAAGAAAGTTGGTTTGTAAATCTCTCGAAAAATGCGTCGGTGCCACAGCACTTCGAGAGAGTTCTTTTTTTTTATTTGGAATGGTTTGTGTTCAAGATAATTGTCCATCTCGGTTGGAATTTGGTTAGAAGAGGTTTCTGAGACACCCCCATGTTAACCTCCGAACAAAAAATATTTGGGTCAATTTGAAGGTGAAGCCGAAGCCAATTCATAAAGCGAAACAAAACTCTCGTTACGAACCAGAGCCGGAGCCGAAATAAGATTCTGTTTGATTCCCTGGCTCTGACACAACTACGGTCGGGCCTTCTTGAAGTGAAGGCATTTTTAGCAATTTGGGCTCTAATATATGGCAACACTAGAGATAAGTCACGTCATATTTCCATTCATCGAGAAGTTGTAGTCGGTAAGTTGGTAGCTTCTTATAACCGTCCGTACTCACCGTGTTATTTTATGCTCAAACTGCTTGGCCTGCCGCCATGTGCGAATGCATTCCAAACAAAATATATGGTTGCAGTTGGGCAAGATTCCAAAGCGCTTCTCCCTGCCTGCTTTCTCCATGATAGTATCGAAACATATTCCGCAAGTTTTGTCCTTGGAACGAGCGATGGCAAAAGACAGCTCCATGGCCTGCTCGTGCTGCTGCAGGCACTCACGGTTGTGCTTCTTACGTTGCGGTTGATCCGAGGGGTGCAGGCAATACTGGTCGCACATTTCGCATAACTCCATGTGGATGCGATATGGACAGTACTCGCCATAGGCACATGGGCTCTCGTAGGGGCAAACGTCATCCAGAGATCCTGGCTCACTAAACTTGACGTCCACTTCATTTACAGTCGGGCCGCCAACAATTTCGGCCCATGAGATTCCGTTCTGAACACCAGCACCAGATGCCGATGCCCCCGACTCCTCCTCACAGTCGTTCTCCCGATGCGGTAAAAAACGCTTCTGACCAGGAACAAATATTGGTGCATTCGCCCAATTGCGTTGGTGGCTCGTACTTGGCTTAGCATTGTCATCGGCTGCAGCAGCAGGAACAGCGCCAGTTCGCTGCTCACATTCTGGACGCCCACGGGTCAGATCGTGGGAAAAACGACAGAGCTCGCCGAACCTGCAAATTCCTCGAACATAGTAGCGGCAAATTGTCTGACTTCGCCCAAGGGTAGCATTGGAAGTGGCTGGATCGCTGCTGGCGACGGCGGCACTCATTCTGCTATTACAGTTGCAAACGGATCTGTTTTGATTTTTAGAGATCTGACAATTCTCGACGTTGACCTAAAAATGAAAATGAAATACTTTGATCAGCTGTCAACCATTATATTTCATTAAGCCCTCCCTCCCTTCAATAATTATTTTTCTTATTTAGTTGGCGACGCGTTCAATATTAATTTCATTTATTTATCCGCGCAACAATTCTTTTTTTCATTTAGTTGGTTATTTTCCTTTTTCCTATTGTGGCGTCGCGTCGCCCACCATTTAATTATATTTATCAGCCTTGTCTCATTTTCTTCTCATCCTCTGATTTTGCATTTCTTACATTCTACTCTGTCCGCTGCCGTTGGCAGACCACAATAGAAAGGAAAATCGATAATAAATAAATGAACTTAAATGGCGGCAGCGACGCCACCACAATGCTTAATAGTTGTGCTAATCTGAGCGGATAAATTATTAAAAGCACTGCAGTTATTCTAATACACACATACAATTATTATTTTCTTTCGTCACAATTTTCAATCACATCGACATCGACACATTTGGTCTCTCTGTGTGTCGGGTCTGTAAAAAACTAGAGGTGGGAATCGTTGTCTTGTCGTGAGATATTTTTCTCTCTTCTTGGTTCGATTGTAATTATCGAAAGCATTCCTTTATGTCCACGGCAGTGTTGCCAGTTTCGCTTTTTTCCCGTCAAATCTGGCTTTTTTCAAAACCAGATTGAGAAAATTTTAAAACAGCGGGCAGCGGGAATTCTGGCTTTATTTTAAATTTTGAGTCTTTTGAGTTAAAACTTATAAGTAAATCGATAGTTTGTCAACTCTTTCAGTAGTTTAAGGACTCTAATAGCAATCTCCAACGCTCAGCAATCTGTCATTTATAAGTGCATGCCAAGGTTATAGATCGATTGAGAAAAGTGCCTGTCGGGAGCAGAATCTAATTTCTTAGATCTATTAATTTATTCAAATTATTAACTTAACTCATTTTCATACTTAACGTAACTGCCCTTCTGGCAGCCCTTTGTTTGCTTTGTTTACATTTGTAAAATCTATTTATATGCATGCAGCAGCTTTTATCTAAGCATATGCGTTCGGCTACCGCAACTCTGCTTGCAAGCCTAGCTATGCTTATCTCGGCTTGCGAGATCAGTAGTTGTTATCTATCGCTCGCTTTGTAAACGTCACTGCACGCATCGCATTCGCACACGCATAAAAAACAATTAATTGCAACAAATAAACATTCAACAAACATTGTTTAACAATCAAAGCAAAATCCATTGTACATTTAATCAACAGCAACCATTACACATGCAATAAAACAATCACATTCTTTCGTTAAACACACACCTCAAGATCAATTGTTTAAACGATTTCGCAAAAAATTTGGCATAAATTAATGCCTCCTCGAAACAGTGCCCATCTATCTGATGGCTATCAATTCGCTAAAGAATGGACTACTTTTTTTACCAGATACTGATATTGATGGAATAAGATTTTGAGAAACTTGTTGCCAAAATTTATATCAAACTAGAAGAAGAAAATCGCGACCCCCAGTTGAGCTACTGAATTATTGAGTTTAGCAGTTTTACATTTTCTATAAATATGTCATTAGTATTGTTATGATTTATTCTTCTTGTTTTCGATTTGTGGAAAAATTTGAAAATTCCTCAATTCAACAACTCAACTGGGGTAAATACCCTAATTTTATTAGGCAATATAATTCTTTTCAGGTCACCTGACCATATCAGCCTTCTTTAACAAGTTGACAAATTGTCGGTTTTCAAAATTTTACAGGCAAAAACAAAGTATTGTTCCCATTTTGGAAGAATGTCCGTAGAATATATTTGGGAAAATAGAGTTTCAATATAATGACACATTGAGTGAAATGGAAGAACAACGGCGAAATTACCTTATAGGCCTTACTGAGACCTACGACAAGGATGAGGACGAGAAAATGTATGAGACAGTTAATATTTTCAATAAATTATAATTATACTATTATAAAATTTCATATATATATCTCGACAAAAGTTGGCAGCACTGATCCACGGTCTTGTTCCAGGAATTTAGTTAGGGTATTCACGACCCCCAGTTGAGCTGTGGAGTTGTTGAATCGAGGAAATTTATATTTTTTGAAAATTTGTCAATAGAATTTTTTGGTTTATTCTTCTAGATTTCGACTTGTAAAAATTTCCTCAATTCAACAACTCCACAGCTTAACTGGGGGTCGGAATATTTTAAGTGTATTTCCATCTGATGTTATTTACATTGTAATTACATTGTAAGAGAGATTCCTAGCAATGGCATGTTCTAAAGCAGCGATGTTCCTCCATAGCCCCCAGTGGCCGAGCGCAATCGGCTATTTACACGCACACGAGCCGAGCGCATGCCGATGTCGGGCATATGAGCTTAAGCAGAGCTCTCTTTGCCTTCATTCGCTACCCAGCAGTCATTGAGGGCAGTTCAAAGCTGGGCTGTGTCGCTTTAATATCGCACTCCAATACACTCTCACTTTTTGGCCTCGCTCTTCTTGAAAATCGCTGGTCTAAAGCTTTTTCTACGGCAATATCCACCCGACAAGCGGTATCGAGAACGGATCCTTTTTCGACATTTTCTTTAAGGTTTCTCTCACAAAACTATCGAGAATGTTTTCCATTTTCGGTCCGAAAAAGCATTACCTGTCGCTCAGTTTGTGGCAGCAAAACGTAAGTTCTCGATACACGTTTTCGGATCCGTTCTCGACACATTCTCGATAGCGAAAACGGATCGAAAACTAATCCGTTTCCAAAACGTTTTCGCTATCGAGAAAGTGTCGAGAACGGATCCGAAAACGTGTTGAAAACGTTTAGTTTCGCGATAGTCGAAAAAATGTTTTGTTTCATCCCATTTTGCTTCCCAAATAAAAACTTGGCATTTTTATAGTTTTGTATATTTATTCATTTTAGTTTATTTTGTATCATTAAACTGAATCACAGGATTCGTAATATAAATATTTATTAAAATATATATATATATATATATTTAATATTACATTTACATTTACTACATTCTCTGCTAGCTGTTCCAGAAGCAGCGTAATTTAATGGTTACACTCGTTGATATACTGGCGTTTTTATTTTAATTGGCATTTTATCTTAATTTTATTAAACACTTTTATGAACAAACACCGAAGGAACCTTTTGAAGCTAAATTTGTTTACAAATGTGACGCCGGCGTTAGCATAAAGTCAACAGGCAATTGCGGCTCTGTGAAATTAGGCCGCGTTGCATTTTGTTTGGCGGCCTAATTGCATTTCCGCGCGGTTTAAATCCATTCTGCAAACTGAATTTTGTATAAAATTTTCTAGTCTTGAATGTATTTTTTATAGCCGGTCACAAAATTAAATTTGTTTTTATGAATGATTCTAGGCTGCAATCGCATATGACCATGGGCGGTGTTATTTCATTCGTGAAATGAATTAAGGCCGCGCAGTCTAATTTCATGTGGATATCGCGGCCTAAATTCATTACATAGAGTGAATTTAGACCGCGCGGTCAAGTTTTATTTTGTAATCGCGGCCATAATTCATTTTGAACAAGAAAGAAAGTCGGTCAAGCCCGACTATAATATACTCTGTACTTGTGAAGTGCTGCCCATCACAGTTGCGACCGGTGCTGCCCATAATTGTTTGTTTTCCTTATAACTCGACAACCGTTCATCCGATCTTTACTATTCCTTTGGCGGGTCGATAAACAATCCTGATTACTAAATATGTCCAGAAGGACCGAACCTTCTATCTATAAAACTGTGGGAGATATGACGTTTTTTCCGATTCTCGGGGGCGGGAGGGGGCGTGGCAAAAATTGAAAATAAACTTGATCTGCCTGCAAGTATAAGAAGCATAAGTCCCATACATGTCAAACCTCTATCTCTTACCATCTCTGAGATCTGTGCGTTCATGACAGACGGACATGGCTATATCGACTAGGCTGTTGATGCTGATCAAGAATATATGGTACAGAGTATAAAAAGAAAGAGCAGGAAAGGCGTATGCGTGCGGAAGTCGAAAGACTGTTCGGCATGAGTGAGACTCGAAAATTCTCCCAAAAAGTTCGGCGACTAGCCGAAGGTTTTAAGCCCGGAGCCTCATAATGTAAGGCAGAAGCCGGAAATCTTGTCACAGATCCAGAAGAGGTAGTAGACAAATGGAGAAACTATTTCTCCAACCTGCTGGGTGGCGATGACGAACACAATGACGCCTCTGGAGAAGTAGTGGAACCACCAATCGATGATATAGAAATAGCAATATAACAAATCAGCTGGAGCCGATGAGCTGCCTGCTGAATTGTTCAAGGCTGGCGGCGAAGAGCTGGTAAGGTGCATGCACCAACTCCTCCGAAGAGAGTAAGCCCGAAGATTGGAGTCTAAGTGTTCTCTGCCTAATACTTAAAAAAGGAGACCCTGCAGTATGCGCCACTTACTGCGGAATCAGTCTCCTACCCATTGCATATAAGATTCTGTCATGTATCTTATGTGAACGTCTAAAGCCGAGAATGAGCGAACTAATTGAACCTTATCAGTGTGGCTTTAGACCTGGTAAATCCACCATAGACCAAATATTCACATTGAGACAAATACTGGAGAAAACCCATGCGACGAAAATCAACTCCTACCATCTTTTTGTTGATTATAAAGCCGATTTCGACACACCGATAAGGGCAAAGTTCTTTGAAGCCCTGTCTACTTTTGGTATACCAGCAAAGTACGTTCGACTTTGCATGATGACTTTGAGAAGCACACAAAGCTCCGTCAAAATAGGAAAGAACCTCTCCGAGCCTTTCGATACCAGAAGAGGTCTTAGGCAGGGTGACACCTTATCGTGTAACTTCTTTAATCTGCTGATGGAGTATATACTGCGCCAGTGCCCAAATGCTAACAGATCGGGCACCTTCTTTTATAAAGGTGTAATGCTACTCTCATATGCCGATGACATTGACATTATTGGCAAATCCGAACGGGCGGTAAGCAAGGCGTTTTCGGAGATTGAGAAGCAGTCAAAACTCATGGGCTTAGCGGTAAATGAGGAAAACACGAAGTTCCTAGTCTCAATCTGTTGCAATGGGAGAATACAACTTTAACGTTGTAAAGGACTTTGTCTACCTCGGAACGATGATTACCAGCGACAACAACATCAGTCTGGAGATCCGAAGAAGAATAACTCTTGCAAACCGATGTTACTACGGGCTTAGTAAGGAGTTCAAGAGCAGAGCCCTCTTTCGAAAAACGAAAATCGCGCTATACAAGTCGCTTATTATCCCAGTCCTACAATACGGCGCAGAAGCATGGACATTAGCAACAGTGGATGAGGAGGCGATCGGCGTGTTCGAGAGGAAAGTCCTTCGGAGGATTTATGGACCTGTAAAAGTTGGCGATGAGTTCCGCACCCGAATGAACCACGAACTGTATGAGCTCTATGGGGACACTTTTCTAGTCAAGCGCATAAAACAACAGCGGCTGCGCTGGCTAGGAAATGATACTCGTATGGATGAAGAAGCTCCAGTAAAAAAAGTCAATGCTAGTACCACTCAATTGGTCCCAGCTTTGGTATTTATCCTCTATCTATCTATTTATCCTCTATCTAATCTATTTCTTCACCAATACATACCTTAGTTTCATAAGAGAAATGCGAATTATAGGTAAAGCAGAAAAAATATGACTTTTATTTTTGATCTAATTTTTCTTAAATTTGGAAAATAGAATATTATTATTTTTAACAAGAAATCCATTTTTCAAATACTTTCAACAAAAAGAATCAAACAAAACATTTCTACTGAAATTTAAAAAAAAATTTAAAATTCCTCGATTTAACAATTGCGTAGCTAGACTGGGATTTTTATCTTTTAGTTTTCTACTTGTAAAAATAAAAAAAAAATTCCTCAACTCAACAACTCAATTTTTTTAAATTGATTTTCGAGCTTTGCATTCCAAACTATACTAAAAAAATGGTCTAGTAAAAATGGCGTTTTTTGGCTCTAAGCTCTCAAAATGTACATTGTACAAGTTTTTAATGCCATACTGCACTTTTTTACACTGCTTAATTTAATACCTTTTATTGGATTTCATTATTTCAATTCTGAGATTGAGATTCAGAGGACAATTTTTTAATCTTATGAATCTAAGGACTTAAACATCCTACAAAGAAGACAGTTTAAAATTTATGTAAGGTGCCAAAATTTATGAGAACGCCGGAAACAATTACAGCGAAACCGAGCAAAAGCAAGAAATAGTTTTGTGGCACAAGAATTGCTAGAACTCAGGGTTTAAAGATAACCAATACTACACTTGAGGCATTAAGACATAAATTCGAAGGAATTGCATTGTTTTTTCCCGAATTTTGCAATTTTATAGTAATTGTTTTCGACGATCCTTGCTGCCCGAACATTTTCTCTGCTAAAAAGATTAGTATATGTTAGTAAGTACGAGATGTGTTCAAAAAGTATCACGAATTTTGAATTTTCGCTCGAATTTCGATTTTTTTGTGGCGTTATGTTGGTACTCATGTCTATCACTTATGTCGACAAGCTCGGCCATTTTGAATGTTCACTTAATTGTTGACAGCTGCTTCGCTTGCACGTGTTTTGGATCGTCTTCGATTTTTACCTATTCACAAAAATGGATCAAAGACCCTGTATCAAATTTTGTGTGAAAAACGAAATTAAGTGCGCGGATGCATTTCGAATGTTGACTGTGGCATACGGAGAAGCTACCTTGGACCGAAGCAACGTTTATCGGTGGTACAAAATGTTCTCAGAAGGCCGAGAAGATGTGAACGACGAAGAGCGTGCCGGACGCCCGAGCACTTCAACAACAGACGAAAAAATTAATGAAGTGTAGAAAATGGTATTGGCCAATCGTCGAATCACCGTTAGAGAAGTTGCTGAGGACCTAAACATATCGATTGGCTCGTGCCATTCGATTTTTATCAATGATTTGGGCATGAGACAGGTCGCCGCGAAATTCGTACCAAAATTGCTGAATTGCGACCAAAAACAGCATCGCATGAACATTGCTAATAAGATGTTAAACTCTGTCCGCGACGACCCAAATTTGCTCCAGAGGGTCATAACTGGTGACGAATCGTGGGTTTATGGTTAGGACGTGGAAACCAAAGCTCAATCATCTCAATGGAAGCTGCCGCACGAACCAAGACTGAAAAAAGCGCGCCAAGTTCGGTCGAATGTGAAAGTTTTGCTGACAGTTTTCTTCGATTGCAGGGGCGTTGTGCATCATGAGTTCTTGCCACAGGGAAGAACGGTCAATAAGGAATATTACCTGCAAGTTATGCGCAAATTGCGCGAAGCAATCCACCAGAAACGCCCGGATTTGTGGAAGAACAAAAATTGGCTTTTGCACCACGATAACGCCCCTGCTCACACATCGTTGCTTGTGCGCGACTTTTTGGCCAAAAACAACACACTAATGATGCCGCAGCCACCGTATTCCCCAGATCTGGCCCCCTGTGACTTTTTCTTGTTCCCTAAACTGAAGAGGCCCATGAAAGGATGACGTTACGCTACGCTTGACGAGATAAAGACGGCATCGAAGGAGGAGCTGAACAAGATAAAAAAAATGATTTTTTGAAGTGCTTCGAAGATTGGAAAAACCGTTGGCACAAGTGTATAATATCTCATGGGGATTACTTTGAAGGGGACAAAATAGATATTCATGAATAAATAAATAGTTTTTGAAAAAACACAAAATTCGCGATACTTTTTGAACACACCTCGTATATCTGAGCAAAGACTCAACGGGTTACCGTTGGGAAACGTTCACAAAGAAATACAAATTAAAATTGAAATAGTATTGCAACAATGGACTGGGCAGGATCCAGTTCATATGATCGCATAAAAAGTTTAAAGAAATGTACATGAAGTTTTATCCACTAAAGAATAATTTGAGTGCGAACGCAACTAATAAAATGTATTCCTCCTTAAATTTTTAGGGACTCTGTTCTTTTAATAGAGCTTAATTAGCTCGTATTCCAGAATTAATAAGCGAGTATAAATAAAATTCTGGATCAAAAGCTAATAACACAAGTTAACAAACAATTAATGATTTTTTCATCCTCGACAAATTTATGTCATTCCTTATGTAAAATCTTGCACTGAATCCGAATCTGGAGTTAAACAATTTTGAAGTAGAACAGATTTCGAGATAGTCCCAAATGATCGTTTTTTGCATTTTTGAAAAATATCCTCTCATTTAATTACAAATATCTCAATTATGAAGCAACTTATGATACACCAAATGAAAGCTAATAAAATTATCTTTCAATTATTCTTACGTTGTTTTATTGTCAAACTTGTATTGTGGATGCTATTTACAAAGATATCAAACATTTCGTTTTATTTTTTTTTTCAAAAATTTGAAAAACACGTTAATTACACCGTTTTTTTAACTAAAAAAAATGTAAAATTTCTTTCTCTTTTGGATGATGTAAACTAATATTTAAGATATTAAAAAGTGTCCATTTATCGAAATATGTTGGAAATTGTAGAAGTTATTAGTATTTATTTAAAAATGAGAATATTTCAGTATTACCGTTCAAATGGTACTAAAAATGCCTATGGTCCGTTTTGCTCCCCTATTTGTGTACAACTTTTTTGAATTTGTTAAAGATCTGTTAGAGACTAGCACAGACACTAGTTGTTCTGTTGTATAATGATTTTGTCCGATTCCTAGGTAATAAAGTGACTGAAATGATCAAGGAGTCACATGAAAGCTTTGCGCAGACCTTAAAGTTGTTGCAATAGATCAAGGATTGCAACAAGGATATACTAAACGCATGTGTTTTTTGCGCAAATGGGACAGTCGGGCACGCCACGAGCATTACTTTCGAAAGGAATGGCCGGAACAAACGAATTACATAGTTGATCAAGAAAATGTAAAGTTCGAGCCACTTGTGAGTAATTGGCAAAATATGCTGCCACCTCTTCATATAAGGCTGGGTTTGGTTTAGAAATGTTATAAAGGCTTTACAAAAAGACGGAGATGCATTTGCATATTTGAAGAGCGTGTTCCTTAACCTATCCTAGGCAAAAATCAAAGAGGGTGTGTTTGATGGACCGCCAATTAAAATACTTTTGGAGCACTTTAAATTCAATTTTATGTTGTCCAAGAATAAGGAGAACAAATGGAATTCGTTCCGTAGTTTTTGTGTATTATATTAATGTTTTTATTGTATTCAAACGCTACCCATTTTATTGCAAACAGGAGTGAAAATTTCGGTATAGTTCATTTTTTGGATTTCTCTCCTGAAAACCTCGTCGTGAGAGTGATCAGCTTGGTGAACGATTTCATCAGGTTATGAATACTATGAAATTCCGCTATCAAGGACTTTGGAATAAGGCCATGTTGGGT
Source organism: Lordiphosa collinella (assembly GCA_018904265.1). Classification (NCBI taxonomy): domain Eukaryota; kingdom Metazoa; phylum Arthropoda; class Insecta; order Diptera; family Drosophilidae; genus Lordiphosa; species Lordiphosa collinella. The sequence continues at coordinate 642,747 of JAEIFV010000082.1, read as the reverse complement.
GACTTTTGTTGGTTTCTTACACGAGAGGAAAACTGTACACACAAAAGGCGAAGCAAAACTGACCATAGACATTTTTAATACCATTTGAGCGCTAAAACTGAAATTGCTCATTTGTTAAGTAAATGTTAATAGCTTCTACAATTTCCAACAGATTTCGATAAATGAACACTATTTTAATTTGTTGTATATATTTTTTTACATCATCCAAAAGGGAAAGAAATTTAAAAAAAATTGTTTGTTAGTTAAAACTTTTTTTAACTCCAGAATCGGATTCAGCGCGTGATTTTACATAAGAAATGACATTAAATTAAAGAGGATGAAAAATGCTGTAAACTAGTGTTATTGGATCAAGCAATTCGGTTTTGGATTAAGAATTTGCATTCTTACTGTACTTTTCACATCTTCTCTGCTTGTAATACACCAATAAATTAACATTTTTCGTTCAAAAAAATTTTTCTTGAGAGTGGCTTAGCCCCCCCGGCCACACCTCTTTGCTGTTGGCGCCAGCTTTGTAGTAGTTAGCCATGAAAAGCTTCTCAAACTGCCGTTCGGATTCGGTGTTAAACTGTAGGTCCCTTTCTCTTGTGCTAAAATTAGAAGCGCACAAGCGAAGAGATTGAGAGAGGCTCGGCTTTGGCCCTTTGGGGCTGTGTCAACCTGACAAGCAATTTCACTTTTACTAGTAGTAGTAGAAGTATCTGTATTTAAAATATTTAAAAAAAAAACATTAATATATTATAAATATAGTTAATATAGTTATAAATATAGTATAATATAGTATAATAGTATAATATAAATAAATATAAAGAGTATAATATAAAGATATATATAAAGATATAAAAAAGATATAAAAAGTTTATTGGCATGGAATATATCCGTCTGCCAAACTCAGCCCACTTCGAGGATGCCTGCCACTTTCGAGTACTACATGCGCTGCCCCGCTCGTCACAAGATACCACATCGTTCCTTGAGGACAGGCTGGTCCCCTTCAGGTGTACTCGTTCATAAATTCGCCAGTATCCAGGTCTCAGAAACACATAAGTACCGTTTGGCCGCCAAGTATTCTTCCTATTTGTGCCTTTTTCCAGTGTAACCGCCTGAGTTCGCTAGAATAGGCAATTTGCGAAGGTTACACAGGAACATTGTTCGTTGCGGTCGGTTTAAGTCTTCTTCTATTCTCTAGCGGATGCATCACAACCGTTTTACGGTCCCGGCCTCTGACTACGTACGTCCCGGCGACATCGCACCAGAAGGGCACACCCAGCTAGAATCCGTGCGGTGCGCCATGTCGGTAGGGCATAAATAAGGCGGAGTTCACTCGTCAAAATTCTGTTGCTGAGTCATGTGTTGTGATACTTTTTGCTTTCGTCGTAGTTGCTCTAGCTTCACTCCTCCTTGGTTGTTGTGCATATTGGCCAATTGTGACTTCACTTCTTCCATTGTGTTTTAGCTACCATGTCGAAAAGAATTCGTTTGGCGGGTGTTTCGTCAACTTGGATCGTTATATCACCTTATGGTTGGTGTGCTAAGCAGGGAATGCGTATGTTGGGTACGAGATTTTCTTATGTGAACCGAGCTGTTGCTCCACCTCTTCAAGTAGGGTAGCCCCAGACTGGTCCTCATAGCACATATGCTGCGGTGCTTCAAAATTTTAAATTGACAGTTTTTCCCGGGAGCGATCACCAAGGCTATCAGCGCCTTGATCGCAGTCTCGGCAATGTGTTTTGCGAAGTTCAATTGGTGTTACCTTAGAATAAAAATCACTTTACCACCTCGAGTTTCTCCCCGTTTAGCATCCACTGCTCATCGTTAGCTGTTCTTCCTTGCTCCTTTATTATCATCGCCTAGTTTTTGAATATTTATTTGCAATCCTCTGTGTCGCAATACCGTTGTGCCGATTTATCATTTTTGTAGTGTTCGCGCGTCTCCGCTAATAAGACCATGTCGTCCGCTACATCAGGATCTTTACTGTTTGATCTCCAAACTTAACCCTCCTGGCAGTGCCATAACATGTCGTCAACATATAGTCCAAACTAAAGCGGACGCAGCAGGCATCCTTGTTTTACCCCGTTATTTGTTTTAAGCCAATCCGATAATGTGCTTTCGTCCCATACTGCAGTTTGGTTTTTAGAGTACATGCTTTGGATGATATTTACCGTTTTACTCGATACCCCGATTGAGCTCAATTTCATAAGCAATTTTTGCCTGTCGATAGTGTCAAAGGCCGCTTTAAAATCAATAAAGAAAGTGAACATTTTCTTTTGACTTTCTAGACGCTCTTTTGAAATGGCGGTTAGTACATATATGCTGTCCACCGTTGAATATCGCTTTCTGAATCCCGTCTGGTATTTACTTAATATGCTGTAATTTTCCACCCAATCAGTTAAGCGTGCTAGTAAGATCGCTGCAAATGTTTTCATTATTGCGTTTATTAAGCTAGGTACACACGATGCAAACAATTTGCTGCAAGTTGATTGCTGCAATCAAATTTGCACGTATAAACACGAGTGCAACCATTTTGCTGCAAACAAAGAACTTGCTAAATTTGTTTGCAGCAATATTTTTTGCTTGGCGTCTGTATACATTATTATACCGTTATCTTGGTTGCGTCAGTTGCTTGCTTGTTTGCATGTGCTGTTTGCTTTCAGTCGCAATATTGCAGCAAGCAAACCCTTATGCCCCATGTCGCATTCGTACTCGGTGGTTCGACGTTCGATTACCATAGGGTTATCAAAGTAAGTACCCATGTAGGAACTAGCCGAAAAGTTAGCTGGGTGGTTCGCCGTTCGATTACCATAGGGTTATCAAAGTAAGTACCCATGTAAGAACTATCGGTGTAAGTAGTTCCTGCATGGTCAATCGCCACCTCCAGAACTGCAGGGAAGAAACATGTGGGATCGCGAGAAAACGACAAAATTTATTGAATTGTACGAGAATTATTCTGTTTTATGGGATGTCTCGTCAACAGACTATAAAAATAAGCATAAAAAGCAAAATGCTTATCGCGAAATTGCTGAAAAATTAGACAAAAGTGATCAGGAAATAAAAACAAAAATTCATCATTTGCGCACTCAATTTTTGCAAGAGGTGCGCAGAGTGAAGCAAAAAAAGAGTGGCCAGAGTACATCGGACAACTATACCAGCAAATGGGAGTTTTTCGATGCGCTTAAATTTATTAAAAATGACGACGGAAATAATTATAAAATTCAAAATTTGGTAAGTAGTACAATTTATTGAACATATCGTAGTAATTACTTATTTTATTTATGTTTATATTGCCATGACACTTCACCATCAGGCGAAACAAAAAAATTTTTAAATTCTTCACGTATATCTTTTGCTTCAGTAGAGTTTTGCGTACTTCTTTGAATTGGTATGCAGTTTCCTTCTAACGTCAGATCGTTACGCCAAGTACCTGGTACCACTTCTTCATCAACTTCTTTGTCGAATGTTCCATTCGGAGCATATTTTTGTTTTGAATCTTTCTTGGCCATCAACCAGTTATGTTCCATCGAGACAGCCTGTCTTTCGGCCCAAGTTCCAATGGCTTTCTTAAAACCCGAAATCTATTTGCCATTATGCCAAAAACATTTTCTACCACTCTTCTTGCTCTCGAAAGACGGTAGTTAAAAACACGATTTGGAGCTGGTTGATTTCTGAATGGATATGGTTTCATTATGTATCTTTTCAATGCGAATGCATCATCAGCTACAAGTACATAGGGCACCTTTAGATCTCGACCTGGAAGTGGCTGCTCCTCAGGAACATTAAGTTGTTCATTTTGTAACGCATATGATAGACGACATGCGTTAAAAATTCCTCCATCAGAAATTCTTCCTTTGCCTCCTACATCGAAGTAAATTATTTTATAGTTTGCATCTGCTAACACCATTAGCACAACGCTATGCGTGCCCTTATAGTTGAAGTAGGTACTACCACTGTTAGACGGAGCTTTCATAACTACGTGTTTTCCGTCTAATGCACCGATACAATGAGGAAAGTTCCAAATACTTTCAAAATCGGATGAAATTTTAAGCCACTCGCTTGTAGAATTGGGAACCTCAGAAAATTCAAATAAATTATTAATATTTTGTTTACATTTTCATTTCATACTTTTTCACATATATTTAGGATCTAAGTGAAAGCGCCGTTAACACAATATTCTTGGGAGAGGCACCATGTTCAGCTAGTTCGTCAATAACAACAGATGACGTACCAAGTACATCCAAAGGAAAAAAGAGAAAACGTGACGAGATAGAATTTAAGGACGAAGATCTGCTTATTAAAAAGGCAAGCGCTTTACTCGATAAGCCAGCGGATGACCATCAGGTGTTCGGTGATTTCGTTGCATCTGAGCTCAGATTGTTGAAATCATACCAAAATACACTTCTGCTTCGCAGAAAAATTCAAAGAGCTATTTTGGAAGTATCGGAAATTGATAGCGCGGGCACTTTTACTTGTTCCACACCTAATATCGTGGACTCGTCTACCAATTCTCCAGTTTTTGACTTTTCAGATGAGATGCATTTGCATATTTGAAGAGCGTGTTCCTTAACCTATCCTAGGCAAAAATCAAAGAGGGTGTGTTTGATGGACCGCCAATTAAAATACTTTTGGAGCACTTTAAATTCAATTTTATGTTGTCCAAGAATAAGGAGAACAAATGGAATTCGTTCCGTAGTTTTTGTGTATTATATTAATGTTTTTATTGTATTCAAACGCTACCCATTTTATTGCAAACAGGAGTGAAAATTTCGGTATAGTTCATTTTTTGGATTTCTCTCCTGAAAACCTCGTCGTGAGAGTGATCAGCTTGGTGAACGATTTCATCAGGTTATGAATACTATGAAATTCCGCTATCAAGGACTTTGGAATAAGGCCATGTTGGGTGACTTTTGTTGGTTTCTTACACGAGAGGAAAACTGTACACACAAAAGGCGAAGCAAAACTGACCATAGACATTTTTAATACCATTTGAGCGCTAAAACTGAAATTGCTCATTTGTTAAGTAAATGTTAATAGCTTCTACAATTTCCAACAGATTTCGATAAATGAACACTATTTTAATTTGTTGTATATATTTTTTTACATCATCCAAAAGGGAAAGAAATTTAAAAAAAAATTGTTTGTTAGTTAAAACTTTTTTTGAACTCCAGAATCGGATTCAGCGCGTGATTTTACATAAGAAATGACATTAAATTAAAGAGGATGAAAAATGCTGTAAACTAGTGTTATAGGATCAAGCAATTCGGTTTTGGATTAAGAATTTGCATTCTTACTGTACTTTTCACATCTTCTCTGCTTGTAATACACCAATAAATTAACATTTTTCGTTCTAAAAAATTTTTCTTGAGAGTGGCTTAGCCCCCCCGGCCACACCTCTTTGCTGTTGGCGCCAGCTTTGTAGTAGTTAGCCATGAAAAGCTTCTCAAACTGCCGTTCGGATTCGGTGTTAAACTGTAGGTCCCTTTCTCTTGTGCTAAAATTAGAAGCGCACAAGCGAAGAGATTGAGAGAGGCTCGGCTTTGGCCCTTTGGGGCTGTGTCAACCTGACAAGCAATTTCACTTTTACTAGTAGTAGTAGAAGTATCTGTATTTAAAATATTTAAAAAAAAAAACATTAATATATTATAAATATAGTTAATATAGTTATAAATATAGTATAATATAGTATAATAGTATAATATAAATAAATATAAAGAGTATAATATAAAGATATATATAAAGATATAAAAAAGATATAAAAAGTTTATTGGCATGGAATATATCCGTCTGCCAAACTCAGCCCACTTCGAGGATGCCTGCCACTTTCGAGTACTACATGCAGCTGCCCCGCTCGTCACAAGATACCACATCGTTCCTCTTGAGTGACAGTGCTGGTCCCCTTCAGGTGTACTCGTTCATAATATTCCGCCAGTATCTCAGAGTCTCAGAAATCAGCTAGTATATGCCAGTCTTCACCGTTTAGAGCCGCCAAGTATTCTTCCTTATTTAGATATGCCTTTTTCCAGTGTAACCGCCTGAGTTCGCTAAGAATAAGGCAATTTGCGAAGGTTACACAGAGAACATTGTTCGTTTGCGGTCGGTTTAAGTCTTCTTCTTATTCTTCTTTAGCCTTGATGATAGCATCACAACCGTTTTACGGTCCCGGCCTCTGCAACTAATGCCCGTCACTTGCATCTGTCCCGAGCGACATCGCACCAGAAGGGCACACCCAGCTTAGAAATATCTCGCTGCACCTGGTCGCGCCATGTCGGTATATGTGGCATAAAATTTAAGGCGAGCAGTTCAACTCGTGCCTTAAATATTACTGATATGCTGAAGGAGTCATAAATGTGTTTTGGATGATACTTTGGATTGCTTTCTGTTCGTAGCTTGCTCTAGCTTCTACTTCCTCCCTTTGGATTATTGCTTGTTGCATATTAGGCCAATTGTAGACTTCACTTTCATTCCAACTGATATTGTGCTTTTCAGCTTGTGTTATCCATGTCGAAAAGAATTGCGATTTAGAGCGAAGTAAGTGTTTCGTCACAACTTTGGGCAATCGGTTTTCCGGCATATGCATCACCTTGTTTATATATGTAAAGTTCTGTTCAGGGTTTGGATGCAGAGTGGGCTTAGCCCAGTTTCAAGGAGAATGGCGTATGTTGGGGTATTGGTCGGGAGACGAAACATTTTCTTTATGTAGAACCGCAGCTGTTGCTCCACCTCTTCATAGTAGTGGTAGCCCCAGACTGGTCCTGCATAGCACATTATCGCTTTGGCGGTTGCTTCAAACATTTTAAATTTCGTACTATGCTTTTTCCCGGGAAGCGATCACCAAGTGCTATTCAGCGCCTTCTTTGCATCTGCGAGTTCTTCGGCAATGTGTTTTGCGAAGTTCATATTAGGTGTTACTCTTAGATATAAAAATCACTTTACCACCTCGAGTTTCTCCCCGTTTAGCATCCACTGCTCATCGTTAGCTGTTCTTCCTTGCTCCTTTATTATCATCGCCTTAGATTTTTGAATATTTATTTGCAATCCTCATGTGTCGCAATACCGTTGTGCCGATTTATCATTTTTTGTAGTGTTCGCGCGTCTTCCGCTAATAAGACCATGTCGTCCGCATACATCAGGATCTTTACTGTTTGATCTCCAAACTTAACTCCTCCTGGCAGTGCCATAACTATGTCGTCAACATATAGTCCAAACTAAAGCGGACGCAGCAGGCATCCTTGTTTTACCCCGTTATTTGTTTTAAGCCAATCCGATAATGTGCTTTCGTCCCATACTGCAGTTTGGTTTTTAGAGTACATGCTTTGGATGATATTTACCGTTTTACTCGATACCCCGATTGAGCTCAATTTCATAAGCAATTTTTGCCTGTCGATAGTGTCAAAGGCCGCTTTAAAATCAATAAAGAAAGTGAACATTTTCTTTTGACTTTCTAGACGCTCTTTTGAAATGGCGGTTAGTACATATATGCTGTCCACCGTTGAATATCGCTTTCTGAATCCCGTCTGGTATTTACTTAATATGCTGTAATTTTCCACCCAATCAGTTAAGCGTGCTAGTAAGATCGCTGCAAATGTTTTCATTATTGCGTTTATTAAGCTAGGTACACACGATGCAAACAATTTGCTGCAAGTTGATTGCTGCAATCAAATTTGCACGTATAAACACGAGTGCAACCATTTTGCTGCAAGCAAAGAACTTGCTAAATTTGTTTGCAGCAATATTTTTTGCTTGGTGTCTGTATACATTATTTTACCGTTATCTTGGTTGCGTCAGTTGCTTGCTTGTTTGCATGTGCTGTTTGCTTTCAGTCGCAATATTGCAGCAAGCAAACCCTTATGCCCCATTGGCGTAATACACAGATTTGTTTCGTTTACGTTTTCTGTCGCATTCGTACTCGGTGGTTCGACGTTCGATTACCATAGGGTTATCAAAGTAAGTACCCATGTAGGAACTAGCCGAAAAGTTAGCTGGGTGGTTCGCCGTTCGATTACCATAGGGTTATCAAAGTAAGTACCCATGTAAGAACTATCGGTGTAAGTAGTTCCTGCATGGTCAATCGCCACCTCCAGAACTGCAGGGAAGAAACATGTGGGATCGCGAGAAAACGACAAAATTTATTGAATTGTACGAGAATTATTCTGTTTTATGGGATGTCTCGTCAACAGACTATAAAAATAAGCATAAAAAGCAAAATGCTTATCGCGAAATTGCTGAAAAATTAGACAAAAGTGATCAGGAAATAAAAACAAAAATTCATCATTTGCGCACTCAATTTTTGCAAGAGGTGCGCAGAGTGAAGCAAAAAAAGAGTGGCCAGGGTACATCGGACAACTATAAATTTATTAAAAATGACGACGGAAATAATTATAAAATTCAAAATTTGGTAAGTAGTACAATTTATTGAACATATCGTAGTAATTACTTATTTTATTTATGTTTATATTGCCATGACACTTCACCATCAGTTATGTACGCACATTGTTTTTTTATAAAGTCAGAAAAAAAAAATTAAATTATAAAAAAAAAACTTTGGAAAATACAAGGGTATTCGATGGTCGACCCTCTTTCCAAATATTTCACTTGTCGTACCAGACAAGCGAGGTAACTTGATTCCTCCTTTTTTGTGGGAATCAAGGCCTCTTATGGGTCTTACACATTGCTGGAAATATTCCATGCACAAGTCCCACAGTTTTTGGTAGCGTCAGCAAAAATTTTCAGACGGAGTCGCAACGGCTGCGGCCGGTAATCGGACTCCTCTGTTTCAAGCGTGGGATTTTTCAAGTGCAAATCCGCCGCTTGCTGCGCAGTCAGCGCTCAACTCTTTGGGGAGGCTAGGAAGGCAACTTCCAAAAACCCAAGAGTTAGTAAAATTTTGGGAGGCCTCGGGAAAGGTAACTCATAAATCGGAACCAAAAAAAAACATACGAGAAAAACGTCTCTAAACCGTTGGCGTGATCAGACATATACAAACTGTGAAGTGTTTTATTCGGTTATCAACGGTGGTTCAAATGTTACAACCACAAAAAGTTACATACAATTTGCACAAATAAAAACACGCAAAAGTCACAGTGAAAGCGTTTTGTTCAGTTATCAACGGCGGCACGTGAAATTACCTCAAAAATAAAAATGCTAAATTTTCGTTACCTCTGTGGTCATGTGAATCAATTGCAATTGCCTACCATCTAACTTCTTGTGAGGCACTCAAAAAGAAAAGAAAACAAAACAAGGAAGTTCATTTAACACATATTCAAATGTTACAACTACAAAGAGTTAAATGCAATCTGCACAAATAAAAATACGCAAAAGTCACAGTGAAGTGTTTTGTTCTGTTATCAACGGCGCACCTGAAATTATCTCAAATTAAAAATGCTTAATTTTCGTCACTTCTGTGGTCATGTGAATCAATTACAATTGCCTACCATCTAACTTCTTGTGTGGCACTCAAAAAACAAAACAAAACAAGGAAGTTCATTTAACACTGGCTCAAATGTTACAAATGTTACAGTGCAACAGAGTTGCATACAATTTGCACAAATAAAAACCCGCAAAAGTTCAGTGGTTCAAACTCAAATTGGATTTCACAAATTTTGGATACCGTGCATCAGCTAAGAAGGATTTTCGGCAGCTGTACAAACTCAAATTGGATTTCACAATTTTTGGATATCGTGCATCAGCTAAGAAGGGTTTTCGGCGGAGTTTGATATATATATTATTAAGTGTACTTCCTATTATTAATTTTTTTGTTTAATTCCTTTTTGTCCCTTTCAAAAATATTTTTTTTGTGTTTTGACTTCGTAGTTTTTTTTAATAATAATTTTTGAATTAGTTTTCAACCATTGTCCGTGTATCTTTTTTTATCCCAAATGGGAGGTAAGGAGTCAAAGGTCTCCGACAATACGGCTAATGTCGTAAATAGTGTTCAAGTAGTCGACCATACCGGTCACCTAGAAGACTTAACGTTTTGGATAGTGGTTTTAGTCAAAAGCGGCGTTCAATTACTTAAAATTATATCTTCTTAATAAACACTCCTTAAAACGGAGATATATTAATACGTCCGATTTGGAACGAGTGTTCTCAATTTCCGGGGCTTCGGTTCGCACCTAAAAATTTTTTTTTGTCTTGTAAATTTGAACTTTGATATTTGTCCGCTAGATAAAAATTTTTTTTTTTTTTTTTTTGTGTGTGTGCTGATCAATATATATGTATATGATTCATAACCTTCCCCCCAGCAACATGAAAGCGCTTTCATCGAGGGATGAAAAATGGTAAGTGACCGGCGAGTCCGGAAATTAACATTCTTTTTTTTCTTAATTTTTATCTGACTTTTATATATATTTTCTGGCACACGCATAGAAATTTTTATCCATTTTTTTTTTTTTTTGACGTATTCATATATATTTTTTTTTGTGTCTCACTCGCAAATATAATTTTTTTTTTGGGTTTCTCAATGACTACGATTGAGGTTATCAGGCTCCTTCCTTCCCATTAGGGCTCTCACGACACCCTTCAGATGTCGTCCCTTTTTTTTGTCTAAAAATGTATTAGATTTAATATTTTTGTAATTCCTTTAATGTTTTTTTATTAGATTTAATGTTTTTGTAATTCAATTCTTTTTATGATTAATTTTTGTCCGTCTGCTTTTGTAAGTTCGTGTTCACGCACGAACCAACAGAGCGTAGCCTCATTTAGAGGCGACGTAAATCTCAACTCGGGTTGAGATGTGCATTCAGTTCCCTTCTGGAACTGATGTTACTCTGAATTTATATCTTTTAATAAATCCATTTGTTTGATCGTAAACATGGATTCGTGAGTTATTATTTAGGGGTGTTGGATAGGGAAAATGGGGCAAGGTAAGTATAGCCCAGGGCACGACAATTAGGTGACGGACGGTATCTTGACGTATTAGGGGATCACACCGCCGGCCCTGGTGTGATCCAATGGCTATGCGATAGCATAGATGGGGAGGGAACAGGCCACCTCTGCCGATCCCTAATGGGATCAACCTGTGACTCGGGTTGCGGCAGAAAGGACAGCACTGACAGACGGACGGAACTTGGATTTGTCTTTTTTTTTAAACGGCACGAAAAATTTATTGTTATGCTCCTTCAGAGTACTACTTCGTCCAAAAGACCCAACCCAAATCCGACGAGCTCATGCCGGGCTACCACCGTGTCGGAAAGTGGGCGGGCTAGTCTCTCTGGTCCTCGAGACCAAAAAGAGCGGGACATAACAATTGGCGCCCAACGAACTGGAAAGTTTCCTTGTCAATTCCTTTTAACGGGGACAGGCAATATTTTTGTCAGTCTTCCTGAAGGAACTGGTGAGATTATTCAAAGTTCATTTACAGCTGGCAACAAGGGCAGCTTATTTTCGAACTCAATATCTACTATATGCCAGGCGTAAGCTTGACATTTTGGTGGTGAGTACGACAATAATCCACCTATTTCTGTTGACCAACGCGTGCAGACCGACTTTTGTTTTCGTAACGTAAAAAAAATTTTTTTTGTGTTTACCCTTGTCTGACCGACGCCGCCGCCGAGCTAGGTAAATGCCAGGCCGGCTGAGAGGTTCGTGTCTAGGAGGGGTAATGAACAGGAGTGGAGCTGAGTTAGAGTTCTACGACTGTTCTCAGACAGGGAGGTGGGGGAACGGACAGGTGAGCCTAGTGGGGTCGATTGCCGCCGCCGAGCTAGGTAAATGCCAGGCCGGCTGAGAGGTTCTCTTCGCTAGGTTCCAAATTTGACAATGGGGGTGGACAGGGAAACATCTTCGGCCGACGCCGCCGCCGAGCTAGGTAAATGCCAGGCCGGCTGAGAGGTTCGAGCCCGAAGTGTTCCATGACGGGAGGGATGGGGTATTTGGACGGATAGCCTAATACTCCGGTGGAGTTGGGCATAAGCAGTTGCCAAGAGGAAGTCTGTTCCGAGCATATGGGATAATAGCAATCAAAATTTATATAATAAAAAAATAATAAAGTAATAAGTATCTTTAACAAAAGAGGGTTCCCTTGGCGACGACAGTTAGGGTATCTGCTCTGAACATCAACGAAACAGGCGACTCCGGTGGAGCTCTGAAAAGTTGATGGTTCAACAGGTAGTTTGCTTTTTTTGGGGGCGTAAATATTGGACAGAACCCTGGGATAACGGCCTTGCCCTTTCCGAAACCAACACCTCAACACATTCCATTCACTTTGTATACCATATATCATATTATATACATTTGTAATTATATTTTTTTTATTGTCTAAAACACTTTGCATAGGTTACCCCCATTTATGTCGCGACTTCGCTAGACATATTTTTTTTATATATTCATAGTTTTTCTTTTGACCAATATACCTTTAAAAAACATAAATATTTTTTTTGGTTTTATATTAATAAAAACATACATATTATATTTTTTTTTCTAGACATTAAATCTATAAGGTTAGTAGGAAATAGGTTAGGAGATTAGAAAGAGATATACCGGTTAGATTGCTAGTAAGAAATAGGTTAGAAAGTAAAGGGATAATAATATTGGTTAAGGTCACTAAATTTGAGTGGTGTAAACACTGGTCAAAGATTTATGGGTACCAGGAAGAAGGTAACAATACGACTGCCGCCGCCTCGTGTTACTCGGAGCATCGCAAGCGCCGTAGCTGCCTCTTTTGCTCGAGCCAGGCGCGGGGTTGAGTCTACGGCGTCGGGTCTCTCTGAGTTTGTTCAGACTGATAGTGACGTTTCTTCGCCTTCTGCCCCGAGCCGAACCAGCAATTCTAACCCTAGAACAGAGTTCGCAAGAGGCATGGGAGAAGAAGAAGGTGCCGTGGGCGGCCTAGATCTGGGACTCCCACAGGCTCGCTCTAGTTTAGTACCAGGTGCTTCGGAAATGGACGGTAGAAACACCGGACAGGAAGACAGACTGGAAGGAATGATGAGATCATTGGCGTTGCAGAACGCAGACATGGCTACGACGCTAAACGCGCAATTAGCCGCTTTTCGGGCGCAAATGGCCGGAATAGAAACTCGAGTTATGGATATGGAATCGTCTTGGATGGGTTTTCCCCGTAGTACAGTGGGTGGGGGGGCAGAAGACAGGAGTCAGTTGGGTATTTCTACACCAAATAGCGTAGGAGTGGGACATCGGCACCAAAACGCCCAAACAGATATCCCAATTCCACCACCAGCAACTGGTTATAATCCTGAGCCGACTGCTCGTCAACGACCCCAGCCAACCTTCCGTAGAGACCAAAATCCTAACAGGGAGGCAGATGACACCGGAAGAGGTACGCCCTCAAACACTTCTGGTAGGTGGGTAGATGTTTTCCGACCAGTTGGACTGGATCGATGGAATATTAAGTTTGACGGGACAGAAAAAGGAATGACAGTTGAAAGCTTCCTTTTTCGGGTAGAGCGAATGCAGGAACTCTACAATTTAACAGCCGGACAGCTCTTCCGAGAATTCCATTGCCTGTTGACAGGGGCAGCTGCAAAGTGGTACTGGCAGCTAATGGAAGACAAAGAACACGATCCTGAGTTCGGGATTCATTCACTAAAAATGGAGATGAAGAGGGCATTTTCGACCTCTGATAATGACTACGTGACCATTAAAGAAATTATGGAACGTAGGCAGGCATATAATGAAAGCTTTGAAGACTTTCTGTCAGAGATGCATAATCTCCATTTCAAGCTGAGAACAAAAATTCCCGAAGCAAGTTTCGTGGGAATTCTAAAAGAGAATCTGAATGCCCAGATGGGAACTTTCTTATTGGCATCGCCGGTCCTAACCCTGGCAGCTTTCAAGAAAGAGGGTATCAAGGTGGAGAAATGGCTCAAGGCAAGACGGGCAAGGCCGCGTCAAGTCAATGAGATCATTGAGGGGCAAGAAGACGTGGCTGAAGACCATGAGCTCCCTATCGAGGCATTCCAGAAGACCCAGCGTACGGGAGGCGCAACGAAAGGTTCTCCTACAAGCAAGAACCAGGCCACCGGTCAGTTTTGTTCAGCTCCTTATCACCTCTATCTATGCTTTACATGTGGGATGCCAGGGGATTTTTATCGAAAGCAAGGGTCCGATCAGAGGGAGGGAAGATGCATGTCAGCTTTTCATGAAACGCAGTGCTTTGCCTGTGGAAAAAACGATTCTTACCACTCCCTGGATCCGTCGTTTTTAGCACCCAGTCTGTCAGGAGAACCGGGGAACCCTGGACAGACCAGGCCAGCCCCAAAACAATAACCAAACTTATGAATAACCCTCACCCGAAACAAATTAATCCTTCCAAAAGCCTACATCAAAGGAAGTTAGAGTATGAAGCGGCTAGGGAGCGGATTTTTAACGGGGAGGGAAAAGTCGAACAGATTAGTCTTTCGACCAGAAGAAAAAGAAAACTCCATAAACTACATCAGAAATGGGCAAGGGCACGAGAGGCTCAGAGGAAGGTCATCGCGGCGGTCGTTAACAAAACCAGGGATAATCGACTCTTCGCGAAAACTAAAGTAGACGACGAAGAGATAACGGCATTATTAGACTCTGGTGCTGCGGTGAACTGTATAGGCCGAGGGACCGAAAGGTTTCTTGAAAAACGTGCACATTTGATCCAGAGAAATCACGATTTGCGGGTGTGTACCGCCAACGGAGGCGAAAACCAGGTGCTCGGTACCATTTCACTACCGGTACTATGGGAAGGGGCCATCAAAGATATGGAATTCTTAATAGTACCATCCTTACAGCAGTCGTTCTATTTCGGAATTGAGTTCTGGAAGACGTTCGGGTTAGAATTGGTTAGCCGAGGAAGTCCTTCCGTAGGAAAGTTTGAGGTCACAAAAGGCGTAAAGTTGAGCGAATTGAAACCATCTGAGGAAGCTCCTTTGCTAGAGACTGCCTGCACCCCTCATATTTTGTCCGACGATCAGGCAACGCTATTGCAAGGCGTGAAGGACATGTTTCCGTCCTGTAGTACACTCGGGCTGGGGAAAACAGACCTAGAAGAACATGTGATTGTGGTTTCTAACGAGGACATCCCTATTAAGCAGAGACATTACCCGATATCGCCAGCCAAGCAGGCACTTTTGTTTGCGGAGTTAGACCGTATGTTGGAGCTGGGGGTCATAGAGGAGAGCAACAGCAGTTGGAGCTCACCCGTGACTTTAGTGGTGAAAGGTCCCAAAGCACGGATGTGTCTGGACGCTCGGAAAGTCAACGAACGAACCACCAAGGACGCCTATCCGTTACCACACATCGAAGGTATCTTGAGTCGCTTACAAAACACTTATTTTATATCAGCTATAGACCTGAAAGATGCATTTTGGCAGATTCCATTGGAAAAAAGGAGTCGGGAGAAAACCGCTTTTACGGTACCAGGAAGACCTTTGTACCAGTTTACCTGTATGCCCTTCGGGCTGTGTAATGCTGCACAACGCATGTGTCGGCTAATGGACAAAGTTATTCCAGCGCGACTCCGACAGAATGTCTTTGTCTACTTAGACGACTTGTTGGTTTGCTCTCCAACATTCGCGGAACACATGGAGATGCTTAGGCAAGTCAGTGATTGTCTAACTAGGGCAAAACTAACCATTAACGTGGATAAAAGTAAGTTTTGTTACAGTCAAGCTAGGTACCTCGGGTACGTAGTGGGAGGTGGTTGTATCAAAACAGACGAGGCTAAAATTCAAGCCATCCAACAGTTTCCTGAACCGACGAGTGCCAAACAACTGCGCAGGTTTCTAGGTATGACAGGGTGGTATAGAAGATTCATAGTCAACTTTGCGATAGTCGCGGCGCCACTCCATGATTGCCTGAAGAAGGACAGGGTGAAAGGTTTCGAGTTGGGGGAAGAAGGCTTAAAGGCTTTTAATGCACTGAAGCTGAGTATGATGTCTGCTCCAGTATTGACAACTCCCGATTTCAAGAAACCCTTTGTGATCCAGTGTGATGCATCGACCACTGGAGTGGGGGGAGTTCTGTACCAAGTGGCGGAAGACGGAGGAGAACATCCGATAGCCTATATGTCAGCTAAGCTCAATAAGGCTCAGCGAAACTATAGTATTACCGAGCTTGAGTGCTATGCGGCTATCCTAAGTATCTACAAGTTTAGGCCTTACGTGGAGGGTATGTCTTTTAAAGTCATCACTGACCACGCTAGTCTTAAATGGCTGATGGGTCAAAAAGATTTGTCGGGGCGGTTAGCTCGTTGGAGTCTCAAATTACAGGCTTTCGACTTTGTTATAGAGCATCGGAGGGGGGCCCTTAACGTAGTCCCAGATGCGTTGTCAAGAGTCCATATGGATGAACTTAAGTCCGCTGACTCGTCAAAGGAAGACTTACAGGTCGACCTACGATCACCCGCCTTTAGTTCCGAAGGTTACAAAACTTTGGTCCAATATATACTTACCCAAAGTGAAAAACTACCAGACACCTGTGTGTCGGATGGGTATGTCTATAAGCGAACTGGTTTTCGAACTGGGGATGCGATAGAAGACGATCGAGCTTGGAAGTTATGGGTGCCAGAAGAGCTTCGTACCGATTTACTCAAGAGATCGCATTATGCTTCTTCCGCGGGACATGGGGGCATTCACAAGACCATAGCAAGATTGCGCCGTTATTATTACTGGCCTTCTATGGTAAAGCAGGTTGAAGAATTAGTGAAAAGCTGCGAAGTGTGTAAGGTTAGCAAAACTTCAAACCGAACTAACCGACCTCCCATGGGGCAGCAGATGATCACTGACCGACCAATACAACGACTCTACATAGATTTCATGGGCCCATACCCAAGGACTAGATGGGGGAATACAGTAATATTCGTGTGCCTAGACCACTTTACAAAGTTCGTTTGGTTACAACCCATGCGCAAAGCAGTGGCAACGGAGGTAGTAAAGTTTTTGGAAACCCAAATTTTCCATCAATTCGGAGTGCCCGAATTCATACACTCTGATAACGGCAAGCAGTTTGTCTCGCAAACCTTTGCAGAGTTACTTAGTAGATATGAGATTCGGCACGTGCGGACAGGGTTTTATTCTCCACAAGCAAATGATTCTGAAAGAGTGAATCAGTCCGTCTTACAAATATTGCGAAGTTCCATTGAGGAAGATCAGAAAAGCTGGGATTCCCATCTTAGCCACATCGCGTGTGCCTTGCGAAGTGCCTGGCACTCCGCAATTGGTTTGGAGCCATATTATGCTATGTTCGGGACTAGGATGGTGACACATGGAAGTGCTTATTCTATCCTAAGACATCTAGATGGAATTAGGTCAGGAGAACATGAACTGGTCTTAGCTGACAAGTTGCAGCTTATCCGGCAGAAGATTGGGCAGCAACTCGAGCGCATGCACAAGCAAGGGGAAAAGGTGTATAACACTCGTTGTCGGAGGGTACAATATACCGAGGGACAGATCGTGTACAGAAAGAATTTTAAGCAGAGCAATTTGGCCGAAGGGTATAACGCAAAACTGGGTCCTAATAGAGTGAGGTGTATAATCCTGAAAAGGAAGGGTAGCTCCCTCTACGAACTAGGTAATAGTGTAGGGAAAAGTATTGGCGTGTACCACGCTAAAGATATCTATGCTGGCTAAGCATAAAGATTTGCCTATACTACTTAGTCATAAACTTAAAATAGGCTTGTGTTCCACCCCATTTATCCAGTACGCCAACGCCAAGCAATTCCTCTACAAGTTCTGAGAACCAGCCCGGCTAGCTCAGTCGGTAGAGCATGAGACTCTTAATCTCAGGGTTATGGGTCGAGGCCACACGTTTGGCAAAGACCTACCGAAAAGAAATAAGCCCGGTCAGCTCGTCGGAATAATAGGCGACTCAAAAACTACAGGATTAATGGTCAACGTGGCGCACTTTTTTTTCGAATTCGCTCCATGCTTTGTTGCATCGACGACTTCGATATGTTATGTACGCACATTGTTTTTTTATAAAGTCAGAAAAAAAAATTAAATTATAAAAAAACTTTGGAAAATACAAGGGTATTCGATGGTCGACCCTCTTTCCAAATATTTCACTTGTCGTACCAGACAAGCGAGGTAACTTGATTCCTCCTTTTTTGTGGGAATCAAGGCCTCTTATGGGTCTTACACATTGCTGGAAATATTCCATGCACAAGTCCCACAGTTTTTGGTAGCGTCAGCAAAAATTTTCAGACGGAGTCGCAACGGCTGCGGCCGGTAATCGGACTCCTCTGTTTCAAGCGTGGGATTTTTCAAGTGCAAATCCGCCGCTTGCTGCGCGGTCAGCGCTCAACTCTTTGGGGAGGCTAGGAAGGCAACTTCCAAAAACCCAAGAGTTAGTAAAATTTTGGGAGGCCTCGGGAAAGGTAACTCATAAATCGGAACCAAAAAACATACGAGAAAAACGTCTCTAAACCGTTGGCGTGATCAGACATATACAAACTGTGAAGTGTTTTATTCGGTTATCAACGGTGGTTCAAATGTTACAACCACAAAAAGTTACATACAATTTGCACAAATAAAAACACGCAAAAGTCACAGTGAAAGCGTTTTGTTCAGTTATCAACGGCGGCACGTGAAATTACCTCAAAATAAAAATGCTAAATTTTCGTTACCTCTGTGGTCATGTGAATCAATTGCAATTGCCTACCATCTAACTTCTTGTGTGGCACTCAAAAAGAAAAGAAAACAAAACAAGGAAGTTCATTTAACACAGATTCAAATGTTACAACTACAAAGAGTTAAATGCAATCTGCACAAATAAAAATACGCAAAAGTCACAGTGAAGTGTTTTGTTCTGTTATCAACGGCGCACCTGAAATTATCTCAAATTAAAAATGCTTAATTTTCGTCACTTCTGTGGTCATGTGAATCAATTACAATTGCCTACCATCTAACTTCTTGTGTGGCACTCAAAAAAAAACAAAACAAAACAAGGAAGTTCATTTAACACAGGCTCAAATGTTACAACCATAAAGAGTTGCATACAATTTGCACAAATAAAAACACGCAAAAGTTCAGTGGTTCAAACTCAAATTGGATTTCACAAATTTTGGATACCGTGCATCAGCTAAGAAGGATTTTCGGCAGCTGTACAAACTCAAATTGGATTTCACAATTTTTGGATATCGTGCATCAGCTAAGAAGGGTTTTCGGCGGAGTTTGATATATATATTATTAAGTGTACTTCCTATTATTAATTTTTTAATTTTTTTTTGTTTAATTCCTTTTTGTCCCTTTCAAAACTATTTTTTTGTGTTTTGACTTCGTAGTTTTTTTAATAATAATTTTTGAATTAGTTTTCAACCATTGTCCGTGTATCTTTTTTTATCCCAAATGGGAGGTAAGGAGTCAAAGGTCTCCGACAATACGGCTAATGTCGTAAATAGTGTTCAAGTAGTCGACCATACCGGTCACCTAGAAGACTTAACGTTTTGGATAGTGGTTTTAGTCATAATAGCGGCAGTTCAATTAGCGTTAAAATTATATCTTCTTAATAAACACTCCTTAAAACGGAGATATATTAATACGTCCGATTTGGAACGAGTGTTCTCAATTTCCGGGGCTTCGGTTCGCACCTAAAAATTTTTTTTTGTCTTGTAAATTTGAACTTTGATATTTGTCCGCTAGATAAAAATTTTTTTTTTTTTTTTTTTGTGTGTGTGCTGATCAATATATATGTATATGATTCATAACCTTCCCCCCAGCAACATGAAAGCGCTTTCATCGAGGGATGAAAAATGGTAAGTGACCGGCGAGTCCGGAAATTAACATTCTTTTTTTTAATTTTTATCTGACTTTTATATATATTTTTTGGCACACGCATAGAAATTTTTATCCATTTTTTTTTTTTTTTATTCATATATATATTTTTTTTGTGTGTCTCACTCGCAAATATAATTTTTTTTGGGTTTCTCAATGACTACGATTGAGGTTATCAGGCTCCTTCCTTCCCATTAGGGCTCTCACGACACCCTTCAGATGTCGTCCCTTTTTTTTGTCTAAAAATGTATTAGATTTAATATTTTTGTAATTCCTTTAATGTTTTTTTAATAGATTTAATGTTTTTGTAATTCAATTCTTTTTATGATTAATTTTTGTCCGTCTGCTTTTGTAAGTTCGTGTTCACGCACGAACCAACAGAGCGTAGCCTCATTTAGAGGCGACGTAAATCTCAACTCGGGTTGAGATGTGCATTCAGTTCCCTTCTGGAACTGATGTTTCTCTGAATTTATATCTTTTAATAAATCCATTTGTTTGATCGTAAACATGGATTCGTGAGTTATTATTTAGGGGTGTTGGATAGGGAAAATGGGGCAAGGTAAGTATAGCCCAGGGCACGACAATTAGGTGACGGACGGTATCTTGACGTATTAGGGGATCACACCGCCGGCCCTGGTGTGATCCAATGGCTATGCGATAGCATAGATGGGGAGGGAACAGGCCACCTCTGCCGATCCCTAATGGGATCAACCTGTGACTCGGGTTGCGGCAGAAAGGACAGCACTGACAGACGGACGGAACTTGGATTTGTCTTTTTTTTTAAACGGCACGAAAAATTTATTGTTATGCTCCTTCAGAGTACTACTTCGTCCAAAAGACCCAACCCAAATCCGACGAGCTCATGCCGGGCTACCACCGTGTCGGAAAGTGGGCGGGCTAGTCTCTCTGGTCCTCGAGACCAAAAAAGAGCGGGACATAACAGACGGAGCTTTCATAACTACGTGTTTTCCGTCTAATGCACCGATACAATGAGGAAAGTTCCAAATACTTTCAAAATCGGATGAAATTTTAAGCCACTCGCTTGTAGAATTGGGAACCTCAGAAAATTCAAATAAATTATTAATATTTTGTTTACATTTTCATTTCATACTTTTTCACATATATTTAGGATCTAAGTGAAAGCGCCGTTAACACAATATTCTTGGGAGAGGCACCATGTTCAGCTAGTTCGTCAATAACAACAGATGACGTACCAAGTACATCCAAAGGAAAAAAGAGAAAACGTGACGAGATAGAATTTAAGGACGAAGATCTGCTTATTAAAAAGGCAAGCGCTTTACTCGATAAGCCAGCGGATGACCATCAGGTGTTCGGTGATTTCGTTGCATCTGAGCTCAGATTGTTGAAATCATACCAAAATACACTTCTGCTTCGCAGAAAAATTCAAAGAGCTATTTTGGAAGTATCGGAAATTGATAGCGCGGGCACTTTTACTTGTTCCACACCTAATATCGTGGACTCGTCTACCAATTCTCCAGTTTTTGACTTTTCAGATGGTAAAAAAGTAAATGCATATATAATTTACATACTTACTTTAAGATATTCCCTTTTCAGGCATTCATATACAGCTCGACAACACTCCGGCACAATGCTTGCAACCGTACTCACAGGAATGCGAAAAAGAAACATCAGAGAATGATATGAATCACCTGTGAAAAATTTAATTACATCAATAAACATATTAATTAAAAGTTCATAAAAATGTTAATTATATTTAATACATACCCGTGGCTAAAAAACGCAATGTCAGGGCTAATCGCTCATTTGGTGGAATCGCAGGACGCATTACAGTGTCTTGTTTAGTTATGTAGTTTTTTACTTTTTCTAATAAAAAATTGAAATCACTGACTGACATGCGAAAAAAATTGTAATAGTTTGTTTCATTGCCATTTTGTAGCTCTTTTAAAAGATTCTGATGCACTCCTTTTTCATCTCTTTTGGAAATCCACTCTTTCACCCAACACTTTCTTTTTTTAGCAGACTCTAATCTTCTCACTTTTTTACGTTTAATTAAAGTTGCTAATATAGCAATAGCAGCAACTCTCGATTTTTGTGCCGACATAAT
This sequence comes from Lordiphosa collinella, assembly GCA_018904265.1. Taxonomy (NCBI): domain Eukaryota; kingdom Metazoa; phylum Arthropoda; class Insecta; order Diptera; family Drosophilidae; genus Lordiphosa; species Lordiphosa collinella. Next base: position 620,973 of record JAEIFV010000082.1, on the reverse strand, counting down.
ATAAGCACGTCGTTATTCCTTGACTCTCACAAAACAACAGAACTTGCAAATGAGTGTCACTTGCAAGCACTGCAAACAAAAAATGAAAACACGTGTAGACATTAACGCAATATATTGCACGAAATAGCCATGCAAAAGTTTGCGTGCAAAACAAAAATTGATTGAAGCAAGAAATTTTCTTGCAATATTTGCATAGGTGTAAACATTTGTGCAAACTTTTGCTGCAAATTATTTTCAACTTGCTGCAAACTGTTTGCATCGTGTGTACCTAGCTTAAAAGAAATGCCTATATAGTTTGCTGGATTTACGAGGTCGCCTTTCTTCGCAATCGTAAAAATTATGTTCTTATGAAAGCTATGTGGAATAGTTCCGCTATCAAAAAAATCTTTATACACTGCTGTCAGGCGTTCAATAAATTATGGTGGAGCATTTTTTAAAAATTCCACTGGCACTCTGTCTTCTCCAGGGGCCTTGTAGTTTTTTCCATTTTTGAGTGCTTGCTGTACTCTTTCCATGGATATCCTTCGGTCCTTTTCTTCGATGATGATCTGAGGAATCGCATAGCTTAGTTGTTCTGACTTGTTGTGCGAGTATAGCATGTTTCGAAAATGATGTATGCTGGCATCTATTTTAATATTGGGCCTAGCCGCTTGTCCATTTAAAAGCCTAGGCTTTGCTGTCTCTCTGCCAGAAGGCTTTGCTGTCTCTCACACTATTTATCTCCGGTTCCATATTCTGGTAATAAGAGTACTCCTTGTGTGTTCATAGCGCCTTATACTGTGATTTTGCCTTATGGTAGTACGTTTTACTTACTGCAGTGGCTTCTCATCTCATTTGTGTCAAAAGATTCATAGAACTCTCTCATAGCGTTTCGCTGTCACTATCAAACCAGGGTTGTTTTCGATGGCTCGTGTTTGCATGCACTTCGCGGCTTCATGTAAATGTTCTGTTAGGTTTTCAATGTGAGTCTGGGTTTGGCTTGCATCCGTTCTGCGCTGGGTCGTTTTAAGTTTTTCGTTTTAAGTTATTGACTAGATTGGTCTTCCAGCGTAGCTTTGGCAGGAGCTTGCTTGTTGGGGTTTCATGGGTAGCATTCAAGTTGACATTTACTTCCAGAGGCATATGGTCTGAGAATATTTCGCTTTTTATTTTCATGTCTTCTATAAATTTAGACCAGTCAGAACCAACTAGACAGTAATCAATGGTTGAATTTGACTGTGCTCTCACAAATGTATAATTGCCTTGGGCGTCCCCTACCGTTCTACAATAAAGCACGGAAAGGAGATGCAATTCGCACAACTCGATAAGTTTTTTCCATTTCAGTAAACCTGCATGTCGATCGCAATTCTTGGTTTCACTGAGATTTTGTGTGCTAACTCTCCGTTTCTACTTGTTCACTTCCTATTCTCGCATTAAGGTCTCCAATTATCATTATTTTTTCCGATCCTACCTTCAAGAGAGCATTGTTCAGTTTGTTATAGTCGTCAGTCCATTTGTTACAGTAAGGTAGGTTGGTAACATATAAAGGGTGATTTTTTAAGAGCTATAGGAAAGTTTTTTAAAAAAAAGCACATAAAATTCAGAAAAATGCATAAAATCTTTATTTGAATCGATAGTACGGTCCACATAATTTAATGTTTGAAGATTATTTCATGCAAATGTTGACCGTGACTGCGCCTCAAATGGTCCATCCGCTTATTCCAATTTTGGCATACTCTTTCCAACATTTCGGCCGGTATCTCACGAATAAATGCTTCAATGTTGGCTTCCAATGCGTCAATTGAAGCGGGCATGGCATGAGCTTTAACAAAGCCCTCAAAAAATAGTCTAAAGGCGTTAAATCGCACGATCTAGGCGGCCAATTGACCGGTCCCGAACGTGAAATAAAATGTTCACCGAACTTGCCTCTCAATAAGTCCATTGTTGCGAGTGCTGTGTGGCATGTGGCACCGTCTTGTTGAAACCACATGTCATGCAAGTCAAGCTCTTGCATTTTGGGCAAAAAAAAGTTGGATATTATCTACTGGTAGCACCATTCACAGTTACGTTACGATTCGCATCATCTTTGAAGAAGTACGGTCCAATGATGCCACCAGCCCATAAACCGTACCAAACTGTCACTTTTTCTGGATGCATTGGTAGCTCTTGCAATGCTTCTGGCTGATATTCATTCCAAAATCGACAATTCTGCTTACTTACTTACCAATTGAGCCAAAAATGAGCTTCGTCGCTGAACACAATTTTTCGGTAAAAAACTGGATCTTCGGCCAACTTTCCAAGAGTCCATTCACCAAAAATTCTACGTTGCGGTAGGTCGTTCGGCTTCAATTCTTGCACCAGCCGTATTTTGAAAGGCTTCACACCTAAATCCTTCCGCAAAATTTTCCACATTGTTGATTAACAGAGGCCCAATTGCTGCGAACGGCGACGAATCGATAATTGATGGTCATCATTAACACTGGCCGATACAGCTGCGATATTTTCTTCAGTTCGCACTCTACGTAAGCGTGTTGGTGGTTTAATGTCCAACAATGTAAATTTGGAGCGAAATTTAGTCATAATAGCCCGAATAGCCGCTTTAGTGGGTCGATTAAACTGACCATAAAATGGAACAGAGCACGCATTTTGATAATAAAATTCAATAATTTGCAAGCGTTGTTCGTTTGTAAGACGATTCATGGTTAAATTATAGACCAAACTGAAAATGTTTGACAGTGAAACAAAACCCGAAAGGTGCGTGAGCTGTTTAAACCAGTGTTGGAAAAAAGATAATAGTTAAAAAATCACCCTTTAGAAAGTTCCTTCCACAGTGCCAACTTTTATCATAGTTGCATTTTCGGATCTTATAAACTCACAGTTTATTTGTGTTCTGAGTTCTTTTTTTATGCCGAGTAGAATCCCTCCACTTGATCTTCCTCTATTTGCTGCTCTTACTGCTAACACCCAGTGTAATAAGAGCTCGATAAAATAGTTTTCGAACTGTTCCTGGTTTTTATCCACGAAAGATTCATATGGGCAGAAAATATTGCTGGAGTTTACAAGTTCAAACAAGAAAGAAAGTCGGTCAAGCCCGACTATAACATACTCTGTTCCTGTGAACAGCTGCGCATCACCATTGCGACCGGTGCAGCCCATAATAGATTGTTTTCCTTATAACTCGACAGCCGTTCATCCGACCTTTACTATTCCTTTGGCGACGATAAATAATCCTGATTACTAATTATGTCCAGAAGATCTGCCTGCAAGTATAAGAAGCATATGTCCATACATGTCAAACCTCTATCTCTTACCATCTCTGAGATCTGTTTGTTCATACGGACAGATCGACTCGGCTGTTGATGCTGATCAAGAATAAATATACTTTATAGGATCGGAGATGCTTCCTTCTGCCTGTTACATACTTTAGCACAAACTTAATATACTTTGTGTACAGAGTATAAATATCGGGTATGTAATCGTTTGTTTGCGAATCCTGATATGTTATAGGATAAAATTTTGATTGATCGTTCTATTGCTGGTTCTATTGTTTGGTCTATTGCAGGGTTTAGTGATGGTTTTGTTGTGATGGGAGTGATTACGCTTGGTAGTTTTTTGCCTTATTAAGCAGTTCGGTGTAAGATAAACTTATGTGCCTTACCTTTTCGCCAAAGGTTTCTTCAATGGTTGTTTCAGCTGGCAGTCCTTGACACGTTAGAATGTTCTGCTCATTAAAACTCATCCATTGGCCGCCAATATCAATGTTTTAATTTTTTACAAACACTTACATTTTTTTGCTACATGATTTTTGCTAGTTCCTTTTTTAACATCAATATACCTCTTTTCTGTTCCTACTTTTCTTTGTTCAAATCCTTTTCTATGTAAGTGGAGGAGCCGGAGATATTGTGTCGTAAACCAAAACATTTCTCTTATTAGGCATCACAATGGGCCAAAAGGCCTCTGGGTGATATCGTCCTCTGACGATCAGACTATTTAACCTAACCTACCTCTATCAGTCCCAAATTTGCTTTGGGTCATTAGAACAGTATTTTAAATAGCTGCCATATAACCGATTTACCCGATTTGCAAAAACTTTGTTGGGTTTTAAGCAATTGAACTAAAAGTTGTCTTTTACACGTATTCCTATTGACGCAAAATCCAGTTAGACCAAAGAAGACTTTAATAAACTGTTCTGCACTTTAGTTACTGTCGTCCGTTGTCGTCCAGCATATTTTTCATCTAGTAAACAAAACTACTTTTAGGTTAAGCTCGCACATAGCATTTTTTAAATTTTGCTTTTATTGCTTATGTTAATTTAGTTTAATTTTAAGAAAATAAAGTTGGAGAAATAGTTTTGACAAAACAAAACCACGAGCTCAGTAACATAATCAGCACACTTCCTTTTTAGGCCTGAACTTTAAATATAATGTTTTGGTTTCTATGACCGTAAGAGTATACTATTTTAAATAATTAAGATGTGTTTCACCAAATCACGCATTTTTTTAATGAGTGTTTTTTTTTAATTTATGATAAAAAAATCAAATTTGTTTCCATAGTGCATAGGCTCAATCGTTAGAGTTCAATCATATAAATGCACATAAATAAATAAAAGCAACATACTTAAGAATAAGATGATCATTATAAAAGCCATTAGGAACACTAATGCCTAATTGGAAAAGTGAAACAATCAAAGTGTGTCATTAAATGCATTCAGGCCACTTCAAAAAGAGACCCCTTTTGGGAGAAATGCGCCTTCTCTTAACAGTCGATTACTTCACCAACATGGAATTAATAAAGCGGATGATACAAAAATTGTTGAATAATGTACAGATATATGTAAAGGAATTTCTTCGGAACACTTCGCTTCAAGGGTTGAAATACGTCTGGGACAGCAAATTGCCAAGCTGTATTAAATTATATTTTGGATTAGTATTTTGTGTTGTTATATGTGTGGCCGTAAACTTGTCGTTGAACGTGTTTAATAAATGGGATAGCACACCCGTGATTATTGGAATCAGCTCAGCAATGACCCCCATACATCAGATTCCTTTTCCAGCCATTACAGTTTGTAATATGAATCAGGCCAAACACTCAAAAGTGGCACACTTTGTACCGTAAGTACTTAACTTTTTTTTTAGTACCACTACTAACAACGGTATCATCACTTAAGCGGAACGTTGGACTACGCAATGCTGCAAAAAACTTGTTTTATGGATGTGAACTACACGGAGTACAATAATGTTAAAGGTCGCTTTAAAGGTGACACGTTCCCTAATTTTATAGTAAAAATTTCGGAAAAGTGCGAGGATATGATCGAGTCGTGTACTTTTCAGGGAAAGAAGCTGACTTGCACTGATATTTTCAGAGAAATTTTCGTAGATGAGGGATTGTGCTGTGTGTTTAATTTACTACATCCATATTATTTGTACAAGTTCAGGTAAGCATTATATTTTTATTGTACGTGTGCAGAGAGCGTAGCAATTTTGACGCGCTTTCTACCTAGTCTAGCTTGACAACTGAATTCTAATTATGAATCCGAATCGCGTCATTTGTGCTGATTGCGACAAAATAAATTATACTAACCTATTTGTCCAACTTTCAAGTGCTCCTTACATCCGGGACTATACATCATCCAAAAAGTTTGCCGATATAGCAGTGGATTGGAATCCCATCACAGGGTATCCAAAAACTCTTCCGCTTAGCTACTATCCCAGAGCAGGAATGGGAGTCGGTGTTGCTATGGGTCTGCAAATTGTCCTTAACGGCAATATTAACGATTATCACTGTTCCTCTACTAGTGGGCAAGGGTTTAAGGTTTGTACACCACTTTTTTATACACTTCAAAAATTTATTATAATTTTGCACTGAAGTTTGGAGCGCATAGAAGGAATCATCTCCGACCACATAAAGTACATATATATATTCTTAATGAGCTGAGTCATTTGAGCTTTGTCGGTCCGTCTGTTTCTACGCGAACAACTCCGTCAGTTTTGAAGCTATCGAGCTGAAAATTTGCACAGATTCATCTTTTAGATGCACATTGTACTTATGTCGGAACGGATCGGATGGGTACTTCTTGTAGCTGCCATAGGAACTTTCTGTTTCAAATGTATTAAAACTTCGACACAGACGAAGTAAGCTTTTCTTTCTCGTTTTATTATACACTTGAAAAGTGTATTATAGTTTTGCAAAGAAGTTTGGAACGCATAGAAGGAATCATCTCCGACAACATGACGAGCTGAGTCGATTGAGCTTTGTCCGTCCGTCTGTCGGTCTGTTCCGTCAGTCCGTCTGTCTGTTATTTAATAACCCGATGACACAAGACAAAAAGCTTATAATTTCGGAACAGACGAAGTTAGCTTTGCTTTCTAGTTTTTATTAGTAAGAGTGTTAATATTTGGGGTGTTCATTTAGTGTTGTATCATTGCACATTGCACATTGTGCAAGCCGCTCCAACAACAATTTGTACTGAGTCAAGTTTGCACTTTCTGCAAGACCCCGACCCATGACTACAAAAAGCGTTGCAAGTGCAAATCAATATTAGTGTTAGAAAACAATAAAAGCGTGACAAGTGTTGCAAAATTTTCTGGTATTTTTTGGTGTAATTTAGTGCTTTATTTGCTAAATCAAAACATCCCGCCAACTAACGGACTTTGGAACATTTGCTCTGTCGCCTCTGCGGCTCGCATAGATGCAAATTGCATCATCAACAAAATCATCCATAATTTCGTCAAATTCAGAAGCGGCCACAACATGGTCAGCTACACCTGCAATAAATATTACCTAATGTACTTAAATTACCACATAATGCATTCCAACCTATTTACCTTCATTTGCATCAATTTCGCTTGGGATGCTCTCCATTCCAGAAGTGATGCTTTCAAGCTTTTAAATGGCATTTTTAAATTTATATTTTTAGCAGCAACTCAAACTACACTCACAATAACAAACTCAGCGATAACGATAGCGAATAGCTGATTGCGTTAACTTACAAGACTTACAACACTTAAATCGTGCAATTGGGTGTTCACGATAGCTCTGCTGCAAAGTTGCACATATACAATGATACAACACTTAATGAACACCTCTATTGTATTTCTTTTATAGGTGCTTTTGTATAACCCAATTGACCAGCCCCGTATTAAGGAATCTGGGCTTCCCGTAATGCTTGGCCATCAAACGACTTTTCGCATAATAGCCAGAAGCTTCGAAGCAGTACCAAGCATTAGGAGCATTCATCCATCCAAGCGTCAGTGTATATTTAGTGATGAACAAGAACTATTATTTTACCGCTACTACTCGCGTCGCAATTGCGAATCTGAATGCGATGCGCTATATTTTCTCAGACTGTGCAACTGTGTCCCTTATCATTTGCCACTGGTTTTCCCTAATAACTCCACAGAATGCAACGTATCCCACTTTAATTGCCTGAATATTGCAGAAAAGCGAATTTCCGACTCGAAAAGCACTGCATGCAAAGAATTGTGTCTTACCAGCTGCCATGATCTGCAATTTTTTCCCGATGCGTTTTCAGCACCTTTTAGCCAACAAGAAGTTAGAGCTCAAAGTGATAATTTGAAAAATTTGTCAAACGAATACATCCGTGATAACATAGCTGTAGTGAGTTTTTATCACACTGAGAACTATTTTCGAAGTAATGTGAAGACTTCGTACACGGGTCCAACTGAGTATATGTGTAAGTATATTTAGAATTTGAGTTTGAATTTTTGTAATAGACACATTGGTATTTTTTTAGCCTTAACTGGTGGCATTATGAGTCTAATGGTTGGGTTCAGCGTAATACTGATAGCTGAACTCTTTTATTACATATTCTTAAGGATTCCTTTTTTACATATAAGACTTCATTTTTAAATGTCACAGATGCTTAAATTAAAGAAATGAATTAATAAACAGGGCACCACAGCAAAGAACATAATATTCGATAGCACTACGCAACATCCAAAATGTCTCCTGGTCGAGACCGTTTTTTCTGATGCATGGGGGTCCCACAAAGACACGACTCTAACAAGAATTCCATGCTAAAACACGCTCACCACACGCACGGTCAAACATTTTTTAACACCACATGCACGACTTTATTTAATATATAAAAAAAAAACAAATTAAATAGAAGTATTTTGATTTATATCCATTTATAAAATAATTATTTTTAGTTTTTACATGTTTTGTTTAAAAAATGGAGGGAAGCTAACTTCGGCTCGGCACATATAAATTTTCAGGACGACTACTAAGACTGTTTTTCTATGACAGCTGTACTATACTTCTTCTTCTTCTATGGTTATTGATGATAGCATCACAACCGTTATACGGTCTCGGCCGCTGCAACTAATGCCCGCCACTCGCCTCTGTCCAGAGCTACATCCCACCAGGAGGACACACCCAGCTCAGAGATGTCTCCCTGCACCTGGTCGCGCCATCTCCGCTTCAGTCGACCCGGCCCGGGCTTGCCTCCTAACTCATTCGTACACCTGCTGCTGGAGCGTTATCATCCATACGGGTAACATGTCCTATCCAGAGCAGACACACTTGTTTAATGCGCTGTCCCCATAGAGCTCGTACAGTACGTGATTCATTCGGATGCGAAATTCGTTGCCAACTTTTAGAGGTCCATAAATCCTCCGAAGAACGTTTCTCTCGAACACGCCAATTGCCGACTCATCCACTTTTGTCATTGTCCATGCTTCTGCGCCGTATAGCAGGACTGGGATGAAAAGCGATTTGTATAGCGCAATTTTCGTTTTCCGAGAGAGGGCTCTGCCGTAGTATCATCGGTTTGCAAGAGTAATTCTTCTTCGGATTTCCAGACTGGTGTTGTTGTCGCTGGCTATCGTCGTTACGAGGTAGACAAATTCCTTAACAACATTGAAGTTGTATTCTCCCATTGCAACAGATTGTCCAAGCGTAGACTCCCTGCGCGTTGATAGTAGGTACTTCGTCTTATCCTCATTTACCGCTAAGCCCATAAGTTTGACTGCTGATATGATATCATCGGCATATGCAAGTAGCATGTTATCTCTGGTAAAGATGGTGCCCGTTCTGTTAGCATTTGGGTACTGGCGCAGTATATCAGCATATTAAAGAAGTCACACGATAAGGTGTCACCCTGCCTAAAACCTCTTTTGGTATCGAAAGGATCGGAGAGGTTTTTTCCAATTTTGATGGAGCTTTGTGTGCTTCTCAAAGTCATCATGCAAAGTCAAACGTACTTTGTTGGTATACCAAAAGTAGATAGGGCTTCAAAGAACTTTGCCCTTATCGGCGTGTTAAAGGCGGCTTTATAGACAACAAAAAGGTGGTGGGTATCGATCTTTCTCCCTTGGGTATTCTCCAGGATTTGTCGCAGTGTGAATATCTGGTCCATGGTGGATTTGCCAGGTCTTAAGCCACACTGAAAAGGATCAATCAGTTCACTCATTCTTGGCTTTAGACGTTCACATAGGATGCATGATAGAACCTTATATGCAATGGGAAGGAGATTGATCCCGCGGTAATTGGCGCAAACCGCAGGGTCTCCTTTTTCAAATATTGGACAGAGTTCGCTTAGATTGCAATCTTCGAGCATGCTTTCTTCGGACCACATTCTGCAAAGGAGTTGGTGCATGCACTTTACCAGCTTCTCACCGCCAGCCTTGAACAATTCAGCGGGCAGCTCATCAGCGCAAGTAGATTTGTTATTTTTTAGCCTTTTTATGACTAACAAGACTTCATTATGGTCCGGCGGGTCTATGTTATCAATTAGTGGTGTCGCTACTTCGCCAAAGGATGCATTGTGTTCGTCATCACCTCCCAGCAGGTTGGAGAAATAGTTCCTCCATTTTTCTAGAGCCGCTTGCGGATTTCTGACCAGATTTCCGTGCTCGTCCTTGCATAGTGTGACTCTGGGCTTATGACCTTCGGATAGTTGCCTAATTTTTTGGTAGAATTTTCGAATCTCACTCCTTCAAACAGCACTTCGACTTCCTCCCTCATGCGCTTTTCCTGCTTATTTTTCTTCCTTCTGAAAAGGCGCTTCTCCTCTCTCCTTTTCTCCCGGTATCGCTCCTTAACAGTCCGCGTTGCTCCAGACTGCAGAGTTCTCCTGTAGGCTGCGTCTTTCTCTGCAGTAGCGCGGCGGCACTCATCATCGTACCATGACTGTTTTCAGGTGTTTTCGGCAAATCCGAGAATCTCCTTAGCAGCCGTACTCATATAGTGTGAAATATGCTTCCACTGTTCGCCTACACCAGAATGGACAGGTGGAGTTTCCCTGAGCAACTGGGTGAGTTTTGCTGAGTAGGCTTCGGATGTCCGTTGTGATTGCAGCTTCTCAACGTTCAGCTTTCGGCGTGTGTTAGACTTTGCGGCATGTGCAATCTGGTTTCGTGTTGATAGACGATCAGGGGACTTCCAGGTCGTCGCGGTGTTCAAATCTGGTACTACTAACGACCATGTTCCGGCCCGAAGCAAAGTCTTGTTTCTTTATTGTCTAATCATCCTTACGCTACAAGTACATAATACTTATAATTTAGAGCGCTAGTCACAAAAGTTGAACAAATTTAGTATCAATCATTTATAGTCCCTACTTAAAAATTGTCATAAATCTAATTGTTTAATAAATTTATAATTAGAATTAAAAACTATACAGAGACATTTAATTCATTTATTTATTTATTTATTTACTTTCAATGGTTCGTGGCTCCTAGGTGTGATTCTAACTTAATCCTAAATTGCGTGGCATTTCTTATAGTCTTAATATCATGTGGTAGTCGGTTCCAACAACGAACAGCATAAATGAAAAAGTGTTTTTCTGACAATGAACGCCTAAATTTTTTACATACAATATTATTTGTTCTCCTTGACACACTAAAGTTGAGTTTTTGGTACAGGTAAGCAGGTTCATTGGTCAAAACTATTTTATGTAAAAGAAGTAGACTTCTTACGTCCATCCAAGACTGCAGGGATAGACTAAAAATATTTATAGACACATCAGATATTCTGTCAGATCGTTTTCTATTGTAGATGTAACGTGCTATATAATTAAAGGCTACTTGAAGCTTTCTTTGGCTTTCTGCATAGCAGTTGTTAAAAACTTAAACTCCATCGAACAGGACAGAAGTAAGCAAAATCTTGGCATCCTAATTCTAACTGGCAGAAAGTTTCTTATTTGATTTTGATTTCTGAGGATTCCGTACATCTTCCCTGTTGCTCTAATAATATGGTCTTTCCATGTAAAAGTTGAATTAAATGTAAACCCCAAATTGCTAGCTCGGTCTACGTATTCGATTGGAGTGTTGTTAATTTTAAGCCGTGGCATGTTGTTGGTCATAACATTTTTGTTGCTGATAACTAAACATTTTGATTTCATGGGTTGAGTCCTAGACCATTCCTTTCAGCCCAATCACTAATTTTATATAATTCACTATTACACACTTGGACACATTCATTAACCTTACACAAGGGACTACTAACATACAACTGCACATCGTCCGCATACATATGAACGTTACATTGTGACAATACACTTGGCAGCTCATTGACTTATATTAAAAACAGGAGAGGTCCAAGAACCGATCCCTGCGGAACACCGCGATTTATATCCAAGAAAGATGATGATTCTTTTTGAGTCACTACCGATTGCCGCCGATCCGCAAGATATGACTTCAAAAGTTTAACAGATGTGTTTGAAAACATATACAATTGCTTGAGTTTTGTGCACAGGATTTCGTGGCTTACCGTGTCAAATGCTTTACTATAGACTAAGAGGGTCAGAAATGTTATATTGCCATTATCAATCTCCGAGCCAAACAGACAGATTTTGGTATAGGAATAATTCTGGCTGCTTTCCATCTGTCAAGAAATGTGGATGTTGTAAGGGCATTGTTGAAAATGTATGTTATATATTGCAGTATATATGGAAGAATAATCTTTAAAAATTTCGGATTTATATCATCAAAACCAGTAGCATTTGATGTGATTTTCAAAATCGATTCTAGAACTTCACATTGATTAACAGACATAAAACTAAATCTATTATCACAGGTTTTATATGGTTGACTTTGCAGGTACGTGTTGTGCTTTACATCAGGTACATGAGATTTAACAAATATACTGTTAAGCTCGTTAGTGTCAATGTCAGTGATGTGATGGGGTTTGGTCTTACCAACACCAAGATCTTTTAAAAGCGACCATGTTTGTTTACTTGTCTCTGTATTATTAAACTTTGCACAGTAATAATCTTTCTTAAAAGAGTTAATAAGGACAGTTACTGTTTTTCGTAATGCTTTAAAATCTTTATAGTGCTGTTCTGTCTTGAAACGCTTCCATTTAGCATATGCTTTTTCACGAAATTCAATATGCCTTTTAATATTATTGTTAAACCAGGGCTTTGGCTTATGATAAATTGATTTGCGCCGAAGTGGTATAAATTTATTATAAAGTAAGACTGTATTATTAGTAAGAAATTCGAGTTGGGAGTCAACAGTTGGAAGGTGATATATATAATTCCAGTCACAAAAACATAGATCAGCACTCAACAAACCATGGTCAATACGTTTAAAGTCTCGGTACTCAACTCGATTGTCATTGAGGTCTACACATAAATCATAAGACATAAACAGAACGATGTTTGGAAAAACTGGCACAGAAATTTGCTCTTATAGTTGAACTCTGTCAGGATCGCTTACATATAAGACATCTAAGAGTGTATTGCAGGTACCAGAGAAGTGTGTTGGAATGTGGCTATTTACAATATCTAGGCCAAGAGATTTCATATTGTTTAACAAATGACTTTCACGCCAAATTTTGGAGTTCATATCATCTCCTGTTAAAATTATTTCTTTGAAATCTAAAGAAAGTGTGGAGACCAGGTCAACTAATTCATTATACTCCGTAGTGCGGGTTGGTCTGTATATACAGCCGATAAGAAGTTTTTTATAATCTCTCTAATTGAAAATGTTGACAAAAATCCATTCCATTGCACTTCCCATCGCCTGCTTACATACTAATTCAGAATTAGGACGATTATTAACATATATTGCGACTCCACCAGCATGGTCTTTACGGTCAGAACGGTACAGAACATAATTACCACACGAAAAAGACAGATCAGTCAAATCAGACATAAACCACGTTTTAGATACACAAATAACATCTATTAGCCTCTCTCCATTATCGGAGGTTTTTCGTGCAGACTTGATAGGCCGATGTGTGGCTGGGTGGCTCAGCGGCTAGAGTGCGCGACCGCTGTGCATGAGGTTGTGGGTTCGATCCCGCCTCGGAACATCTAATAAAAAGTTTTATTCTTTGAATAAAACTTTACACCCGGCCACACCTCTTGCTGTTGGCGCCAGCATTGCAGTAATTAGCCATGAAAAGCTTGTCAAACTACCGTTCGGATTCGGTGTTAAACTGTAGGTCCCTTTCTCTTGTGCTAAAAATTAGAAGCGCACAAGCCAAGAGTTTGAAAGAGGCTCGGCTTTGGCCCTTTGGGGCTGTGTCATCTTGACAAGCTGATTTTACTTTTATTTTAAATAGGCCGATATTTGGGCGAAAAACTTCTTCTCTCCCGATTTTTGCGTTAAAGTCGCCTAGCACGATCTTGATGTCGTGATCGGGGCAGTGCTCATATAGGTTTTCTAGGCGCTCATAGAATATGTCTTTTTCCGATACGTCCTTTTCTTCTGTCGGGGCGTGCGCACAGATAAGACTAATATTAAAATATTTTGCCTTAAGTCTTAAGTCTGAGTGCGCTAGTCAACTGGTGTAAAGCTGATGACAGAGCGGCACAGTCTTTCGTTGACTGCAAAGCCGCAACCAAACTATTGCTTTGAAGCATGTCCACTGTAGTAGATCTCCCATGGGGCGTTGGTTTCCGATGTTCTCAACTTGCTTCTCTGTCCAATACATCGCATTCCCTGGAGTGCGGTAACGTCCGATGAATATTTCTCGAGGACATCCTCCAGCTTGGAATCCGCGCGCTCTCTATTGAGGGTGCAAACATTCCAGGTGCATATCCTCAAATTGTGGTCCTTAAAACTTTTGCGTGGGTCGTCGTCATTGGGGGTCCGTATCCGAGGCATTGTGTTAGTTTTCATTGGCGAATTTAATAGACGGGAAACGGGTGCCAAGCCCGAAGTCCCGCCCCCTATTTGTCCCAGGGTAGGATTGCCGCTCACGTTAGTCAGCAGCTTTGCGGATGCATCGCTCTGTTACCAGGGGCTACCACGTTGAGGTGTGAGTCGACTTGAGGCGCAGTAAGTTACATACGCCCCCATAACCACAGAAGAGTTCCTGTCTTCCGAAGAAGCCTAAATTAATAAAATTAAAAATATTGAATTCATTCATCGTAAAATTGTCTTGTATTGTTATAAATGTCAAATCTCTTGTTTTTTTTCTTTATATATCTTTATTATATCTATACATCTATATAAAAGTGAATGTATGTTTGTTTGTTTGTATGTTTGTCCCTTATGGGCGTCTAAACCGCTGAACCGATCTTCACGAATTTTTCTCAGTAAGTTCATGTCGATTAGGAAAGTTTCATAGGCTATGTCTCATGTCTTTGAAATGGTCCAAAAACCGCGAAATTTGCAAAATTATACCGTTCATCCGATTACAAAGATAATTTAGGTATGTTGAAAAAAAAATTTACGTTTTCGCTAAAACTTTAGGAAATTGATCGACGTTTGCCCAGGAAGGTTTCCAAGTAGAAGAAACCGCGATATTTCCAAAATGTTCGTTTGTTATAAAACTTTGCGGAATGTTTGGACGCTTGCGCGTGAAGGATGCAGATTTGAAGAAATGGGCGGGAAATAGTCCAAAAACCGCGATAATTCAAAAACTATACCGTTCATCCGATTGCTATGAAATTTTGGTCAATGGTTAGACGCTTGGCCGCGAAGGTTTCTAAGGTCCAAAAATCGCGAAATTCGCAAAATTATACCGTTCATCCGATTGCAATCAAACTTAGGGGAATGAATTGAACGCTTGCTCTTGAGAGTTTCTAAGTTGAAGAAATTTGCAGAAAACTGTCCAAAAACCGCGAAGAATTTCAAAAACTATACCGTTCATCCGATTGCCATAAGACTTTGGGCATCGCTTGCCTGCGAAGGTTTCTAAGGTCCAAAAATCGCGAAATTTGCAAAATAACCTTATGAGTACTTATGAAAGCGCTTAGTGCTCTTATTGCAATGCCGGCGTTGGTAAATGGAAGCTGTAGATTACACGATCCAAAATATTGCGAAATTTGCAAATTTTTGATTTAAGCCTTGCTTATTGAGAAGATTTGATAGACGGCAATTGTAGACGGGTAAATAGGAAGTATTAACCAAACGGTCAAAAAAGTCACGAAATTTGCAAAATATTTATGATTTTAGATTATCATGAAGACGTTTACATATATAGAGAAAAAGATCGAACGGTCCAAACTGTTTATACCGACATGCAGCTTGCACTATATTGGATATAATCGCTCTCTTAAGAATCATAAGAACCCGGGTATTCAGCTAGTTTCTTTAAATAAGTTAGTTTTATATAAAAAAAAATTATGATTTCCAATCCGATGTGACAGGCGCTTTATTTATAAGTCAATTTATAGTACTTGCGCTGGACTAAAATAAATTCAAATTCAAACCTGTTGCTCGCCCACCGCCGATTCGGAAACGCCACAGTTGGAGACGGCCGGGCAATGGACGGCGCTTTTCAATAGAGAGTCCCCGTCCAGACACAGATGGAGGTTCGAAAACCGGAGTTGACCAAAGCCGATTCGGAAGCCGCACTATTGGCCCTTGGTGGCCTTTGATTTAGATAGAACGTTATCACTTGTTTACCAAATAATTTGATGCCAGTTGTTTTCGTTTCAGCGCCAACCTTCTCTCGAAAAAACCAGCCGTAATTTCGGCTGAAAAGTTACCGGCACAATTACCGGCAATCAAATTTCAAACAAAACTGTCACCTTTTTGTATGGCAAAGGCACACTTTACCGGCTGCCTTAAGGCAATTTTCAGTAAAGTCAGGCTTTAGCCCCAGTGTAAATTAGCTATTAAATGCAAATCAAATTACATAAATTAGTTCTAAATTTATCACGAAATTAAGAAAAATTAACATAATGTACATTTGGCAACTGCGAGAGTGCGTAATTTTCCAATTACTTTTCATTTCACCGGCCAATAAGCACAAAATTTCAAAACGAAAAATGCTTTCGTTTTTGTGTTGCGAGAATCTGAATTAATTCTGTTTCCGAAAAGTGTTGCAGTGGAAGTGGACTTGATAACATGCCTGATTAATATTTTTGGTGGTCGGTGGTTGTGCTCAACCCGGCGACTGGGCGGGGAAAACGGGATGTTCCCCCCTGGCCCGGACTTCTGAGAGGGGCCCGGATTTTTGGCGAAAACTTAAATAATCTACAACTTCAGACAAAATCATGACTATCAAAAGCCGAAAGAAGCGCAGTTAAAGTTATTTTTCTATGATACTTAAACAAAATATTACATGATTTTCAAAATGTTGAAAACTATTTCTTATTTAATTGGGGTTGTTGTACCCCCCGGGCACGTATTCCCCTCAGACGGGGCTTTCTATGGATTACAAAGATTGCTTAAATTGCTTTAGTCAAAGCAGCCAAAACCCTTTTTTTAAATAGTTTTTATTTAAACATGTTTCGCATTCATTTGAACGCTTTCATGCTGAAAGAACTCAATAATAAATCATATCAAATAATGCGACCTTGAGGTGCTTGTCCAAATATCTACAAATCCGCTGGGTGGATTCTGTTCAACCTACGCCGACGAATGGGCCTTGTTAGAATTGTGGCAAGACGATTATTGTGAAAAACTACCCGCTCCCTGTATCGATTTGAATATTTCTCAATGGTTTCGCATAAAGTGGGAATGCCTAAGTCCCGGAATATGGTGGCATTAAAGAAGAGCCTCACTTACCCAAACCTCAACTCTCTTAATGGTGGTGGTGCAGGCCGTTCCCCAACATGTAATACCCTAGCTAAGAGTAGGGAGAGCTATGGTCTTAAAAAGCCTGATTTTAGCCTTAAGGGAAAGGCCACTCTCTGGCCAAAGTAGCCAGTCCATCTTTCGGAGTTTTAAGCGGGCAGAGCCACACACACGATTAACATGGGGTCTCCAGGTGAGTCTCCTGTCCAGTGTGACGCCTAGATATTTAATGGTGTCCTTGTGGGCAATTCGAGCTCCGTCCAAAGTGAGTCGAGAAGTATTGCCCCTACGAAGTGTAAAAGTAGCATGCTGCGTCTCCCTACATTAACACCTATATTCCATCGTAAGGCCCAACATTCAAATTCGTCGAGAAATTCCTGTGCTTTTCTACAGGCAGATCTGCGACTGTTGCTTGAAGCCAAAAAGACGGTTTCATCGGCATAGTAAGTGAACCTTGGATATCAAGATATGGAAGATCAGCAGTATACACTGTGAACAAAACGCGGCCAAGAACACTTTCTTGCGGGACACCAGTTCGAATAGGACATAACAAGGATCGCGCTTCACGCACTTCAACAGAGAAAGCTCTGTTTGTCAATTTATACATCAAACCCTAATGCCAGACTCTATCGAAGGCTTGGCGTACATCTAAAAATACTGCCGAGCAGTATTTCTTTTTCTCAAAGGCATCGAGGATATGGTTAACTACTCTGTGAACCTGTTCTACTGCACTGTGACGGCTGCGAAATCCAAACTGGTGATCTGGAAGCGAACTATCAAAAGAGTCAATAGTCAAAAGCCTTGCTAGAAGAAGTCGCTCAAAAAGCTTAGAGAAGGTAGGCATGAGGCTAATAGGGCGATAAGAGTCCACATTATGTGGGTCCTTGTCGTTTTTCGGTACCATGACCACCAAGACACGTTTCCAAGGGTTTGAAAAATGACCAACTTCCAAAACAGCGTTAAACAGCCGACATAATAAGGAAATTGCCTTAATTGGGAGTGATTTCAGTACCTTTCAGTCAACAGCATCCAATCCAGGGGCCTTGCAAGGCTTTAATCGCTTTATCTGTTCTTTGATCTCTTCCTCATTAATCGGACGGATTACTATCCGTCCTGGTGTACCAAATGCGAGACGAACTCGCGATATGGTGATCTGATCTTCGCGGCTGGTGGCAAAATCAAAGGACTATTGCATTCGCAATAGCGTCATCAGAATGAACCCAAGTGCCGTCGTTGCAACGGAGGGGGTTTCTGCAGAGAGGCTGGCGTTTTAGGTTTCGGGTACATTTCAATGGTTTCGGTCTAGCAAAAATTGCAAAATTTTTATTTTTCGCAGCTTCAACTGTTTTTATCTGTTCAATATGAATTGTTGCTTTTGCCTTTGCTTCTGAGAAAAATCAGAAGTCCCTGTCGAAGAAAGAACAAAAACGGATTTCTGAGAAAAAACGGGGAGCACCAGCAGTCGTCGGTTCACGCTTTTGAGTCATTTGCTTGGCGCTGCTTGCTCTCAGCAGAGCAAGTTGGAACTGTTGAAAATAGTGCACATCTCTAGCAATGCACGCATGAAATAGTTGTTCTTGTCATCTCTAAGCGAATGTATGCCAAGAGAAATGGTCAGTCACAAATAAATGTCTATCAAGCGAACACACGCAGGGCGGTCCACGTTTTTTTATTCTTCCTTAACAGATCATTCCGTGACGCAGAAGTTCTCTGCTCAACAGGAATTGCTGGCTTTAGGTCAGCAGCGACAGTCGGAGCAGCAGCAAGTGCCTTGCTTTTGCAAGTCTGCAGTAGCGTCTACAGCAGCCCCGTCGATCGCCACTGTTTTTGATAATTATTATGCTCACACATACTATATATGTATGTATTTGTGCGTTTGCACTCACACTTGCGCTCACTCTCCCACTCTCTCTCTCTTTCTCGTTATAATTGTTATTGGTGGCATATTTTATTTGTTGACTGGTGCTGCTGACCGAAACAGACGAGCAACTTTGGTAATTGTCTAAAACAGGAACCAGTGCTCTAAAATCCAAAAAAAGCCTTCGATGGGCCGCGAATTATGAAGAATTGCCATGCAAAAAATTAGATGCGGACTTCCGTGGTTTCGTTTTAAATGAATTTTGCTATTTTTGACGAAACTTTTCCATATGCTTTTAGCCAAATGTCAAAAAAAAACAATAAAAAATTTCAAGCTTTGAACGACTTACCCTTAGAATGAAAGGGAACTGTCTAGTATAAGTCCCTTTGCTCAACAAATTTAAGAAGAATGTCCTTCGGTGGAGCGCGAATTATAAAGATTCTTCATTATGGTTAAGCACAAATGACTCTTACCGTCTCAAAAATGTTAAAAATGCGGGGCAGACTTGCCGAAGTGGTCGAACAATTGGCTTTTGTTTGATTTTATTTTGACTAATGCTTTTTGTGGTGAAAAACCCCGAAAAGAATTAAGAAACTGCGCGGTTATTCCCACACACAAAGGATGCAATGGGCGAATTGACACTTTATGGTCTTAAACACTGGAATTCATATTTGTTTTATTTTCCATTCAGATTTGCAAGATATCAGTAAGTTAACCCATATGTATTCAATGGCATTAAAATAAAGTTTTCACTCACCTCGAAGTTTCTGTACGCAATAATTTACAAAATTTGCGACAGGTATTAACTTTTTCGCTCAGCACACCTTACAAGGTGAATACTCGCCAACTGTATCGAATCCAGCTTTTCCATTAAATTTTCCCCGTTAGTGTCATCGTCAAAAAGAGTCTCTTCCGTATCATCAAATGAAATTTGAATGGCCTTTACCATGTTCCTTACATTATCAGATGTAATGCTGTGATTATAATTTTAATATATTAATAAAAAACATTAAAATTTTTTGTGATTCATTTTTACCTGAAGATTTGTTCAAGCGTTATGCCGTAATCATGTAGGATCTCCATAACTTTCTCCTTTATATACTGGGATGTGTGAGTGACGGAGCTGTATCATGCCGAATGTCTTCACAACGATCTCTGCTTTAGATATACTTGAGTGGATCAGTTGCAAATTTACACCTAGAATAGGTTAGTCCATTATAGTGGCGACATCGATTTTAAGTGATACAAGTTTTCCCTTTACAAGAGCTCTTACATTGTCTTTAATAGTTTGCTCTCTAATTGTCACAAATTCATTATATTGCGTGACATTATGAGACTCATAGAAAGCGCGCTATAGATTGGGTCCAGTATTTCGCGAAACCCTCCGCTCTTCAGAAATTATAATGGCTTACCGTCTGTGGTCACAATTTTAATTATCGAAGAGACGAGTGTCTCTTCACTTGTTTCGTAAGATATTTTTCTTTTTTAATATTTTGTTGCACTTCGATATTGTCGTTGCTGTCCAATTCCTCAAATATTTCGGCATGTTTTGCTGCCAAGTGGCGTTTTAAATTTGTTGCGTGCGAGCCTGCTAGTTTCAAACCGCAAACGTTGCACTTAGATTTGTTTTCTTTTTTGCATCAAATTAAAAAATATGTTGCACTTTTTTCGTTTGTTCTTGGCCCATTTTTCGCCACAAAAAAAATAATAACAGTCCGATCGCACTAAATTGAGAAAGTCAAGTGTGGCTTGTGTGAGTCACAAACCCAAACAGACACCTCACTGTCACATACACACGAACAAACGCAAATGACATTTAAATTTTCGCTCGCGTCAATTCCGTGAGCGAATGAACAGAGCAAAAGGGAATCAAAATTATTGCTTGTTCGTTGAGCAAAGAGCGAAATGTTCAAGAGCCGATGAGAACGGCTCATCTCTGACTCTTTGCTCAAAGGGTCCGTAAATAACTGTTATTTTTAGACAACGAAAAATGGTCAATTGTTATTTGCTAGCTCTGTTTGGAATATATGGTATATCCAAATAAGTTATGGCTGATGGTTATAAACCAAGCCTTTGTAATGTCAAATAAATACTACACCCAAAAAAAAGTAGTCATCAAAATGACACTATTTAGTCATCAGTGTGGAACTATTGAGTATCGAATTCTCTTTAATACTCCAAGTATCAAGTTTATATTTTCGAAAGTATTAAAATGATATTTCGAAATTATCAAATTGATACGATCTAGTATCAGGCTGACACTATTTTGTATTAATTTTTTAGTATCAATATGATACTAACAATTATCATGTAGATATTTTGACTGTCAAACTTTTGGTATCATTTTGATACTACCTTTTCTCAATTTAACACTTTTTCTTATTAAGTTTGAAGTCCCAATTTAGTTATAAGCAAACTACCGTTAAAACTAAAACTTAAACATTAAAAACTTATTTATTTTATTCTGTGTTCTTACAAAATGTATTTTATGATTATGGGAAACATTGTACTCTCACATTTCAACGCGTATGTTATTCAAATATAGAAGTTACTGTAAGGAAGTGCATCAAACGAACCTTATTGACATAATAGTCTGCTCTTCTGATTTTTGCTGCCCAATTATGATGGCATGATCATTCCAGGTCGAGAACTTTCTTTAGTAATGGTTCAGAAACCTCAGAGTATGCGAACCACGCCTCAACTGGAGCTGACTTTGATTATCTCATCTTGGATAGAGCAGAAACAGCGTGGAGTACGTCCTCTGTAAAAAAGTTATATTTGTTATTTACAAATGTGTGCAAGAAACGAAGAACATATGTTTAGCTGCTCACCTTTTAAATATAGAGCATGTGCTCCATATTGAAATACAGCAGTCTAGTCTTCAGCAAGTCGTCTGGAGGGCTGTTTTACGTAGCTTTTACTTTAAGCAAATTACTCATGTGCTTGCACTAAAATCAAAACAATTAATGTCAATCGTCAAGCGTCTACTTGTCCACCAGTACTAGCATTACATTTCGAATTTTCGAACTTCATAAAAATGTGTTCGTTTCAAATTGATATTTTTGCGTATCAAATTAATAACCAAAAGATTATTATGACAGTGATACTATTGATATTGATACTTAAAAAAACGATACTGGTTTTATTTTCAATTTGAGACAACGTGTATCAAATTGATATTGATACCAATTTTTTTTGGGTGTACTACTACTACTACTATCCAAATTCTGATGTCACAGGTGATTCCCGACGCAAAGAGCGTATACATAGAACTTTTCAACGTACACACTCTCTCTAACATACTCTTTCTAGCTCCCTTAGCAAATGCTGTCAGTCCACATTTTTAGCTGTGCGCCGTACCTGAATAATTATATCATGACTCTAGGGTTAATCGTTCAAAAATTACTATTTTTAGTTATTTATTTGACATTTGACTAAAAGCACTTAATTTTGGTGAAAAAAAACAGCAAGTTTCAAAATTCATTTAAAATGAAACCACGGAAGTCCGCAACGAATTTTTCACATGATAGTTCTCTGTCTACTGAAGGTTTTTTTTTAATTTTTTGAGCACAGGTCCCTGTTCTAGACAATTACCGCAACTTCTGTCGCATCTGCGCTTCCGCCGAATTTTAAAAGCAGGAAACTTCCTACTGCTCCGACTGTCACTGCTGGCCTTAAGCCAGCAGTTCCGACTTTCTCTGCTGAGCGCAAGCAGCACCAAGCAAATGACACAAGACGGGGAACCGACGACTGCTGGTGCTCTTTGCTTTTTTTTTAGAAATCAGGTTTGGTTGCTTCGAAAGCGACTCCTGATTTTTCTCAAAAGCAGCAGCAAGTCAAAAGCAGAAGAAATTAAACTTATTGTAGTTTTTAAACACTGCTTACAAAAATCCGACTTGATAACTTTCTGCAAGAATTAAAATTCCAAAGTAGTAGTAGTAGCAGTGTGCGTTTATTTAATGGCTTGGCTTGTGTAGCAGTCAGCCTAAAATAAAAAATTCAATTAAAAAAAGATGTCTTCTAGATTTCTATGTTTTTCTACTCTGTACCAAAAGTACACAGAGTATACTAGGCTTATGCAAAAGTTTTTAACAGCCAGAAGGAAGCATCTCCGCCCCCATAAACTATATATTCTTGATTAGCATCAACAGCCGAGTCGATATAGCCAAGTTCGTCTGTCCGACTATTTGTCTGTCCGTATGAACGTACAGATCTCTGAGATGGTAAGAGATAAAGGTTTGATATGTATGTGTCAAAAACTTTCGATATTTGCTTGTTTTTACTGATAGAGTCTTAAAATTTGCCAAATATTAATATTATCTGCATCAGCACTGAAAATCGGACTAATTAACCGAATAGCAGTCATATAAAAACTGTTCATAAAATAGGCACCATCTATTGGTCAGTTTGGGAAATCAGTTAGGTAAGAGAATTCAAACGAAAATTTAATTTTTTTGTAAATCACTTAACACCTGTATTTATATAAATTATCCAAGCTGCAAGGGTATATAAACTTCGGCCGAGCCGAAGTTAGCTTCCCATTAAAAATGGGAAAAGGGGATCATGAAGTTGTGCAATAGTATGTAACAGGTAGGAGGAAACATTTCCGACCCTATAAAGTATATATATTTTTGATCAGCATCGACAGCCGAGTCGATTTAGCCTTGTCCGTATAAACGCGTCGATCTCAGAGACTACAAGAGATAGGTATACCAGATCCAAATCGGGTTTGTTCCAGATTTGGAAAATTTCCCCCTCCCCCATTTAAGCGCAAAAAACTGTCAGAGCCACAATTTTTAAGTTAGACCCTTGAGTCTTTGCATATATCAAGTAATGCGCCATATCCATTCTGAAAAGTACAAGATTGGAAAAACACCGAATCAATTTTGCTTGTATGTTGGAGTGTGTTTTTTTCCCCCATGGATACGCCGTTGGGAGATGTAAATCTTCAAAAGATACTGCTGGCCCGTACCAACAGTATGCACAACAAATCATTCCCCGCGGGATCACCGTTAAGTATTACTTCGCGGGAATGGGTTGCCTATTTTAGACTCTCTCAGTTGGAATCTGACTCTAGCATGTAGCTGAGGAGGTCCACGTTTGGGCAGGCCGGACATTCTGGTGTGTCTTCGTGCTTGAAGCTGTGCAGGTATTCCCTTTATCCTCCATGGCCAGTGAAATTGAGTTGGAAACTGAGTTGGGTGAAAGTTTAATTCTCCATCCGTCCTGCTTATCTATTCCTCCAGGTTTGGAGTTAGTCTGTGGGTCCATCTTGCGTTGGTGGCCATGTTCCACCGCGCCTGCCATGTAGCCATAAACACAACTCTTTCCAACTTTCGAATGGCGTCGGTCGTCACCGGACATTCCATCACTGCTCTCCCTTCGTAGATCTCCTTCATTTCGAGTGCCAGTATATCCACCAGCACCATGCTAGCCGGTAGTTTTCGCCTTCCAGCTCAGGGCCCTCCTACGTTGGGTAACATTCACGAATGGGCTGTCTGCATTCTCGAAGCTTTTTGGCAAACATACTCGACATGGGATCGAAAGCTCATACTATTGTCCACCATCACGATTTCACAAGTACATTGTCCTGTATGTTCCTGAACTATATCTTCTTCCTGCTTGTGATAAACACCGCCTCCGTTTTTTGATCAGCTAGTTCTTGATGGGCTTCCTCCATCCAACTGCCCACTTGTCTTATCGCCGCATTTGCAACTGACTCCAGCTGTCCAGCTAGGTCATAAGCAAAGCCGTGTTAGTTACACGACTGTGGACGCAGGCGCGTTTGTTCGCGAGCTTTTAGATGGCTCAGGCTGGCGGGAAATGCCAATCAAAGAGCGTTCCGAGGATAAGCTGGTCGTTTGTGGCCGTTGGCGGGAAATGCCAATCAAAGAGCGTTCCGAGGATAAGCTGGTCGTTTGTGGCCGTTGGTATTTTATCGAGTAACAGGTTTCCTGCGGTTCAGGTGTGCCAACGAAGAAGGCAGCTGTCCAGCTATGCAAATTGTTGTGAATCGGTGAACAAAAAAGTGTATGCATGTTGCTCGATGTGGAACTACCGATATAGTAGCCGTCGAAGTTGAACAGGGCCTTGGACGCTGAACCAGGAATAGAGTATGCTGATCAATGGTGGTCAATGGCATCGTTGTCCCGAAGTGAGAAGTGTGTTCTGTTTGGGATGTGGCCATGGACCGCTGCTGTTTGACTTGTGCGAAAAACATAGGAAGTTACGTGCATACCCTGGCAGAAGCACCTGAGTGTGTGTGAGCGTGCGTCGAATTATTTGGGCGCCACTCGTACGTGTGTGTGTCTGTGTGAATTTCACAAGAGGTCCAAATTCGTTGTTGCACTGCGAGTTTGTATATATGTACGTATGTGCTGGTCCACGCTGCGAGTACGTTTGCGTGTGTGTGTGACCAAAAACGTTGCCGATTTGATGCAGTGGAATGGTTGGCGGCTGCTGCTAGGATGAAGATGTCCAAGCCCACGTAGTCATCTGTGGAGCCGCTGTCGTCGATCGTGACAATATTTTTGCGACACACGCTGCTTGTGTGTGATTGTGTGAGCGTGAGCTACGCGAATGTGTGCGTCTATGTGTGAGGGCGCGCGATACGCGCGCGTGTGTGAGCTAGTATTTCGCAATTCCACGAAAACAATTTGTACAGCTGCAGCGGCTGCGAATTGTGGGTGGATATTGCGAGTTGATGTTGAAATGTCAGGGGTCGCCACTTATAGGGATTAAGGTTGTGCTTAATCTGAAATCAATATTTATTGTTTCAATTAAATAATTGAATACAAATTTGTTGTTTGCGAGCTGGCCCGAGGCAGCCAGCGAACATTTGCATACACCGTCGAATACTGAATCTCATGGAGATGAGTAAGCATCATGATAGTGTGGTAATCGATAGTCGCTCGTGACTAGTAATCGATAGCTGCTGGTGACTAGTGTGGGCAGAGTCGCCACTTACTCTTAGCACCTCGTCATACATTATGTTCCACAGAAGTGGTCCAAGGACCGACCCCTGTGGGACGCCTGCCGTCACGCTGTAACGCCTAGGCCTTCCTCGGTATCATACACCAGCACTCTGTCTGACAGGTAGTTAAATGTGATCCGTTATATGTAGGTAGGTGCCAAATTGGTCTAACGCCCGTAGTATGCGCAACCAGCTAGCCGAATTAAAGGCTTTTCGGATATCCAGCACAGTATTCCTTGGTGCCCCATCGCCACCGAGTTCGCTCAATCGCCTTGGTTGCAATATCGACAACCGCCTTGAATGCGTCCACTGTAGACCGTGCCATACGTTATCCATATTGGGATTCAGATAGGTCCTTTTTCATCGACTACTGCCAAAACTCGAGTATAGATGATCCTTTCCAGAATCTTTCTCATTGTGTCTAGGAGACAGTTCGTCTGTAACCTGACGGGTCATCGGCTGGCTTACCTCAATTGGCAGTAGGATTAGCCGTTGCTGCTACCGCCTCTTTGGAAAAGCTCCCTCCAGCAGACATCTTCCAAACGTCTCAGCAAATACGTCTGGTATGGTTGCGATCGCGCGCTTAAGTGCCTTATTAAGAGAGCCGTCCGGCCCTGGAGCCTTTCTGCCGCTAATGCGCTTACATGCAGCCATCATCTCTTCAACAGACACTTCCTGCTCTAGGTGCATGGCATCTATGAGATACTCCTGTTCGAGTGGTGGGTGCTGGGGAAACAGCGATTCGACTATTCTTTCGAGCTCAGTGGGGTACGTAACACGTGGAGTTTCTGCGCTTCGTATTTTTTGGTGGCTATCTTGTAGGCCTTACCCCAAGAGTCAATGTCGGCCTCCTCGCATATTTGATGGAAGCACCAGGCATTGCTACTTTTTATGCTTTCCTTCAGCATCGTCTTAGCTCTTTTGAAATTTTTGAGTTTCTCCTTAAAGTCTGGGCGGTGCCATACTCTTTGCGAGCTATGTCTCTCTAAGAGGCAGGCTTTCCTTAGTCGGCTGATCTCCTCATTCCACCAATAGCACGGAGCACCGTGTCTGCTTTGTCTCCTTTCGGGCATGGATGAATCACATGCTTCAGCAATCTTCTGGGATAGCTAATTGCCCATGTCTTTAGCTGTCTCACTTGTCCTGGTCCAGTCGGCATGACCTATGAAGTCAACTAAGGTCTCTCGTCAAGGAATCGATCCTATCATTTCGGGCCTGTTGTCTTTGGTTTTGCTCTGCGTCTTCTATCTCGAATTTCAAAGAGAATAGCCTGGAGATTGCTGAATGTGAACTCCTCACTGGCCTTCCATATAGATTTCCTGCATAGTGAGCTACTAAGCCGGGCTAAGTCTATAATGGAACCTCCGCCAGCTTTCCAGTAATTGAGCTCCTTCCTATCGTTCGCTAAGGTCACGTCTAGCGAGGAAAACGATTCCAGAAAGCATTTCCCTCTGGCATACGTTGTTAGAGGGGCTCTTCCACGTGCGTCCCCCTTAATATCCTCCAGCATTTTTTGAAATTGGTCCAATTGCCAGCTCGGTGGCGCATAGCCCTTACAAACCCTACGTGATCTGCGTTGACTTCCTTAGGTGGAGTTTTTAGGGACCATATGGCAGCTCTGCTAAATTTGCTTGCAGTCCATCCGCTTTCAGCAATTGCTTTATGTAGCTCGCATATAATGGCAACTTCTGTTTTCCATTTCCTTACGGATTGTCTTATTAGAGTCTCAACGGCTTCACAGTGGTTAAGGTTTAGCTGTAAGAACTTCATGATCGCTTGGCTAGTGTACTCCTTAACCTACCGCTTCCAGCGATATGCTTCGCGCTCTCGTTTTTTTTTTCTGCAAAGCATGCACAGCTGTTCTTTCGAGCAGTCCCTTGCGAAGTGATAGTTTCCACCGCATCGTCGGCACATGCTTGACCTGTCAACCTCATTTTTGCCAGATGATCAAACTAAAGGCATCTTGGTGACGATTATCCTCTCCCGAAGTCTGCATATCACCCATCCTACATTAAGGAATCTTATTGCTAGGGCCTTCCGTGCGTTCTCCGCTGACACCTTTAACGTAGCTGTCTGCGTTTGTCCGTACGCCTTGCGTAGGGTGATGTCCTCTGGTAATACGTCCTCCCTGTTGGTGACCTCGTCCAAGTCCCTGCATTCGATCGTGACACGATGTGTTAATACACCACACAAATTTTTTCGCACGCATTTAGCCCCTACCAAAATTTTGCGCAAATTTCAGTACAGAGCAAGCTCTCGTCAAGTAAAGATGGAAGAAGACGCAGCAGCTGCCGTTGCTTCAAAATAAAATAGGGTTGACTTTTTGCAGAATCGCTTAACTTCTTCCGCTAATGGCGGCAGTTTTTTAATTACCGCTGCTTTGTCGGCATCCGGGTAGCGCTCTTTATATTTTTCTATCAAAATTTCATATTGGGAGTTTTTAATATCTCTGTTGGAGTACTCCTTCGATTTGATGTTCCACAGAGCAGGTAAAGAACGGTTCACTTCTATGAATTCCTAAGTAAAATTCTGCTCCGCTTCTTTTTCCATGATATGGAATATATTGTTATTTATTTCAAAGAAAACTTCAGAATTATTTAATTGGTACATTGCGATCAAATATAAAACCCGCAGATGGCAGCCTTTCAAGAAAAGATGCATTGGCGATCCTATTCCATGATAAGCCGCACTGTCCTTAAAATTGGTGATGTCTTGCAATCAGTTGGAGTTACCATCAAACCAGCAAGAAATGTGTGCAGAAGTTTAAAAAAACTTTATGATCAATATAGACTTTTACAAAAAAATCCATGACGCGATAATGAGATGTATCTGGACAGAGAGAAGAATTTTAAAGATCTAGTTGGGATCTGTGACGTCGAATCATTAAATTCTGTTGAATTGAATTGCTTCTTTTACAAGTCGGAGGTCCGATGACGAGGAGCCATTATCTAGTAGCAGCAGTTGCCATCCATATCAAATGGATTTTAAAGAGGAGGATTTCTCAATGTGCTGTTAGTCAGCTTGACCGGCAGGTTAACCGAATTTGAGTATCTCATGCTGTCATGAACAAACTTAACCGCAGTTCGAACGCTGGATAAAGTTAACCGCGAGTTCAGTCCCGAAGAAATCGACAAAAAAAGCTTTATAACACCAAAGTTGGTCTCCGCACTAAACGGATGCGGAATAAGTTGTCGCAGAAAGAGGTGTTAAATTCGTTGAAGACTTCGATGGGCGAATTACAAAAGGAGATCAGCATAACCTCCTTCAACGCATCGAAGAGCACAGACAAGCTTAACCAAATTGCTACAAAAACACTAATGAACAAATTTGAATAGCCATATTTACGTTATTCTTTTATAGTTTATGGGTTTTTAGTTTTTTCCAGAAGTTACGGCGCAGGGAGTCGGATCCCCAGTACCGGCGGCGGATCAGGGTGAGAACGCAGGCCCCACGGCGTCGACATCAAGCAACCGCAAACCCAGTGTGGAGGTGGACCACTTGGCCTCCACATTGCGTAATGTGGCAAGTGAAGGTGCACTTCATCGTCAAGATGGGGTGGACATGGAGCCGGAGGTCGAAAATGGCGAATTCATTTTCACAGGCCCGTCAATGACAGGCGAAGAGCTCGCGCTTGCGCTTGCTCGCATGCCTGTCAACGACGAGCCACCGAAAGTGGGTGAGCCTACATCGGCCACGGCCTCGATGTAGGAAGTGGCTTCTCACCGCAAACAGCGCTCAGGGTACAACGCATCGCTCAAGTTTCTCATGACACTTGAGAGCCGCACCCTGGAGTCCCTGACCGCAAGGGAGAAAGTACTCAAAAAGAAGCACGAGTACAAAGTGCGCCGCTACAACCGGCTGTCTAAGGATAGCTCGGACCAAGCACCAGCACAGAGTACGACGGCCCAAGTGGAAGCACCGGAAACTGCGACAAAGACGGAATCTCCGTCCACGTCGAACGCAGCCAAAGCATCCACTGGGGACAAGAAGCAGCGCAGAAGACCACCCCCTACGTCGACCACACTCTCCCAAAAGGAGGGACCGGATGGCGAAAGGGGTGGAAATTCAAAGCGGCAAAGATCTGATGACTCATCCAAGGCCCCGGAAAACAAGCGAAGCAGACCAGAAGACTTTCTGGCCAGCTTAAGCTCAAAACCGGAGCTTATGATAGCCATTATCGACCGAAGCAACCCGGAAGGGAAGCTTTCAGCCGAAAATTGGCTCGTCCTTGAGGGAGTCATCATGCAGGCCATCCAAGATGCCATGACACGAGGCGAAGATTCATTCCTAGCTGAGTTTGTTTGGGTCTTAGGTCGTGGCTTGTGTCAACGAGGAGTCCTTGGGATTTCTCACCGACACAATTCACGGCGTTGGTGAACTTTGGCCTGGCGCAAAGATCGACGTCGTTCCACCGGACCATGTTCCTGTACGTTCGGTCATGAAGGTATGGATCCCACCTCCAATCCTGGAGGACCGAACCATACTAAACATGATTAAAGGTCAGAGCAAGGAGTACGGAACCGACGACTGGACCATCTTGAGAGGGCTGGCGCGCGACAAAGGAAACGGCAAGGATCTCTGGATCAGCATTGGTCGGGAATCCAAGAGCCTCATCCTGAAGAAGCAAGGCCAGATGAAGCTTGGACTGGGCTGCCTCCGGGCAATACTTCTGAGCTTGGATGATAGGTCAACAGAACAATCTAAGGGTGGTGCAGATTAATCTACATCACTCCATGGTACCCTTTGTTGACCTTGTAAGGAAGTTTTCCAGCTGAGGTAGGGCTCAGTCCTGTCCAAGGTCACTTACAAAATATTTATACAGTGCCGGGACTTGAGAAAAGGGGGAAAATTTCTATAATTTTTGACAAACTTGCATGCAATAAAATACTCAGATTTTCCCTTGCCCAACGTTGACGGCAACCCAGCTCAACGTAGAGGGTTGGAAAAACAAAACCCGCTCTATCAGACCAGGGTTGGTTTAACCCTGGCTACCTGTCGGCGACCCAGCACAGGTTGACCCAGGTTAATCCACACCTACTCTAGAGAAAAAAACTTTTCGGAAGCAAAGACCGTATGTTGCCGGCGACCCAGCGCAACATATGGTAACTTTGACTTCAGTACAGGGGCCCTAAAGTACACCTAAGACACAAAATTGTACAATACGTCAAGTTGCCGGCATCCCAGCGCAAAATGACGCCTTGTACAACTGTACTTGCCCGAGTCAGTCAAACCAACACGCCTCCATCGACCCAGCAAGGCGGACTAGTTTGACCCACTCGGGAAAGTTGGGTCGTAGTGACTAATCTACTAGCACCGATTGTTAAGACACGCGTTTTCTCGGTGTGCAACGTGCCAAATTGCCGGCTGCCCAGCGCATTTTGGTACCTTGCACACGTGCACGGACCCGAGTCGATCAAGCCGCCCACCTTCGGCGACCCAGCAAGGTGCGCAGGCTTGACCCACTAGGGCAGTGGAGAAAACTGGGTTTTTCTAACAAAAAAAGATCTCGAGCCCCCTCGGTGAGCAACCCGCCAAATTGCCGGCAACCCAGCGCAATTTGGCACCTTGCACACGTGCACGGACCCGAGTCGATCAAGCCACACTCACCTTCGGCGGCCCAGCAAGGTGTGCGAGCTTGACAGACTAGGGCGGTGGAGGGGGGACCCGGTAACTTCTAAAATAACCAAAAAAACTTCCACATACACGCACTCTCAGCCAACTAGGTTTTCGTTTTCACACATCACTTTTATTGAATATATAATAGGTCACACAAATTCAAAGGGTCGTCCCTAACCGCACCATTTTCTGATTTCCTACTTTCAACTTTTGGCCTCGCCTGGGCTTACCCGCTCTGTTGATCCTCGCTGGTATATATCCCCTGTGCAACTGTAATCCCTTGTGTAACTGAAATTCCTTGTGTAACTGTAATCCTTTGCGACTTGTGTACTTGTTATTTTCCTCGCGGCGTGTCACTCGATAGTACTTTCAATTCTCCGTGGACACGCCTGTCCTTCATCGCGGGCCGAACTTTAGTAATCGCCTCAGCTTTTTCAGAAGCCACTCCAGCCTCTGTCTCGCCAAACTCTGTCCTGCTGCGGCGTTTTTCCTCTCGCTCTGGCACATTGTTGGCGATCGTTTCGGGGTGGGTTTTGTTTCTGGTATGCTTGTGTGTGTGAGTGCGAGCGCCTTGTCGCTCGCCGCGCTGGTTTACCGTTGTTTTTGGCTCGCATTCTTAGCGTACGTATTGCTCTATGGGTGACTTGTTGTTGTTGTCGCTCGCTGCTGTCGCTCTGCTGTGGTGGGTTTGGGTGCTCGCCTTGCCGCTCTCTGGGTTGTTGTTGCTCGCTCACTGCTGCTGGCTCTGCTGTGTGTGTGTGGGTGAGTATGCGCCTGGCCGCTCTCCGAGTTCCTCTTTGTTGTTGTCTGCTGCTGTTGTTGGCTCGGCTGTTGCTGGAGGTGGGCGATCTGCCCAGGGAACTAGTTCCTAACCTTTTAGCGGGCTTTAAATCTAACTTAAAAGCTACCAATGATTCCCTATTCTAAACTGTAGGCAAAATGTGATACTTCACAACCTACTACGATTCCTGGGTGATGAGAGGGTTGATGTTGCACTCGTCCAGGAACCCTGGATCCTAGGTGAAAGGGTTCGTGGACTGAGTGCTTATGGGGAAGTACAGGCATTAACGAACGAGGAGAGGCACTGCTGGACAACATTTTGAGCACAAACCTTATTCTGTGTAACAGGGGAGAACACCCCACTTTCCGGAATAAGGATCGGGCTCAGGTTATAGACATAACCGTAGCGCTAAGCAGAGGCTCTCTGATCGTCGACAACTGGCATGTATCCACCAAGTGCTCCTTTTCGGACCATTACAGGATACGGTTCGATGTCAACCGGTGCAGAGAGAAGCCTACTCCCTATAGGAACCCTAAACGGACAAACTGGGAAAAATTCGCAAGAACAGTCAGTCAAACACTCTCCGATTCTCCGGACGCAGAGTTGTTGCAGCCTGGCGCACTTGAAGAATGCACCCAGACTATAACAGACGTGCTAAGCAGGGCGTTTCTTAAATCCTGCCCGGTTAGTCGACCCCCAAAGCCCAACCACAAAGTGTGGTGGACAACGGAGCTCGGCCAGACTAGGAAGGAAACGAGAAAGCTCTTTAATAAAGCAAAACCGACCAACAAGCAAGAAGACTGGCACTCCTACCGACTGGGTTTTTCTAAATTCAAAGGGGCGTGTCGGAAGGCAAGAAGAGACACTTGGGCAAAATTTTGCGAGGATATTGACTGCACCCAGCGGTCGTCAGACCTATCCTTACCTATGGAGCGCTGGTATGGTGGAAGGCGGCCAACACCAAATCCCACCTAATCAACCTCCATAAGGTACAAAGAGCAGCTTGCCTGGGCATTACAGGATCCCTGCGATCCACCCCCCAGGCGGCCCTGGATGTAATTCTAAACCAGGAACCAGTAGACACATTCCTGAAGTGTGAAGCTTCGAGAAGAGCAGTAAGACTCCGGGAACTGAAACTTCTTAAAGCATCTGCTTCAGGCCACAGCAGTATCCTACAGGAAGTAGGAATAAGTGCAAAGGCAAAGGGAAGTGACTACTGCATACCAGTTCAGAAATGGAACGACAACTTTGGAACACGGTTCCCGGAGAGAGAGGAATGGAAGCAAGACACTACCATCAGGGAGAACGAGCTACCCATCTATACAGACGCTTCAAAAACGGAAGAAGGCACAGAAGCAGGCATCTTCTCCGAAAAACTTGCGACACAGCTCTCATTCCGTCTACCAAACTATTGTAGCGTTTTCCAGGTAGAGATTTATGCTATCTGGCAGGCGGCTAAATTGATATACACCTTATTAAGACTCTGTCATCAAACGCCACAAAGAGCGTCCTAGTCCGCAGCACGGCGACAGCACTGAACCAAATCCAACAGCACTCTATCAGTCTGGGTACCTGGTCAAGCAGGCATACCGGGCAACGAGGGAGCAGACGAGTGCGCTAGGAACGGCTCAGCGCTGCCAGCGACTCCTGCAGGACATCATGACGGAATTGAAGTGGAGGGCCAGAAGTAGGGCAGAACGACAATGGGACCTCGCACCCGGTTGTCACATCTCCCGATCACTCTGGCCAAGATACTCATCCAAAATAACTTCCCAACTCCTGCACTTTAGCAAGAACAGGATGAGAATTATGGTAGGAGTCATAACGGGGCACTGCACCATCGGTCAAATGGCCACCAGGATGCGCGTGTCCCACCATGACTTCTGCCGTAGCTGTGGGAACGAGGAGGAAATAGAAAGCATCCATCACCTTCTATGCGACTGCCCTGCACTTCTTAGGAAACGCAACCAGCATCTGGGCAAACCATTCTTTGAAGACCTGGGCAGTCTGGCAAATGTGCCCCTAGAAGACCTGACTCTTTTTGTAGACTCTTCAAAATGGTTTAAATAGAGAGTTTGCGCAGAATCTGACCGTCAATTCCCACTACCCCCTCCCCTCCCATACCCCCACCCCTTTACTGGGCATCACAATGGGCCAAAAGGCCTCTGGGTGAGCTCGGCCTTTGCCGAGCAGCCTATTCAACCCAACCCAACCCTACAACTTTTCTTAAAGGACTCGTAATGGAAGACATATTTGCTAATTGCGGATATGACTCTCTCATAAATATCCTTATCCATGATCCGCAAAAAAGAAACCTTTGAAGTACATCGGTTAAATTTGCTCAGTCATTTATTGTATTATAGGGACTAAGATCGTACCTAATCTGCTATTAAGTTTGATTGCTTAACAAATTGTTTGATATAAATTGTTTGGTGAAACCAGCTGCAGGCCCTGGCTTCGCTACCACTGGAGATGTTAGATGATAGCTGCGTCATAGTGTGACCATAATCGCCAGAGGAATCGATAGTCGTTCCTGGCTAGTGATGGCAGAGTCGCTACAGTACTCCCCCTCCAGTGACCGTGTGGGAGCGAATGGATAAGATGGGTAAAATCTACGGATTTGCGTAGTTGTGTTGATGGCCGGTGGTTGCTTCGAGTGGGGGTCGATAAGCAAGATAGTTTGAGCCGGAATGATTTTGCCTCTTGTTGAGGTTGATGGTTGCTTTAATGGCCGGTGGTAGCTTTGAGTGGGCGTCGATAAGCAAGTTCTTCTGAGCCGGAATGATGTCGCCTCTCGTCGAGGTGCCTCGACTGAACAACCTAAGTTGAGGTTAAAGTCGGCTCTAGTTGAGGACTTCGTGTTGCTTCAGTGGAGGCGGAAGTTACCTCTCGTGGAGAGCTTCGAGGTGCCTTTGCTGAGGCGAAAGTTACCTTCCGTGGAGAGCTTCAAGGTGCCTTAGTTGAAGACTTTGCTATTCTGGTTCACGGACGTGCCCGTAGTAGACACGACTGAACCAGAATCGATGTGCCTCAGATGAGGACTTTGTCGCTTCGCGTTGAAGGCTTTGTCGCTGGCTCGGGTGAGGACTTTGTCCCTGCCTCGGATGAGGACTTTGTCGCTGCATCGGATGAGGACTTTATCGCTGCCTCGGATGAGGACTTTGTCGATCAGGTTCACAGGCGTGTGCATAGTAGACACAACTGAGCCAGAATTGATTGTGTTTCGGTTGATGTGCGGATGCGAGAGTCTGTAGCTAGACGTCGCATGTTGGCGACAGCCGCGTTAGTTACACGACTGTGGTCGCAGGCATGTTTGTTTGAGAGCTTGTAGATGGCTCAAGCTGGCAGTAAATGCCAACAAAGAGCGTTTCGAGGACTAGCTGGTCGTTTGTGGCCTCGATTGAGAGATTGAAGATGAACCTCGTTGTGGCCGGTTTCCTGAGGTTCAGTTGTGCAAGCGAAGAAGGCAGTTGTCCAGATGTACAAGTTTGTATGAATCGATGGGCGTGCAATTGCCGTCGAAGTTGAACAGGGCCGTGGACGCTGAACCAGGAATATGGTATGCTAATCAATGAGTTCAATGGCATCATTGTCCTGAAGTGAGAAGCTAGTTGGGAATGTGGACGTGGACTGTTGCTGTTTGACTTGGAAGATAAACAAGAAGTTGCGTGCCTACCTTGGCATATGCAAATGTGTATGTGAGAGCGTGCGACGAATTTTTTGGGCACCACTCGTACGTTTGTGTGTGTCTGTGTGAATTTCACAATTCCTCGAAATTCGTTAGTTGCACTGCGAGTACATACATATGTGAGTGTTGATCCACCGTGTGTGTGTGTTGATCCACGCTGCGAGTTTTTTTTTAAATTTATTTATTACTATATATACATTACTTATTACTATCTAGAGGAAGTTGACTAGGACTTTGCGGTACGGCCGTGAAGCGTCGCAAAGCCCTCAGCGCCCTGACTCCTTCGTGCTCCTTCTACTGCGCTCCAATCTTCGCAGCTCAATCATCAAGGTAGCTGCGTAATGGCTAACCAGCTCCCAGTTAGCGCTGCTTTCTAGCATAAGATCGACTATGCCCTCTGCATCCAGCCTCCTAGTTCCTAGAGCTTCTTCTAAGCGCTGCCTGTCGTCTCTGAACCTGCCGCAGACAAAAAAGTCGTGTTCAGCATCCTCCTCTGCATTCCCGCAGAAGGTGCACGTTGTGTGTGCCTCATGCCCAAAGCGGTGGAGATAGACGCCGGTTAACCCATTCGCCCAGTTTGGGGATAAGGCGATGAGTCCAGCGACCTTTGGTGGATGCATCCCACCAGCTCTGCCACCTGAGAAGGCTTTCATCCTGGGCGGACGTTCGCACTGCCTTTTTTAGGGATATTGGGAGGTTGCTTTCATGGACCTCGTTGAACACCTTCGTGTTAACTTTTGCAAGTTCCTTCAGGGGCGGTACTCCTGCGATGACTAGCGCTGCGTCGTCTGATACTGTGCGGAACGCACAGCATATCTGGATGGCGCCCAGTCGATTCGTTGCCTCCATCCCGCGGCTGTAGCTTTTCACCTGCAGGACTCCCAATCAGACTGGGGCGGCGTACAGCACGGTGGACCTCGTAACGCTGGTGAGCAGTAACCTTCTTCCTTGCTTTGGGCCTCGGGTATTCAGCATTATCCTAGAGAGCGCTCGCTGAGCCTGGTATCGAGCATAACCCCCAGGTACTTCAGCGCTCTTTTTGAGGTGAGCACATTATTGCCCACGATAATCAAGACAGCTTCAGTCTTGTGGGTCGCCAGCTCTAAGCCCACTGAGGAGAGCCAAGCCGCTATCTGCTGAATAGTATGGTTGCAGAGCGACTCTGCCTGCTTTAGGTGCTTTGCAACTACGTTCTACAGTAATGGACCCAGCACTGATCCTTGCGGAACACCTCCGGTTACGTCGTACGTCTCCGTGCATACACTGGTATCGTACTTCAGCACCCTGTTGCTGAAGTAGCTGCGAACCATCTGGAGTAGGTATGCGGGGACATCGAAGTTAGCTAGGGCTCCCAGGATACAGCTCCACCTTGCAGAGTTAAAGGCGTTGCGGATGTCTAGTGTCACAACTAGGCAGTATTCCTTCGCGCCGTTTCTCCATCTGGTGCCCTCTATCGCGTTCGCGGCTGTGCCCACAACCTTGTTGATGGCGTCGACAGTAGACCTTGCTTTTCTGAACCCATACTGGTTTTGGGAAAGATCACCGGCTGCAGCAATGGCGCGCTCTATACGAGTGCAGACCAGCTTCTCTAGGATTTTCCCAGCTGAGTCGATCAGGCAGATTGGTCTGTATGAAGCAGCTTCTCCCGGTGCCTTGCCTGGTTTGAGTATTAGGACCAGCTTTTGCACCTTCCACTTTCCAAGGAAAACTCCCTCCGATAGGCATTTGTTGTACATCTCTGCGAAGACCTCCGGTTTCAAGGTAAGCGCAAGCCTAAATGCTCTGTTTGGTATCGAGTCCGGACCTGGAGCTTTATTAATTTTCAGGCTCCCAGCAACCTGAAGCACTTCCTCAGAAGTAATTTTCTCGATGGCCATATCCCGAGGCGTTTCGTCTTGCGGACTTGTAACGTCACTGGTGTGAGGAAACAACTGCTCCACTATGGCTTTCATGATATGGGAATCTGAAGGCTGTGATCGCGAGTCGGCGTTAAGCTTTTTACGACCATTTTATATGCGCTGCCCCACGGGTCGTTCTCGGCTGTGTCGCAAAGCTCAAGGAAGCACTTGCGCTTGCTCTCTTTGATGGCCGCTTTCAATGTTCTCCTGCAGCTGTGGTATACTGCTTGCCATGCACCGAAGTTAGGGGTTCCGCGCAAGCAGCTTGCAGTTGGGTACAATGAACTGCTTACGAGCGTTAGATCAACAACCAACCCAAAACCCGCTCTGCAAGAGGTGTTCTGGTTGCCGTTATTTAGTAGCCCAATGTTCAGTGCCGAAAACACTTCAAGAAGTGTACGTCCTCTAGTGTTCGTCATTACACTGCCACAGTCCACTGCCCACGCGTTAAAGTCTCCAGCGATGACAATAGGGTTGCGGCCAAGGGAGTCAGCCACAAACATATCTAGGATAGCGGAGATTTCCGCAATGCTTAGGCAGTGGCAAGGTAGGCCCTATACAGCCTTTCTGGGCGCTCCGTTGCGACGAGACAGCGTGCACGTTCGACTGCCCGCTTGGCGGTTCGCATCCTCGATGCCCTTGGTGCTACAGAGGTAGCATCTTGCTGCATTCTGGCAGGCTGCAATCTTGTGCCCAGTTTCTCCGCATTTGAGGCAACAGTTTGTGCGATCCACCGGGTTCTTGCAACCAGCTGCAACATGCCCAGTCTCCAGACACCTGTAACATCTTTTAACTCCCTCGCGATGCTTTATGCGACAGCGCGTCCACCCGATTTTGACCTTTCCCAGGTCCAATACGCGTCTAGCATGGCTTCTCGGAATGGTGACAATGGCCACCTGCGTTTCCGCGAAAGAGCTACGTAAGCTTTTGACGCTGCTTCAATAGGGATGCCTGCTTGTGCTGCCAGGGCTTCCGCAATTTCCGCCCGAGTGGTAAGCGAGTCCAGGTCGCTTATCCCCAATCGCGTTTCCGGTGCTAGAGCACGGATACCCGCGCTATTCCCAAGTACCTGCTCAATCTCTGCCTTCAACAGTTGGATACACTCTAGGTCTGGCCCGTTCAGTTCGAGCAACAGGTCGCCATTAGCCGTGCGTCGTACCTTCTTTACATTTTCGGCTACGTTTTTTAGCTGATCATCTTGGCGCCTCGTGCCCATGTTGAGGACCTCACTGTATGCCAGGCCGGCTCTGCCCGTGACAATTGGTGCGTCTGCTCGAGGTTTTTAGGGTGGAACCTCCGGACGTTTTTTGCTACCAACTTTCCTACCTACTTTCTGCCACTGCTCATTAGGACCTGAATTGGTGCCTGCAGGCCTGATGGTGTTCACAGCCTCGGCTCGCTGGGCATTGGCAACAGCAATCTCAGGTCGTGCGTTCGCCGGTGTTCGATTGGCAGTAGCGAAGGCGCCTTGTTTTCGGACCCTTGAAGAGGTTTTGGTCGAACGCTCAGACTAGTCTTTAACTGAATTGTTTCCTCCTAAGGTCGGCGTTGTCTGCGCCGAGGTGTCAGCTTGCTCCGGGGCTATGTGCTCATTTGGAACGTATGCCGTTGGTGAACGATCGGGTTCTAGAGGCTCATTGCATCGGGAGCAGCAACTGGGTTCTGCTAACAGGGACTCCAAGTTCTCGGAGACGCTCAACTGGATCTGCCTCAACTTTGCCAGCGAATCTTTCATCCCCAGGTTGATATGACGCACTATTGCCTTTTTTGGTTCACCGTGTAGAGTATATCATCTAACATGTTGCCCAATACTCGCATCTGTTCGACGATGGTTAGACCAGGTCCTTTACGCTTTCTTGGGGGCGTAGTCCGGTTTTCACCTGTAGGACTTGATACCTCCCTGTTCCTCTTTGGAGTCTCGGACTCTGTATCGCAGACTGCCGCAACAAGTGGTTGCCCCGCAATTGCTAGCGGTGGTTCTCCAGGAGGAGTCCTTGCTAATTTCGCCCCTTTTGCAAACGGGTCCACTTGCGCGTCGCGTTAGGGGTGCCCCATTTCTCTTGGGGCGATCTTGTCGACTGGCATCGAGCAATCGCCCCTTGCTTCGGTAGCTCCAGGGCGCCGACGCAGGCAAGCGGCGACAGATAGACTAGCGCAGGCGCAGGTTGACGAGCACCCAAAGGCAGCGACGCCGGCAGAGCCAAAATCTGGGTCAAGGCATAGAAAAATTGCGTAGCAATTAATTAAGTTTTGGCGACTCGAAGCAGACGGACGTGAAGTGAGAGCAAGGAAATAAAAATCATCGGAAAATCCCCAAAGGAAACAAATACAAGGAGAAGTGCAGCGGAAGGATCGAGCAAAGCGGAAAGATCTGAGAGGAAAAACGGGTGAGCTGGCTAGGGGCTTCGTTAGGACAGAAGGAGTAGGAGTGATCGTAGGAAAGTGCGGTTAGGGAAATAAGGGAGAAACAAATGAATAAAATGTGTTACTTGTGTTGAAGAAAAAAATCTAAGATTTGATCATTCGGGCGGAAACGCTACCCGTCGACGGGCCTCTACGGACCGGCGCCCGTTTTCGAGAAGGAACTCTGCGTGTGCGGCGTGATTGTTGAAACACTTTGTCATTTTTTCCAGTGCGTCGCCCTTGGGTTTTCCGCGGCGACACATTGGCAAAAGGCTGGATGAAATTGGGCGGTTAGTGGCTGGTAGAGGGAGTGGTCGGCGGGTAGGCTAGGTAGCGGAGCGGTGCAGGGGCCCCGCTGTTGTGTCTGTGATCGGGAAAAGGGAGGTTGCTAACCATTCCTCTGTCTCAGCGTCCCAGCAACAAAATAAATTTTGCTGTGGGAGACCTTGGCGAGACTGAGACCTGTACCTCGGCCGAGAAACATCCTTACAACACGAAAAAGTGGGCGGGAAACACCAGACACGCTGCGAGTACGTACGTGTGTGTGTGGCAGCGACGCCGGCAGAGCCAAAATCTGGGTCAAGGCATAGAAAAATTGCGTAGCAATTAATTAAGTTTTGGCGACTCGAAGCAGACGGACGTGAAGTGAGAGCAAGGAAATAAAAATCATCGGAAAATCCCCAAAGGAAACAAATACAAGGAGAAGTGCAGCGGAAGGATCGAGCAAAGCGGAAAGATCTGAGAGGAAAAACGGGTGAGCTGGCTAGGGGCTTCGTTAGGACAGAAGGAGTAGGAGTGATCGTAGGAAAGTGCGGTTAGGGAAATAAGGGAGAAACAAATGAATAAAATGTGTTACTTGTGTTGAAGAAAAAAATCTAAGATTTGATCATTCGGGCGGAAACGCTACCCGTCGACGGGCCTCTACGGACCGGCGCCCGTTTTCGAGAAGGAACTCTGCGTGTGCGGCGTGATTGTTGAAACACTTTGTCATTTTTTCCAGTGCGTCGCCCTTGGGTTTTCCGCGGCGACACATTGGCAAAAGGCTGGATGAAATTGGGCGGTTAGTGGCTGGTAGAGGGAGTGGTCGGCGGGTAGGCTAGGTAGCGGAGCGGTGCAGGGGCCCCGCTGTTGTGTCTGTGATCGGGAAAAGGGAGGTTGCTAACCATTCCTCTGTCTCAGCGTCCCAGCAACAAAATAAATTTTGCTGTGGGAGACCTTGGCGAGACTGAGACCTGTACCTCGGCCGAGAAACATCCTTACAACACGAAAAAGTGGGCGGGAAACACCAGACACGCTGCGAGTACGTACGTGTGTGTGTGGCCAAAAACGTTGCCGGTTCGATGCAGTGGAATTGCTGGTGGCTGCTGCTGGGATGACGATGTCCATGTCGATGTAGTCATCTGTGAAGCCGTTGTCGTCGATCGTTGAAAAATTTTGGTCAACGCTGCATGTGTGTGTGTGGGCGCGCGCGTTTTGTCGTATGTATCGACGGCACACGCTATGTGTGTGTGCGTTTGC
Organism: Lordiphosa collinella; assembly: GCA_018904265.1. Classification (NCBI taxonomy): domain Eukaryota; kingdom Metazoa; phylum Arthropoda; class Insecta; order Diptera; family Drosophilidae; genus Lordiphosa; species Lordiphosa collinella. The sequence continues at coordinate 579,319 of JAEIFV010000082.1, read as the reverse complement.
ATTTCACAATTCCACGAAAATAATTTGTACAGCTGAAGCGGCTGCGAATTGTGGGTGGATATTGCGAGTTCAAATGTCTGGGGTCACCGCTTATAGGGATTAAGGTCGTAGTTAATCTGCTATTAATATTTATTGTTTTACAAATAGTTTGATATAAATTGTTTGTGTAATAATGTGAAGTAATCGATAGTAATAGTATGCAAAATATATATAAGTGAATAGAGCAATATGTCATCAATAGATCTATTTATAGCGATGTTTGTACAACACAAGAAGAAGAAGCACGACATGCGGTCGCTAAAAAAAAGAACTTTAAATAAACTTAGCCTTAAACATTAATTAACGAAACATTAAATAACTTAAAACTTGTTGTCAGAAGTCAACTAAACATTGTCATACGAGCGTGCGTTAGTGGAACATGACTCTTCAGACCTGGCCAATGAGTGGCCGAAACGGAAGAGTACATTTCTTTTGTACCTGATGGCAACCGGAAAAGATGAGCTGAGTGAATCGAAACAAATAGCCACATTCCTGTGGCTTGCTGGAACAAAAGTCTTAGAAATATGTAGTACTCTATTTCCCAGCGATGAGTCTGCGAGTGGCATGGTGGGGACAGCTGAAGCAATCACAGCGTCTGCAAGTTTGGCGGCGGAGCAAAACATAGCCGCGCCGGCTGCACCAGTGACGTACATTGCAAGTTGTACTCGACGCGTTTGACAAGTACTGTATTCCGTTCAAGAACCTTACCATGGAATCGTATAAATTCAATAACACTGTGCAAACTGACATTTGCGGATTTTGAAACATTTATACGAAAGCAAGCCCAGCGTTGGGACTTTAAATGCGAGTGTGGGAAATCCAATGATGATCGAATGCTTTTTGACCTGGTGATCATTGGTGTGAACGACAAGAAACTACAACTTCGGCTATTGGAAACAAGGAACAAGTCAATGGAAGATCTTGTCATGGAGTGCACAGCTTTTGAAGCTGCTTCCAATAATACAACCAGAAGAAGGTAGATGGTGTCCAAAATGACAACGTAGTGAAGGGATCAGCCACTGCGTCAGGAACACAAGTTGTAGCTAGTCGGCGGTGTTTCAATTGTGGAGCTACGTTCGGACAAAATTACGTAAAGGGATGCAGAGCTAGCGGGATCAAGTGCTTCTCTTGTGGGAAGCTTGGTCATTTTGCCAAGTTTTGCAAGCAGCCGAAGACAAAAACTGAAAACGGGAAGGTGGACGCAATAAACGGTCAAAGTGCTGAGTGCTGGATGTCGCCCGGATCGGAGCGGACTGATTCAGATAACAAGCAAATCTTGACGAGCATGGAACACGTAAAAAACAACAATATTCCTTGTAGGATTAGTGAATGCGGTACAAAGAGGATAAACGAGTGAAAACCTACAAAATAATGGAAAAAGAAGTTACATTTAAGTTTGATACTGGGACAGACGTAAACGTTACGTGATACGTAAATGTACCACGTTAAAAACTTAGAAGTAGAAATTAAGAATGAAGTATTAGACATTTATGATTATAATGGGAAAAAAGTTAGAAATTTCGGTACGGGTTTGTTGGAATGATGTACAATTTGAGTGGACAGACGCACAGAACAGAGATCTATTCAGTATTCCAGTTCTAGCCGTATACGATAAGTCAAATTAGATCCTTCTTCAAACAGAAGCCTCTAAAGACGGCCTGGGATGTACTTTAATGCAAGATGATCATTCTATCGCGTTTGCGTCTAGAACGCTAACCAAATCAGAGCAAAAATGGGCCCAAATAGAAAAAGAACTTTTAGCAATTGTTTTTGCCTGCCAGAAATTTCATCATTTCATATATGGTCGTGAGTTTATTGTAGAAAGTGATTATAAGCACGACTGCAACGAATGCTCATGCTTTTGCTAAGATATCCACAAATTACCGTTAAGTACAAACCAGGGAAAGATATGCTCATAGCGGATTGCTTGTCTCGTGCGCAATTAAGCGAATCCGAACAGATTAAAGAACTGTCAAATGTTATTCATACAATTACACGTGCAGCTTGCATCTCTGAGCAAAACTTTAAGCTTTACCTAGCGATTATGGCGCAAGACGAACAGTACATCAAAATATGTTACTATGTGGAGAATGGGTGGCCTCCGTTTCATAAGTTAGACCGACTTGGCCAACAATTTTATAAGCTCAAGTCAGAAAAGACAATTGCGAGAGCTCGCACTTCTAACAACTGGCCCGGAATGTCTTCTCAAATAAAAGAACTCGTTGCAGCCTGTCCTGTTTGTGAGAAATTTACACGAAATCAGCAAAAAGAGCCAATTGTTCAGATGAAACTCCACAATACCCATTTCATATGGCAGGAATTGACATTTTTGAATATGGGGGCAAAAGTTTTGGTAATTGTTTAGTAGAGCTACCCCTCACCAAAAACTCTGAAAAAAATATCCTCGATGGACCGCGAATTTACAAGAATTATGACGACTTCAGATCGCGGGGGACTCCCGCGGTTCAATGGTAAAAATTGTTTGAAAGTTGCATTTTTTTTGTATAAAAAACAGATTGTTTTTTGCCTTAACTGTCAAAATTGGAAAGCGTAAGTTCAACTGTGGCCGCATAGTAAAATGACAGTGGGTCTTCAGGGGCATTGCTAGAGAGTCCGGAGATTTTTTTATAGTTCCGGTGGAAGATCGCCGAAAAGAGACACTGCTGGAAATAATCCAGAATCGCATCGCCGCGGGAACCACAATTATGTCGGATTGTTGGAAGGCGTACAATTGCCTGGAGGAAGAGGGATTTACACATGAAACTGTAAATCACTCAAAAAACTTTGTTGATCCCACAACTAAAGCGCACACGCAGAATATCGAAAGGCTTTGCAGAGACATGCGGTCACAGCTTCCAAAATTTGGAAGGAAAAAAGAGCATTACATAGGATACCTGGCGAAGTTTCAGTTTTTCAAAAAGTTCCCGGGTAACTCCCAGAGAATCCACCAACTATTTTTGGAAATCGGGAAGCTTTACAACCCAAATCATTGCAACATAATTAATAATGTGGAATTTTCCGAGGTAAGTCATTTTAATAGTCATGAAATTTTGCCTGCGGCGCATTCATGCCTTTCGCTATGTACAACTATAAAATTACCACTGCCTAATTTAACAAACTGCACAGGAAGAGGAAGAGGAAGAAGCGGTCGAAGGATTGGAACAGGAGGAAGGGGTGGAAGGATTGGAACAGGAAGCGGCGAATGGATTGGATGAGGAGGAAGCGGTGGAAGGATCGTAAGGAGGTATAGCCTCTGTGGTGAGTATCTTAAAACTATATTTGGTAGTCTATGGCATTAAAATTTATTTTCCAGCGACAATTACACATTGTTGAGCACATGTGGACTAGGCCTTCTGGGGAAACCACATACAAAAAACGCGCCTTGAATTATACCTCAAATTGGTGGTGTGGAAAATAGTTTACAGCAGTTTCATTCAATGTATAGCGCCATTTTCATACTAGGAAACGAAGAAAAAGTCGGTAAATAGCACACCTATACAAATAAATATAAATTATTTTTGAGAAATAATGACAGTTAAGGCAAAAAACAATCTGTTTTTTATACAAAAAAATGCAACTTTCAAATAATTTTTACCATTCAACCGCGGGAGTCCCCCGCGATCTGAAGACGTCATAGTTCTTGTAAATTCGCGGTCCATCGAGGATATTTTTTCAGAATTTTTGGTGAGGGGTAGCTCTACTAAACAATTACCAAAGTTTTATCTCCCTGATGGAAACGTACTCAAATTTTCTTATGGTTGAACCATTAAGCAGTTAATCTGCGAGTCATGTCATCAGTGTTCTAGTAAAGCGGATACCCAAACAAGCTCAAATGTGACAACAATCCATATAATTCGGAAAACTTTCACAACTTTGCTAACTATCATAATATACAGGGTAGTTTATCTAGTGTTTGGAATTTGAACTATTCATGATTTGACTTTAAAAACGTCAAATGTCATTCGGAAAGCGACAAATATTTAGTAAAAACTTTGAAATTTACGAAATGGGTCGCTGTTCGCTTGAAGAAAGTTGGGAAATATTAAAAACATATTTCCAAAGTAGTGAGTCCTCTACTCAAGCTGTGCGAAATTTGGAAAAAACATTTAACAAAAAAATGTTCCGGAAACTCAATTTGTGGATCGTCCGGTGCGCTCGACCGAAAACGTTTCTGCGATTGCTGAAAATGCATATCGACGTCGAGAAGCCAGTGTTTGGAGCTGATTTTGGTCTCGAGGCATTATAGGTCCATTTTTCTTTGAAAATGATTCTTCACCGTGACCGTGAATGGTGAGCTCTTCCGCGCAATGTTAAGTGATTGGTTTTTTGAGGAAACTGAAGCGGAAGACTTGGCTGTGATCTGACACCGTTAGACTATTATCTTTGGGGAGCGGTCAAAGACAAATGTTATGCAAACAATCCTAAAATAATTGATGAGTTGAAGGACGAGATTCGAGTTGCTTTTGCTGACATACGTGCCGAAACAATTGAAAATTTTCACGAAAATTGGGTGGATCGAATGAGCTACTTCCAAGTCAGCCGTAGTGGTCATTTGACCGAAATTGTTTTTCATAAATAAATGACATGAACCAACCTTTCCAATAAATGTTCAACCTTTGAAAAATATCGAGCCGTTTTTTTATAGCAATATTAAATTCCAATTTTTAAATGGACAACCCAGTAGTACTACAGTTTATTAGCCAAAATTACGCACAGAGCAATGGACTATCAGAAAAACTGGTTTCCATAGTAAAAAACATACTGAGCCTGCAGCTGGCTCCTTGTGAGTTGTTTTTCGGACATTATGTAAAGTAAAACTGCCTGTATCCAGGTGTTATATCGAAATCCGAATGAAGAGGCAAAAGTTCAGGAGAAAATAAAATTAAAAAGGGAAAGGCAGAAATATTATCATGATAAGAGTGCAAGGAAGTACCCGGAATTAAATGTAGGTGATAAAGTAATCTTTAAACGAATAGCAAATGAATGGAATTATGGAATGATTACCACTAAAGTAAATGGTAGATCGTATATCATTAAAGATAACTTTGATAATTGTTACAGGCGTAATAGGCGTTTGATAGCCAAAAACCAAAATACTGTATTAAGTTCTAAAGATGTGATAATCCACTATTGAAAGAAATATAGATTGTTCCGTCAATTGAGAGAAATGGTGGAACCAATGTTCAGAACAATCAGTGCCAGCCGAGTCAATTTTGGAATCCAATAGCTCTGCCAGTGAGCCTGATGACCAGTTATGGCCGGCTAATAAGACCACCTGAAAGATATGATTGTGCTTAACTCATAATTAAAAAGGTTTAAAATAAGCAATAGGCCAGTTATCACATGATACTGATGTTAGAAAATGGAATTTTAATTTTAGTTACGAAAACACTTCTTTGTTACAACAACTAATCTAGTTGAATTTAGCTGTAAGAAATTACATATAATTATAATGATGTCAACAGAAGAACTCAAAATCTATCTGTTTATATCACAACCAAAACACACATAATTAATTCCACAATCCCTCTTGTGCTAACACCGGCCAGCTAGCCACCCCAGGACGGGATACTTCCCAGGCCCGCAGCGCGCACCAGCTTACCTCAGTGGCGCCATCCGGGGCCCAAGTTCGGGTTTGAATTGATGGATATATGCGAGGGGTGCGGGGTGTGGCAAAAATGAGGAGCAAACAGGAGATCAGTCATCCCACCTGTTGAATGGGGATCGGAAGTCATTGGACATCCTACTACCACTTGTGAGTGGAGGAGGAGGCAGAGAAAACAATGCAGCCGTTGGTAAATGGAAGCTGCAGATTACACGGTCCAAAATATTGCGAAGTTTCAAATTTTTGGGCTTACCGATAATGTATAAGAGTTTTAATGTAGGTATTTAGTGAGGAAGTGTAAGAATTTTGTGTAAATGGTGACCTGCTAGAGACGCCGTGACTTCAGGTCCTGGTGTAAGACTCTCTTTAACCTTCTTCTTTGTCGTACACCTTGGATTCTCCGTCTTCTTAACAAGTTTTTAGCCAGTTTGTTGGGGTGGTGAGATAGCTTGTCAAGGTGGCCTGCTTGTTGATAACATCTCCAACTATTGGAGCTCCAAGGTCCTTTTCAATATCCCTGGTTCTCAGGTACCATTCAGCTCCCGTAATACGTCTAAGGATTTTCGCCTGGACCACTCTAATCTTTCTCAGGTGAGACTTCGCCGCGATTCCATAAATTTGTAGTCCATATCTCCATACTGGAGCCAGAATAGCCTTGTAGATTAGGACTTTGTTCCTGAGTGACAGCTTGTTGTTGGAGTTCAGGAGCCACCCCATGCGCCGTGCTTTGGCAGCCACTGCCTGAGCTGTTGTCTTGACATGGTGTCCAAAGGTCAGTCTTCTGTCCAGTGTCACCCGAAGGTATTTATGGGCTGCTTTATGCTCCATAAACCGACCGTACAAAAATACTCCTGGGCAGGTGTCACGACAGGTGGAATAAGTCACCGAAGCACACTTGTCCGTGTTTATGGCTATGTTTCATCTAGCGGCCCAGTTGCTAAACCTATTCAAGTACTCTTGAAGGGCATCTGTGGCTGAGTATATGCATTTGTTGCAGGCAAATATGGCCGTGTCGTCAGCAAATGTTGCTATTAGAAGATCTTAGGGGTTTTCAAGCGTAATGCTACAGACTCTGGGCATATCGTGAGTGAATAGGGACTATAGCGTAGGACCCAATACGCTGCCCTGCGGTACACCAGCCCGAATGGTTCTTGTTTGGGATGTCGCTGCGTCCAGTGCAACCTCAAAAGCTCTGTCCGTCAGGAAGCTCTTGATTAGCAGGTACAGTTGGGGCGGAAGCAGTTTCTTGATCTCCAAAATCAGATCTTCGTGACACACTCTATCGAAGGCCTGCTGGATGACCACTCAATGAAATTGCTCGCGAGCCATGGCTCAGTCCGAAGCCAAATGGGAAATCGGGTATAGCTTTTCGAATAGATCGAATATCAAGCATTCTTCGAAGGATACAGCGCTCGTACTGTTAAGACCCAATATCACACAAGCATAAGCGGCCAAAAAAGGGTAGCAGAAGGCTAGTTATTAAAGGATACTTTACCAATAAAAAGATACATTTATCCGAAATTCTAATTTTTGATTTTAGCCTGGATTATTGTGAATATTTGATAGACGGCAATTGTAGACGTATACCTCCGTACAAAACGGTCAAAAAGTCACGAAATTTGCAAACTGTTCATGGATGTAGATTATCATGAGTACGGGTAAATAGAGGAAAAGATAGAATGGTCCGAAATGTTTATATCGATTTGCAGCCATCACTAACATGAATATAACCGCTCTAATAAGAATCATAAGATCCCGGGCGACGCCGGGTATTCAGCTAGTTGAGAATAAATTTGACCTGCTTGCAAATTAAAGAAGCTTATGACCGTAAAATGTCGAACCTCTATCCCGAAAATGATCCAAAAACCGCGAAATTAGAAAAATTACCATATAAGTATTTATAGAAGCGCTTAATGTTTAGATTACAATTCAGGCGTTACCAAATTTAGAATGTGGATTAAATGGTCCAAAATATTGCGAGTTTGCAAATTTTTCATTTGAGCCTAGAACGATCAAAAGGTCAAAAAAATTGCGAAATTTGCCAAATTTTTATATGAGTTGAGATTATTCGAAGACGGCTTGCCCGTCTACAATTGACATTTATCAAACTAAGCTCATATAACTCTCCATAAAATTTTGCAAACATAAAGGTTTGCTAGAACGTTGGATCTCATCTTCTATTTCGCCGTCTATTAAACCGTATTTCATAAATACTCATATGATGATTTAGCAATTTCTTGGGTAACATTATTCGGAGGATGCTAATCTTGGTCCAAAAGTTGTGCAATACATACGTAAATGTAAATTTACTTTGTAGGTATTTGTCAACAATTATTTAAATTTGACGCCAAAGAAATCATATTGGGGGCACTCATGTTAAAACACATACTAATATGTAAACACACTAAAAAAAAGGACTGGATTGTCGATGTGTACTCTGAAAAACGGGAAAACCTTCGTCCAACGGAAACCAAATTCATTGGAACAACGTTTGTTCAACAGAGAATTAAATGGGTTTATATAATAAAACTTAACAAAAAATCGCATAGAATAAAATATTGAAAACAGTGGGGGTCAAAGTTGAAATTTTGGGAATAAAGGAGAAAATGCCAGATCTCTAACCCGCATTTCTTAGCCGTCAAGCTAAATCTGTCAAACAATTGATTATCATACTTTGGATTCCTCTAGTCGCTATCGGAATTTCAAAGGCTATCAAAAATCAGACAGTCCATGCGCGAGTTATTTCAATTTAAATTAGTAAAAAATGCAAAAAACGTTTTTGGGCCATAACTTCAGATTTTGGGGGTGTTAGGAAGAAACCAAGTATGAGGCAATGCTATACTCGACCTTCTCAACAGCGTACGGTGGGTCATTTCAAAAGTATATTTTCGCTGTAACAGGGTGTTATAGACCTGAACAAATTTGACCTATGGTCTAGCGACTTCTTCTGTTATCTGATCTGTTTTGAGCGACTGACTCTTATAAACGGCAGAAAAGCTCAATAAAACATCCAGAAAAACGTTCAGATTAACTTATGGAATCTCCACCCATAATAGACCCTTATTTTAAAGATCCTTGACTCCAAAGCTTATTAAATGTTTCACAAAACTAGAGCTGAACATTACATTGACAGTATTTTTTATGTAGACTGCGAAATGGAATTTTACCAGGGAAGCAAACCGGTTCTGAACCGAACCGAACCGCTTTTTCCAGCTTGTGAACCGAACCGAGAACCGAACCGGCTTCCTTTCAGAAATGCTGAACCGAACCGAAAACCACAAAGAAAAATGGTTCGGTTCAGTCCCATGATGAGTCTTAAGACGGTGATCGCTTCTCTCTAGCCAATGATACTTATTAATTTCGTTTTCCTAAGCAAAATTTTAATTCGACCCTCTACAAAGAGGACCACTGATAGACCGAATGGATCCTTAGGAGTTTTTACATTTTACAACATTTTCTCCTGTAAATCTACCGCATTTTCCCGCTCGAACCCACTTCTCATTACAAAAAATAAACAAATAATATAATAGTTTTAGGTCAGTTTGTTCTGCAATTTCATTGATTTATTTTAAAAAAATTTAATTTGTAAGAAATTTGTTCAAATGTGTACTCAGTTTGTTATAAAACGAACATGTTTTTGTGTTAAAAATGTTAAAAAAAACAAATGCCTTCCTGCAATCATGGAAATTTTTTATCAACGGCTTCAGTTTTTCTTATCCATTCATTTGAGTTACACTAATTAAGAGCTTGATATCCAGATCAGAGTTCTATTTAGGTGAACTATCTGTTGAATGCTAATTTGGAAAGCACTGTTAAATTTATTGGATGTCCACTACGAACATTTGTTTAAGGAAATTTTCCTTTTTCTTGCTGTCAATGAAAAATTCCGACATATATGCAGTAAAATATCATATCGTCAAACAAAAGTATCGGTATACCAATCAAATGCTAACAACCCTACTTTATTCATAGACTAATTAATAGTGAAACCGACTCATCTGAGTTGGTTAGCTAATATAACTGAATGCTCTTATTAGACCAGAGGCAGGCAAAAAATGCATTTACATTTTTGCATTGGTGTGTGAGAGCAGCGCAAAAATTGCTCTTAATTTCAATAGCAACGACTGCGTTGCGGCGTAGGAAAGCACGCAACCCAGCTGCGTGTGTACAGCTTATACTGTGTGTGTGGGAGCAGCGCTGCTTTTAAATTTTTCCTATGCACACGAGATAGCATTGCTCCTGCTCCTGTATTAGACTGTCCCGTAACTTTATCTCCTTATCCCTGAAACGTTGTATTACTAATTATGCGTTGTATTACTTTCATAAATCATTTTGTGCCCTCTGTGCTGATTACAATAAACCAAAGCTCGCAAAAAACTCTCAACACTTTCAAGGTGTCGGCAAAAAACAGTTAGGTTACGGACACAACGAAAACAGGGAGGGAAAGACAGGGTCAGTACTGTTTTTGCAAAGACCTTTTTTCGTTCCTGTTTCTCTCCTGTCTTTCACTGACACTTTTACCGAGATAATACTTCCAAACTGTTTTTGCGTATGTATGCGTTACTGTGTGTTGCGCTCGTGTGTGTCTATGTATAACGAGCGTCACTCATACAAACAGCCTACCAAACGCACAAAACAAAATCAAAACAAAAAAACACTTTTCGCAGACACTTATTGTGTTCTGCTCATTTGCAAACAATTGTTTAGTGAGCGCTCGCTCAAAACAGTTGCTGTCGGAGGATGTCGGATGACCGAATCGTGTGTTTTGCGCAACCGAAAACACGTAACAGAAAACACATGAGGTGCGAGAAAAAGTGTTCCGCATGTGCTGCGTTTGTTTCTGGTTTTCAATGAGGCTGGTCGCATTGAAAAAAGTGTTATAAGTTTTTTTGGCGAGCTATGCAATAAACTCTACCGAATAATCCATTCGGAACATTTTCTTACTGCTTTTAATACTACTATTTTATATTATTTTGCCGGCTATTAACAATACTCAACCAATTTGGCTCCGTCCACTTTAAGCAGAAACATGCAACGTTGAAATCCCAGCAGAATTTATATACCTAGAGCGCTGCTTAATTTAATTCAATTTTATTTTCAGAATTCCACTAGTATTTTGAAGTGGACTGATTATATACATTAAGTTGAACAAGAAGTGTTTCATTCTCAGTCGTCGCAACGGAATGTTTCGGTGTGTGAATTAAATGTTATCGACTTGCAACTCTGTTCAAAATTGATAGTTCAACCAACCAAAACCCAAGCAACCCTGTGTTGCTGTCGCAATTACAGTTCAGTGGCGAAGTGACAAGCAAAAATACAAAATGGTCCTGGAAAGTACTATGATATGGTAAATAATCCAGTGTTAAAGTATAATTAGCTACAAAATCATTATAACGGACGTTTTCCAACTGCAGTTTCGACAACAGCGATTACCAGCGCAATGGTGATTACTTTCCAACCCGACTGAACGTCCAGAAGGATGGCATAAATCTTGTTTGCCTCACCAAGCTAAGATCCAATCCGGAAAATAACGTTGGCCTCATGACCCTATCGAAGTGAGTATTGCTCTTGATATCTCCGTCAAGGTTTGCTTTTTATTATCACCCCCCCTGCAGCACCGTGGAAGTGCTGGCGACTCTGACTAGCGATGTGGGACGCATATTTTCCAAGATGCACCTAATTCAGCCAAAGGGCGAGATTAATCTGCTAACAGGAATTCGGATTGCGCACTTGGTACTGAAACATCGACAGGGCAAGAACCACAAGATGCGCATCGTAGTCTTTGTTGGTTCGCCCATAAATAACGAGGAGGGTGAGTTGGTCAAGCAAGCGAAACGCCTCAAGAAGGAGAAGGTGAATGTCGACATTGTCAGTTTCGGCGATCACGGAAACAACAATGAAACTCTGACCGCTTTCATTAACGCTCTGAATGGCAAGGACGGCACTGGCTCTCATCTTGTTAGTGTGCCCCGGGGGTCTGCTTTGTCAGATGCCTTGTTGTCGTCGCCAATCATTCTAGGCGAGGACGGTCTGGGCGGAGCTGGTCTGGGTGGTACAGTGTTTGAGTTTGGAGTTGATCCCAATGAAGATCCGGAGCTGGCTCTCGCACTGCGCGTGTCCATGGAAGAGCAGCGCCAGCGTCAGGAAAGTGAGCAGCGTCGCGCTGGTGCCGACAACGATGCAGCAGCTGGCTCGGCGCCAAGTGGCGGCGAGCCCGGGTCTGGAGGAAGTGCCATTCCAGACGAGTCGAGCTCGGAAGAAGCCATGCTGCAGCGTGCTTTGGCTTTATCTACTGAAACGCCAGAGGATAATTTGCCCGATTTCGCCAACATGACTGAAGAGGAGCAAATAGCCTTTGCTATGCAAATGTCTATGCAAGATGCTGCGGATGATACCGTTACCCAACAGGCCAAGCGCCCGAAAACTGATGACGCCAACGCGCCTATGGAAGTGGATGAGGATTACTCGGAAGTCATTGGCGATCCTGCCTTTTTGCAAAGCGTTCTTGAGAATCTTCCTGGGGTTGATCCTCAGTCCGAGGCAGTGCGTGATGCTGTTGGGTCGCTTAACAAAGACAAGGACAAGAAGAGCGATGGAAAGGATAGCCAAAAGAAATAGAAATGCATCTATAACTATATCTCATAAGTTTGATTAAATCATTGTATGCGCATTATATCCATTAAAAATCATTTGTGAGCATTTCAAAGTTGGAGAGCTATGTAGATGCCCCCAAGTGAAAATATGTATCAGTATGTGCTTTGCTACAGTTTCTCCAATTTTATAGGGCAATGAGATCCAAATGAAGGTTTAAGGGTACTGTATACCTACAGGTGCCATTTTTTAAGGATTAACGAAAAATGAAATTACCCAAAAACTAAGTGATATCTGCAAGCGGTACGTATTATTCGATACGTAATCGGTAAAATAAAATTTAGAATTTTTCTTGTTGCTGCGGTTGTTGTTGTATTTCGGTTCAAAGTCGGTCTAAAATTTAAAACATGGGCCCATGTTTCACATGATTTTTTGATAACATTCTACTTAAAAATGTTAACTCCAGATTCGGATTCAGCGCGAGATTTTACATAAGAAATGACATTAAATTAAAGAGGATGAAAAATGCTGTAAACTAGTGTAATCAGTGCTCCCAAAATTTAAGGTCCAAAAGATGCTTAAATTGCAAAAAAAAAATATTCTAAAAGGTGACAAATGGGCATCACTGAATTAAGGGCATCACGATATTGTGGGAATATTTTCACAGATTCTTGGATGACCAGTTACAATTTATGTGCTGAACAGTGCACAAAATGGGCGTTTTCTTAAATTTCAACGTGCCTTGCCCCCATAGTTGCCGCCCTGTCACTATACTATTATATCTAAAGCCAGCGGTGGGCATAAGATTTCAGTTTGGGAGCTGTCCAACAACAACGCTTTATTATGGAGGCTCCAGTCGGCAAGCCAGTCACACACTGCATACATTTGCTTTTGCAGTCGTCTCGATCGAGCACACTGCACCTGTTTTGCTGACTGCTTTTGCGACTTACCAGCGCCCTGCGCTGATGTGCAAAGGATGTGTTGTATTAACTCGCTCCGAAACGAGACAACTGTGTGCGGCTGGCGCCAAGAACCTAGAAAATTTTTAATGCCAAGCCAGTTGCCGTAAAATAACTCTCGGAGCAAGGGTTTTCCCATCGCTGTCTTCAACAGACATACATTACAGGCCCCATATATTCACTGCTGACAAAGTTGTATTCCAGTTACATTACAACTTCATACACCAAGTGTGTATTTGAAATCTACGTTACAATCCGATACACCTAGCACTAAAAAGTGTGACAGGTAGTAAGGTAGCTGCTGTACATGTCTATACACCAAGTACAGGTGTCCATAAGTCCACACACAAATTTCCAAATTGTGTATTGTCTTGTGAGCTGAACGCATACTTCCACGCCATCATTTTCTCAAATGGTATATAGACTTGTAACCTAAAGCCCAAGTGTTTTCTGTTATACGCCCACTTTTCCGATTACATCGAACTCTGTTTTGAAGTCAGGAAGCCTACGAAAACGGCCAAGCTTATGTAAAAGTATACAGGCTTGCAATCGATACTTGAAGCCTTCAAAGTGTTAGAGAGAACATCGATCTTGTAATGTGCATTGTTTCTGAGAAATTTTGATCAAAGATCGTAAAGACGTGATAAAAAAGTAATATCGTAGGATAACGAAAGGAAATGAAGAAGTTTGATTTTGCAAAATTTGCATATTTTTAGATAAAAAACTAATGTTTAATTACTTTTTCAAGTTCTTTTAATGATTTTTTCGGAAATAATTATTTGCAAAAAAATAATCTTTTTTTGATATGGGCATTACCACAGAAAGGTCCACCGAGACCAAAAAATTAGGAGTACTTAAAAACACTTTTTTCGATCATATTTTTATCGGGAAACAATTAAATTAAACTAGTTTAAGCCAATCTTAAACTTACTTATATTCCATTTCGAAATTTTCAAATGCAAAGTCGAGCAGTCACCATTTTTATCATTCTTTTGCTGGTTTTTTCCTAAAAAAAATCTATAGATTTCATTAAATTTTGCTCTTTAAAGTCATTTTAAGGGTACAAAGTGTAAACAAACATTGCATAAGAAACCATAACAAACTAGTTGAGTGCAATTAACAGTAAGTTTTTTCTTTGCATTATAAAAGAAACCACAAAGTAGTCAATGGAAAAATTTGTCACATAACTTATGTCCCGTAACGTACCATAATTAGTCAAATATAAAAAACACCAACATTTATTTTTCAACGAATCAGCTCTAAATATATAGACACATGATTGCAGATCGTACGAAAATTAATTGTATTAAGAAACTCGAATGGGTTTCGCAGATTTGTTAATTTTTATGAAAGTCTGAAAAACGCACTTCCATATTCTGTCACATAACGTATTCCTTTTTGTTTGCCAGTATCTTGGGACCTTTTCTTTCTACAACTCGCAGCTTATAAAGGGTGATTTTTTAAGAGCTATAGCAAAGGTTTTAAAAAAAAAACACATAAAATTCAGAAAAATGCATGAAATCTTTATTTGAATCGATAGAACGGTCCAGGAGCTGGTAAGGTGCATGCACCAACTCCTATGCAGAGTATGGTCCGAAGAAAGCATGTCCGAAGATTGGAATCTAAGTGTACTCTGTCCAATATTTAAAAAAGGAGACCCTGCGGTTTGCGCCAATTACCGCGGGATCAGTCTCCTTCCCATCGCATATAAGGTTCTATCATGCATCCTATGTGAACGTCTAAAGCCGAGAATAAGTGAACTGATTGAACCTTATCAGTGTGGCTTTAGACCTGGCAAATCCACCACGGACCAGATATACACATTGCGACTAATCCTGGAGAAGACCCGAGAGAGAAATATCGACACCCACCACCTTTTTGTTGAATACAAAGCCGTCTTTTACACGCCGATAAGGTCAAAGTTCTTTGAAGCCCTGTCTACCTTTGGTATTCCAGCAAAGTACGTTCGACTTTGCATGATGACGTTGAGAAGCACACAAAGCTCCGTCAAAATAGGAAAAGACCGCTCCGAGCCTTTCGATACCAAAAGAGGTTTCAGGCAGGATGATACCTTATCGTGCGACTTCTTTAATCTGCTGATGGAGTACATACTGAGCCAGTGCCCAAATGCTAACAGAACGGGCACCATCTTCACCAGAGATAACATGCTACTTGCATATGCCGATGATTTTAATATCATCGGCAAAATCGAATCTGTGGTAAAACGGGCGTTCTTAGAGATAGAGAAGCGGTCAAAACAAAAAATACCTAAAATCAACGCGCAGTAAGTCAACGCTTGGACAATCTGTTGCAATGGGAGACTATAACTTCAAGGTTGTTAAGGAATTTGTCTACCTCGAAACGACGATAACAACACCAGCGACAACAACACCAGTCTGGAAATCCGAAGAAAAATTACTCTTGCAAACCGATGTTACTCCGGGCTCAATAAGGAGTTCAAGAGCAGAGCCCTCTGTCGGAAAACGAAAATTGCGCTATACAAGTCACTTATCATCCCAGTCCTGCTATACGGCGCAGAAGCATGGACAATGTCAAAAAAGGATGAGGCGGCAATTGGCGTGTTCGAGAGAAAAGTTCTTCGGAGGATTTATGGACCTCTAAACGTTGGCGGCGAATTTCGCATCCGAATGAATCACGAACTGTACAAGCTCTATGGGGACACTAAGCTTGTCCAGCGCATAAAACAACAGCGGCTGCGATGGATAAGACATGTTACCCGTATGGATGATAACGCTCCAGCAAAACGGGCGTACAGTCGGCATGCGAACGAGTTGGGAGGCAATCCCCCGCAGGGTCGATCGAAGCGGAGATGGCGCGACCAGGTGCAGGGAGATATTGCGAAGCTGGGAGTGTCCTCCTGGTGGAATGTCGCTCGGACAGAGGCGAGTGGCGGGCATTAGTAACAGCGGCCGAGACCATAAAACGGTTGTGATGGCCAAAGAAGAAGAACGGTCCATATAATTTAATGTTTGAAGATTATTTCATGCAAATGTTGACCGTGACTGCGCCTCAAATGGTCCATCCGCTTGGTCCAATTTTGGCATACTCTTTCCAACATTTCGGCCGGTATCTCACGAATAAATGCTTCAATGTTGTCTTCCAATGCGTCAATTGAAGCGGGCTTGTCTGTATACACATGAGCTTTAACATAGCCCCATAAAAATAGTCTAAAGACGTTAAATCGCACGATCTAGGCGGCCAATTGACCGGTCCCGAACGTGAAATAAAATGTTCACCAAACTCGCCTCTCAATAAGTCCATTGTTGCGCGTGCTGTGTGGCATGTGGCACCGTCTTGTTGAATCCACATGTCATGCAAGTCAAGCTCTTGCATTTTGGGCAAAAAAAAAAATGAATATCATCTCACGGTAGCGCTCACCATTCACAGTTACGTTACGATTCGCATCATCTTTGAAGAAGTACGGTCCAATGTTCGTTTGTAAGACGATTCATGGTTAAATTATAGACCAAACTGAAGATGTTTGACAGTAAAACAAAACACGAAACGTGCGTGAGCTGTTTAAACCAGTGTTGCGAAAAAGATAATAGCTAAAAAATCACCCTTTACATTAAAAATAGTAATACTAATTTGCTATTCAAAAAACAATATGGACAAATTTATTTTAAAATTTTTGTTTGTTTTTCTTTATGATGAAAGTTAAGAAATTCGTACGACTGTCGCGTGCGTGCTGTGGAAATGCCCATATACGAAAATACGTCTTACGTGCACAAAAAAAACATATTTTTTTCACTCGATATTTTCAGGGAATGATTTTAACACCATCACGCATAATTGGAGACAAGAAAAATATTCGAAAAAAAATTTGGCTGAAGGTATACAGTACTCTTAACTGAAAATTTCGTAATTTGAGACTATCAGCCATGCTCCCATTTTCGCATTCGCAAACATTTTCCGATTTTGAGAGCAAATTTGGTCGAAAACCCGGTTTCAAATCGCAAAACTTTGGCGAATGCGAAAATGGGAGCATGGCTGTATACGAAGGCCGTCCCAGAAATGGCCGACCTAGCACAGTAGCGTTGGAAAATGTTCACAAAAAATATTAAAAAAGGGAAGTACCGACTATTATAAGCTTAAGTTTGAAGTTTGGTGCCTTTACCTTGCACAGTTTTTTTTGGTCGATTTTAATAGAGAAAGCCTGTTATTGATTTTCAAACATGGACAAAATTGGTCATCGTTATGTGATACAATACTTTCATATAAAAGGCCCTAGTTCAACCAATATTAAAAAGGAGCTGGATTCTACCTTACGTAATTCTGCTCCCTCGTTTACAACAATAAAATATTGGGTGGCTGAGTTTAAGCGAGGTCGTTTGAGCTGCGAAGATGAACATCGTAATGGGCGTCCAAGTGAGGTGACCACTTCAGAAATGGTGGCCAAAATTAAAAAAATGTGTATTGATTGAAAGTTCGTGAGTTAGCATTTCAAAAAGTGCTGTACATCGCATATTGACCGAAAAATTGGACATGAAAAAGTTATGCGCAAGATGGGTGCCGCGTTTGCTGTTCCATCATGACAATGCGCCGGTTTACACCTCTGCCGTTGCAATGGCTAAAATTAATGAATTAAAATTAGAATAGCTACCTCACGCCCCTTATTCGCCAGACTTAGCTCCCTCTGATTATTTCTTATTTCCAAACTTGAAAAAATGGCTCGGAGGAAAAAGATTTGGCAACAATGAAGAGGTGGAGTCCGAGGTTAATGCCTATTTTGAATAGCTTCACAGTTCTTATTATAAACAAGTAAGGGAGCTGCAGTCGAGTGCCCCGACTACAAAATACCCTGTTCCCTTGATTTCGTGTGTTTTTTCTTTACATACACACACACTCACACATACACACACTCCAACATACACACAAACGCATGGCATGCGGCCGCGCGCGATAACTGACAATGCAAGACCCCCCCTCTCCCCACAAGCAAAACTGATTCGTATATAACTTCGGTGTTTATTGTCCGATCTTAGTGATCTTTTCAGAATAGATAGATATTGGGCTACTTGATATATGTAAAGTTTGAAAGGTCTATCTTAAAAATTGTGGCTCTGACAGTTTTTTGCGCTTAAAGGGGGGAGGGAGAGGAATTTTCCAAATCTGAAACAAACTCGTTTTGAATCGGGTATACACCTATCTACATGCAAAAATTTGTGGCTCTAGCTCTTATAGTCTCTGAGAAACACGCGTTTATACGGACAGACGGACAGGGCTAAATCGACTCGGCTGTTGATGCTGATCAAGAATATATATACTTTATAGGGTCGCAAATGCTTCCTTCTACCTGTTACATACTTTTGCACAACTTCATGATCCCCCTTTTCCCATTTTCAATGGGAACAGTGTATAAAAAGGTATCAAAGCTATTGAACATCGCTGGGAAAAGTGTATCGACCTAAAAGGATCCTATTTTGAAAAAAAAGAGATAAATTTTTGTGTTTTAGTAGTTAGGTCGGCTATTTCTGGGACGGCCTTCGTAACAGAGCTCAATAAATATTGCTGGCACTCTAATGAATTTGGCACAAGCTCGTTTTTAATATTTTTGGGCGCTGATTGTAAAATTAAAAGATGTACAATTCCTTTGAATTTAATATTTAATTTGTGCGGTTGGACAGCATAATAAATTACACAGTTAAACAAATATTGGGTCATCGCTGGCCCTCGAATCAGCTTGGTCTGTTCGACAGAGGTTTTCAAGCTGAATACATGTAAATTTTCAGAATCGATGGCCAAAGTTGTTAAAAGTGCCTAAACTGGGACTTTTAAAAATTTATTAAAAAGCCTTCGCAAGCGGAAAGATGCTTTTGATAATTTAGATGCATAGATTGAACTACAATCTTTGAATGAAATAATAGGTATTGTGAACAGTTTTGTTAATAGTCTTTCTCTAAGAAATTGGTGAGTATCTTGTGGTGAAGTTAAGGTCTCGTAGTAAATTTATTAGTTTAAAATTATTTAATTGTTTAAAAAACAATTCAACGCTGATTTTTTAAAAGCCCTTAGTGGCACACAGTTTGTTTGCTCGGAAAATAAAAATTGTACATATTTTTTAATTTATTAATGATCCCTGGGTCAAAACCCAGGAATTTGTTAATTGCCGTCTAAATATTATAGTTTCCTCTATGCATCTAAATTTTCATTCCGCTTACGATGGCTTTTTAATAAATAATTTAAAAAGTCCCATTTCAGGCACTTTTAACAACGTTGACCATTGATTTCTCAAATACTCGACGTGCTAGAGTAATTCTGAAAATTTACAAGTATTCAGCTTGAATATCTCCGTCGAACGGCACCAAACTCGTTCAAGGGCCAGCGATGACCCAATATTTGTTGAACTGTGTAATTTATTATTCTGTCCAAACGTACAACCTCAAATACTAAATTAAATATGATTGTACATCTTTTTTATACCCTTGCAGAGGGTATTATAAAATAGTCCGGATGTTTGTAACGCATTGAAGGAAGCATCTCCGACCACATAAAGTATATATGTATATTCTTGATCAGCACGACGAGCTGAGTTGATTTAGCCCTGCCCGTCTGTCTGTTTCTCCGTCAGTTTGAAAGCTATCTTCACCAAACTTAGCACGAAGTCTTTTGGTACATATACGCTGCACATTTAGCATATAGCTGTCATAGGAACGATCGGTCGAAAAACTTGTTTTAGTGAGAAAAACTTTTTTGTTTTCAATAGAAGCGCGTCCAAGCTTCGTATTTCTTAGTTTACTATCCTTTCCCATGCTTTCACCAAATTTGGTCGAAGTCGGCCATCTGTATAGTATAGATGTCATAGAAAAGTATAGTATGAAAAGTAGTCTTAGAAAAACTTTATGTTTTCAATGAAAATGTCCTCAAAACTAGCATGTATTTGTTTTATATGCTCCCACACAATTCTACAAATTTTGGTCTCTATAGCATATTGTGACTATAGCATATAGCACTTCACACTTCGGCCATTTAAAAATGAGAAATTGATTTTTGACCATTTTTTCGCAGTCCAGTGAACAAAAAAAAATAGTAAAAAATTAGTTTTTTCAATGATTTAAGTTCGGGCCATAGCCACGTCAATTCAGCGTCCATTAAACCCCCAACATCAAAATCGGTCCAGTAGAACTTGAGAAAAGGTGTGAACCATTTTGAAAAACGTGATTTAAAGTGTGCAGTTGCTAGGAAATTTGGGTCACCTTGGGTCACTAAATGGCTATCAGCCATGCTCTCATTTTCACCTTACTTTTTCGATTTCAGCACGTGAACACTTAAATTTACAACAAATACTGGCTGCTTTATATGGAAAATAGCACTTATATCTGTGGCTACTAGATGTAGACTACAAAATATTTTACTTTTGTTACACACAAAATTTATTGTGCATAGCGCCCCTTAAAGTATGCTATCCTTCTGAAAAGATACAATTGAGAAAATTATTTATCTTATAATTGGCTTAACACAAAATGATGTCGATTTCCTATAACTGGTCCGACAATGTATGTGAGCATACAAAATGGAAAATGACGGTGCAACTGACTATCAATTTTTTCGATCAAATAGATAATTACAATTATAAAAACAAGTAAAGTTTGCATACTTCGAAGGGCATTACTCATGATAAATTTTGTATAAACATAGTATGCGATTGCCGTGATTTAAATTCGTACAATTTTATTGGACTTTATCTAGTTACCATAGAACTTTATGTCACTCACATATATGCTTTAACAGTTTGAATGTGAAATTCATGCTGTTTACATGTCCAAATCATAAAAGTATGGTGAAAATGGGAGCATGGCTCTATTTCTCCGAAAGTATTCCGAATTGTTTAAATAGTTAAAAACCAAAGGTACACTGAGAATATAAAGCAGGGATGCAAACCACTCGAACTAACTAACTCTGCTAACTGAACCGTGGTTTCGGTTCGGTTTAGAGGTTTATAAGGGCATATTATGATATATTAAAAAATTGGAAATTGAATTCCTAAAAACCATTTAAATATCTTTAGACCAGACGTTGCTATGTTCTGTGTAACGAAAAAAAAAAAAGCAGCGCTGCTTCCACACACATTTTAAGCTGTACAAGCGTTGCTACTGAAATTGGGAGCAATTTTTGCGCTGCTCTCAACCCAACACCAATTTTTTTTTTTTTTTTTTTTTCTTTCCTTTTTCTTCATTAAAAAAAAAAAAAATAAAAAATATTTTTTTTTTTTTTTTTTTTTTTTTTAATTAGTAGAAAAAAAAAAAAAAAAAAAAAAAAAAAAAAAAAAAAAAAAAACTTTTTTCTTTCCCAAAAAAAAAAAAAAACCCCCCCTCAAAAAAAAAAAAAATTAAAAAAAAAAAAAAAAAAAAAAAAAAAATTTTATAAAAAAAGAAAAAAAAAAAAAAAAATTAACAAAAAAAAAAAAAAAAAAAAAAAAAAAAAAAAAAAAAATAGTTGGGTGGTGGGATTTGATTTAAAAAAAAATAATATTTTTTTTTTTTTTTTTTTGTTATAATTTAAAAAATCTCCCCTCCCCCCCCTCCTTTCTTTTTTTTTTTTTTTTTTTTTTTTTTTTAATATTTTTATTTTTATTTAAAAAAAAAAAAATTTTTTTTTTTTTTTTAAAAGAAAAAACCTTTTTCTCTCTTATAAAAAATAAAAAACCAACCCTTCTTTTTTTTTTTTTTTTTTTTTTTTTGTTTTTTTTTTTTTTTATTTTTTTGTTGTCCATAAAAAAAAAAAAAAAAACGGTTCTTTTGTTTTTTTTTTACATAAATTAAATTTTGTTAAAAAAAAAAAAAAAAACACAAAAACCACCCCCCCCCCCCAAAAAAATTTTTTTTTTTTTTCCTTAAAAATCGGTTTTTTTTTTTTTTTTTTTTTTTTTCCTTTTTATTTTCTGTTTGTACACATCTTATTTTTATTGTAAATCGATCTCAGATCGCTAAAACATTTTTGCATATTTTGCATATACAAATATGCAAAAGCATAGCCCAGGTTTCATGTGGTCTTTTTGTGATTCTGTGTTCATCACACGCTTTTTTTCAGAAACGTTACAACAATTACAGCAGACATTTCTGAATAATACAAAATTCAAATTTAAAATTGTTGTTGAGAATCTTTGTTAAGGGGTCAGGCTGAGTGATTGGTACAGAGAACCCATCACCATCAAGAACACGAGGAACTTTATAGGTTGGAATAATGTATGCGTTCTTTATTTACTTAATAAAGAACGGTTTAGCGCGGTTCAGGGTTGATGCTGTTAAATTCTCTTTGATGGCAAAGTGTCATGTATTAAAATCGATTCAGGACTATGGTTCATTTCATAGACCTAATAAAATATTTTATAAAAAAAAAAATTGGACGCTTATCTTAGCCATAAGCAACTCATGGGCGTAGTGTTCAGTGCACACTGGGACGGAATGAAAAACTAACCTGCAGAAATTCCAAAAGTCGAGGCTGTAATCCAGGAGCATTGAGTGTCTTGAACAGAAGCCAATAAGCCCCCGAGGTCGGAAATGTCGGTTGTAGTACCCTATATGGAACTATTTGGTGGGAATTTGTTCAAAAGCATCCGCTCCACACTGGGCGAAACAGCCGATTTAGCGAAAGAAAAAGCAAATTTGAATAAATGAAAACCCTTAAATTTTCCATTTGCAATCAATTACCAACAGACTATTAAGCCTATCGATACTTTTCATTTATTTTTGTGGTTTTTATTCGCTCAGCTGTGAGCTATCAAACATACAGCACAGATTTGGCTTGCTAATTTCCAAAGTTTATTTTTTGAGCTGGTATATTTGGTTTTAATTAAGTTAAAGGTATGTATTAACGAGAAAAATTGATCCGTGACATGTGCGTGTCTTTTGTAATGGTAAATCGTGGTAGCATCTTGAAGTCGAATTTATCTCTTTTCAACAACTGTTTTAAGACTTTCGTGGAGTGCAAGTTTTTTAATCCGGCAGTATTCTGTCTAATTCTTCTTGTTTTTGTTTATATGATTCGTTATCTTTGCGAAATGCCTATCTGCTAACAACATAATACTTTTCAGGCACTATGTCGGGTTGCAATCGCACTCTCGCCGAAAACGTCCCTGCACAGAACTTTTCGGCAGTTGAGGCGTATGTTTTTGCAAACGTTATTGATAAATCAAAATATACTGTTGAAAAGCTGCAAGAAATTGGCAAACTATTAAGGAATTTCAACAGCTAGTTGGTTGAAAAATGGAGGTAGGGTTATCGGTGTAGTATTTGGTATGAGACAAAAAAACAAAGATTGATTGGATGGAGTCCTCGTATTTTCTGAGACAAATATATCAACTGGGCGACCAGAAAAAGACTTCGCAGAATGCCACATGAAACATAAGACGATAAAAGTTACGGAGCTAATCGGATCGATCTTGTATAAAGCTGGAAAACGAAGTGCATCACAAGTTATGACAATGTTAGACACAGATTCGAGTTCATCAACCAAAATTAAGAAATTCGTTGAGTCCGACCCACAAATTCCTATTTAGTAAGCATTAGAAGAAGCTTTAGCTCTGTACATTGACGGAGGCTACACAAAGAACTCGTATAAGCTATTGCTAGCTCTTGTGAAAAGCCAACATTTATCCAAATTACTGCGTTCTGCGATCTGCCGAAAAGCGGTTCTACTTGCAACTTTTATAAGGTCACACAATTACTAGGATTGTCTAATGTAACAGGAACGTGTTTAGCCGTATTGTTGATGGTCAAATATATAAAACACTTACTGCTTTATATAAAAGGGGATGTAAATGGCTAAGTGGTTCGGAGTGTAGTTCAGACTCAGAATAATTTTTTTATTGTTTTATTCTTATACTATTTTCACAATGTTGAACTTACCTTGATGAATAAAAAAATGTTTTTTTTTTCAATTTTATTACAAAATTTTTAGTTTTATAATTATTAATTGATTTTTTTATAATTAATTTTTAATTTTTAAATTGTTTTCAAAATGTTTAAGGATAAGAAAATTTTTTTTAAAATTAATAAAATAGAAGATTTTATCGGAAAAAGCTAAAACTTACTCAAATTATTCCTTAGCAAAGAAAAAAAAAACAGCTACCAAAAAAATTTATTATATAAGGAGATTTTAATTTTCTTCCGCTAGATAAGCCATTTCGCCCACTGTGCGCTCTTCTCTTTCTCGGGATGCTCATCGAACTCCTGATCGGGAAAATATTGCCAAAAATTAAATCGGAGCACCCTATTTGAATTTTTGTTTAATTTTATCCCCCTCTCCTCCATAAGCGATCAGAAAAAAAATTGCCAGAAATCAAATCGAAGCACCCACAAATCTAAGACACGATACCACATTTGATTTTTTTATACTCTGTACCAAGTTTGTGCAAAAGCCATGTCCGTCTGTCCGCCTGTCTGTCCGTATGAACGCACAGATCTTAGAGATGGTAAGAGATAGAGGTTTGACATGTATGGGACTTATGCTTCTTATACTTGCAGGCAGATCAAGTTTATTTTTAATTTTTGCCACGCCCCCTCCCGCCCCCGCAAATTGGAAAAACGTCATATCTCCCACAGTTTTATAGATTCGTTCCTTCTGGACACATTTAGTAATTAGGATTAATCGATCGGCCAAAGGAATGGAAGAGATCGGATGAATGTTTGTCGAGTTATAATGAAAACAAACAATTATGGGCAGCACCGGTCGCAACGGTGATGGGCAGCACTTCACAGGTACAGAGTATGTTATAGTCGGGCTTGACCGACTTTCTTTCTTGTTTAGATTTTACCTCTTTCCCCTCCATAAGTCAGCCCCCTCTCCGCCGACTTAAATAGTATTGCCAGAAATGAAATTGTAGCACCCGAAGCCCTATAAAACGACACCCCATTTGATTTTTTGCTAAATTTTACCCGCTCCCCCTCCATAAGTCAGCCCCCACCCACCCGATCAGAAAAATATGGCCAGAAATGAAATCAGAGCACTTAAGACCCCCCGAGTACAGATTTTGGCACGTGTAAAGCAAAAGTCATCGACGGTTTTACGTTCTGCTGGTCAGTTTTCCATTATACCCATCCAAAACAAATAGTCGATATACGAAAGGAGGCGCCATCGCAGCAAGTCGGAGACTCAGAATTGGCAACACTAACGGCGGCTTGGAGCAGATATTTGTATTTCTATAATTACAACTAGACGCCATCCCTTTACCAACAAAAAGTTAGATCGGTGAGAAACTTTACTCATTCTATTGCTTTTTGGGAGAGACAACTACCACAAGTTCAGCCGTTCTGCTGTTACATCAGGGGCCGGCAGCTTGCTATCTGGCGTGCATACGAAAAATCTCACAGCAGCGCTGCTTCCACACACACGGTATAAACCAGTGATCCCCAGCCATGCCCCGGGGGGCCGAACACATTCGACGATTCAAGCCGAATGCGTGCCGAAGCAAAGCCTCAAAGTGTGTTAGAGAGAGACAGAGAGAGGCAGAGAGCCTCTCTTCTTGGGGAACCCTGGTATAAACTGTTAAAGCTCCGCTGCGTTAAAGCTCGCGACGCAGTCGTTGCTACTGGAAAAGAGAGAAATTTTTGCGCTGCTCTCACACACACCAATGCAAAAAGGTGAATGTATTTCTTTCCTGCCTCTGAGTTACATTGTGCTGTTAGACCAGAGGGAGGCAAAAAATACATTTACATTTTTGCATTGGTGTGTGTGAGATCAGCTCAAAAATTGCTCTCAATTTCAGTAGCAACGACTGCGTCGCGGCGTAGGAAAGCAAGCAACGCAGCGGCGCTTGTACAGCTTATACTATACGTGTCTGAGCAGCGCTGCTCTGAGAATTTTCGTATGCACGCCAGATAGCAAGCCCCTGTGTTAGACACACAAATCATAACGCAACCATTTACAATCTCAGCAATTGGCGCTGTTCCAATTGCAAAATGAACGGAAAAGGAGGTTTAATGCCCACTCCGCCAATCGTCACTCCGCCAAAAATTGGGTACCCCATCTCAGACTACCAAAAGAGGGCGACTGGAATTTTCGCTTGGTGAACCCACAATGCACGATTTAATGGCGGTGTTGAAGAATGTTGCCACGACGGATAATGTAGCTAAAATCAAAGATCAGATTGGAGCATTCTCGATGCAAATACAAACTCTGAAGGAGGAAAATTATGTTCTAAGATCTGAAATTGCAGAGATAAAACGTACCGCAGCTGCTGATCATAAAGAGCTTATAAGGATCCTTGTGCACACCAAAAGAAAAAATCTTGTCTTCAGAGGAATCAAAACCGACGGCCCACCAAAGCGGATATGCAGGGAGAAGCTTAAGCTGAACCATGTTCAAATTAAAGAGACGCGCATAATGTATAAACGGGAAAATCAAATGGGAGTTGTCGCAGAAACGGATTCCGAAGATTCTATTAATGGAGTGCTTAAAAATGCAAATAAATTGATTGGAACGACTATCTATGTGGACAGAGAGACCTCAGCGATGGAAAACAACAACAGAAGCGAGCACTTATGTTTCTTTAAAAACAACTAATACCCACGGATGATTCACATCGAATTGCCGAAAGAAATGATAGGATTCAAATTGGGACAAAATGGCTAAAGTTTGACGTTAACCTGGCGCTAGGAAATGGAGATTAAATGGCAACAGAAATTTTGGCAGAAATATATGGCGATAAAATTAACGGCATGCCACTAGATTTTAAGACACTCCTAGAAAGCACCATTCCCAAAAAGGAAATAAGAATATATGCCTCTCTAATATTGTAAACGAACCAGTACCGTCCCCTTGTTATAACCAGATGTTAAATGTCCTAGGTTACTATGTCCTTTGGTTAGCTAATAAGTTACTCAAACGCAATCGTGTTTGGTGATGCCAATGGCCAACGCATTGGTTGCGAGCAACTATATTTGGACGATGTCATGCTAGAAACATTTATTAATGGCGTGGATATAAGGAACTCAAAAGATGAAACTGTGAATGCAAATGAAAGAAAATTTCTGGATTTGTCAAATGACAGAGGACTAATAATTTATAAATGGCAGAACAAAAGGCGACTTAGAAGGAGATTTTACCTTCATAAACAGAAACGGGAGCTCAGTTATAGATGTATGTGCAGTTGACGGGGCGATACTAGAACTTGTGATAAGCTTTGAGGTGGAGATCAAAATCTGGTCAGACCACATCCCTATACTGCTATAATTTGTTTTATCGGGTTCGACAACATTGGAAAGGAAGACAAGCTTTCTGCCAAAGCTACCCTGGAACGACAAAAAAGCTGAAGAATACAGGAAATATGTCCAGAAGCATGTCAATGTGTTTCAAGCTGAAAGACAAGAACTGTCTATTGAGGACATTATAAATGCAGTTAAAAAAACAGCACCGAAAAACTAAGGCGGTTTCTCAACGAATTTTAATAACAAATGGCTTAACGCCAAGTGCTAAATATAACAAGAGGCAGGAATATAGTATGAGCAGAACCTTGAGGCACGCATTATCTCCATAAAGGATAGCAAAGACTGGTGGAGGATAGTCAGAGATATAAGAGGAATCAGTCCGAAAATACTGTCAAAACGCCATTGAATTCCAGTATGCACCGATGTATATCGAGGACTCCGATTTAGACGCAGTTTCAACAATGGAGGAACTATTGGCAGCAAGTAATAAAGCCAAGCCCAACAAAGCTTCTGGAGAAGACAAAGAACTCCGTATGAGTTCTTTAAAAACGCACCAATTGAGATGCTTAACCAAATGGTCATTTCATACAATAGAGAGTTTGAAAGCAACGGCTTGGATAAATCTTTCATAAACAGTATAAAATTTCCAATACTCAAAAAAGGAGATATTAATGACCCGATGTACTACCGAGGTATTTCGTTTATGAACTGCGTAGAGAAGCTTTTGATGAGGATATTGTCGACGAGACTATCAAAGTGGGTGGAAAAGCACGATAAACTGAACGTATTCCTTGGACCGATTTTACAAAATCAAAATGGTTGATTTTCGAAATTTTGACCTTGTAGACATACGGCTTAGGTGTTTTTGAACCTACCTCAAACGTGGAGGCAGTTGCGAAAACCAACTCAATTCTGAGCAGTTCCTTTTTTATTTTTATCCAATACGGAAAAGCCGTTTCCAAATAAAATCTGGAACCATTGGAATAACTTTTTAGGCCTACTTTGACAACAATAACCGCTACAATAACAACAAAACAAAAAATTGAATTTCTAGTTTCATCTATTACTGCGAAAATATACTTTTGAAATGACCCACCGTACGCTGTAGAGCGATGTTAGCATTGCCTCATACTTGGTTTCTTCCAAAAACGGCTTTTTGCATTTTTCACTCATTTAAATTGAAACAACTCGCGCATGGACTGTCTGATTGTTTATAGCCTTGGAAATTATAATAGCAACGAAATCTAAGAATCTAAAGAATGATAATCAATGGTTTAACAGATTTAGCTACAGATATGGCATCTCTCCTTTTTTTTTTCGAAATTTCAACTTTGGCCACCACTGATTTCACCGTTTAATACGATGCGATTTTTTTTATGTTTTTTTATGTTTCATTATAAGCCCATTTAATTTTTCGTTGAACAAATGTTGTCCCAATGAATTTGGTTACCGTTTGACAAAGTCATTCCCGTTTTTCTGAGTACACATCGAAAATCTGGATGAGGAAGTATGGGGTGTATGAGTAAGGAAATGCTATACTCGACCTGCCCGACAATAAGTACTGGGTCCCGTGAAAAGTATGTTAAGATTATTTTTTTGTAACACTGTGTTATCTATCCAATTCAAAAACAGTTTGTCAATATCACTTTTAGTTTTTGTGCAATTCACTTTTAAAGGTGAGTACTGAGAAGGTTCGAATTTTCCTTTAGCTGTGAAATCCTATATTAAAACAATTACTTAGAAGAAGAAATTTTTCCTTGCCTGATTTTGTTGTTTAATACTCAGAAACAAAACAATAAAGAAAAGTATTATACAAATTGTCACCAGAGCTGGATCGGCTGTTGTGGGTGGTGTGCATTCTGCGTTCAAAGGGTATTCTTTTGGGCCTGCAAAGCTACATCTTTTCCAAAGGGGATAGCCACAGACCCAATAAACAGGACAATTGTAACGCATCGTCCAAAATTAAGCAAAATTACTATGCTGCTTCGTTTCTACGTACATAAACACAATATAATAGACGTATTCCTGGGACTGCAGCGCGAAACTCTGGGAGTGAACCTTACAAAGATGGAAAATCAGCAGTATAAAGATCTTAACTGTTCTGGTTTGAGAAACATCTGAAAATTCTGCCGAACAGTATGTCATTTTCTCGAAGTGTATAATATGATCAACTAACTTGTGAAGCCAAAAATCAGGCCACATAACCACAAGGGGACGTTTCCAAGGACCCGAGTTCCACTTGCCGGGATAAATGGAAATCGGGAATGCTTTGACCACCTTCCATCAACAGCATCGAGTCCAGCGGCTGATGACTGATCCGATTTAAAAGAAGTGAGCTAGCGTTAACCACCTTGTTCCGATTTTGTGGGTTAGTTTAATGTGATATTAAATTATTACTGTAATTTTACATCTTGCAAGCAAATTCAACTGAAACTGCATCTAGACATTGATTACTTCTCGCCCTTGTAGTCACGGATGTGGTACAAAACCCAAGCGGGAATGAACAAGGACGCGGCGCACATGCCACCACCGAGGATAACTTTCTCCTGCAAAAAAGCGAATCGATTAAGCAATGAGAGTTTGGGTTTTCATTATGTAACTGGGACAAAAAAATACTTACTGCGGTAGAGACATGCTTTGTGGGTGGGCCGGAAACAACCGATTGGCAGCGACTTTGCATCGCATTGCGGATTGCAGGGACCAAAAGACGAGCAGCACTATTTTGGAACATCTTTATAATCGTTGTTTAGCAGCGAAAATCAGCGCGAATTGAACTTATTTAGAAGCAATTACACAATTTATCACTATCAGCGTGGAAATTATCGTTGTTATCGAACTATCGCCATTCACAAGAAGATGCACTATCGATATAAATATCTAAACATCGATAGCTTTGCAGTCGGAACCAGTTAGTGGTGATGCCAAATTCTATTTTGGTTGTAATTTGAGTGCATATTGTCTTTTCATCACTGAGCATCAAATTACTACGTTTATGCTAGCAATATCATGTTTTTTAAAATCACGCTTTTTGAAATGCGCCTGTTTATGCTTATTTAAAAAAACCACGATATTTTTGCATTGAGATGCCACCTATGAAAAGTTTATAACAAGGTGGCAGCACTCTAGCTCAATCATCTGAATAATTCTACAAATAAAATTAGCGCCTGCAAGAATTTAAAATGGAAGCGAAATTGATTTTCATTTAACGTCAAAGGAGTCTCTGGAGTGGAGAAAGCAGCGCATGAAGACCCTAAAACGTGGAAGGCGGAAATCCCAGGCAAAGTGCCAACAAATCTTTATGCAACATTACTCAAGTGGACTTGCTGTCATGGGCGTGCATAGACCGCGGATGCGAAACTTGCATTGCCGGCCTAGAAGCGATGCTTACTGGAAGCTGATGCAAAAACCAGAAAATGAGCACTTATTTTTTGAAAATTTTCGAATGAGTAGGAACTCATTTTTTGAACTCTGCGAACTACTAACTCCACACATGACGCAGCAAGTCTACCTTTGGCTTTGGAAAAGCAGGTGGCCATCTGCATCTATAAGCTGGCATCCTGTGCAAAGTACAGAGTAATTGGAGATGTATTCGGTGTGCACAAAAGCACTGTGCACAAATATTTCCATATGGTGGTTAATGCAATTCTAAAGTTAAAGAGAAAAATTTAATATTTTTTCCGAAATTGGAGGAATGTCTTAAGATCTCTTAGGGGTTTGAAAAATCATATTAAATTCCCAATATTATTGGATTACGTCAATAGAAAAGGATGGACTTCAGTGGTATTGCAGGCTGTCGTTGACCATAACTATCTGTAAGTAAATGCATTGATTTTAAAAAAGCTTTGTTCAAAAAGAATTTGCTTTATTTATACAGATTTCGAGACTTCAGTATGAAGTTCCCAGGTAGTGTGCACGACGACACTGTTTTTAAGGAGTCTTGTCAAAGGCAAAGCCGTATTTTTCCAAGATCGACCAAAATGGTGGGATTGTAGAACAGTGACGTTGACGTTCCCTATACGGGAACGTTGGCTGCGGAAGAGGAGTCGTTCAACTGCTATCTGAGCTCAGCCAGAATTGTAGTTGAAAATGCCTTTGGACGACTCAAAGGACGATGGCGGTGTATAACCAAAAAGATAGATATAGATCCAGAGGTTGTCCCACATGTGACCCTAGCTTGTGCTGTTTTACACAATTTTGTTGAACTGCGGAAAGAAAGATACGTGCTGAACCCTGATCTGGCTGCATTCAGGCAATTGGAGCAACCAGCAGACTGGACTAATAATCAGAACGTGGAGACGTCTGAACATAGTCCAATTAATTTAAGGCAACACATAAATGAATACTTACTAAATAATTATCCAGTTCGCCAAAGTTCTGTTAGATAAAAAAATCAATAAAAATTATAAAATCAAACATTAAGTTTATGGGAACTTATTAAGTCTTGAATACAGTTCATTCAGCAATTATTTTGGTATTTTTGTCTCTTATTTGTTATTTAGCAGCTCTCTCATGCTTCAGCTAGGATTTCTCGCATGTTTTGCGTAAATTTGAGCCTGTCCAAGCCATCTTTCAGGTCATTTGACATGTCCTCGAGCACTCGTAGTACGTTTTTTTTATCTAAAATTAAAGAATCATAAATTAATTGCATAAGAAACGCTTAAGCTGTTATTACTTGGAGTCTGGTGACGCCTGCTCATGGTATCCTCAGGAACTGCATGTAACTCGCTTTCTCCTGGAGTTAAGTCGGGCAAATCATTTGGGTCAAAGTTCTCCGGCTCGTAAACATATTCAATTATGTCGTCCAATTCGGTGTCGACCCCAACTGCCTCAGCCACTGGACGCGTCCCGTATAGCTCGTTCAGCTCATCAAAGTGGGCGCACATCTACCTGGCAGCACCACTTGTTCCATTGTTGCGTTTTACCTCCATAAAATTTCTTTTGAGCCCACGCACTTTAGTTTTTATTTGTTCACTGCTTTTGCATGCTTTTCTTCCTCATGCATAATAACAGCTTTAGCGTTTCTAATGCAATTAACTTATGATTCTTTAATTTTAGAAAAGAAAAAACGCCTTTATACAAAAGGTTATTTCGTCTAGATTTTCCATCTAACTGGCTCAATACATCCGTCTCCTTAACAATTGCGAGAAACTCAATGGTTTCTTCTGCTGTCCAGTGTCTTCTAGTGGATTTCATGATTGTTGCAATTCATATTTTGTCCAAACGCAGTTAACCGACAGAACAGCTGCCAGACTGTTTTTTTTAATAAAAAAAGGGGAATGGCTGTCTTAGGCTGTCTTTTCGGTGTTTTTGCGCGCAGGCTGCCTTTGGAATTCCCAAACAGTTTTGCCGTCGCGGGCATGGAGAGACTGCGGTTTGGACAGACATTTCAGGCTCAAGATCGCTGACGAGTGAGGTTGGTCCCTCATGAAACGTCGTCCGATCAACCTGATGCCTCCTTTGTTGTGTTGTGTGCCTCTGTTTAAAGTTATGTCAATAACATAGCAAGTCCTCGAGCCAGTAAAAACTGCAAGTTAAAAATCGTTTCCCAAAAACCATAGTCAAAATTCGTGTGTAGCAAAAAATCATGCTTATGGGTTTATGCTTGTATTTTTTGGAAAAATCATGATCTGAAATCATAGTTTTTTGCAAGCACAAACGCAGTAATGAATAGGCTATAAACACTAGGAGTGCGTTATGCGTTAATAGCTAACAATCGGCTTTTTTTCCCATACAAAAAAGCTGCTTGTAAGCTATTAAGAGTTATGCTGGGTTTATACTGCGTCACAGAGTGTCACATTTCAGTGTCACAATGTCACAGCTCCATACGAATTTGACATTGTGACACTAAAATGTGACACTCTGTGACGCAGTATAAACCCAGCATTACATACAGTTAATTGGCTTGAAAAAGTCAGTTTTTGAACATTTGTCCTGAGAAACCTTTAAATTTTTTAAAGCAAAAATTTGTACACATATTAACGTGACTTTTACCTGTATTTTAACTTTTTTTATTCATAAAAATTATAATTGGGTAAGGTTCTATAGCCGATATCCGTTAGTTCCACTTAAAAATGAAGCTTTGCGGCGTACACGATATCTCTGAACTTGATCATCCAAAATTAAAAACAAAACGGATTTCGTTAAAGAATATTAAAGTCTAGAAACTATTCGGAGGAATAAGCAAAATAAAATTGTTTGACAAAGTGTCAGCTTCTCAAAAGAAATAGATTTTTCGCCAAAAATTTAGTCTTAGGGGGGATTCTCCATGTCGAGGCTGTTTTTGGACCTCTTAAAAAAATCTTATTTGAAAACGCAATGAGTTTTTCAATTCTTTTTTTTTTTATTGTGTTAGAAATAGATCGATGTAAAACAACAAAATTTCATCGCCCTCGATAAGAGGGCTGTTCAAAAAGTTCTCGGCCGTCAAAGTGGGGGGTCCAAAAAAAAAGGTGTAGTGCTGGCGGCCACTATTTCTCGTCTCCATGTGTTTGGTAAAAATGAAAAGTAAAAAGGGGCAATAATCAGTATAAATGTCATTCTGTTCTGAACCTCGAAAAAATTTTGTAATTTTTTTTTGACAAAATGGCAGGCATTAAAAATGAAAATGTTGGACCCTTTTTGTACAAAATTTTTTTAAATGTTTCAGGTTCAGACCAAAATGGTGACAATTCTGCGTCGATTGCACATAGTTTCATCAAAATCGATTAAGTGATTAACGAATAACGTTGTGTCGAGATAAATGCGTTTAAAGTTTGAAGTAACAAAAAAATGACTCATTTTAGCCAGGACATTGCTCGACAAAAAAGGCGTTTCCAGAAATCGTGCAAGCCGACTTTGCAAATACAGTTTTGAGAAAAACGCGTTTAAATTTTGACGCGTATATGTTTGAAAATAATTGACGGATTTATTTGAAATTTTCTGTGTAAACATATGTACATTAGGGTGTCCCAAAAAAATCGCGGTTTTTTGGCTGACGAGTACCATCTCTTAGGGACCTGCAATGTCCCATTATGCCATCATAAATTTAGTTTTTAATAAAACTCTGCCTTGCGCTTTTAAAGATATTCACTATTTCTCGAACTCGTCAGCCAAAAATCCTTGAGATGAATTACCGTTTTAAGATTTACCCACGAACTACACCATATAGGTCATAAACAAGACCGAAAAAAAGAACAAACTGCGCTTTCGGTTTCACCAACAAGCCGTGGTTCACGAACTATGGGCATTTTTGTAATAATTATTGTTTGATGAACAAAGCTTTAAAAGAGTATAACTCTGGAACGGTAAGAATAAATTATTTTTTTATTTTGAATTTACCCATCTTTTAAACTGCATCATTAGTTTTTTTAGTTTTCATAGAAACTTTAAAAGTTATTATGCGTTCTTTACAATGTTTGTGAAAAATTTACGAAAAAATGTACTCCATGGTACCTAAATGAGCAAAAGCATAGCCAAAACTTATGGTTTATGCTCATAAAAGTAAAATATGGATTTTTTTCTTTATACCTGTTAATTTGAAAACTAAGAAAATCGTGGTTATTGACCAAGTAATAGGTAAAATAAAAACATTTCTGAATACCCGATTTTAGTGAAAAAATTAACTTGGGCGACCTCTAAATTTTCTTCCGAAAAATCTGAAAAAATCTCAAAAATACTTTACTCTATAAGCTTTTAGAAAGTGCCGGAGCACCCGTAAAAATAAAAAAAGAAATTTTTTTTGGGACACCCTAATGTACATTCAGAAAATATATATTATAGTTAAATTAAAAAAATTAAAAAACGAAATATTTGTTTATAATCGCTTTGCGTATTATATTTGATAAGTAAATACAGTGGTTGGTCAAGCGATGCTCTCCGATTATGAAAACTCAGTATGCAGCAAAAATGAACCAGTTCAGTTTTACGAGCGAGTACATAATGTGTTACAAATTTCTGGCAACACTTCAAGTACTCGAAAAACAAAGTGGCAGCCCTAGCGACATATGTTTTGTCCCATGTCTGTCTCTGTCATGTGATGTGATATTCATTAGCTGAGAAAAAACCTTCCGATCAGTCTTTTCACATTTTTGTTTTAGATTTGATTTCAATTTAACTTCAGTATTAATCATTAAAAATGGCCGTGGAATGGTATGTTGCACCCACAATAATTACATGCATTTGGGCAGTTGTTGGCATTATCTGTCCCTTTTTTGCTCGTGGTCCGAATAAAGGGTAAGGTGTTTAATTTGCAATTAACCAAGTTGATAATAATTGCGGCATCCATTTACATTTGTATTTGCTTTCAGAGTAATCCAATGCTGCCTAATGCTAACTGCTGTAACCTGTTGGCTGTTGTAAGTACACACCTTTGCAAAACCAGAACAGAGCTACATGCAAAGTTCTACTTGTGTGCATGTGGATTGCAGTAAAGGGTATTATTTAAAATTCAAGGGTATTGTATCAATTTGGTCGAGCTAAGTCAACCTGGGTGTTACGGACGATGCGCATAAAGAAATGTCTGAACAGTGTTCACCAAGTAACAAAGAAACTGATAAACTGACACTCGGGTCTAGGGTAGCGTTCGACAACGACCTTAAATATAGAAAATTAAAATGGAGTAAACTCAATGACTTAGGCCCCCGCGCACAGAGGGCGTGGCGGAGCAGAGCTAACTAAGCTTATGAATTTTGCATACAAAATTCTCCGCTCCGCTAAGCTGTTGGTCTGTTGCGCTCTGGTCGGCCTTAAGAAACACCTTGGATTAACTTCCAACTTCAAAACATTTCTAAAACTAACATTACTCAGGAAAATCATATGTTTTATAGGCTAATTCCATTGAATATATGTACATTTTGAAATTTGTCGGTTCCATACAAATGTGATTCCACTGGAAATGTACATTCTCAACATAAGCTAGCGTTCGTTTAGTTTTCTGCTTTTGTACACAAAAACAAATATTTACAAATTAAACAAGAAAGAAAGTAGGTCAAGCCCGACTATACTCTGTACCTGTGAAGTTCTGCCCATAACCGTTGCGACTGGTGCTGCCCATAATTGTTTGTTTTCCTTATAACTGGACAAGCGTTCATCTGATCTTTACCAATCCTTTGGCGGATCGATAAATAATCTTAATTTCAAAATATGTTCAGAAGGTTCGAACGCGACGGGGCTCCAGTGTTTACTCTTACTCATACGCAGTGTTGCCTTTCAACTTTATATAGTTTTGTAGTTGGGGTTGATTTCTAACAAAATGTTTTCGTACTTTCAAAAGGTTACTCTGATTAAAACCATATGGGAAGGTATCAAATGAAATGATTCTTACTGTTAATGCCTGTTGCCTAATAAGTATAAAAGATTGGATTTATAGTCTTATTCTTAAGGCTTTAATTTGAAACATGTTTCATAATGGTCCAGAGCAGGGATCCCAAAAAAGAGTTATGGGATGGAAAAAAATCAAAGCGAAAAAGAGTCCTATTTTATTCAGAAGAAAGCCAAACATCCAACTATTGAATGCTGGATCCTAAAACGGCACAATTTTTATTTTCCAATTTTTATAAAAAAAATTAAATTTAACTCTTAATTTTTTTATTTAAAACTAAAAATTGTATTTTAACGATTATTTTTTAATTATTATTTAAAATAACCTTTATTTTCAATTTTTTAATAAAAATAAAAATTATTTTCTGATTTTTATTTTATAAATTAAAAAATAAAGATTATTCTGTAAATTTGATTTTAAAAATGGAAAATAAAAATTAAATTCAAATAGATGCTGAACCAGGCGTCGTAGGACTAAAATTTAAAATCATATACTGTCTGTGACTCAATACCTTTCATTTAGTATTTCACATTTCCTTAAAGGACCAATATCAAGAATCTAAACAAGTTTCGCCTAAATTTACTGCTATTATTTTCAAGGCTGTAAACCGGTCCGGAACCGAACCCCTGAGAAACGGTTTGGTTCGGACCACGAAAATAAAAATTAAATTCAAATTGCTGCTGAACCACAGTGGGGTAAAAAAGCCAAAATCGCGCCATAATTCAGCGGAGTCCTGTAGCCAAAAAATTTTGATGCCATCTTTTTAAGAGTAATAAAGTATTACAAAAAAACATAAAAGCCACAAATATTTAGTGAAATATTTATTTTTTAGAATTAAAAGATAAAATTGTTTACATGTTTTGGCAAAATAATTTTTTTTTCCGAAACAGGTAGTTAAATATTAGCCAACACGATTATTTTTTAAAATTCTTAACTAAACCTATTTTTATCACAATCGGAAAAGTATTTCCTGTAGTTTCCGTAGGAATAATCGGGCCAAATTTTCAACAATTTTCTTTATTCCATCATCGCTACTTTTAATTATTAGATTAGAGAATTCCACCTTAACTTCAGGTACATTTTGCAATAAATCTAAAGCTGATTTTGGCATTTGATTTATTTTTTTTCTGGCTTAATACTAGAAGATCCGAGGTAATGAACATTCTATTTAGAACAGTGGTGTCCAAACTCACACACAATCACCAAACTTGCCAACCATGCGTGGCGGCCTTTTCAAATTTTGGACATCGCTGATTTAGAACATCGAGGTTGCTCTTTTCCCGACTGCATTTATCTCGAAAAATGTTCTCGGTAAAACTTGAAATCTTTGTCTTGTGCTTTCTGGGCTTCCTCAGTTAATTGACCAATTGGGAGCAATGCATACTTCATTATTTCCGGTCCACGAATAAAAAATTTATTTAAAAAAATATATTTTGGCGACATATTATACCAAGGGCACAAATTTACGAAATGCCAAACAGACTCCAAGGCTTAATTTTTGAATTTGTCTATATTAATATCATAGTTACATGAAACTTATATTAATATAGTGTGCATTCTTTCAAGCAAATCGATGTCTATTTTTTTATCTGCAGACAATTCTGTGTTTTGAAAAAATCGCATAGCAGTGTTACCATCATTACTACTTCCAAATCCAGGTTTCGCGGGATCAATAATTAAGCGTAGTTTTTCCTTGAATTCGGTTTGAATTCGATTTTTAGTTTTGGCAACAATTTCTTTGAACTCCACCGATCTAGCTTGCCACCTTCTTATAGGCAATTTGTAGGACAAATGCAGAAGGCATACAAAAAACCGAATCTATCCATGTAAAGTTAAAAGCCCGAATCTCAAATGTTCTGTTTTCACTTCTTTTAATAACATTTCGTAATTGTTATTAAATTGTTCGCTTGTTGTTCCGCAAATGTATCCCTTCAATGTTGATGTTGTATCCGACAATGCATTAAAAGCTTTTCGTCAATCATTGAAAGAATTAACTGATGGCTAACTTCAACTTCAGCGCCATCAACTTGCATCACAGTGTTAATAAGTCGGTGAATTTCTTACTCGACTCTATCATTTTCTGCCATCAAAACACTCGGAGTTTCCTTTATAAATTCATTTTTAAAGGTCGACAAAACCATGATGTAATTATTATATGGTGGTCCCGTCCGTAAAATCTCTCCCTTATTGTATGTTGACAAATGAGTGTGAGCCTACTAATTTCATGTGATTGAGTGAAACGGCCACATGTTCTGTGATTTTCGGTTCATGCTCCCGCTCTGGTTTTGCACCTGGCATGAGACGTCTTCTCTTCGACACCTGGCCTTTGTTGGTTAAAGGCTTTAAAATAAAATGTGTATGGCAGATTTTTCCATTTGGACCAAAACTACATCCTAAGGATTCTTCCCACAATTTTCATTTTTTTCCATCTTGGGAACATGATTTATATTTACTCCCTCAATTTTAACACTCGCACGACAATAAATGCAAAAGGTCGTTTTTTTCTCCTCACGTAAGGGTCAAGCCAACGAACAAAAAATTAGAAACAATTCGTCCGATACGAGCCTACTCTGTTGACAGCCTGCTTAGTACTGACAATAAGGAACTAATCGAGAGAGCTGCTCTCATGACGGGACCACCTTATACTTATTTCATCATGGACAAAACTATGTAGATCCAGGTCGAGGGTTCTGACAAACACACAGATGTGTTAATGTAAATGCGCGCGAATGTTCCAGGGCTGGCGATATTTGAGTTTTGGAACTGACTTCACATACAAAATTAAAATTTTCTCAGAAGACGCCAAAAAGCGCACGTGTATTTTTTTAGGACATAAAGTTTAATATTCGGCCCTGTTCCGAATTAGGAGTCTGTTACTTTTACTTTTTTATATGCAAACGAACTTAACAATGTTATATGGAAGGTGACAAGCATTTCAACGGTTACTAGATTAGGATTGACGAAAATCGGAATTGCTTAAGCAGCTGAAACCGACTGCTCAATGCTAAGTGATTTCAATTCGTCAAAAAGAAAAGACCTGATCTAGTAGCCACAGACTTTCTGCTTACTTATACGAAAACCGATTCGGAATTCGGAACAGGGCCGACTAAAACTTTTTTTAAACATAATTTCAAACACCGATCTTGCCCGATTAATTACTTTATGTCCAACAATAACCAAAAATTGTAGTTTCTTGGACATTTTTAAACGCTTGCAGAGGGTGTTATAAAATTGTCCGAATGTTTGTAACGCATGAAAGGAAGAATCTCCGACCACATAAAGTATTTATATTCTTGATCAGCATGACGCGTTAAGTTGATTTAGGCCTGTCTGTCTGTCCCTCCGTCCGTCCGTCTGTTTGTTTATATGCTATCTCCTCTGTCAGTTTGAAAGCTATCTTCACCAAACTTTGCACGAAGTTTTTTGGTACAAATACGCTGCACATTTGTCGGAACCGGACGGATCGGATGACTTCAGTATATAGCTGTCATAGGAACGATCGGTCGAAAAACTAGTCTTAGTGAGAAAAACTATTTTGTTTTAATTGGGATCGCCTCCAAATTTCGTAATTAACAGTTTATTATGCTTTTCCATGATATTACCAAGTTTGGTTGAAATCAGACGTCTATATAGTATATAGTCCCATAGAAAAATATGGTCCAAAAAGGAGTCTTAGTAAGAAAAACTTTTTTGTTTTCAATGGAAGCTGCAAGGGTATAGAAAACTTCGGCCGAGCCGAAGTTAACTTTCCCTATTTTATAAAAATTAAAAAAATAAATGTATGAAACATGTAAAACAGTTGCAAACAGACATTTAAATGCCCTATTCTGTAAATTCCTTAAAATCGAGCTCGAAAGTCGAATTTTAAATGCGTGTAATGGGAGAACCAAACATCCTAGACTATTATTCTTTTGGATTACTATGCAATATTTTATCATCTTTAAAGTTGCATTTAAACATTCTCCAATGTCTAAAAAAAAATCAATGTTGGCGCGACATTTGCTGTAGTCGCCTTAACGTGCGTCGTAGGACTAAAATATAAAAACATTTACGATCTGTGACTCAATACCTTTCATTTGGTATTTCACATTTCCTTAAAGGACCAATATCAAGGATCTAAACAAGTTTCGCTTAAATTTACTGCTTACATATTTGTATAAATTGTCCGGATGCTTGTAACGCATTGAAGGAAGCATCTCCGACCACATAAAGTATATATATTCTTGATCTGCATGACGAGCTGAGTCGATTGAGGTTTGTCCGTCCGTCTGTCCATCTGTCTGTTTCTACGCAAACTAGTCCCTCAGAGATATATTTTAGCTGCACACTCCACATATGTCGGATCCGCGAAAATCGGATGGTCACTTCTTGTATTTTAACTTCGGCACAGACGAAGTTAGCTTTGCTTTCTCGTTTTTAAAGTTTTTGGCCAAAAAAGTAGCACTTCGTTCAGCAGAACTATTCGATGTATTTTTTTTTTCTGATACCTGCACAGCGATCAATTTTTCTACTGAACACGGTCAATGGCTGAAGAATAAATGTTATTCTAATTCAAGTTAATCCGGCAATTATTTTCGAAGAAATGCTATGAACATCGATTTTTTTCCAGCTCTAATGCCCAGTACTGTTTTTGTATAAGCGAAATAAATTGAAAAGAAGGATTTCTTTTGCAATTCTAGACTTTAAATTTTATTGCAAGCTTTGTCGTTATTCAATTGAATTATTGTCATTATTAGTTTGATTTTTATTTCCATGATCAGCAAACAATTAAATTTTTTTTGTGCTTTCCAAACTTAACTTTTTTTGGAGTTTTGGTAAAAAATCATAAATTTCACCTACAGTGACATGAATAATTCAACTTTTCAAGCACAATTACTTAAAAGTTCCCTTTAACGGTACAATTATTTAAGTAATTGCAATATGAAATATTCATTGAATAATCGTAATTTCAAGTTTTAATTACGATTACTACAAAATCGTTATTAGGAATTGTTTTTTTTTATTATCTGAATATCTCGGTTATAGTGTAATGAAAAGTAATTAAATTCGGAAAGTAATGATTACATTACAGCTCTACTTAAAACGAATGCATTGTTAATATACGAAACGAAGTCAGAAATAAACAAACTCCCTGGAAAAGTCAACTAAGATCTCGAAACGCGCATTGGGGGAAATCTGAGCGGAAATATATTTTTTACTGCAGATACAACGCATATAACTAGTCAGCGGACTTTGCATATTTTTAAATCGATTTTAATTTCTTGATTTTGTTGCGTTTCAACTTATTAAATAATCATTAAACTCATCTTTTTAAATAATCATCATCATCTTTTTAAATATTATTAACGTTAAGAGTCAGCATAGCATACATTTACTTTGGCTTACTAGGATTAAAATCTGTTTAAAAATATGCAAACTCTACATATAACTCACGAAGACAGATTTCTACTTTTCACAAATTTGTAGATGGCTGCAAACAAACTGCTGAACAAGGAAGCCACAGCTGACTTAAAATTAAAAATATGGGAAAGTTAACTTCGGCTCGTCCGAAGTTTTGTATACCCTTGCAGCTTCCATTGAAAAGAAAAAAGTTTTTCTAAGACTACTTTTTGGACATTACTTTTCTATGGGATCTATACTATATAGATGTCTGATTTCGATTAAGCTTGGTAAAATCATGGAAAAGCATAATACACTGGTAATTGCGAAATTTGGAGGCGATCCCATTTAAAACAAAAAGTTTTTCTGACTAGAACTTCTTTTTCGACCGATCATTCATACTGCAGCTATATGCTATAGTCATCCGATTTTGATAAAACTTTGTAGAAATGTGTCCAAATATATAAAATAAGTGTATGCCAATAAAAAGGACGTTTTCATTAGAAACCAAAAAGTTTTCATTACTCGATCTAGTTTTTCGACCGATCTTTCCTATGGGAGCTATATGCTATAGTCATCCGATTTCGACTTAACTTAGTAGAATTGTGTAAAAGTATATAAAATAAGTGTATGCCAATGACAGGGACGTTTTCATTAAAAACAAAAAAGTTTTTCTCACTAGAACTAGTTTTTCGACCGATTGTTCATATGGCAGCTATATGCTATAGTCATCCAATTTCGACCAAACTTAGTGAAATTATGGGAAGTGATTGTAAACTGAGAAATACGTACTTTGGAGGCGTTTCCATAAAAAACAAACAAGTTTTTCTCACTAAAACTAGTTTTTCAACCGATCGTTCCTATAGCAGCTATATGCTATAGTGATCCGATCCGGCCGGTTCCGACAAATGTGCAGCGTATTTGTACCAAAAGACTTCGTGCAAAGTTTGGTGAGGATAGCTTTAAAACTGACGGAGGAGATAGCATAGAAACAGACGGACAGACGGACGGACAGACGGACAGGGCTCAATCAACTCAGCTCGTCGTGCTGATCAAGAATATTTATACTTTATGTGGTCGGAGATGCTTCCTTCTATGCGTTACAAACATCCGGACAATTTTATAATACCCTCTGCAAGGGTATAAAAACTTGATTTTGTACTACTAATTACTTTATTCTCATTGCAGTTGGCTTTGCTGCTACATGACGCAACTAAACCCGTTGATTGGGCCTAAACTAACCATGAACGAAATCATGATAATGGCACGTGAATGGGGCAACGAAATTAAAGACACAATGGACGTCGTCGTCGGCTAAATCAATTCCATCTTTTTGTTTGTTATTGTTTTCGTTTCTTAATCCTAAAAAAGTGCTTGCAAATAGCTTACATAGATACACATAAATGCACTTACCAATTTAAAACTTTAAAGCTAAA
The DNA here is from genome assembly GCA_018904265.1 of Lordiphosa collinella. NCBI lineage: Eukaryota > Metazoa > Arthropoda > Insecta > Diptera > Drosophilidae > Lordiphosa > Lordiphosa collinella. Next base: position 535,844 of record JAEIFV010000082.1, on the reverse strand, counting down.
TAAACTGATTTTGTAAAGTCTTCAATTTTGCGTATTATTTGTATTTTTATATAAGAAATCTAAACTTCTATCCATATACATAAAAGTGAAAGTATGTTTGTATGTTTGTCCCTTATGGGCGTCTACACCGCTGAACCGATCTTCACGAATTTTTCATAGGCCATGTCTCATGTCTGTGTTTGGGAATGGTTGAACGCTTGCCCGGGAAGGTTTCTAAGTTGAAAAAATTCGCGGAAAAAGGTTCAAAAACCTCGAAAATTGCAAAATTTACGTTTCCGCTAAAACTTTGGGAAATTGATAGACGCTTGCCCGGGAAGGTTTCCAAGTAGAAGAAACCGCGAAATTTGCAAAATGCCCGTTTGTTATAAAACTTTGGAGAATGTTTGGACGCATGCGCGTGAAGGGTTCTGATTTGAAGAGATGGGCGGGAAGTAGTTAAAAACCGCGAAAATTAAACAACTATACCGTTCATCCGATTGCGATGAAATGTTGGTCAATGGTTAGACGCTTGGCCGCGAAGGTTTCTAAGGTCCAAAAATCGCGAAATCTCTTATGAGTATTTATCAAATCGCTTAGTGCTTATATTACAATGCCGGCGTTGGTAAATGGAAGCTGTAGATTACACGTTTCAAAATATTGCGAAATTGGCAAATTTTTGATTTGAGCCTGGATTATAATGAAGATTTGAAAGACGGCAATTTTAGACGGTTAAATGGGAGATATTAACCAAACGGTCAAAAAAGTCACAAAATTTCCAAAATATTTATGATTTTAGATTATCATGAAGACGTGTACATATTTGGATCGAACGGTCCAAAATGTTTATACCGACTTGCAGTCTGCACTAGATTGAATATAATCGCTCTCTTAAGAATCATAAGAACCCGGACAACGCCGGGTATTCAGCTAGTAAGAAATAAAGGAAGGCGTCTTCATTCCTATATTTTAATATTCTGGATAAGCATGGCTGCTGATATGTCTTTTTGATTTTATGTCTTGACAATCTGTTACAATGGGAGAGTACAACTTTAAAGCGTAGTGTCCACTTGGCGCGAAATGGCCGCGAAATGAAAAACCCCATATAAAACAACCTGCTGCGTAAATTTTCCGTGTCGCGATTCCGTAACCAGTTTCCACTCCACACGAAAAAACAACGTATTGGCATTACGTTCTGTTACCAATTACGTGGCGAGTTAATTGCTGTTAACGCCTCATTTCGCGCGAAATTGTGTGAGAACGAATCGATATTTCGCACGGAATTGTAAGTAAGAAGCACAAACATAGTCGCACCAAAAAAAGAATCTGCCAGAAAGCGACGATCACAGGCATTTTCTAATGTTGATAAACTTTATTTAATAAACGCAGTGAAAGATAAGAGCGAGTGGGAAGCTTGACAAAAGTGGTAAGTCATGCCGCTACATGTTGAAACATTATTTAAATTCAAATTTATATATTTCAAGTGATGGAATGCATGGCTGTCTGGGTAGCGCTGAAGGACAGCAACCGGTGCCACACCAAATGCCATCTGCAAAGCGCTTCCTGACAGGTAGCTCAGGTTGCGTTCCATTGGATTAACCTTCTTTGACGGAGTCCAGAGCCATTGATTAAAAGTTCGCGGGCGCAACCGACCGCCGAAGAACACCAGTAGCCGAGAGGAATTTGTGTGTCATTGAGAGTTTGATCTCCCAAATATACAGTATTGCTATGTGTCAATCTAAGCAGCAGCGACCGAAGCATTTAATAATGTTGACCTTTCGGCACCCCATTTTAAGAAACTTTTAATTGGGGTCAATGCGATAATTCTGAAGATTGCTAGAAGGCATAATAATAAGAAATAATAATTTGTTTTCATTTTATTTAATAAAAAAAATATATATAAATAGAACATAAAATATTTTTTGTGCGAGTTATGCACTATTCTGCATCATTAATTAATCAGCTTCACTTTAATTAAAATTCATAACATCCAATTTGTTTGGTTTACCAACAGCATATTTAAATTTTAACAGCGTTATAACAGTGCAAGGTTACTTTGAAAATACTGCCACATTTCGGTTATCATGTTGATAACAGCAGTTTAGCAGACTCTGTTAAGAATCTGCGGAACATCGTCTATTTCGCGCGGAATATTCCGCATCGAGTGGAAACTACGCTTAAGGCTGTAAAGGACTTTGTCTACCTCGGAACGATGATAGCCAGCAACCACAACATCAGTCTGGAAATCCGGAAAAGAATTACTCTTGCAAACCGGTGTTAATACGGGCTCAGTAAGGAGTTCAAGAGCAGAGTCCTCCTCCGAAAAAGAAAAATTGCGCTTTACAAGTCGTTTATCATCCCATGCAATCCGGTACAGAAGCATGGACATTAACAGCAGCGGATGAGGCGGCGATCAGCGTTCGAGAAAAAAGTCCTTGGGAGGATTTACGGACCTGTAAAAGTTGGCGATGAATTTCGCACCCGTATGAACCACGAATTGTATGAGCTCTAAGGGGACACGGGTCTAGTCAAGGTAAAACAACAGCGGCTGCGCTGGATTGGGCATGTTTTCGTATGGATGAAGAAGCACTAGCAAAAAAGTGTACAAACGGAGGGGGATCAAATTCGGGAAAAGAAGAAGGCAGGAACGACCGAAACTAAGATGGAAAGATCAGGTGCTGGATAATAGTGGTTGCTCTGGCCGTAAGGCAATATGCTCCGTACATGATAAATTTGATGAGATGATTTTCCCCAAAAATTTGCATTTTCTCATATACTCTATCTGTTGATTGTCAATAGTTAACTTCATCGGTGGACACCGCGCTCTGCCGATTGACTTTTTTCCAATTAAAGGAGAAATTTAATCTTTGGCAAATGTTTTTAAAAGCATTTACCTTTTTTGTAATATCTCAATTGCCTCATTTGAAGTTTTGGCACATGTAATAAAACAGAAATCATCTGCAAACCCGAAAATATTCGTGTTTGCGTCTTCCAGCTTATGAACTCCTTTGGTGTATACGTTAAACAATATTGGTGACAAACAACTGCCTTGTGGTAACCCATCAGGTATATCCAATTCATGATCGCCCTTTTTGTTTATCCTGTTCTTAAAGAAAAAAAGGATCCACCAGCAAAAATGAAGTGGATCACCTTGCTTTCTAAGGATCTCATCCAGAACACTTAGATTGACACAATTATAAGCATTGCTGATATGTTCAATAACATGTGATTTAGACACATTGCTGCCGATTTCTTTTTTCGATATGTATATGTGTTGTTTGGTAACGAATTGTTCTTATCAAATAACTCAACAATTCTGTCATTTATCATTAGATTCAGCGTTTTTGCAAACATCGAGATCAGTGAAATTGGACGGAAATTCTGTATGTTTGTCAAATCCGTGTTCGGTTTTGGTATCGAAACTATCTTAATATCTTTCCATTCCGGAAAAACATAGCAATCCTTCAGAGCCTTATTTAGGTCCTTTAATCCTTTGCTTGACAAGATAAAACTTTTAGCATGTCATATGTAATTTTGTCGTCTCCTCCAGCCGTTGACTTTTTGTTTTTAAGAACAGAGTCTAAATTTTTTTCTTTAAATGGAGTGAAATTTTCATTTTGAATCCCAGGATACTCTGGTATTGTCCCACCCAGTACAGGTACTTGACTTTTTAAGTATTTCAGGTATTTTTCATTGTTTGTACTGTCCCATTGACTAGCTACATCTGTCTGGGATTAGAGTTTTTATTCAAATTATCCATTTGGCTTTTATAACTTGATTTTTTGGCTTCAGAAAGAGCTTTGAGAAAATTTTTATGCACCATAGATGCTAGTGGAAAATATTCCGGACTTGAAAACCTGCGCGCTTTTTGAAAAGCAGCCGACCTGATTCTAAAAAGCCTTGTCAGTTCATTATTCCACCAGAATTTGGGGTTTCTTTTTGGTTCTACAATATGGGTAGAAGTCTTTAACGCTGTCTGTAAGGAGCCACATAGTTGCCCAATATTCTCAGAACTCTGAATCCTAGCATCCTTTTTCATAAGCCCTTTTTGGGACAAAAATTTATTTACCTTTGGTTTTAAGTCCTCAAACTCGATAATGCGAGGAAGATGGTGACTTCCTCCCAGTTGAACCTTGTATACCTCCCATTTATGTGCAGATGCAAAATTAACAAAAGATAGATCTAATACTGATCCCAAGGAGTTATTAAAGCTTTGGATGTATGTAACTTCTCCCGTATTCAGAGAATTGAAAGAAGATTGCATCATCACCTCAGCAAGGATTGTACCCTTAGCATTGGTAATGCTATCTCCCCATACAACAGCTCTTGCGTTGAAATCCCCCATTATAACCGAATTCGAAAATTTTTCAGCAAAATGAAAAAGTTTCTTACATTCACGTGCAAACACTGCAGGTGGTAGCTGTGGTTCAAAATATACCGAAAACACTGTTAAATTGAAATTTAAATTAATTGTTTGGGCTGCGATTATATCTCTATCCGACCTATATTCTATTTTCCTAAACTTGATGTTACTTTTGAAACCAACTGCAACTCCACCCTAACCATCTGTTCTATTATTTTCCAGAAATTAAAAATTCTTAATTTTATGAGATGTGTGGAATCGTGAGAAAAAATCTCAGATAGGCACACTACATCAAAGTCATGATAATTCAGAAAAAATTCTACATTATATTTATTGGCTTTTAATGAATGTATATTGAAAGATTTTCATTTTTATTATACTCTGTACCAAAGGTACATAGAGTATAATGAGTTTGTGCAAAAGTATGAAACAGCCAGAAGGAAGCATCTCCGACCCCATAAAGTATATATATTCTCGATATCAGCATATCAATATATCAGCATCAACAGCAGAGTCGATATAGCCATGTCCGTATGAACGCACAGATCTCAGAGATGGTAAGAGATAGAGGTTTGAGATAGAGGTTTGCTTTTTTGCCACGCCCCCACCCGCCCCGCAAATTGGAAAAAATGTCATATCTCCCACAGTTTTATAGATAGAAGGTTCGTTCCTTTTCGATATTTATTTATTTAGTAATTAGAATTATTTATCGATCCGTCAAAGAACCGTACAGATCGGATGAACGGTTGTCGAGTTATAACAAAAACAAACAATTATGGGCAGCAGCGGTCGCAACGGTGATGGGCAGCACTTCACAGGTACAGAGTGTGCTATAGTCGGGCTTGACCGACTTTCTTTCTTGTTACATACACATCAGGGGCGGCAGCTTGCTATCTGGAGTGCATACGAAAAATCTCAAAGCAGCGCTGCTTCCACACACACGGTATAAACTGTTAAAGCTCCGCTGCGTTACGTGTTCGCGAAGCAGTCGTTGCTACTGGAAAAGAGAGAATTCGGATCATGTCACTCGGCAGCTTTCTGGTTCCGATCGACCTCAGTACCCCCAATACATCATAGATTTTGGTTTGAAAAAACCAAGTTTTCATATATAGTTTCATTTTTCGTAGACTTTTAGTAGTTTGAGTTCAAAATAAAATAATAAATTATTATTTTTTTAAGGACAAGATTAGAAGAAGAACTCAACTGCCGGGTCAGTACTTTGACAAAATGAATCTGCTGCTTGAGTAGCAATAATGAAAAAATGGTCTTAGATTAAATATTGCCGCCGAAATTAGCCAATGCACCTGCAGCGCCCACACAGCCAGTGCAGGCCGACCCCGTTATCACTCCCTCCCTTTTATGTCATATTTGTTTACCAAAACCAACAGCGCCAGCTTGAGTGCTGGGAAGAGAACCGTTGCTTGTGATGCTTTAAGCTCGCCTACGAGGTTAGCAACAGTCTGCCATGCGGAATTGAGTTTAGTTTGGTCGCAGATACCCAAGGCAACGATTCTTTTTAAAGCTGCGCCTGCGCCCTGTGCCCTGCACCCTGCACCCCGCGCCTACGCCTACGTCTCTCTTATTAATTAGTTAAAAATAACCTGTACGCAACTGAAGTGAAATAAATGGAAAAAACTTTAAACGTGTGTGAGAAATAGTTCTTGTGGCCTGCTGTTAAATAGTCACCCCTCTAGGGTCGGCGCCAAACTCAACAATTCTTTAAAAAGAATATGGCAGCAATCCTATGTGATTGCGTAACCACTCACTTATACGTGACAAACATAACCAAGCGGTCAACCGCCAACGACTTATATAAGTCCAAACCAACAAATCGCCATCGTTTAACACTGCGGCAGACTTTGGGTTAACCCTCTGCCACATATACAAAGATCGTGCGTAATTATGCCAAATAAAGACATTTCTAGTGGAGTGTATCACTGCAAGAGGTGTATGCAGGAGGATAGCGATCGGATGGTGCAGTGCAACCGATGTTGTGCCTGGTATCATTTCGAGTGTGTTGGAGCCAACGATGATGGACCCGGCGATAGCTGGAGCTGCGATTGCCCAAGCGTATCTTCGGAAGTCGTCACAACTATATTGGCAACAGCACTTCAGTCTCCTCCAAGTCCCTCATATGTGTATAAGCCACAGGCGTCTTCATCACCGGCCAAACCGATGGAATCACAAGCAGAGATGGGTCTCAAATCTGGACTATGTGCGCCTCAACCGAGCACCACCAATGCAGCTGCTTCCATACCTACGACGACAACAACCACAACGATGGCCACTGGAGGTATATCATCGGTACGTAACGTGTGGAGTTCCCAAGGTAGGCCATTTCAACATACGGCGCCAGGAAGGGCTCACCCTACGTACTTAACCTCAACCACACACACGCTGCCAACAACATGTGAGCAATCAGAATTAAGCGCACCGCGCACGCAGCCCTGGCTCCCAACAGCTCCCCAACAGTTAAGCAGCGCTGCCAACTCGGCAGCAGATAACCTGCAAATGAAGCAAAACTTGCATACGCCTACACCGACCGCCACGCAGACGCCAAGTGCAGCACAACTAGCGGCGAGGCAAGCGATTCCGAGAGATTTGCCTACCTTTGATGGCAACCCACAAAACTGGCCATTATTTTATAGCAGTTTTCAGACAAGTACGGAAATCGCCGGCTACACCGACGCTGAGAATTTGATGCGGCTGCAAGCAAGCCTGAAAGGCAAAGCACGTGAGATGGTCCAAAGCAAACTGCTTCTGCCGGCAATGGTCCCCGAAATCATAAAGACTCTGCGCATGTGTTTCGGTCGACCGGAACATATTCTGCATACCCTGTTGGAGAAGACGAGGCAACTGCCTCCACCCAAGGATAAGCTAGAGGCGCTTATCGAATACGCACTTTGCGTACGAAACATCTACTCAACGATGAAGGCATGTGAGCTAACCAGCTACATGGACAACCCAATGCTCGTGCAAGAGCTAGTGGAAAAGCTTTCCACACACCTGAAGCTGCAGTGGGCAATGCATCCCAAGAATGATAATGCACCATCTCTGGAGGTATTTAGCGAGTGGATATACAACATAGCCGAAGCAGCCAGCCAGGTAACACCCCCGCTTTTCTATGGAAAGAGCGGGAACCTACATCACCATACAGCGGACCGGGGAGCACCCGCCAAGGAGACGACGTGCTTCTCATGCGGCAAGACGGGGCACAAACTGCAAAACTGCCGTGAGTTTAAATCATTGACTCTGGAGCAGAAGAAGGATGTCATACAGAATCAGAAGCTGTGTCAACAATGCCTGAACAGTCACCGCCAAAAGTGCCAACGTGAAAAGGTGTGCGGTATCCAAGGCTGCCACAAACGGCACCACCCCCTCATCCACGAAGAGCAGCAACCAGCTGTAGTCGCGACGTCGAGCGACTCTTATGGGCCAACCCAGGCCCCTAATGTGCCACAGCCGGAGAGCGGGCACATCCATACCCATCGAGATGCGGATCAGACAAATTTTCGTATTGTTCCAGTTCGCATTCATAATCAAAATAAAGTAATTAATACCTTTGCATTTCTAGATGAGGGCTCATCCGTAACACTCATCGAGAAAAAGGTCTTCAAGCAGCTAAGCTTACAAGGTGTCCGACAACCACTATGCCTGAGATGGACCGACGATACGACACGCATCGAAGACGCATCCGAGCGGGCCACACTGAACATAGCCAATGTTCTTACTGGGAACAAATTCCTGCTGAAGGATGTACACAGCGTAGAAAGCCTGAATCTACCTGTCCAGTCAATCAACATGCGCGTGCTCGCAGAGAAGTTTCCATATCTGGCGGGGCTACCTATAGAGTCGTACACCGATGCGCGCCCTACCATTCTCATCGGCGCAAACAACTGGCACCTGGCCGTGCCCCTCAAAATACGTGAGGGCGCGTGGCATCAACCAATAGCGTCAAAAACGCGTCTGGGCTGGACGCTACAAAGCTGCACACCGCACGAGTCCTCAGGCGGACATGTCTATATGCACAAGTGCGACTGCAGCTACAATGACGCCAAGCTGCACGACGCCATCAAACAGGCGTTTACTTTAGACGCGACTCCAGAAAAGAAGATATCATCGGAGGAAGACACACAAGCGTTAGCTATTCTCGAATCCACGGCTGTTCTTAAGAATGGCAGGTATGAAGTCGGCCTACTTTGGAAAGATGCTGACATCGCGCTGCCCGACAGCTATCAGGGAGCACTAAGACGTCTGATGTGCTTACAGAGAAAGTTCTCAAAGCAACCTGAGCTTAGGGAGCAAATCCAGAAGGAAGTGGACAACCTCGTCCAGAAGAACTATGCCCGCAAACTAACCCCTGCGGAACTAGCAGAGCCAAACAAACGGGTATGGTATCTACCCACCTTCATCACCAGCAATCCAAACAAACCCGGAAGAGTCCGACTTGTGTGGGACGCAGCTGCACAATCAGGCGGAAAGGCCCTAAACGACTTCATACACAGCGGGCCAGATCTGTTGAACCCATTGCTGGACCTATTAATCTCATTTCGGGTGGGAAGAGTAGCAATCTGCGGCGACATTGCGGAAATGTTCCACCAGATCCGAGTAAGACCAGCTGATATGCATGTTCAGAGGTTCCTTTGGTGGGAGCCAAGCGACAAAGAACAGCAGCCAAGTGTATACGCCATGGAGGCGCTTACATTTGGTATCAATTGCGCACCTTGCATTGCGCATTTCATCCGTGACAAAAACGCTGCCAGGTTCCAACAACAGCTTCCAATCGCGGCACAGGCAGTCAAAGATTATCACTATGTGGACGACTTTATTTATAGCGGCGAAAATGTCAAACAAGTAGCTGAGATCGCAACCCAGGTCAGAAACATCCATGCAGCCGGCGGCTTTCATATACGCAATTGGTCATCGAATTCGAAAGAAGTCTTGTACGAGCTAGACAGCGAATCAACCTCTCCCAAAGTCGTTGAAATTACTGCCACCGAGAAGGTGCTTGGCCTGTACTGGATCCCCGAGTCAGATGATTTCAAATTTATACTGAAATTCGCCAGGCTAAAACGAAATGTTTTCGAAGGCGATACCACACCAACAAAGCGCGAACTCTTGCAAGTCCTTATGTCAATGTACGATCCGCTGGGATTCATCTCGTGCTTCACTATAGAGTTGAAAATCCTACTGCAAGATGTTTGGCGGAGCAAAGTCGACTGGGACGACAGCCTGCCGGATCAGCTCTGCCCCAAATGGATCAGATGGAAGCGGTCCCTATCAGCGATTGCTGCTGTAAGTATTCCAAGATGCTACTTTAAAACGAACGAGGAGGTGCACGATGTGCAGCTGCATACCTTTGTGGACGCCAGCGAGATGGCATATGCAGCCGTGTCCTATCTGCGTATCTGCCGAGGCGAAGAAACCTACCTCAGCCTCGTAGCCGCGAAAGCAAAGGTGGCACCCCTAAACCCGATGTCCATACCAAGGATGGAGCTGCAGGCTGCAGTCATCGGAACCAGGCTGAGCAAGCAGATATTAAGCAACACACGACTCTCAATAAATTCGAGCTGGTATTGGTCGGATTCTAAGACGGTTTTAAAGTGGCTTCGGATGGATCCTAGAAAGTTCCAGCAGTACGTCATGCATCGCGTGGGCGAAATACTGGAATACACCAACATCAACCAATGGAACTGGGTGCCAACACATCTTAACCCTGCAGACTACGCAACGAAACCATCCAGCCCAAATACTGCCGATAAATGGTTTGAAGGACCAGAATTCCTGCTGCTTGAAAAGTCGGAGTGGCCAAGCTGCAACGATCTGGGTCCTCCAAACAATGCCGAGGTCAGGCATAACGTATTCTTCATCGATAATGTGTCACTGGAGCCAATAATCAACACGGAATATTTCTCCGACTGGAGAAGGCTCTACAGAGCCATAGCGGTGTACATTTTCTACATCGAAATACTTCGAGCCAAAGTACTAAAGGCGCAGCCACCTAAGGAGGTTTCTTATGAGATGATTCAGCGAGCGCAAAACTTTTTGCTGCGGCACGCACAGGCATCCGAATTCCGCCCAGAAATCTCCAACCTGGCTCGAGGTAAAAGTATAAAACCCAATTCAAAACTAATTTCTTTGAATGTATTCCTAGATAAGGACAAGCTGCTACGAGTCCGAGGGCGAACGGAATATCTATGCAGTCAACAACAACTGGTGCTCCCACACGGGCACCACATAACACGTCTCATTGTGAAGTGGCATCACCAAAAAATGCATCACTCTTCCCACGAGGCGTGCATCAACAGAATCCGAGGCGTCTATTACATACCGCGCCTGCGAGTTCTGTTCAAAGGCATGCGAAGGTCCTGTCAGCGCTGCAAGAACGAGAGCGCCAAACCAGAGGCTCCTCAGATGTCCCCACTGCCAGCTGCCAGGCTGGCATCTTATCAACGCCCATTTACCTATGTCGGAATCGACTACTTTGGGCCCCTCTTTGTCACTGTTGGACGACGAAGAGAGAAGCGATGGGGCGTCATCTTCACCTGCCTGACCATAAGGGCAGTCCACCTGGAACTGGCGTGTTCTCTGGATACAGCGTCATGCATAATGAGTATCCGCAACTTCGTCAACCGGCGAGGAACTCCAAGGGAGATATTCACTGACAACGGAACCAACTTTATAGCTGCCAAAAAAGTTATTTGCGACGAGCTCCATAAAGTCAACTTTAACGAAGTCGGGGAGTCTTTCGATAACATCAAGTGGAGATTCAACCCACCCGCAGCTCCTCATATGGGGGGAGCATGGGAGCGCCTTGTTCGCTCCGTAAAAAAGGTCCTCTACGCGATCTGCCCGACCATGAAATTTACCAGCGAAGGCCTACAAAGCGCATTATGGGAGGTCGAGTTTGTCCTTAACTCGAGGCCTCTTACATTCGTATCCCTAGAAGCCAAGGACGACGAGGCTTTAACACCCAACCACCTGCTAATGGGATCACAAAGTGGTTACAAGCCCATCTTCGACACAACACACGCCGTGCGGCATATGTGGCATTCCGCACAACTGTTCGCTGATCAGTTTTGGCGACGTTGGGTGCGGGAATATGTCCCGGATCTAGTCCGACGCGGGAAGTGGTTTGCGAAGAGGCCACCAATAGCAGTCGGAGATGTCGTCTTGGTAGTGGACGAAAACTTGCCGCGCAATAGTTGGCCCAAAGGTATAGTCGAGCAAACGGTATTGGCCAAAGACAACCAGGTGAGGCGAGTGATCATCAAAACAGCCAGCGGGACCTTACACCGACCCGTGGCGAAAGTAGCTGTGCTGGACGTCGGCAATAATGGAGTAAAACCAGCCCCTGAAGCGGACAAGTTTACTGGGGGGAGAATGTTGCCGCCGAAATTAGCCAATGCACCTGCAGCGCCCACACAGCCAGTGCAGGCCGACCCCGTTATCACTCCCTCCCTTTTATGTCATATTTGTTTACCAAAACCAACAGCGCCAGCTTGAGTGCTGGGAAGAGAACCGTTGCTTGTGATGCTTTAAGCTCGCCTACGAGGTTAGCAACAGTCTGCCATGCGGAATTGAGTTTAGTTTGGTCGCAGATACCCAAGGCAACGATTCTTTTTAAAGCTGCGCCTGCGCCCTGTGCCCTGCACCCTGCACCCCGCGCCTACGCCTACGTCTCTCTTATTAATAAGTTAAACATAACCTGTACGCAACTGAAGTTTAATAAATGGAAAAAAGTTTAAACGTGTGTGAGAAATAGTTCTTGTGGCCTGCTATTAAATAGTCACCCCTCTAGGGTCGGCGCCAAACTCAACATCATTAAAAAGCCAATATGATAAAATTAAAAATTACCTTGTCGAAAATATCAAGTTGATATTTCGAGCATATAAAATTAATATTTTAAGATCACATTGATATTTTATAATATCATTTTGACCCAATAAAAAAAATTAGGAAATGTCGGAAAATTCCTATATATACTACCGACACTACACACTGTATTCTTTGCTCAGTATTATTTATAATTTTATATAAACAGAAAAAACAACTCATTTATAATTTTTATTATATTTGTTTTCCTTACCGCTGTGACTGGGGATTGAGCTCAGGACCCTTTGCATATAACTCGAATTGCATGGCGTCTTATCGTACCCCACCATCTGGCACGTGTGTGCTCACGCGCCGCAGAGCCTACTTTAATATATCGCTAGGTTGCTTGAAGTTTCGAAATGTTACTCTATTTGTCTCTTTCCCTCCTTACAATTTCTAAACGTCCCTTTCTATTTATGATCAAAATGACATGCTATAGCTTAGAAATGTTATGAAAATAATATTGTTTGACAAAATATCAAATTGACCAGCCCATATTAAATTTATATTGACATTATTTTTATACCCTGTTCCCATTGAAAATGGTAAAAGGGGATCTTGAAGTTGTGCAAAAGTATGTAACAGGTAGAAGGAAGCATTTGCGACCCTATAAAGTATATATATTCTTGATCAGCATCAACAGCCGAGTCGATTTAGCCATGTCCGTCTGTCCGTATGAACGCGTGTTTCTCAGAGACTATAAGAGCTAGAGCCACAAATTTGCATGTAGATGATTGTAGATAGGTGTATACCCGAAAACGAGTTTGTTTCAGATTTGGAAAATTCCTCCCCCTCCCCCTAAGCGCAAAAAACTGTCAGAGCCACAATTTAGATAGACCTTCCAAACTTTACACATATCAAGTAAGGCCCAAAATCTATCTATTCTGAAAAGATCACTAAGATCGGACAATAAACACCGAAGTTATATACGAATCAATTTTGCTTGTGGAAGAGAGGGGGAGTCTTGCATTGTCAGTTATTTTGTGCTATGATGGCCTGAGAAATCAATGTGGTTATTTCTTGATGCTGAAATAAGCCGTTATATACCAGTTTTTTTTACTAACCCACCCGACAAATTTCTCGTATGTATCCGGACATAAAAGAATTACGATAGTTTCTCTTATAATCGAAATCCGTTTTTCTTAAGAGATGCGGGTTTCAAACGGACATTAGCTATTTTTTCTCTATATGTGACAGCAGCAAAGAAGAGAAACAAAGGAAAAAGAAAAATGCACAGAAACTCAGCTGCGAAAAAACGTTTTTTAGGCCTCAGAGCATTGTAAAAAATATCCAAAATATAGCAAATTTTAAAAACAACAAAACTAGATAAACAAAAAAAAAAAAGTGAAAATAAAAATAATTTTAATTTCAATGCCTTGAATAGGATTCGAACCCACGACCTCGCGGCTGCACGGTAAATGTCTTGCCATTCTACCACCGGTCTTGATTGCATTCTTTACTGTCATTTCGCCACCGTCTCGCGCGACACTGTTGTATCGGTGAGCGTTAAGATGTCCGTCGTTCGTGTTAGAGTGCCCCGAGGTCCTGAGTTCGATTCCCAGTAAGGGTAAGTAAAAAAAGAAATAATAATAAAAAAAAAATTGTATTTAAAAAATTATCACAGCAAAAGTATGAGGGGGAAGGAGGGGTGGTGGGGCGGAGGAGCTTGGTTGGGGGGTGGGTGTGTGTGGTGGGGAGCAGCAGCAACTTTTTTTCAACTTTCACGAAACTAAACGTTTGCAACACGTTTTCAGATCCGTTCTCGACACTTTCTCGATAGCGAAAACGTATTGGAAACGGATTAGTTTTCGATCCGTTTTCGTTATCGAGAAAGTGTCGAGAACGGATTCGAAAACGGATATCGAGAACTTATGTTTTGGTGCCACAATCTGAGCGACAGGTAATACTTTTTCGGGCCGAGAACGGAACACATTCTCGATAGTTTTGTAAGAGAAACCTTCGAGAAAATGTCGAAAACGGATCCGTTCTCGATACCGGTTGTCGGGTGGGAAGTTATGCAAACTCCGACTGTGTATGTATGCGATGATATTAAAAGTGTAAAGGTAGCAAAATTTGGAACACAATTGTCTATTAACTAGATAACTTCGTGATTTTTTCCAATTGGCAGATAAATTTTACAATTCTTTTTAACTTAAGGAAAAAAGTGAAATTTAAATAAAAACGAGAAAGAAATGCTAACTTCGTCTGTGCCGAAATACACTTGAAACTTTGTGACCACTAACTTAATTTTGTGACCAATGTCTTAATTTATAAGCTTAATGTCTTGTGTCATTGGAATATTAAATAAAAACTAAAAAAAGTTTGTATGGCAGCTCCAAGAAGTGACCATCCGATTTTTGCGGTTCCGACATATGTGCAGTGTGCAGCTAAAAGATGACTCTGTGGAAAATTTCAGCTCGATAGCTTCAAAGCTGAGGGACTAGTTTACGTAGAAACAGACAGATGGACAGACGGACGGACAACCGGGCAGACGGACGGACAAATCTCAATCGACTTAGCTCGTCATGCTGATCAAGAATATATACTTTATGTGGTCGGAGATGATTCCTTCTATGCGTTCCAAACTTCTGCGCAAGATTATTATACACTTTTTAAGTGTATAAATACACCCAATTCGTACCGAAATAGTGTGACCATATTAAAAAGTATATCGTCCTTATTATATGTTATCTTTATTGATCGGTCGAAACAGAAGTTCTAGTGAGAAAAACTTTTTTGTTTTAATTGGGATCGCCTCCAAACTTTGTAATTAACAGTTTGTTATGATTTTCCATGATTGCACTAAGTTTGGTCGAAATCGTTCATCTATATAGTAAAGCTCCCATATAAAGGTAAGGAACGAAAAGTAGTCTTATTTAGAAAAACCAACTGCAAGGTTATACAAAACTTCGGCCGTGCCGAAGTTAACTTTCTCCTATCCTTTTCTTATTTTGAGCCGAAAGGCAAACTGCCAAAGCCGAGGGCAAACTGTTTTGAGCCGAGGGCAAACTGCTGTATGCTGTGTCGGTTGGGCGCGAAGTTGTTGTTTTTTGCATTGCACAGAAGTTCAATCATAGCAACAGATGCATATTATGATTTTTATACGTTTACGAGTTGGTAATTAAATAAGAGTTGTGTTATTCCAGGTACAGATTGTATTTTGGTTCTTCGAAGGGTAAAAACTTGGTTAAAAAAGGTAAGTCGTTCTTTAGAAACCGGGCTCTTAACACAGGTATAAAAACTTCAACATGTTACGTAAGAGGGTGGAAGTTGGGTCAAAAAGGCGCTGTATTGTTTTATTATTGCTTACATTTTTTAACCAAGTCGGAGTAGACGAAAGCTTCGCATCTTAAGTGTGCTCTAAGAATTGTATCACAAGGAACGCGCACTCCAATTCATCCAACACGATGCACAGTGTGATATTTTCCCAATCTAGGACTCAACATTGAATTTTAGACAAAGTTTTAGAGATATCAACTTGAAACTTGACATGGTTGTTAAGAAGAATATAAGCTTCAATTTGGTTCAGAAGAACTAGTTCCAACTAGTGTCAAAAGAAACTAGTTCCGAAAATCACCACGTTTGGTTGGCAAGCCAAATTCTGTCGGCGTCGCAGCGACACATATATAGAGAGAGAGAGAATATGTGTATTCTATAAATCAGTGATCCCCAGCCATGCCCCGGGGGGCCGAACACATTCGACGATTCAAGCCGAATGCGTGCCGAAGCAAAGCCTCAAAGTGTGTTAGAGAGAGACAGGGGCTAAAGCGTTAGAAGTTTACATTGATTTTAAAGTGAGTTTGAATTAAACGTTGTGTTTGAAGCTTACTAATTTTAGTTTTATATAAAAGTTTTTTAGTATTATTTTATTTCGGTTTATTTTTCTTAAGATGTTGTTTTTTAAATGATCTTTGTCGTTATTATAATCGAAGTTTTCTAACAGAGAGAGGTTTAGTCACGCGAAACCACACGTAGTGTGTTCGTGGGAGAGTCGCTTTTCTTGGGAACATCCAGCTATGTACTCATGGCTCCTCCGTTCGTCATCTTCTGTTGCTTTTCATTTCGCTCAAAGTCTCGTCGTTTTCTGTTTTCTGCTTCTTCTCATGTAAACTAGGTCTAGTTTAACCAACACGGAGTTGCTGTTGACAACTTCAGTTTCTAGCTATAAAAAAGGACTTAAAAAAATGTTAATAAGGAAAATGGATGAACAAACAAAACAAACGAACTAAAGCGTCAGATCAACTGAACAAGAGCTAAACATGCAATGTATTGTAAAAGTAGAACGCTCGGCAGCTTGTTTTCGTACGATTTGCGTGTTCGGCTGCATTTCCTCACGACTCAGTCATTTGCTATGCTGCATTCAATGAGGAAAGACCATAAAGCGCATGATTTTTACACTACACCGAAAAAAATGTTTGATCTGAATTGGGAAAATGAATTATTTTTCATTGAGAATATGGATGGTAACGCTCAATGTTTATTGTGCCATTACGTTGCATGTCGCTTTACCTTTGATGTTATTAAAAGGCACTACCAACTTTGCCACGGAGGTTATAATGAAATAAAGGGGAGGGAAAGAGATTTAAAAATTAAATTTGTTTTATGTTTGAATCACACGCATTTTATTTTTTCAGTGTAAAGCAGTAAAAGGTCACATTGCCTTCGTGTTTCGCTGCTTCGCACACAAGCGCAACGCTTTCATTGTGTAAGTTTGGACACCACTGCTTTAAAGACAAGCTGAAGACAATAATTTTTATCGATTTAGATTTCAGTCTTCTTTTTTTTTATAGGTGAGTACTGACTACGTTCGAATTTTCCTTCAAGAAATTTACTAGATATTTCTTTTTTTGCGTGAAGGGGTCCCAAAAGAATACGCTTCGACCGCAGAATGCTCACCACCCACAACAGCCGAGCCAGCTCTGGTGACATTTTTCAAAATTCTTTTGTGTATTGCTTTGTTTCTGAGTGTCAAAACACAAAATCAGGCAAGAAAAAATTTCTTTAAGTAATTATACCCTTGCAGAGGGTATTATAAATCAGCTTGATCAGCACGACGAGCTGAGTTGATTTAGCCTTGTCCGTCTGTCCGTCTGTTTCTATGCTATCTCCTCCGTCAGTTTTAAAGCTATCCTCACCAAACTTTGCACAAAGTCTTTTTGTAAAAATACGCTGCACATTTGTCGGAACCGGCCGGATCGGATGACTATAGCATATAGCTGCCATAGGAACGATCGGTTGAAAAACTAGTCTTAAAGAGAAAAACTTTTTGTTTTTAATGGAAACGCCTCCGAAGTACGTATTTCTTAGTTTACTATCCCTTCCCATGATTTCACTAAGTTTGGTCGAAATCGGATGACTATAGCATATAGCTGCCATGGGAACGATCGGTCGAAAAACTAGTTCTAGTGAGAAAAACTTTTTTGTTTTTAATGAAAACGTCCTTATCATTGGCATACACTTAATCTATATACTTTAACACAATTCTACAAAGATTGGTTGAAATCAGATGACTATAGCATATAGCTCCCATAGAAACGATCGGTCGAAAAACTAGTTCTAGTGAGAAAAACTTTTTTGTTTTTAGTGAAAACGACCTTATCATTGGCATGCACTTAATCTATATACTTTTACACAATTCAACAAAGATTGGTTGAAATCGGATGACTATAGCATATAGCTCCCATAGGAACGATCGTCGAAAAACTAGTTCTAGTGAGAAAAACTTTTTTGTTTTTAGTGAAAACGTCCTTATCATTGGCATACACTTATTTTATATACTTTTACACAATTCTACAAAGATTGGTCGAAATCGGATGACTATTGCATATAGCTCCCATAGGAACGATCGGTCAAAAAACTAGTTCTATTGAGAAAAACTTTTTTTTTTATGAAAACGTCCTTATCATTGGCATACACTTATTTTATTTACTTTGGACACATTTCTACAAAGTTTTATCAAAATCGGATGACTATAGCATATAGCTGCAGTATGAATGATCGGTCGAAATAGAAGTTCAAGTGAGAAAAACTTTTTGTCTTAAATGACATCGCCTCCAAATTTCGCAATTAACAGTGAATTATGCTTTTCCATGATTTCACCAAGTTTAATAGAAATCAGACATCTTTATAGTATAGATCCCATAGAAAAGTAATGTCCAAAAAGTAGTTTTAGAAAAACTTTTTTGTTATCAATGGAAGCTGCAAGGGTATACAAAACTTCGGCCGAGCCGAAGTTAACTTACCCCTATTTTTTTTATATGGAATTTGACAGCTAAAGGAAAATTTGAACGTTTTCAGTACTCACATTATTAAGCCAAAAAGTTTGATATGTTGCTCGTAGTTGTCTCCACAACCAGCAATTTCAAATAACCGCGCACTCAGACGGCTATAAAACTCCATGAACTTATATTATACCAAAGTTTGTTTTAAGATGTTTAAAGTGCTGCCCATCATCGTTGCGGCCGGTGCTGCTCATCATATTTGTTGTTCTCGAGTATCGTTCATCCGATCTTTACCATTTTTTTTTTGCGGATCGATAAATAATTCTGATTACTAAATACGACCCGAAGGTTCGAACCTTCTATCTATAGGGTGGCTGATGAAAGCCGCTACCAAAGAAACATTGAATTACTTTTTTTCTATTTGATGAATCTGCTTAATTTTTCTTTTATTTTGTAGATTGATCTTTAAATTTGGAAAATGGATTACTGGGACACTAAAACAAGAATTTGGATTCACGTTCACTCTCTGGAGTCCGAAGTTGTGGTTCAAAGGGACTATAGGCAGATGGACCATAATGAGACTTGTTAACAATTTTTCCGACCGTGGAACAGTCGTAAGAAGACCTTACCATCGAAACCTAACAGTTTGGACGGAGGACACAATCGCTGCTGTAGCTACTCCCCTAAAAAAAAATTCAAGGCTTTCGACACTGATCTTTTCTGCTCACATGCATCAACGAACAGGGGGGTATTTAAATTCTATTATTTTTAAAACTAATTAAGCTATATTTAATAAAATTGAATAAGCTTTAACATGAATAAAAGAAAAATTAATTTCATACACTGAAAAACAAGTTATTTGAGTTAATGTACTTAATGTAGCAATATTCATCAGCCACCCTTTATAAAACTGTGGAAGATATGACGTTTTTTCCAGTTAGCGGGAGCGGAAGAGGGCGTGGCAAAAATTGAAAAAACTTGATCTGTCTGCAAGTATAAAAAGTTTTTGTCCCATACATGTCGAATCTCTATCTCTTACCATCTCTGAGATCTGTTTGTTCATACGGACAGACAGACAGTTAACTTAAGTTAGGTTAAGATTAAAAGAGATGCTTTTGGGCAAAAAATGAACAAGTTTTTTTTTAAGTCTGTTCTATGAGTAAGTACGCTTTGCCTAAGCCGAACTTGGAAGTTATAGTCCATGAAAGATTTAAGATTTTTCAAATATGTCATACCTTTTAGATGATTATAAAATAATATTTTTTAAATACTTAAGTGCAAATGTAAGTGTCGCTTATATCAAAAATGTTTAGTGAATGTTAACTGCAAAAAAACTATTTGGTAAAAAACACACGCACAACTACTATTAGATCACTCAAAGTTTGGTTGTCGTTGCAAGCATGCAAATTTGTTTTTTCATGCTGTTCAATAGCACTTGTTTGATAGCTTATATTATGCCCATTACATTTCTTTTGTTATCTTTATCGACTGTTTTTGTAACAATAGGGGTTTTTTCTAACAAGAAGAACATTTTTTTTGTCATTTTGATTCCTAGATTGGGAAAATCTGACAATGACAGAGACAAACTTGTAAACTAAAACCCCACTTCAACAACCCCATGCTGGTTAAGGAGCTCATCGACAAGTTGTCCGGCAAGCAAAAGCTCGACTGGGCAATGTATCCCAAGGGCGCCAAACCACTCGTCAAAGAGTTCAGTGACTGGCTCTACAATATCGCTGAGGCAGCGTCATCCGTTGTGTATCCCTTCACATACAAATCGAATCCAGTAAACTCTCATCACGAGGGTCAAATCGTCCATTCGGCTAGACTGAATGGAACCGAACATCAAGCGCTTGAATCAATCTCCAAAGTTTTCCATGGCATGGCATACGGCTCATCTGACCACGTTGTATCACAATGCAAAAAGTTTCATCAGATTTCCACAGATGAGAGATGGCAAAAGGCGAAATGAGAAAGGGCTTGATTTCGATGTCTCGAAAATCACCGAAATTTGTGTTTTATAAAAAAGCCTTGTGGGGTGAACGGTTGCTTCATCCATTGCAAGGCAGAGACGATGCAACCCTGGAGACACATAACGATGTGACCAAAAATAACTATTTTCGTATCGTTCCAGTTAATCTACATACGGGAGATAAAACATTCTAGGTACATGCATTCCTGGACGAGGGATCCTCCGTTACCCTAATAGTTGAGGGAACCTTCAACTCCCTTGGCATAAAAGTCGTGCGAGATCCCAGATGCTTGCATTGGACCGGTTATGCCACACGCAAAGAAAACTCATCTCTACGGGCTTCGGTTCAAAGTTTCTGGAGCAAGCAGCGATACGCATTATTGAATGAACAATGTCCATACCATTCGCAATCGAGCTGCGCAAAAAGTATCCATATTTAAAAGACGTACCACTCCAATCGTACCCAAGTGTCCAACCCATGTTGCTCATCGGCTCATATAATTGGAAGATTGCTGTGCCACGCAAACTACGTGAAGAAGGATATGATCAACCGATTGCGTCAAAATGTCTACTCGGTTGGGGCATTCATTGGCAAAAACTACCTATATGAGATCGTGAAGGACAACTTTAACCCAGAGGCAGTCAAACCTAGATATCTGAAATCAAAGCATGACAAAATGGCCACCGAAGTCCTTGACTACCAAAATGCACTGTGTCAAGGTAAATAGTCGATTCGAAGTAGGACTTCTGTGGCTCAACAGTAACTGCGTGCTACCAGAAAGCTACCAAAATGCACTCAATCTTTTAACTTATTCAAAAAGATTGATGACCAAATCGAAAATGTAATCCAAAAAGGACATGCTGTTCAACTCACTGAAGAAGCGGAGCTGGCCAATAATAACCAGCGTATTTGGTATCTGCCGATTTTTATCGCACTTAATCCTTACAATCCAAACAAAGTTGGGCTTGTTTGGGATGCAGCGGCCAAATCTCATGGAGTAGCCCTGAATGATTTTATTCTCACTGGCCCCTATCTACTGACTCCAAATTGCTGTCTGTATCGACATCGCAAAAATGTTTCACAGAATCAATATTAGAGCAGAGGACATACAGGCGAAGCGATTTTTATAGTACGATAAAGTCACTCGCAAAATAATCTCATAAGTCTTGCATCGGCATCAGCTTGCATCGCAATGACTATCGGCATCAGCTGTGCTCCATACATCGCACACTATGTACGCAACAAAAACCTCGAGCCATATCGCCAACAGTACCCGCGAGTACACGAGTCTGTCCAAATGGCTCACTAAGTCGACGACTACACCGACAGCATGGACAACGAACAGGAGGCACTAGAAATATCAAATACGATTCGCAAAGTTGACCATGTTGGAGTCTTCGAAATTCGAAAAGGGTCATCCAATTCTGCCAAGGTTCTCAGCCAACTCGTGAACTGCAACTCACCAGTCCAATTCGGCAATATGGAGAAAATTCTTGGTATGTATTGGGAACCACAAACTGATTCCTTTCGTTATATTCTCAGATTTGCACCACCAAACGAGAAGTTCTTCAGGTGCTCATGTCGGTTTTCGACCCTATGGGACGAAAATATACCAATCTCTTTCTAAGGATTGGGACAATTGGAAGCTTTTACTGCCTGAAATTCAGGCCCTGCAAATTCCCAGGTGTTATTCCCAAAATCTCACAAAAGCGTCTCAAGTGGATCTGCACATTTTCGTTGATGCTAGCGAATACGCCTACACAGCCGCTTACTACAGCAAAAAACAAGATGGCGCCACTCAGGCCAATGTCAATTCCACGTATGCAACAATTCGTAATGCACGGCGTTGGAGAGATATTAGAGAATTCGGACTTCTGTCAATGGCGATGGATTTCGACCAAGTCAAATGTTGCAGATATGACACCCAAAGTCACAAGCTCAGTGAAAAGTTTTCACTGAAAGCTCAGTGAAAAGTTTTCACTGAAAACACAAAATTAGCTCCAGGGACCTGACTTTTTGCTTAAGCCGGATATTGAGTGGCCAAAATCTAAATCATCTTGCGAAGAGATCGACAGATCGGAGTTAAGAAAGCTTGTACATGTCACGTCAAAAAGGTCTGACGAAATCATAAATGTCGAGTACTTTTCCCAGTGGCGGCGTTTGTATAGAGCAGTAACAACTATTCTCTATACATCGACCGCTTTAAAAGCTACTTTGAAAAGTCAACCCAAGCCGGATAAGGCTACGCCGGAGCTGATAAAACGAGCAGAAAACATACTCTTCAAGCAGGTGCAGGCAGGAGTGTATTTACATGAAGTCAGCAACGTTATCGGCAGGACAACCACTTGCCAAACAAAGCAGTCTTAGAGGGCTCAATGTATATATCGACTTCAATGGATAAAGTAGATCAAATGAGTTGAACTGCGGAGAAGCTGCCATTATATTGCCAAGGCAAAGCTACATCACCTTTCTTATAGTAAAAGCATACCACAAGGAGCATCCTCACCTAGCACATGAAACTGTCAACAATGTAAAATCCTCCTATTGCATCCCCAATACTGTACAAGTCCGTACGAAGAGCATATCAAAAATGACGCAGCAGTTCCAGATCCACCAGAAATGGCACCGACTTCAGCAGTCAGACTGGCCAGCTACACAAGATTTACATACACAGGAGTAGATTACTTCGGGCCAATACTAGTGAATGTCGGCAGACATAAGGAAAAAGATGGGGAGTAATTTTTATAGCCTATAGCTTGGACACGAGTTCCTGTATTATGTGTCTGCGCAATTTAATGGCGAGAAGAGGCACTCCTGCAGAGATCTTCTCCGACAACGGAACAAATTTCAGATCTACTAAAAAGGCGGTTAAAGAGGAGCTGCACAAAATTAACTTTGATGATATTGCTGTGAAGTATGACCGGATTAAATGGCGCTTCAATCCACCAGGTGCATCACATATGGGAGGTGCCTGGGAGCGTCTCATCAAGATTACAAAGAGCGTCCTAAAAGCCATATGTCCAACTTACTCATTTAATGACGAAACCCTGCGTTGTGCATTTACGGAAGCGGAGCTAATCATCAACTTACGTCATTTAACATTAGTAAGCCTTAAAACGGCAGATAACGTCGCTTTGACTCCAAATTACTTGTTATTAGTCGCAGAAGACGGGTATAAATTTGTAGCGACGAAGTGAACCTACGCCATCGCTGGAACCAAGCTCAACTCTTTGGAGATCGCTTCTGGAAGCGTTTGGTAAAGGAGTATACACCGGCAAGAAATCCACTCCAATTCAAATCGGTAGTGTTGTCGTCGTTGCTGATGAAAACCTACAAAGAAACCCGTGGCCAATGGGCCGCGTAACCAACACAATCATCGGCAAAGACGGCCAGGTCAGGCGGGTAACGATTCAAACCAAACGAGGAACCATAGAGGCCTGCTACAAAAGTTTTAGATGTCTGCGCAAAAGTTGGTAAATATCGCTGAGACAGGGTCATTTACGAAGGGGGAATGCTGCCGCCAAAATGAATTAAGTTCGTTTAAGTTTGAATTAATTGTATTTGTTTAAAAACTATCGCACATTTGAATGTATCCGTGCGATAAGCTGATCTAACCCATATCGATTGTTTCTTGACCATGCATCATCAGGAAGAAATGGCTGGCGTTCGGGATTAAGAAGAGAGGCATGAAGTTTATGAACGCGCTCTCAATCGCTAATTTATACTTTATTGTGAAATTAGAAATCATTACAATACCTTGTTTAATCAAATAAACATAATATACAAATGAAGACTTATTTTGCAACAACCAGGAGACGCTCTAAAACTTTGCCAAATTATTCTAGCCTCAACTTCGCCGGTCACAATAATCAGGCCTGTTCCCGTTTTCGATTTCGATCAGATCATGCGGAATCGGAATTGGTAGCTGTTCCCGTTTCCGAAAAACGATCAAGTTATTCGGTTTCAAAAGTTTTGCCTAAGAGTCGGTGGAATGAAAAGTAAATGCAAATTTTCTTGGCAACGGTGATTCTTTGCATCTTGCAAGAATTTTTATTTTAACATGTCAAATATTGTAGAGATTTTGAAGTATTCGTTAATATATAGAGCCTTCAATTTGATTTACAATCATTTTTATTAAATTTGTACCTCAGAAATTGCATGCAGACGAAAGAAAAACGATCGAAATGAAACCGAGCTGTTCGCAATTCCGAATCAGCGCATGCGCAGTGCTGATCGAAATTGCCAAGGCTGCCTTATAGCTGAATTAAAATTCGAAAGCGATTCGAACATTCATTCAAAAAGGCAATCGATTTCTATTTCACTCGGAAACGGGAACACCAAAATGAAAACGATTCGGAATTGCGATCGTTTTACTTTTTTATTCCACTCGGAAACGGGAACAGGCCTGAATGTCTCCTTAATTTATTTTGATTGCTCCGAAAGGTTCATCAAACAGACCAGATCAGCTGTTGTGGACGTGGAAGTGAACGCTGAACGCAGTAGAAACAACTTTCGGAATCTATCGATGACAGAACAAGTAGAGGTAGAAATCGGCTATAAAATTAGTTCGAATGATAGCTATGCCCTGGTGAACACTGAACAACTCAACAAATGCACAAGTGAACAAGAGAACTAATGAACAAGTGAACACGTTCAGTGAACACGTTTCAGGCGCGTTAAGTTCCCAAAAATATTGGGGGGCAAACAAAATTGTTTTTGTATGCAAAGGGGGGAGGCCACCAGAGAGGGTAGAGTGATTCTTATTCGTAGGTTGATAGTGTATATTAAGTCATTTAAAGTATTAGGGCCAGCCAGAGACCCGATTTTATAAAAGTAACAACACTACATACACTTCAACACTTCAACTTCATTGAAACTTCGAAAAACAATATGAACTATATTCAAATAATCTTTTGTAACTCATTTATGATTCCTGGATCAACCACCAGGAATTTGGTTTATTGCCGTCCAAACATTACACAGCGGAACAAAATTTTTTTTTTTGTATAATGAGAAAAAGGATTTGCGGAACTCAATCCGCTTACAAATTTTTATAAGGTTAACAAAGACTGGAACGGGAACAGTATGCCAGCTGGCTGAAAAAAGTTATATTACTGGTAAGACAGACAAATATATCTTTTAGGGTGAGGCAAGCAGACAGCCTATTGGTCACCTACCGTGTATCCACAGGTCAGACTGGTAGAATGCCGAGGTCTTTGGAGATGGTGGTGTTCCGCACGTACCAGGTAGCATCGAGTATTCTGCGTAAAATCCTGGATTGCATCTTGTCGCAGGCAGTATCCCAGAGGCAGATACCCCAGGTCCAAGTCGGGATGATTAGTGCCTTGATTATCAATATCTTGGCGCGTAGAGAGATGGGGCTGTAAGCCAGGAAGGCGCGGAACAAAATTTGAATTGTTTTAGGTTGCATGACATTTTATGGCTCTTGTTTACTAATTTGAGGTCGCTGATATTAAATTTAACCTCAGTTTTTCTCTAGCAGCTCTAGTTTTTGAGATACAGCTATATGAGATACAGCTATTTATACACTTGAAAAGTGTATTTTAATTTTGCCTAGAAGTTTGGAACACATAGAAGGAATCATCTCCGACCAAATAAAATATATATATTCTTGATCAGCATAGCGAGCTGAGTCGATTGAGCTTTGTCCGTCCGTCCGTCTGTCTGTTTCTACGCAAACTAGTCCCTCAGTTTTGAAGCTATCGAGCTGAAATTTTGCACAGAAATATATTTTAGCTGCACACTGCACATATGTCGAAAACGCGAAAATCGGATGGTCACTTCTTGAAGCTGCCATACAAATTTAAAACAAACAATTTTTTTTAGTGTTCCAATCATGCAAAACATATAGCTTATAAAATAAGTCATTGGTCACAAAATTAAGTCAATGGTCACAAAACTTTCAAGTGTATTTAAACTTCGGCAAAGACGCAGATGGCATTGTTTTCTCGTTTTGTACTATCGTAGTCACATTTAAACTTCAAATCATGTTTTTTATACAAATTTTTTGTTTAACAATTTCCACGTCAAAAAATATCTTTAAAAACGATCCCAACAATTTTTGTGAAATCAGTGGTGAATATATATTCAACAAGAAAGAAACCGTTCATCCGATCTTTTCCAATCCTTTGGCGGATCGATAAATAATTTTGATTTCAAATATGTCCAGAAGGTTCGAACCTTATATCTATAAAACTGACGGAGATATGACGCTTTTCTAAATTGCGGGGGCTCAAGGGGCGTGGCAAAAATTGAAAATAAGCTAGATCTGCCCGCTGGTATAAGAAGTTTTTGCCCCGTACACGTCGATCTATCTCTCACCATCTCTGAGATCTGTGCGTTCATACGGACAGACAGACGGACATGGCTATATCGACTCGGATGTTGATGCTGATCAAGAATATATATAATTTATAGGGTCGGAAATGCTTCCTTCTGCCTGTTACATACTTCTGCGCAAACTTTATATACTCTGTGTACCCCTAACTTGTTATCTGTTGTTGCTCAACAAGTCCTGTACTCCGGCGATGCGCCAGTAACGCAAGCTTCTTCATCTTAACAAAATGATCTCGACTTAGAAAAAAAACTCTTCTTCAAGTGATGATTAAAAATCTGAAAAAAAATCTTTTAACCCCAGAAACAAGAATTTCATATCATAAAGGGATGAAAGCAATGCTTAGCATATTGAACTGATGTTGTCACACTTCCAGCAGCTTTGTTGTAGTATCAGCATCATCCCCAAAAATCTTGGTGATTTGAGAAAAGAACATGAAGAACGGTGCCTTTCAGACATTCGAGCTATGGAGGAACGTTACCCGGGTCACTGAAATGCTCAAATAATGGCGGACTATTGTTGGAGCAATAAAAAAAGCCCTCGTGAACCAAATAAAGCAAGAAAATCTTATAAATAAAAATTTTTTAATAAGTAGTGGTTGTTATACCCTGTTCTCATTGAAAATGGGAAAAGGGGGATCATGAAGTTGTGCAAATGTAAGTAACAGGGAGAAGGAAACATTTCCGACCCTATAAAGTATGTATATTCTTGATCAGCGTCAAAAGAAGAGTCGATATAGCCATGTCCGTCTGTCTGCATGAACGCGTCGATTTTTTTTTTGAAGTTGGGTGTATACCATACCTATAACAAGTTTGTTTTCGATTTGGAAAATTTAGGAATTGTATATCAAGAAAGCACGGCAATCTATCTATTCTGGGAGATCATTAAGATCGGACCAAAAACACCAAAGTTATGTATGAAACAATTTTGCTCTATGGAGCGAGGGTACAGCATCGTCAGCGGCCAAAACACATAAAATGAAGGGAACAGGGTATTTTGGAGGCAAAAAGTGCCGTGCGTAATTTTATTTGTTTCTAAAAAAATACTAAAAAATTTAGCGGTTCTAATAAACGGGCTCCTTATAAATATTTTTGTTAATAAAGGTCTTCGCACGAATTTTTGGGCAGTTTTCTTATCTGTTTTACAAATTTCGTTTTTATTTTTTATTTTGCTTTGACACACTTTAAGGACATCTTCTGGTCTAGAAAATGTTTGTTTTTTTTTTTTTAATTTATTTTCAAATTGTTTTTAAGCTAGATGTTCAAAAATAATATCCCAAAAGAATTTTTTAAAATTCGGAATACTTTTGGAGATATAGCCATTTTTGTGAAGCAATATTTTTGTCTATATTTTCTGAATGAAATATTTTTAGCGCGTTTTCTTGAAACCACGATTTTCAAACTGGTTCGCAGCTTTTCTCAAGTTCTATAGAACCGATTTTGATGATAAAGAGCTTGATGAACGCAGAATTAACGTGGCTATAGCCCAAACCCTGATAATTATGATACAAATTTTACTATTTTTTAAGTTCACTGGACTGCAAAAAGTCATTCATACCAACCAATTTCCCGTCTTCCATTTAGCTTTCCGACAATGGTGACATCCGGAAAGCTACGAACTATCAACACACCTATTCTTGGAAGACCCTACTTTGGAGGCCGAGAACTTTTTGAACAACCCTCGCATTCAAACATTTCAATTTTTGTATTGTTTCTAATGAATTCTGCAACCAAACACAAAAAAAACAAAATTACAAAATCTTTTCTCAATTTTTATCAACAATTTTTTATAAAACAAGTAAAATTCAGTCGCCTAGACCAGAAGAATGGCTTAAGTAGCAACAAAATTTTTATACTCTGTACCAGAGGTACACAGATATAGATGGTAAGAGATATAGGTTTGGCATGTATGTGACATATGATTCTTATACTTGCAGGCTGATCAAGTTTATATTTAATTTTTGACACGCCCCCTCCAGCCCCCGTTTCTTCTAGACATATTTAGTAATCAGGATTATTTGTCGATCCGCCAAAGGAATGGTAAAGATCTGATGAACGATAGTCGAGTTATAAGGAAAACAAACAATTATGGGCAGCACCGGTCGCAACAGTGATGGGCAGCTTTTCACAGGCACAGAGTATGTTATAGTCGGGCTTGATCGACTCTCTTTCTTGTTAAGGTTTAAGTAAAGCAATTTAAACATTGGTCAGCACACAGTTTAATTTCTTTCCAATTAAATGCATTGAAGAGTCCATCGGCTGTGAATTTACTACGGCACACATCATGGTACGCCTGGCGATGAATTGTCCGTGAAATCGCTAGTACTGCTGGGTTTTGAAAAATAAAATTGCTCTACTTCTATCTTATTCGATATTTTCAGAGTTCAGTAATAAGTTATTTATTTAGTAACTACGCATGTTGCATACATCACTTCGATTAAATGATGATTAATAATATTTGATACTTGAATGCATTTATGCATGGTTATACTATTACATTATTGAAATGTTTATTTACACTTTAGAACTAATAAAATGTACAATTTGCTTAATTAAAATTCATAAATTTTGCATTCGACTTCGAATAAATGAAGGGAAACCCAGATTTAATACAAAAAAAATAAATTAATGGAAAACAAAGGCAAAACAAAAAGAAAAAATAAGAAACAATGGCGTATCAACTTAAACCGTGTGACTAATATTTACAGACAATTCGACAACTTTATACTCTTTTTTCTTAAGAACTAACTCCAAATCTGAGTGCTCAAACTCCGGCCCAAACGTTGCAACGACCGTTACTATGGCTTATTAAGAATACGAGGATCGAAACACGCGTCTGGAGTTATGTATTTGCAGAGCTTGCTGATGCTGGATTCGTTGAAGGTGGCACTGCTGGTGCTGTCAAATTAGTTGGAAGCTGGGCAGCAGCTGGATAGTAGGTAGGTGCTGGAACGTTTGTGCTGATAGCTGAAAGAGAAAACAGCTTGTTAGAAAGTTAGTTCGACTTCTCTAGCAATGACGGCTGCTGCTTACATTGGCGCAGAGCCTTCTGGAACTTCTCGTATTCCACATAATGTTTTAAACGAAGTTCATCCTCCTCAATGAGCTGTCTTTGCCGCAAAAGCACCAAGCGCTGGTGTTGGTTTGTACCCAAGCGTGTATTACACAATTGATTGACCAATGAGTCCAGATTATGCTTGATATCCTGCAATAACGGTAAATCAGTAAAGCCAAGTCGCTGTGTTTTGTTGACTTAGTTAGTCTTACAGATTGAATATCGCTCGGTAACAACTGCGGATGCGTTGCCGCCAGTGACACGGGCTCCTCCGCCACTGCAATTATGTTGAAAGATGATAATAAACATATAAAGCTCCAGTTGCGTGGAAAATAATGATAATGATATTTGGCCTTATTTCGAATTTCGTGTTAGTGTTTGTATGCAAAATGTAAGTTTAATGGATAGATGGTGACAAAAAGTAATCGGAACATTCAAACAATCCTCGTGGGTCAATTATGTACCAGCCTAGAATCTTTTTTAAAGCCTCGCTTTGGGTTATCCCTGGATCAACTTGGCTTGGATAAACTTCAGTGAAGAACCTTCTACTGAGCACCCACTTCGCTGAACGCTCCATTACTCGTCCTCCAAAACGAAGTGCTCGCTATGTAGTTCACTCTACACTGTATACCGGTACACTATGGGCGTATTCAGCAGATAAACCCGATTTACGATTTCTGATTTACGATTTGCGATTGCTTATAATTCTCTGCTGAATGACAATAATTGCTAAGTTTAGGCTATTTTCTGGCTTTAGTATATTTGGTCAAAAATACATTCACACCATAAAAAATTTAGGCTTTAGTATTAAATACTTTTGACATTTGAAAATGGATGCACGCGTTGAAAGTAAGCATTATAAATTAAAAATTTAGTGGGTTTTTAATTAATGAAAAATCCTTTTAGCCGAGGATATCAAGTGGAGTCCTAGCGCTGTAAGGCTCCTCTTGGATTTATATAAGGACAACAGGCAGAACTTTCGGAACATACGCCTTGAAGAATAACCGATTGACCTTGTTTTCTGATGTTTCCTACAGGTTGCCTAATAGATATATGGCACCCATCAATTGCCCCAATCGCTCCTGGGATTCCACGCGATTTTTGTTTAAATATTTGTGCAGTAAAAGCTTGTTAGGAGTCATTTGGCAAATTCAAATATGTAGGCATTAGCCTCGATAGAGTCCCTGTTATGTTGTAAAATATTTGGTGGCCTGAACTTGTTGGAATGTCGAATCGATCGCCAACAGACGAGAAAGATTTCTGCTTACTTAGCAGCCAAATTGAAAATAGCATCTTCTTTGAAAAACATACATTTGCAATTGTTTCATTCTCTGTTAGTGCCGTTGTATTTGCTGTTACACCAAGAAGTTCCTGGAAAACGCAAAGTTAACAGAATTCAATTATCATGCATAAAACATATTTCATATATGAGCCTCAAAAGTTGTGCGTGACATCCTAAAATGCGCCTTGAATTGGTCTATTCTATACCTGGGAACTGTGTCCTCGTAGAAAGATTTAGATCGAATGCGATTCCTTTTGATTTTTCGATTGCCCCAATAGCGGCTACGAATGGGTTGCTCATTGACCAGATCAGCAATTATACCCATATTAAATTCATCCTCATAAAAGACCGTCCCAATTAAATTCATGTTTCCACAACTCATTTTATGCACAATTTTTGAGAGCTGTCAGATTATTTTTAGTTTTGGGGTTAACAGTTGGCCGTGCCATCGGTAAACGGTCTCACCAATCATACATTTTATATGATTCCATCTCAGCAATCATGTTCGTCAAATTTATCAATCGCAATCGGCAATCACTGTATTCAGCAGGTTAAATCGGCAATCATAAATCAGAAATCGTTAATCGTATTTATCTGCTGAATACGCCCACTGTTTCGGTTCCAAAAATATCGGTTTTCGGATACCGGTACGCAACCAAAAAAAAACCGAGACTTTTATGGGTGGCGATTTTATAGCTTCTATTATTTTTGTTGAACCGTACTGAAAATTAAGGTTCGGCTGGTTTGTCAACTGAGATACTTCACAAGAAGCGGTTAACTGCTGTAACTAAGGACCAAGCGAATGGACTAATTATAATTAAATGTCTAATAAATACATGGTTTGAAACAGCACTGAAAAATTTGCTTTGAAGAAATTGTAGTTCAAGCCTCGTACTCAAAACGAAGCAAATATAATAAAGTCACAATCTTACTAATATTAAATTGGGCCTTACTTGATATATGTAAAGTTTGGAAGGTCTATCTTAAAAATTGTGGCTGTGACAGTTTCTTGCGCTTAAAGGGGGGGGGAGGAATTTTCCAAATCTGAAACAAACTCGTATTGAATCGGGTATACACCTACCTACATTCAAAAAATTTGTGGCTCTAGCTCTTATAGTCTCTGAGAAACACGCGTTCATACCGGACAGACGGACGGACGGACAGACGGACAGGGCTAAATCGACTCGGCTGTTGATGCTGATCAAGAATATATATACTTTATAGGGTCGCAAATGTTTCCTTCTTCCTGTTACATACTTTTGCACAACTTCATGATCCCCCTTTTCCCATTTTTAATGGGAACAGGGTATAAAAATGTGAAAGTTTGTGTGCAAGGAATAGGCCGACTGATAACATGCGCGCCAATTCTATTGTTTTTGTTTAGTTTTTTTTGATTGAAAGCAATTAAAATTATTTTCAATTAAAATTATTAAATTATTTTCATTAAAATATTATTTAAATAAAAAAATGAAGATTTGTATATTGTTCCATTTACCTTTACAAAAATTTAAAAAGTATTTTGGAAATTTAATCTAAATTAATTTTTTTACAGTTTTGAAAAAGTCTAAAAACTACTGTTTAACACAGGTGTATATATGTATATGTGTGTATATTTATCGGTAACTAATTCGAGCGGCGACTTTTAAATAAAGAAAATATTAAAAAAACAAACATACATAAAAATATATACAACTAGATCATTAAATAACAACAATAAACCAAATTCATAACAAGTGTCCGGAAAAAATATCAATAAAAAATGTAAACAAAACAAAGCCAATCAGCTGTTTTTGTTTCTGCCCGCCCCGCTCCCTAAAAAGCAATCGTCGTTAGGGTATGCAGGCACCATCCGCCGCATAACAACAATAACAGCTGATTTGATTTCTCAACCACATAAGAGCAGTCGGTGTTTTAAGTGACACCGACTGCAATATGCCCTGTTCCTATCTCAGTAGATGGATTTTTATTCATTCGAATACATACATATATGTGAATACACTGATTTGAATTTGTAAACAAATATGAAATGTATGCTGAAACATTAAGAAATATATTATAACATATAACATTCTTATTTTTACCATTAACCCAATAGTGAATATGCCCATATTGTTAGGGTACCTAGTATGAAAAGTAGCAAAAGACCAAATATTCTTGCTGAGTCGAAATGAAATGATCGCACACATGCACCCGTGTACGTGAATGCATGAACACGCATACATAAAAAAAAAAAATACAAGGGCAGAGCAACCTTCTTGAAGATGCGCCACTCTGCGACTGAACGAGCGAACTCTCGCAATCAGTGTGCGGCATAAGAATGAGAGAGCGAAGAGAGAGAGAGAGAGAGCCGCGAGAGAGCGACGGGGGCCGCCGCTAACAGGCCTGGGGCCTGTCGCTAAGAAATTTTTGTGTCCATAAATGAGTAGTCTATATGTTGTATGGTTAGTGCTGCAAGTCAGCACTGTCACTATATTGCAAATGGACTAATTTAGTTGTTATAGATTTAGATTCGCGAGTGCTTGGCATTCGGGACACAATATTTTCTGCAATGGCAGTACATACTTTTTCTGCTGTGTTTTTTATATGGTCCACAATATTTATATAATCGCTGTCATAAGAATCATAAGGACCCGGGCGACTCCGGGAAATGGTCCAAAAACCCCGAAATTAGCTAAATTCTGCCGTTCATCCGATTGTAATAAATCTTTGAGGATTGGTCTTACGCTTGCCCAGCGAGGTTTCTAAGTTGAAAAAATGAGCGGAAGGTGTTCCAGAAACCGCGAAATTCGCAAAAATTTCCGATTGCGATGAAACTTTTGGGCACGGTTGAACGCTTGCCCGGGAAGGTTCCGAGTTAAAGAAATTAGCGGAAAATGGTCCAAAAACAGCAAAGCCGTTCATTCAATTGCGATACAACTTTGGGAAATGGTTGGACGCTTCTAGGATGAAGAAATGGGTAGGAAATGGTCCCCAAGCGGGAAATTTGCAAAGTTAAACCGATCATTGCGAACAAACTTTGAGGAATGGTTGGACGCTTACCGGCATTGGTTTTTAAGTTCCAAAAACCGCGAAATTTGCAAAATTATCTAATGATCATATTTATAACAGCGTATAATTTTAAGATTACTATGCAGACGTTGGTAAATGGACGATGCAGATTTAACGGTCCAAAATACTTGGAGGTGTAAACCAAAGAGTCAAAGTAGTCGCAAAATTTGCAAAATTTTCTTGAGTTTAGATTATTATTTAGACGGTCAAATATGTAGAGGCGAAGACCGAACGGTCAAAAATTTCGCTATATTTTCTTATTTTTACGTCGCACCGAAGAAATTTTCAATTGGTTCCCAGTTAAATGCTTAGCAGCAATCGGTTTAAAAGTGGTCACTCCCTTTCGATTAGGAATTGGTATTTATGTTGAGAATGTGAGTTTTAGACGTTTTACAAGTCGAGAATTAGCTACGACTGAAATTGTTGCTGGAAACATAGTTTTCCCTATGTAGATCGGTTAATATCGACTTTCAGCCAGTTGTACCTTCGGTACAGAGTATAACATCCGAAAAATTCACAAACACAGAACAACGTTTGCCGGGTCAGCTAGTTGGATATAAACAATGAATCCATAATTAGGATCCCTCCGATCGTTTTGCTAGCGTTTTGCTTCACAATATGTGAAATGTTTGAATAATTTTTTCGACAGGCTCTGCCTACAGTGATAATTCAAAGATAAATTACGGGGAAATTGGAAACTTTGAAGCCTCAGCGGCGCCATCAGCACTTAAAACATTGGATTTTAGATTTTTGTTAAATTTTCTATAAAACATTCTGCATTTTTTGAGCTATGTGCCGCAAAGAACTTAAAACTTTTAAAATCATATGGAGAAATAATATAAACATATGTACAAGGTGGGCCAAAAGAAGTCACCCTATTGGAAGATGCTCTTATTTTTACAAATAGCCGCCAAAGTCAGATCTGTTTTAACATTTGTGGACTAGACAGATGTAGAATACAAGTGAACAAGCCATGGATCGATATACTCCCCAAGAACGCGGAATAATCGTGAATAATCGATTTTTCGACCAAAATCTTAATGAGCGATGAGGCTCATTTCCACCTCAGCGGGTACGTGAACAAGCAAAACTATCGCTTTTGGGGCACCGGAAACCCACGAGTGATGCACGAGGAGCCATTACACCCGCTCAAAGTGACTGCAAGGTGTGCTGTTCACGCTAGAGGAGTCATCGGGCCATTTTTTTTCGAGTACGCAGCTGGTCAAACGACAATAGTGGACGGTGCGCGTTATAGGGTCATGTTAACCGGGTTTTTCTGCCGCAATTGGACGAATTAGGACTGGAGGACATGTGTTTCCAACAGGACGGAGCAACGGCACACACTGCGCGAGCCACCACCGACATTCTGAAGGCGGCGTTCCCGGGTCGCCTCATCTCTCGTTTTGGCGATTTGCACTGGCCTGCAAGATCGCCCGATTTAACCGTTCCAGACTTTTTTTTGTGGGTTTTTTGAAATCCCGTGTTTACGTAACCAACCCCTAGACCTTGGAAGCCCTCAAGGACAACATTCGACACGAGTGCGAGAATCTGCAGCCCGAAGTGATGAAAAATGCCATAAAACGAGCCCGTATGGCAATCAATTGTAACGGCGCCCATTTGGCCGATATCATCTTCTCGAAATGACCAATAAAATTCTAAAGGTTCAAATAAATATAATCAAAAAACAGAATATACGTTTTATATTTAGAAAAAAAAAAAGAAAGCCAAACAACATCGGATGACTTCTTTTGGCCCACCTTGTACATTGGCTGCTTTTTATACTCTGTACCAGAGGTACACAGAGTATATTAAGTTTGTGCAAAAGTATGTAACAGGCAGAATGAAGCATCTTCGACCCTATAAAGTATACATATTCTTGATCAGCATCAACAGCCGAGTCGATCTAGCCATGTCGGTCTGTCCCTCCGTCTGTCTGTCCGTATGAACAAACAGATCTCGGAGATGGTAAGAGATAGAGGTTTGACATGTGTGTGACATATGGTTTTTGTACTTGCAGGCAGATCAAGTTTATTTTCAATTTTTGCCACGCCCCCTTCCGCCCCCGATACCGGATACCGGGTTCAATTTCCAGGCAAGGAACGTAAAGTTAAATTTTTTATTTTAATTAGCAAGTAAAAAATGGTCCTAAAACATACCCAAGACAATCAAAAAGTTCGCACAAAATGTTCACAGCATGACAACCACAGTTTATGATTTTAGAAAAAGCGGGAATAAACTTAGATTTGATGTATCGAAAGGTCTCTTCAACACAATACATGAGTTGCTTTGACCAGCGCCACATGTTAGCCCTCCACAAAGTTCTCCAAATAATTTTTGTCTTGTTTTTGGTCTTCTTTGAATCCATTTCTTAAATTGTGTGCTTGATTCTCGATGTTACGAAACATGTCTCAAATCAAAGTCTTAAGAGTAAGTTTATTCCTTCATCACCATCATTTTTAATAAAAATCATTTTTTTTGGTATCGTCCCTTATGCTTTGCCAACATTAGTTTAAATCAGAGTAACCTTCTAAAATTACGAAAACATTTTGTTAGAAATCAACGCCAACTGCAAAAATATAAAAAGTTGAAAGGCAACACTGCGTATGAGTAATATAAAAAACTTTGGAGCCCTGTCGCGTCCATTCTCGGTAAATATACACCATAAATTAATGTACATACATACTCAAGGCACTCAATACAAGCAAACAAATTTGGCGCTAAAAACTAGCTCATCACGAGGGAAGTTCGTACAGTTTCAAGTACTTTGGATTTATTGTAAACATTCGTACGCGGTCGGCATCGTAGTTAGGAATTCTTGAACTACAATGAATAAACGCAGAACTAGCAGGCAAAGGTCGACAGCAGAGTCATTTGATGCAGATGAACTGCTGTATAATCGAGAGACTATTGTTCGCGACATATCTCGTATCAAAAGAGCAGTCGAAAAAGTGGGTAAAACCTTTGATGCAGTTGAAGTGGAATG
This sequence comes from Lordiphosa collinella, assembly GCA_018904265.1. Lineage (NCBI taxonomy): Eukaryota > Metazoa > Arthropoda > Insecta > Diptera > Drosophilidae > Lordiphosa > Lordiphosa collinella. The sequence continues at coordinate 498,714 of JAEIFV010000082.1, read as the reverse complement.
CCGCTTGGAAATTCTGAATTGGGTATATCAAGAATGCACTGGGCATTTAATCAGAACCTGATAAACTCAATCCAGCATTGGCATCAAGGAAGGATCTGGAGGAGTTGTGTGTGAAGACAAAGGCGGCAGTAATCTCAGCAGGTGCTAAAACCAAAAAGCAACTGCCTAATGTGTCGCCATAGGCAACTACCGCTTATGAAATTACCGAAATTCAGCGGAAATTACTCGGAATACAAGAATTTTATTGTATTGTTCAAAAGCTTGGTAGACGACGATTATTCTCCGAGTGATATTGAAAAGTTCAATCATCTCCTGTCTAAAAAGGAAGCTTTAGGAACGGTGAAGGCATTTTAGATTACTGAGGCCAACTACCCGAAGGCATTGGAAACATTAAAAACTGTATATGATAACAGTTGTTTGATTTTTCTCGATAATATTGGAAAGTTGTTTGAGGTGCCATCCATTTCTAGCCCATCAGCAGGTGCTTTGAGGTCAACAATTGATACCAGAATCGGTGGAGAATCAGGACCACAATGTCATTATGGTCTGATGTTGAGATACCAGCATTTATCGCAAGAAAAGAAATGACACTTCAATAATTATTGGTGACCTTTGTAAAAAACGATCATTACATAAACTGTGCAAATATTCAGTGCGATACCTGTTACAGAACGTACAAAGGTTTCCTTATGCTTAAACTGTAGAGTCATAAAGTATCTACTAGTCGTCCCATTGTAAAGGCACAAGAACTCGTTGGAAGATCTTCAGTTCACCATCGATATCGGAAATGTACAGTTGATGAAAATACAGGACAATGGGAGAATATGAAGTAGAGCTTACTTGATTAGGATCTTGAATTTGTTAGGACATGGATTCGTGATAGGTAGTTCTTCCTCATCAACACAATATGTTGTTCAATCTGTAGTTAAGTCGCGGATAATCTCATTTGAAATGAGTTGCGAATTTTGTTTGTTGAAGTCGATTTCGTCATACCATATCAGCATCAGAATGGAAAGTTCCAGAGAACTCAGATGGTATGAATGTTCTGGGAGTTGGAAAATATGCCAAATCTCTCGTTTGTATACCCCAAAACAAGAAATTTGTGAGAAGTCGTTCGTTGAAATCGTTCGTGGTCATCAGCAGATTACCCTCGTGTCGGTTACAAGTCATCACCAAACTGTCTGGGCGTGTCATTTGAGACAGCAAGACGTCAGTTTCTATCCTTGGAACGAAGATTGGCAAATCAAGAGGACGTACGAGAAATGTACATTGCATTCATAAAGTAATATAACTCCTTAGGCCACATGACTCAAACCGAATTTGTCAATCCGAGAGAGCCACATTACTTCATCCCGCAAAGTTCTTCTACCAAATTACGCTTTGTTTACGATGGATCAAACAAGACTACGTCTCAGATATCTCTTAATGACACCCTAATGGTTGGTCCGACAATTCAACCAAGTTTATTTGCAACCCTACCAAGATTTCGATTTCGCGAATTCGCTGTGACGGCTGTCATCACAAAGATGTACCATCAAATCATGATTGACGAGCAGCGACGAAAGTTTTAGCTTATTGTATAAAGAGAGCAGCCAACGGAACCCCTCTTGGTCTATCTCTTTGATCTCCATTTCGATTCCAAGGCATGTTGGCACTACAAAGGAAACCATTTGCAAAGTCCACGGGTTTGCAGACGCATCCACCAGGGCTAATGGGCTAATGCCTTTACCTTTGAGTGGTCTACGAAGGCACTGCATTTGTCCACTTGTTAACGGCGAAATCAAGAGTGACCCCATTGAAAGCAAAGTCTGTTCCACGATTAGAGCTCTGCGCAGCTCATCTTTTAGCACACCTCTGGGACTCGGTCCGCTCAATAATTGACTTTCCCGTGAGCCGAGTGACATTTTGGTCAGACTCTGATGTGGTGCTGCACTGGATACAAACTCATCCCTCATATCTTTGAATTTTCGTGGCGAATCGGATTGCTGAAATTCAGGAACTGACCGAAGCCTCAAGCTGAAGACACGTTCCATCAAAGGAAAAACCAGCTGATCTGATTTCACGTGGCTGCACAATCAACGAACTCAATCAGTCGCTTTGGATTGGTGGCCCCGATTTCTTGAAGCTCCACTCGACATTCTGGCATCATATTGCACATTTGACATTGCCGTCTTAACTCAGAGAAACGTAAGTCGGCAACGATCCTCATCGCGGTCGATGCCCGAGTTAACCGAATCTTGGAACTTGTTGACAACACTTCGTCTTATCATAAAATATTGAGAATAGTGTCTTACACTCGTAGGGTTCTCAACTGGCAACAAGACACCTAATTTGAATACTGCTCACCAACAGCAGAAGAACTGGAAGCAGCATTTTTAACTGTTGTTTCTATAATCCAATCTATTCCACGAGGAGTTTAACAAATTGAAAAACTCTTCACTTCTGGAATCATCATTGCAAAAATTAAATCCCTTTATCGATAAACAACAACTGGGAAATCGAGAGCTATCTGTGATCCGTGTAGCAGGTTGTCTACTACAAGCTCCGGTAGCATACAACGTTAAATTCCCATTGAAAATGCCTAAAAAGTGTCGGTGTGTTGAATTGTATGTGGAGCTTTTGCATCGCACAAACTGCCACGCAGGATCACAGGTTTTGGAAGGATTGCTGCGCTCGCCAAGCATGTAATCTAGTGGAACGACAGTGTGTGCATTGCTTTCGCTACAAGCCTCGGTTACTTTCGTAAATCATGGGAAACTTGCCGTGAGATAGACTCGCTGGGAGTCACCTGTCATTTAGTGTCAGTAGAGTGGACTTTTGCGGTCCATTCAAGGTCTCTCTTAAAATCCGCGGCAAGCCACCAATCAAAAAGTATTTAGCTGGCTATGTTTGCTTCCTTAGTAAAGCAGTTCATTTAGTGCTCGTCGATGATCTAAGTTCTAATACTTTCATAATGTGTTTGTCTAGATTCGTTGGACGCCGAGGAGCCCCCACCAAAGTCTATTGCGACAATGCAACAAATTTTGTCGGAGCTGCGAGGGAACTGAATGAGCTCAATGATTATATCGACGCACAGAAGGACGGACTCATGTCATAAGCTGCGACTTGCAGAATCGAATTTGTCTTCATCCCCCCAGAGTCGGAGCCGTTCTGAGCTCCAGGCCAATCGTGGCCCACTCTTCGAGCCCGAACGATGGCGAGGCCATTACTCCGGCACACTTGCTTCTAGGCAGAACGCTCAAAACGCTTCCACTCGCACCCATGCAGCTCATATGCGCAATCAAACGTCGATTCTGGCAGGTCTCGAGATTACATAAATTTATTTTAGTATGTCGGAAACAAAAAACCAAACTTTAAGCGCGATTATCTCAGAACCACTTTTTTTGAACTGGTTCCGAAAAAAACAAGTAAATATTGACAGATTTCAAAAAAATTTTTTTGTTTTACTCATAATACACACTATTTTCGCACCTGCCTCGATAAACCGGGAAGATTCAAAAATAGCGAAGCTGGACCGACTTTACGGAAAAAAATGGTAGATTTTCTAAATTTTGACTTTGGAACCCTAAATCTCCGGTATATTTTAACTTACCGCAAACGTGGAGGTAGATGCGAAAACCACATCAATTCTGAGCAGATCTAATTTAATTTCATCATTTTAGGATTTTTGTTTCAAAGATATAATGGTTTGTTTATGAAAATTTTTTTGTCAAAATAATTATGCCGACTAGTGTATAAAAGTGTGGGAGATATGACGTTTTTTCGATATTGGGGGGGGGGGGGGGGGGGGGGGGGAGAAAAAAAAAAAATTTTTTTGCCCGCAAATATAAAAAACATATGTGCCATACATGTCAAACCTCTATCTCTTACCATCTCTGAGATCTGTTTGTTCATACGGACACTTTTTCACAAACTTAATATACGCTATGTACGTCCCCCCCTCTCAAAAAATTTGTTTTTAAAAATTTGTCCTAAAATATTGTTGGCTATCACTTTGCTGTGTAGTCGTTGCTCTTATATACATACATCTACATACATATGTATGTGTTTTGCTGCTGCAGGAGCAGCCCAGATGTATTGAATTTTTGTTTGCTCATATCCTTACTACCGTTCATCCGATCTTTACCATTCCTTTGGCGGATCGATAAATAATCCTGATTACTAAATATGTCCAGAAGGAACGAACCTTCTATCTATAAAACTGTGGAAGATATTATGTTTTTTCCAATTTGCGGGGACGGGAGGGGGCGTGGCAAAAATTTAAAATAAACTTGATCTGCCTGCAAGTATAAGAAGCATAAGTCCCATACATGTCAAACCTGTATCTCGTACCATCTGTGAGATCTGTGCGTTCATACGGACAGACGGACGGACATGGCTATATCGACTCGGCTGTTGATGCTGATCAAGAATATATATACTTTATGGGGTCGGAGATGCTTCCTTCTGGCTGTTACATACTTTTGCACAAACTTATTATACTCTATGTACCTTTGGTACAGAGTATAAAAAGTTATCGAAGCTATTGAACATCGCTGGGAAAAGTATATCGACCTAAAAGGATCCTATGCTGAAAAATAAAATTTAAAAAATTATAAATTTTTGTGTTTTAGTAGTTAGGTCGGCTATTTCTGGGACCGCCCTCGTATTGTCATTAACTCTAAGCATAAAGTTTATATTTGTATTTTTGAAAGACCACGAAGGTCTCACTCTGTAATTAAACTTGAATCAAAGAAGACGTGCACAGATCTTGCTGCTGGAAATTATTTTAAGTCCACGATATTACGTTGCTAGTGCCTAGTTGAACAATTACCCAAACAGTTCCTGTGAGTGACTACAGTGCGAGTGGCCCTGAGTTTGACCCCTTTTCGTAACCTCCTACAAAATAAGTTTTTCTTAAAGGGTACTGTAAGCCTTCAGCAACAATTTTTTTCGAAATTCAAGAATAAAAACTGAAGACGGGGGCCAATGCGCATCCGAAATTTATTGGAAATAAACCGAAATGCAATTTTTAGTTTTTATTCTTGACCTCTTAACTGTTAATTTTCTTACGATTTCTTACGATGTTATTTTTTTTACCACGTTTTTACAATCTTCGACCCAAATTGCTCAGGAACTACTAGATCGATTTTGATCATTTTTCGGTGAAAGCTAACACCTAAATGCTTCAAATCCATGTTTTAAATCCATTAAATATAATTTTTATTTCAACGAAAACAGCTGTCGAAACTTTCAACTCGAATACCAGGAAACCCCTTTTTTGAAAATGTTGCACACGATTAGAAGAATAATTGTTGACCGAGTTTCAAAATTATTTTTTTTAAATTACTCCTAATACCTAGTATTAAGGTGCGAACTAGGATATTTGGGATCGGTCAATAAAGCACGCAAGCCAAAAGTTTGAGAGAAGCTCATGTTGGCCCTTTAGGCTGTGAAGCCAAATATTAATTAATGTGGTTAGTTCTTCTGACACATAATAGTCTTACCGTAAGACGAGAAAATTATGAATCCATAAACCCTACCTTCATTAGCACCGGCATTAAAAAGCGGCTGAAGAACATGCTGCATAGGTTGTGCTGGCTGCTGCGATCCCATTAAAGGTGCCTGTTGCAACAGTTGATTCGGAACAGCCGTTTGAAAACTTTGCGGTGTGGGTATATTCTGCTGGTTGTACATAGCAGTTACGGTTTGCTGAGGTTGCATGTGGGATTGCATTTGCACCGGCTGTTGTTGCTGTGGAACCATCTGGTGCGCAGCTGACATTTGGGTTTGCATAGGTGCTAGCTGCTGCTGTTGAATGCCCTGGTTTACGCCCACGACTTGTGGTGGTAGTTGATGTAGTTGATTGGGTTGCGTCTGGATAAATTGCTGTGATGCTGGTAACGTAAACTGTTGCGACGTCTGCTGTTGCAGTAGAAGTGGTTGCTGCGCCGCTTGCTGTTGAGGTAAAAGCGAATGAGTGGGCTGTGGTTGTTGCTGGTGTGAAGACTGAAGCAGCATTTGCTGTGGCTGCGGGAGTACGTTAACCATTTGCTGATGACCGTTAAGTGCCGCCTGCTGCTGTTGTGGTATATTTGGATGTATAAGCTGCTGTGGATGTCCCTGAGCGTGTAGATTCGAGAGCGTTGCTTGGGTACCATTTTGCATGATTTGTGTTTGCGATACAACATTTCCGCCTCCAAGGCCAGCGGCGGCAATACTTTGCGATGGTGGTCCGCCACCTGTAGAGGTCGAAGTTGAACCAGCCTGTTGCTGCGTATGTTGATAAATTAACTGAATGCCGTTAATGGCGAGCGGTACGCTTTGTATAGGTGAGTTTATAAGTTCAGTGGGCGTATTGACCAGGCTGCTTCCGTTTTGCAAGCCAGCATTGCTTTGCTGTGCCTGGCCACCAGGGCCCGACCCTTGCAAATCGATTTTCAACTGATGCGGCAAACTGGCACCCTCGTCTGTACCGGTGGAAACCTTCTGTTCCTTTACACGACTCACGCTGAAGCGAGAAATTTTTCTGGCGCTTGGATTAACCGGCTCATCAGCTGGTTTAGGGACAACCGTCAAGATAACTGGTGGAGGCTGAAATTGTGATTCAAAAAATATAGTTTCAGTATCGACAATTATACATTTTTAGAACCGCTTAGATTTCGATGAATTTCTCAGGATTATTTCTATCAATTCGTTAAAGTGGAGCAACCTAACCTGCTAGCCATGGACCGAATTATACCTTTTATTAAATTTTTTTTGGTTTCTTGATAGGAATACGGTTATCATTCTTCTCAATTAGTTCACTGTATTACCTCTTCCAAGTTGTCAGTGTTGCGCAACGCTGCTAATTTCTTCTCTAAGTCCGCTATAGAACTTTGATTGAGCGACCCGTTGCTGGGAACTTTTTGCGGTACGTCAGTGCTGTTGCTAGCAATTGATGTTGCCGAAGGCTTATCCAGGCTTCCTTGTTTAGAAAGTTGCTTCTCGCTAGCTGCGCCTATAACAATGACGGCGGAAACATCAGTTGGTGTAATATCTGTGCTAGGGGCCGGGGCTTCGTGATTTGTGGTAGCATGCAACTGCATGTCGGAGCCCATACTGTTATCGACTGACGTGCGACGAGAATTGTATACAGAGGAGCCGGAACCTCGCGCTGAGCTCAACACTGCAGTGGGCGTGTTTTGACCTAGTGTGGGGGCTGATCCAGCAGCGCCAACCTGGTTGATTGACTTGTTGACCTGTGCAGAAAGAAGTAGCAGAAGATTATTAGTGACTCCCTCATTTATGGAGAAACTGTAGCAAGGAACAACAAATAAGCATTTACTGTTAACAAAAAGAAAAGCGTTAGTATACAAAATAAAGCAACATTTAAAGTTTGCATTTCTTCCTTAACCATTCGTAAAAGCTTTAATAAAGTATAGACACATATCGCTGACTTACTTCAAGACTGTCATACCTCAAAATTAATAAATTTTCAAAAACAGCGTTTAAAGGTCTGAATGAAAAATAGGGCTTTTAAATGTGACTTTTGATCTTTAATATATTTTATATGTATTTGAAATGCTCATAAAAGAAATTAGAAAATATGATGTTTTAACAGAAACCCGAAGGGTTTTTGCACTATATCGTTTGGAACACGAAAATGAACCTGAAAATGATATAACGACATTTTTTTTATTTCATTCGTAAAGTATAGAATAAATCATAAGGCGGATATTTCTGCATCATTAACACATAAATCGTGTTTTTTGACGTTTGACTGTCTTGTAGTAAGTGAGCAACATGTATTTGGACTCTACACGCTCGAGTTGACCCCCGTTTTGGTTATCTACATACATAAGTGTAAATACCAATTCATGGGATTTACCCATGACGGATAAATGCTATTAAAATAAATTAGTAAGTTTCATTAATGAATGTGAGGAACAGATTGTCTCGATAATTAGCGTAAAATGCTACGATTGTACCAAAACCAAGTTAAGTAGTTAGTAAAGTTTCATTTAAGAAGAAGTTGGTGATTGCGATTTCTCAAACAAAATATTTGTTATCAATCAATTCATTTTCGATGCCCACAAACACCTCGTGGTGCAGGCAACAAGTGATTTTAGAAGCATTTCACATTTAAATCCATAAAACTATCACTATATTTGGCGTGCAAATTCTTCTCGTAAGCAGGCAGAGTTACTTAATAAGTCAAGCGCTTAGTAACCGTGGAAGAAAATAAAAATAACGAAATCAGTAGTGATTTCGAAATACTGTAGAATATGATTGATCGCCCTTTTTTAACCATTTAAAAAAAGTTTTATCTAACACATTTCATGAAACAATCAAGTTTCAAACACATAAGAACTCCACGACATACAATAAAGGGATGTGTACAAAAGGATAAATATTAGCTAGATCTTCTTATTGTTAAAACCACACAAATAAATTGACTAATTTTCATTGATTAACTAAATAAATAGGAGTTCTTAAAAGCAAATGTGAAAATTAAATATGTCAACAGTTAAATCATAGGTGATCGCAAAAGCGGAAAAAGGCACATTCAACAACTACTACAATTACACATAACAAAGAATTGACTATTATTCACTACCTCTTGGGGCTGTTGGTGACCTGACGGCGTTTTTATCGATGAAATGGCCGGGGATGCCTGATGAGGAGCACGGTTATTGATAGAGGCCACTACAGCAGATGCAAAGGCATGTGCATGCGTTATATTCTCTAGCTCGATTTTCAGCTGCTCAAGGGTATTGGCGGCGCCAGCTGGTTGCACCACACCTGACTGCGTCGACGTGTCTTTGGGTTTGTCGGCTCCAGCCGCTGCCTGGCTGGAATCAGCTGTTCGCTGCTTAGCCATCTTGCTGGGCATGTCAAAAGTAATCTTCACTTCGCTTAAGTCATCCAAACTTCTGGTGTGCTTTAGGTCCTCGTCAATCCGTAATTGCCTGTTCAACGGCAAGTTAAGGCTTCGAGGCGTTGCACCGCTAAGGGTCGACTCCAGTAGCTTTTGCACGCGGCTTATAACATGACCACGAGTCTTAGGGCCAGTATGTGCCTTCCCCTTGCAGCCATCCAGTGGATTAAACTGTTCGTTGCCCGTGGGCGTGACGTTGTTGTCTGGCATGTAGTCAATGGACAGAGACGTATACTCAGAAGCTGTGCTGGTCTTGCGTGAGACCGATCCGGAACCAATGGTCACATCATTACTGTTGTTGCCAGCGTCCCTCGAGGCAGTTGAAGAGGACGACATGGTCGATGTTGTAGTTGGGGGAGTTGCTACATTGGTCTGCGATTCCGCACTAGCTACAAGCGAGGTTTGCGATCTCACATCCGTACCGATTGGTAGGTCAGCGTGTACGGCCTCAGCGACCCCTCCTCCGGAAGCTAAAGTCTCTACGCTGTGTATGGTTGGCTCGAACATCTTAGTGATGTCACTGGCGGTTTCATCCCGCTAAAATAATTGGTTCGTTGAAAATATACATGAATCAAAATAGTTGAGTTAAAATACACGTGTGCAAAGAACGTAAACTAAAAAGGTGTCCAATGTAATACGAAAAGCAAAAATGAAAGCGGTCCGCTCATCATAAGGAATTACAGATAAAAGTCAAAAAGAAGGTTAATATATCGAAGATGCCTGGTAATTATACTGCAATTAACGTTCAGTCATGAATTGGACAGTGAATCACCATCTGAGCGATTTGCTTTGTGGATTTCGGCAGCACATTACAGACTGGTACATTTTTAAACAGTGGTTGGCTTTAGAGGCAATTACGTTTTTGATGAGTTGATCAAACTTCATCAAAGATTTAAGAAAAAAATACACTGCGCGTCATCAGATTAGCACACCCCCACGATACCAATATAATTGCTTCTGTTTTGATTTCGTTAACCTTCAGATATTTTTTGGGTTCAATTTTTGTCATCTTCGTATCTTCTTATGCTGGGTTTATACTGGGTTTATAATGCGTCACAGAGTGTCACATTTCTGTGTCACAATGTCACAGCTCCATACGAATTTGACATTGTGACACTAAGATGTGACACTCTGTGACGCAGTATAAACCCAGCATTAGTACATACAAATTACCGGACCGGGACGGAATATAAATTGAGCATAGGGACGATATTCATATTGAATAAATAAGCATGATGCCGAGCGACTTACGAAGTGGTCAGATGGAGTCGTAGCTATAGGCAAGGCCAGGCCAGGCTCGTGCCCATAACCGAGGCAACAACGCTCTGACACTTCCTACGGCTATGCTAAACCGGACGTACACATCCGCAAAGTCAAAAGAACGACAGGCGGAGTGTGCTTAGTCGCCTCAGAAGCAGCAAACCTAGAGGGTAGCATCTGCGGCACTATTTCAGGATAGTAGCGCGCTCATTGCGTTTCCTTTTTCAGTGTCCATTCCACACCGACATATGCAGACGCTGCGAGAAAGGCGAGGTGCTAATATGGAACGTGTAGAGACTATCGGAAAATAAGGAAGTTGCCCTTCTCAGTAAGATGGAAGAGAGCAACCCTTCCCTCCATTCGAAGGTGTGTTCAAAGGAAAAGGTACATTTTAAATTTTCGCGAGCTGTGTACATTTTATTATCGATATTTTGTTTTTGTTATATTCTGACACATGTTTATCATCGGCCCTGTTCTGAATTTCGAGTCGGTTTTCGTGTGAACGTTTGCATTTAGAGTTTAAATTTTACAATTTTATATGGAAGGTGACAAGCATATCAACGGTTAGTAGATCAGGTTTAAGGAAAATCGGAATTGCTTAAGCAGTTGAAACAGACTGCTCAATGCCAAGTGGATATAATTTGTCGAAACGAGACGACCTGATCTAGTAGCCACAGACATTCTTCTTACTTTTCATATGAATATGTGAACATTTAACTAGAAAAAGCTACGCTTACACGAAAATCGAATCGGAATTCGGAACATACCCGCTTGTTTGCATTAGCAGCCAATTTCGATTAGTAGATTGTTTTTGGCAACTGAAAAGGTTAGTCACGTTTTTGTGAGCTCTTCGATTTTCGACTAAATTTTGAGCAAAAGTAATGTCGCATTAGTATCGCTCAGGAGTTGTTGAATGACGTCAACGACGACCCGGGTTTGCTCAAACGGGTCATAACTGGTGACGAAACGTAAGTATATGGTTACGACATCGAAACCAAGGCGCAATCATCCCAATGGAAGCGGCCAGATGAGCCAAGACCGAAAAGAGCACGCCAACTTCGATCAAACGTGAAGGTTTTGCTCACTGTTTTCTTTGACTACAATGCGTGGTGCATTAAGAGTTCCTGCCAAGAGGTCGTACAGTTAATAAGGAACACACCTCGTATTCAAATTGCTATCAGGGGAGGCGAGGGGAAAATGTGAGACCTGAAATTGACGTCTGACTCACGATACAATGAACAGAAGAAAGTGCAAACACTTGCTCCGCTGCGTATGCGCGTAAATTTGTGAGTGTGTGACGTGATTTGACAGATGAGTCAAGTGGAGTTTGAATGTTTAGTATTAATTTAATTTAATCGAATTATTGCTTTGTTTTTAATTAATTTTTATTTTGGTAACATCAGCACACATTTAAAACAAGAAAGAAAGTCGGTCAAGCCCGACTTTATATATTCAGTACCTGTGAAGTGCTGCCCATCACCGTTGCGACCGGTGCTACCCATAATTGTTTGATTTCCTTATAACTCGACTATCGTTCATCCGATCTTTTCCATTCTTTTGGCAGTTCGATAAATAATCTTGACTACTAAATATGTCCAGAAGGAATGATCCTTCTATCTATAAAACTGTGGGAGATATGTCCGGACAGACAGACAGACGGACATGGGTATATCGACTCGGCTGTTGATGCTGATCAAGAGAATATATACTTTATAGGATCAGAGATGCTTCCTTCTGCCTGTTAAATACTTTTGCACAAATGTTATGAAGTGGTTTTCAGTAGTTTCTGCTTGGAAAAAGGTTCGGTTCACAAAACTTTTTAAGTAGACTTTTAGATTTTTTTACAAGTTTCTTCATATCATGGTAGGAAAAAATCATTCTTTAGTAATGGATCGGTTGGTTCATTATCTATTGCACATCCGTTCTCTATATCATATCTGAACTCGAAATATTATGACTATGACAAGCAATATATTTATACATTATACTTTGGTCAGAACTGTGCAAAGCAAAGATGGATATTAAACGACGGTTAAAGGAATTGCTTCATAAAATATAACTACTTTACATGCAATGACACAGACTAAAACCAATTAATTGGCAGGCCAATGATAAATCCATTCCAACGATAACAAATATCATTTTGCACAAAGTACTCCATGATGCAATTGAAGAGCAGAACTCATAGCTTATATAATTGCATAAAGCTTTTGTATGTATTTCCCACAGGAAAAATGTTAGTTTCGACTTTCGTTGTTTATTCAAAGCTGCGGGCATAGTGAATTGGTACATGGGAATGTTGGTGACCTCCATCGGAAGCCCAAAATACAATCCATTTTGGTTTCGGTTACGACCAATAAAATTTATTTTGATTACGGATTTGGTTATACCGGTCTCCGATTCCTAGCCGGTTTGCAGCCCTGGTACAAAACACTTGTGGGATATAAGATTAGTTTCGGCAAGCCAACCTCAAATTAAGAACGGTTTACTTGCTTATTTTCTCCAAATCAACCGAAAAGGATTCCGCGTACCAAACCGTTGTACTTTTGGAAATGCTGAGCCGAACCAAAAACTGCAAGAGGAAATGGTTAGGTTTCTTTCATCGATAAGTTTTATTTCCTTGAGGAGTTTTAGGCCCTCTTCTGGTCTAGAAAAATATTTTTTTTTCGAATTTTTGTTTTCAGGATTTTTTCAATATTCGGAATACTTTAGGAGATATAGCCGTTTTAGTGACCCAAGGAGATCCAAATTTCCTAGCAAGAGCCAACTTTAAACGCGATTTTCTCAAAGCCACGTTTTTCTAACTGGTTCGCAGCTTTTCTCAAGTTCTACTGGACCGATTTTGATGATGTAGGGATCAATTGACGCGGCTATCACCCGAACCTCAATCTTTGAAAAAAAAAACAATTTATTACTTTCTTTTTGGTCGCTGAACTGCAAAAAAATTTGTCAAAAATCGATTTCTCATTTTTAAATGGCCCCCACTTTTATAAATTCAATATTTTTTCATGATTCTGCTTCGGGCCATAAAGGCATTCATTTCAAACAACTTCCCATTTTCCGTTTTGCTTTCCGATAATGGTGACTTCCGGTAAGCTGCGAACCATTAACACATCTTTTTTAAGAAGACACTATTTTGAAGGCGAGAACTTTTTGAACAGCCCTCGCATTCAAACATTTTTAATTTTGTATTATTTTCAATGAATTGTGCAACCAAATACAAAAAACCGAACTACAAAATCTTTTCCCGATTTTTTTCCACAAGTTTTTGAAAAAAAAGTTCTATTCAGTCTCCTAGACCAGAAGAGGGCCTTTAAAGACTAACATATGGGCATTTCCACCGAGACCCAAAGAAGTTAAAGACAGTTTTATCATATTTTCCCAGGAAATAATTAAATAAAACTAAAGTCAGCTAATCTTACATTTATGCATCACCCATTTTGAGATTTTTTAACACAAAGTCGCGCTAGCAGCATTTTTCTCATTTTGACAGTTTTATTGCACTATTTCAAACATTTCAAAGGACAGTGCTCTAACAAGACATTAAAACTATTTGGGCTTTATAATTGGGTCAGTTTTCCCAAAACTTTGTCTTTACTTGCTATTCGCTTAAGCAACTAATTAAAGTGTACAATAAAGTAAAAAAAATTTTTAAAATTGCTTTTTATTTTTACTTTTCTTTCATTTTTAATTTGTTCGTCGGTCGCGTTATACTTTCTATCAACGGTGGGCACGGCCTTGCTCTTTCTGCTCCCATACAAATCTATTTCGCATCGCATCCTGGCGCCAGGCGTGTGCGCGGTTGCAAAAACAAATATATGGAGTGTTTGGCTAGCTGGTGGATTCGAGCATCGGTAATAGGGGTTGTTTTTTTGTTATTCTTGGACTGCTCTCAAAATAAAATATCGTACCCACCAATGCTTTATATGGTCGTTACATACTTTTGCTCAAACTTAATATACTCTGTGTGCCGTGGGTACATTGCTAGTTAAAGGGTGGCGTAAAATTCTCTTAACTGGTCCAGTGCTTAGACAAACTAAATGTTCGCTCATACCTATCGGAAAACTTGTGGCGACACAACCTTGCCTGGCACAACCAGCTGATTGAGTTGAGCTGGGTATGAGCAGAAAAAATGGTTTGCAATTTTTCCGACACCTACCCCAAAAAAATGGTTGCAACAATGGATGCATCAAAAAAACAAACAGAAACAAGTAAGAAAGTCGGTCAATACCGACTATAATATACTCTCAAAAAGTTTGTGTTAAGGTGTGTGTAGTGCTGTGTATTGCTGTTGTGGCCGGTGCTGCCTACCATAATTGTTTGTTTTCCTTATAAGTCGACAGCCGTTCTTCAGATCCTCACCGTGCCTTTGGCGGATTAATAAATAGTCCTGATTAGTAATTATGCCACAAAGTTGCGAACTTTCCATCTGTTGATGCTGATCAAGGATATAAATACTTTATAGGGTCGGAAATGTTTCCTTCTCCCTGTTACATACTTTTTTCACAACTTCATGATCCCGGAATCCGACCCTTTTAAAACTAGGGCTCAAAATGGTCTTTATTTTGTTCACCGTTTGAACTTTGTAGTGAGAAAGTCTGGCACTAATTTGGCCCCTCTTCAATATCTAGGCGATATTCAAAATCAGTCAATAGAAGTCCACATTCACAATTTTGTTGCTCTAGCTCTGCTAGTCTCTGTGGAATCTAGGTGGATGTGGACAAGGCTGTTGATGGTGATCTATAAAATATATACTTTATAGGATCGGGGATACATCCTTTTAGCTTAGAGACACACAAGTTAGCCACAAACTTGATATACTATGTGTACCTTTGGTTCAGAGAAAAACAAAGATGGACCTACGTATATTGCACCAAAAATTGTCCTCATCGCTTAACAAAACACCATTCGGAACGCGATCCACGCCATCAAAAAAAAAATGAACTTTCAAATAGACTATGTTAACAGCAGTTTTCAACATTTAAAAGTACTTGTCCTTAATTATACCGAATTTTTATTTTTTTTTAGTTTTAACATACCCGATATAGTTGATTTATTTACTTTTGAAAGAGTAACATTTAGTGAAACACCCCATGAAAGCAATCATGCTTGAGATACTTTTATTCATTCACCAATCCTAATGACACGCAGTGCACACATTTTTAAAATACCATATTTTATCCACTTTGGGGGATAACCGTGTGATGAGGAAGTAGTTTTGTATTTGTAAAAAAAAAGTTAACGTCCGTTATGTTTTTATAAATTCCGTCGCAAGTCGTAGTTTTCGAATAATAAACCATACCAAAACACAATATGGAAATATTCTTGGAAATCATAAGTATGTACTTTAAATTTTCTTGAATCTCTAAATATAAACGAAAACCCTATTTTAAGTAAAGCAACAAGTTAGCTGGAAAAATATAAGAGTTTACATAACCCCAGTGCACTCAACACTTACAGATCTATGTCTTTGGTGTGTTCTAAATGTGGAACGCTGTCGGGTTAGAGACGCGTGACGGACCTGTTTTTTGTTATAATAGAGATAGACAATCAAAAAGTTAAGTGTTCAAAAAGTTTTTCTTCAGATGGAAATTATAGGAACTAATTTGTCTCTTCTATTTGGGCAAAATGAAAATAGATAATTAAAATAAATTAGGAAAAGCTAACATATCTAGGTTCGGTGAGTAAAGAAATGAGTTGATTGCTCAAATCTACATGGGTTAATCATCTGTTGGCTTTATCGTTATCTACAGATGTCAGATTTTGACAGAATTCGCTTTTATTAGTTCAAATTGTATAAGGTAGTAGTCATCCGATTCTTGTAACTATGCAGTAGAAAGAAGACTGCGAGTAAAGTTCAGCTCTATAGCTTAAAAACTAAGTTACTAGTTTGAGATAGTTTCGTTTTAGCGTGAGTTTATGTGATCAAAAATATATACGTTTTCATACATCATTGAAATAACTTTTAATTTCAGCGAAGAGAGGACCTAGTCTTTTTTGCTGATAAGAGTAGCGGATAAATGCTTAAACAGCATTTAAATTACATGTTCAGACAGCAGTCAGACAAATTCGCCGTAAGAAAGGCAATGACCACTTAAATAATAAGGTATCTATATATGGATGCCGGGTTGACGCAGTTAGGACAAAAATTAGATACGATTGCTAATGATAGCCATATGTTGGGATAGTTATGGGTCAAATTCTGAAGGATTCTGCGTATAGTTTCATCTTCGATGAAATTCAAGTAATTATATACTGTTGAAAAGGTCGTGGACATAAATCTAGATTACATTGAATCATAAAAAAATATAGTCGTTACAAACACGCCAACTGATTGATCAACCCACATATTTCGATACTATTATTTTGGGTAATACCTATAGCATAATACAGTGAGGTGGCTTAATAATTACACCCTGTTACAGCGAAAATATACTTTTGAAATGACCCAACGTACGCTGTTGATCAGGTCGAGTATTACATTGCCTCATACTTGGTTTCTTCCTAAAACCCCCAAAATCTGAAGTTATGGCCCAAAAACCGCTTTTTGCGTTTTTTGACTCATTTAAATTAAAATAACTCGCTCATGGACTGTCTGATTTTGTATAGCCTTTGAAATTCCGATAGCGAAGAGAGGAATCTAAAGTATGATAATCAATGGTTTGACAGATTAAGATTGACGGCTAAGAAATGCGGGTTACAGATTTGGCATTTTCTCCTTTTTTTTTAAATGTCTACTTTGACCCCCACTGTTTTCACTATTTTATTCTAAGCTATTTTTTTAAGCTTTATTATAAAAGCCCATTAAATTCTCCGTTGAACAAATGTTGGCCCAATGAATTTGGTTACTGTTCGACGAAGTTATTCCCCTTTTTTCTGAGTACATATTGACAATCCAGGATTTTTTTAGTGTTTAAATATTAGTGTGAGTTTTAACATGAACGCCGCTTAAAGTATAATAATATTATTTGTTTGGCGGCAAATTTTGATAATTCTAATCAAACACATAAAAAGGAGATTTATATTTACGTATATGTGTCACTATTTCTGCACCAGGATAAGCATTCTCCGAATAACGTTACATAAGAAATATTAGTTTAGCAAGCAAGTAAGTAGTAAGCAAGTGTGACTATTTTTATACCCAGTACCAAAGGTATCAAATGGGCAGGAAATGGTTCCGAATGCTATAAAGCTTTTGGGAATGTTTTGACGCTTGCCCGGGGAGGCTTCTGAGTTAAATAATTTTGCGAAAGATGGTCCAATAACCGCGAAATTTGCAAAATCATCATATACGTATTTATGAAAGCGCTTAATGTTATGATTACAATGCAGACGTTGTCAAATTTAACATGTCGATAAATCGTTCCAAAGTTTTGCGAAATTTGAAAAAATTTTATTTTAAGCCTAGATTGCTATGAAGGTTTGATATTCGGCAATTGTAGACAGGAAATTAAGAGGTGTTAACCAAACGGTCAAAAAAATCGCGAAATTTGCTCAATTTTCATGAGTTAAGATTATTATAAAGATGGGTTACCCCTCTACAATGGAAAACTATCAAAAATATCTCAAATAACTCACTATGTTCGATCTCATTTCCTATTAAGCCGCCTGTTAAACCCTCTTTCATAAATACTTATAAGATGATTTGGCTAATTTCGCGGATTTTGGACCATCTTCCGCACATTTATTCGACTTAAAAACCTCCCCGGGCAAGCGTCAAAACTTTTCCCGAAAGTTTCATTGCATTCCTATGAACGGAATAATTTGGCAAATTTCGTGGTTTTGGAACCATATCCTGCCATTTCACGGTTTTTGGACCATCTTGCACATTTGTTCAACAGAGAAATCTTCGCAGGCAAGCGTCCAAACATTCCACAATGTTTCATCGCAATCGGATGAGCGGTATAAGTTCTCGAATTTCGCAGTTTCGGGACCATTTCATACCTTGGTACAGCGTATAAAAATATACACTATTGCTTAATGCTATGTATTGGATATGCATAAGTAATATTTTTTTGGTAACATTATTCGGAGAATGCTTATCCTGGTCCAGAAATAGTGACACATATACGTAAATATAAATCTCCTTTTTATGTATTTGATAAGAATTATTTAAATTTGCCGCCAAACAAATAATATTATTATACTTTTAGGGGCGTTCATGTTAAAACTCACACTAATATGAAAACACACAAAAAAAAAATACTGGATTGTCAATTCATTGGGCCAACATTTGTTCAACGGGGAATTTAATGGGCTTTTATAATAAAAATTAAAATAAAACGCATAAAATAAAATAGTGAAAACAATGGGGGTCAAAGTAGACATTTCGAAAAAAAGGAGAAAATGGCACATCTGTAACATTTCTTAGCCATCATTTCTTAGCCATCAAGCTAAATCTGTCAAACCATTAATTATCACACTTTAGATTCCTCTCATCGCTATCGGAATTTTAAACGTTATAAAAAATCAGACAGTCCATGCGCGAGTCATTTCAATTTAAATGAGTAAAAATGCAAAAAGTGGTTTTTGGGCCATAACTTCAAATTTTTGGGGTGTTAGGAAGAAACCGAGTATGAGGAAATGCTATGCTCGACCTGCCCGACAATATGTACTGGGTCTCGTGAAAAGTATGCTTAGATTTTTTTTGTAACACTGTGTTATTAATTACTTGAGTCTATAGCTTTAAATTTAAAAGTTAGATAACGATTCAGCCGATCATAAGTATGCGGTTCGAAAAATTCGAACCAATTGGTCCAAGTAATAGCATTTGCTTACAGCTATTTCCTGGAAATCTTCATTGAAAATTGGTTCCTTTAAGCAAGGGCTAGGAGAGAATCTATTCTACATTGTTAGAGTGGATTTTTATATTGCATACATTGTAGACGAATACGTTTGTAATTTTTTATAACGGTAAAATGTAAAACCTGTGATGTTATAACACTGAAAAAAGGTTCTTTTGATCGACGAGTAAGAGCACAGAAGAAAAATACCCAGGAAGTAACAGTCAAGTGTCATAGAATAAGTACCTTCTCGATATTGCGACGATAACTGGTTGGGATAGGAATTTGGTTAGGATTTTGTTTGACTTGCTCAACTATTTCATTAATCATTTCCACAAACACGGTGCTTTGGCAATTCGAAAGCAAATCTTGAGCGATCTGAAAGACAAATTAAAGTGCATTTTTATGGCTTCTTGCTAAGGGCAGGGACTTTGCTTACCAATTTATTGGCAATTTCAACTGGATTCACATCTCCGATGTCAAACTTAAATGTTATAGTTTTTAGTTTGTTCTCCATGTGGCAGTTGATTACGCTACCTTCATCGACGCTGGTTACACTCAACTTAGGTATGCGCTCATTGCCGCTGCGATTTGTACGCCGTGGTTTTTGAGTTTTTTGCTTTTGTTGTTTGTCCATTTCAGTAGCATTAACTGTTTGTGTCTCGGCACTTGGAACAGCATCGATATTCATCTGAATAGTATTGACACTTGCAGAAGCCGTTTCCTGCGAGGCTGATGACTGCTGACTTGCTAACTGAACTAATATTTGCTGCTGCTGTTCGGCTTGTTGATGCGGTTGGGCAATCGATAGGCCAATTTGAGATTGGCCTTGATTATGGAGCAGCTGCTGAAGCTGTTGTTCTAAGCGCAGTGAGAGTTGTTGTTGTTGCAATGGTGGCTGCTGTATAAATGGCTGCTGTTGAATGGATGGAGCCGCATAGTTTGCCAGTTGCTGCTGCGCGTCAACAACGGCAATTTGCGCCCCCAATTGATGGGGAACCGGTGCGTTGGGGTTATATGTTAGGGGTATCGATTGTTGCTGCTGCACTGACGCTGGCGGGGCCTGCATTTGTACTTGCATCTGAATGGCGGTGGCCTGCTGTTGCGGGTTCATAACCTGAGCTCCAGCCACTAGTGGTTGTACATTAAGTTGAGTGTTGTGCGCCGAAATAGAAATTTGATGTTGCTGCTGAGTCAGTGAATGCTGATGGTATTGCTGCTGCTGCTGTTGCTGCTGTACGTATTGATGCTGTTGCTGTTGCTGAAGCTGCTGTAAATGATGATGTTGGGCAATTTGTTGCTGGTGCATCTGCTGTTGAGAAGCCGGGGCTTGTTGCTGATAAGCTTGTTGCTGGGGTGCCGGAATCGACTGTTGAATTTGCTGTTGTGGCTGTGATTGGTGCACAGCGTATGGCTGTTGCATTGGAAGCTGCTGGGCCTGAGTTTGCTGCAGATATTGTTGTTGTTGCTGCTGTGCATGGGCGATTTGCTGCTGTTGCGCATGGGCTATTTGCTGTTGCTGCTGCTGTACCTGAGCTATTTGCTGCTGCTGTGCCTGGGCGATTTTCTGTTGCTGCTGCTGGGCCTGGGCGATTTGCTGCTGCTGCTGCTGTACCTGTGCGATTTGCTGTTGATGCTGCTGTACCTGGGCCATTTGCTGTTGCTGTGCCTGGGCGATTTGCTGTTGCTGTGCCTGGGCGATTTGCTGTTGCTGAGCCTGTGCGATTTGTTGCTGAGACTGCGAGATTTGTTGTTGCTGGGCTAAATCGTTAGGCTGCACATTGGTCTGCATTAGTTGTTGCAATTGCTGTTGCAAGGGAATTTGGTGATCTGCCAGCTGTTGCTGTTCTGGTATCACCGCATGAATGGATGGAGGGTGCTGTTGAGGAACTTGCGGAGATAGCGATTGTGTCAGAATCTGTTGGGATGCCTGCTGTTGCTGCTGATTTGGCGCCAATTGATGGTTGAGGTTGGACATGGGAGCAGACACAATATTGGGGTTCTGTGCCTGCTGCTGACTGCCGGTGGGTGAAATGACTTGGCTATTAGAAATGTCTTGTATGCTGCTGGAAGAACTTTGGTAAGATGCTATCTGCGGGTTCTGTATATAATGCACCGTTGACTGCTGTGGTATGGCAGGGGAAGCGATCACTTGCGGTTGCACAGAGATTAATTGCGGAATTGCCACAGCTACTGGAACTTGCACCTGTGCGGGCACTGGCACTGGCATTGTTTGTTGCTGCTGTGCCTGCTGTTGATGTATGCCACCATTTTGAATCGAAGTGCTCGACCTCGTTGGCAGAGTTTGTGGTTCAGCGCTATTAGTGGAGTGCGCTAGACTCGTTTCGGAGTCGGTGTTTAATAGGTCATACTTCAGCTGGAGACGCTGATTCCATTTAACACCGTCCTCCTCATCCTCAGATTCATCTTCCTCGTCCTCCTCTTCTTCCACGTTGGCGGGCAAGCTCTCTCTTTGCTTTTGCAGGGCCAGCTTCTCCAAACGAGATTTTTCGTTTTGTAGTTTGATTTGCGTTTGGCGTTGGGCCCGCTCCTTGAGCAACGAAACAACCTGCACTTTCAGCAGGCGGGCCACTGCACGAGAATCATCCTCAGAAATAATATTCTCCTTCATCATTTCCTGTGCAATTTGCTCATACTCGTCATGCTTGATGTTATATTCAAATTGAATAGCTTCATTTTCCTTATGTCGCGACGATCGTTTTTTGGGATCCATGAATCGCAACCTAAACTCAATGATACTGATGCTTGGATCGGAGAGGAACTGTTCCGAAGCCGTTGGCTCAACGCGAATGCCAATGTCTTCGTCGAAAAATTCAGATTCCAGCAGCTCATTGCAACTTGGCCGATCTTCCTTCTTTAATTCAATGCATCGCTCTATGATATCGCGTACATTGGGATCCTCGACCTTCGAGAGTGCGGCTGGTTTTATGCCCGAAATAACCTTCTTGTAAATCTGGGCCGGTCCCTTGCACTCGCTGTACGGGTACTCGGATATTGCCATCTCCAACATGCACATGCCAAATGCATAAACGTCCACTGATTCATCATAATGCTCCTCGTACATTTCGGGGGCCATGAATTCCGGTGTCCCAATCACAGATTTCGCATGGGAGCGATTCTTTAGAGTTGCCAGTCCCAAGTCACCGATTTTAACACTACCAGTGGTGCCAGTTATAAAAATATTATCACATTTCAAATCACGATGAATTATAGGAAATTGACGAGTATGCAGAAAGTTGAGGCCCTTCAATATTTGACGACACCATGACTTCAATACCTTTGGGTGAATCTTCTTGAATCGTTTCAAATACCTAGAATGATGTGAAATATCATGATCATTTATATCCCACTTGGAAAAGAGCACAGCATGGGCTTACGATTTTAAAGTGCCAGATAACATTAGCTCTGTGACTAGTACAATGTTCTTTTTGCGTCCAATCGGAAACTCCCAGTATGTATAGAATCGCACAATGTTGGGATGTTGCAGCTTCTTTAACATGTCCGCCTCCTCACGGAATCGTGTGCGTTCGCTTTTCTTTACTTGTTTGTCCTAAAAATAGAAAAAAGTAAGATAAATAAGAGAATACCAATTTTTTATTAGTTGATTTTAATTGCCAACTAAAATTTTAAAAAGTATGCAATTTGACTAAAAATTAAAATATTGATAATAATCGGGGATAATCGAATCATAGTTTATAACCTTTAATTTTTATATTCTGTACCAGAGGTACACAGAGTATATTAAGTTTGTGCAAAAGTATGAGCAGACAGATCTCAGAGATGGTAAGAGATGGAGTTTCGATGTCTTGCAGGCAGATCAAGTTTATTTTCAATTTTGGCCACGCCCCCTCCCGCCCCCGCAATTTGTAAAAATCATACCTTCGGCATTCGTACGAATGCTCGTACCTTCCGGAAATATTTGGTAGTTGGGATTCTTTATCGATCTGCCAAAGGGTTGGTGAAGATCGGATGAACGATAGTTGAGTTATAAGGAAAGCAAACAACTATGGGCAGCATCGCTCGCAACGGTGATGGACAGCACTTCACAGGTACAGAGTATGTTATAGTCGGGCTTGACCGACTTTCTTAATTGTTTTTGATTACGAATTAACGGGTGACAACTAAAAATCTGCACAAACTTTGAGAGAGCGTGCCCTTAGCTGAGCTTTACATAAAATCTTTCGGGACGACATTTCTTTCTCTTTGTTCTCCTGTCAACACGTTTTCATGCCCTTCTGACAAAAATTTTGACAAGTATTCGCCATCGTGCCGTCCGAGCAAGAACGTCTTCGTGATCGCGTTTTAAAATTCTACGAAATGTTCGCTTTTTAACAACAAACACAACATAAGTCAACGAGATGCAGCCAGAAAATTAAATTGCAGTCAACAACACATCAGTAAAGTGCTGAAAAAGAATAATATTGTTGCCAGACGTAAGCAAAGAGCACCAAGTTACACACCTGACCAAATACAAACTTTCAAATCTCAATGTCGGTAGATGTGCAACCAATATCGCCTTTTTGCCAATATCCCTTTTGTACCAAAGGAACGGAACCCAACAAACTTGCCGCAGTGCCGTCCAATTGATGTTTGTAACGCATAGAAGGAAGCATCTCCGAGCACATAAAATATATATATTCTTGATCAGCATGACAAGCTGAGTTGATTTAGCCATGTCCGTCCGTCTGTTTCTACGCTATCTCCTCCGTCAGTTTTAAAGCTATCCTCACCAAACTTTGCACGAAGTCTTTTGCTAGGAATACGCTGCACATTTGTCGGAACCGGCCGGATCGGATGACTACAGCAAATAGCTGTCATAGGAACGATCCTTCGAAAAACTTTTTTGTTTTCAATGAAAACGCCTCCAAACTTCGTATATCCTAAATTACTATGCTTTCCCATGATTCCACCAAATTTTGTCGAAATCGGACATCTATATAGTAAAGCTGTCATAGAAAAGTAGAGTCGGAAAAAAGTCTTAGTTAAAAAAAACTTTTTTGTTTTCAATGGAAATGTCCTCAAAATTGGCTTGTATTTGTTTTACATGGTCCCACACAATTCCACAAATCGGATGACTATAGCATATTGCTGCCATAGGAACGATCGGTCGAAAACTAGTTATTGTGAGAAAAACTTTTTTGCTTTCAATGGAAACGTCCCTAACGTTGACATATATATCTATACATCTATATAAAAGTGAAAGTATGTTTGTATGTTTGTATATTTGTATGTTTGTCCCTTATGGGCGTCTAAACCGCTGAACCGATCTTCACGAATTTTTCATAGTAAGTTCATGTCGATCAGGAAAGTGTCATAGGCTATGTATCATGTCTGTGAAATGGTCCAAAAACCGCGAAATTTGCAAAATTTTACCGTTCATCCGATTGCCACGAAAATGTGGGAATGGTTGAACGCTTGCCCGAGAAGGTTTCTAAGTTAAAAAAATTTTCGGAAAACGTTCCAAAAACCGCGAAAATTGCAAAATTTAAGTTCTCGCTAAAACTTTGGGAAATTGATCGACGCTTGCCCAGGAAGGTTTCCAAGTAGAAGAAACCGCGAATTTGCAAAATTTTCGTTTGTTATAAAACTTTGGAGGATTCTGATTTCAAGAAATGGGCGGGAAATAGTCAAAAAACCGCGAAACCTCAAAAACTATACCATTCATCCGATTGCGATGAAATTTTGGTCAATGGTTAGACGCTTGGCCGCGAAGGTTTCTAAGGTCCAGAAATCGCGAAATTCGGAATGAATTGAAAGCTAGCTCGGGAGGGTTTCTAAGTTGAAGAAATTTGCAGAAAATTGTCAAAAAACCGCGAAAATTAAAAAATTTGAGGTTTCGGTAAATCTTTGGATAGTGGTTCGACGCTTGCCCGGAAAGGTTTCCAAGTAGAAGATATGGGCGGAAAATGGTCCAAGAACCGCGAAATTTTCAAAATGTTCGATTTTGATGAAGCTTTGAGGAATGATTGTACGCTTGCCCGCGAAGGTATCTAAATTGAAGAAATGGGCCGGAAATGGTCATAAAACCGCGAAATTTCAAAAAATTTACCGTTCATCTGATTGCCATAAAACTTTGGGAAACGCTTGCCCGCGAAGGATTCTAAGGTCCAAAAATCGCGAAATTCGCAAATAACCTTATGAGTATTTATGAAAGCGCTTAGTGCTTATATTACAATGCCGGCGTTGGTAAATGGAAGCTGTAGATTACACGGTCCAAAATATTGCGAAATTTGCAAATTTTTGATTTGAGGCTGGATTATTGTGAAGATTTGATAGACAGCAATTGTAGACGGGTAAATAGGAAGTATTAATATTCTTGATTTTAGATTATCATGAAGACGTTTATATAGAGAAAAAGATCGAACGGTCCAAAATGTTTATACCGACATGCAGCCTGCACTGGATTGAATATAATCGCTCTCTTAAGAATCATAAGAGCCCGGGCGACGCCG
This sequence comes from Lordiphosa collinella, assembly GCA_018904265.1. Lineage (NCBI taxonomy): Eukaryota > Metazoa > Arthropoda > Insecta > Diptera > Drosophilidae > Lordiphosa > Lordiphosa collinella. The sequence goes on along the minus strand of JAEIFV010000082.1, from coordinate 473,299 downwards.
GGTATTCAGCTAGTAATTTATATACTTTTAAACAATTCTACAAAGTTTTGTCAAAATCGGATGACTATAGCATATAGCTGCAGTATGAATGAGCGGTCGAAAAGTTCTAGTGAGAAAAACTTTTTTATTTTAAATCAGGGTTCCCCAAGAAGAGAGGCTCTCTGTCTCTTCTCTAACACACAGTGATGCATTTCATCGGCAAGCATTCGGTGTAAATTTCCGAGTTTGCTCGGCCCCCGGGGCATGGCTGGGGACCACTGTTTTAAATGTAATCGCGTTCAAAAAATGAACATGCTTTGTTTGTTATGCTTTTACATGATTCCACTAAATTTGGTCGAAATCGGACATCTATATAGTATTGCTCCCAAAGTATGGTCCGAAAAGTAGTCTTATTTTATTTTATATATTTTCTTTTTTTTTTCTTTTTTCAATAAGCTCGTGAGGCACCCAAGCTCCCAGTTTTTGGGTAACACCAATTGATTTAAGGTCGTTGGAGATCGTAATCACAGCTTTTTGACCTTGACGAAAAGTGAAGAAAAGAAGCTGTCGAAAATGCTGTTTTTTGCCTCCTAGGTAGTTACTTTCTGAGCCTGACAAATGATGAAAAATTAAATTATCCAGAAAAACTTTAAACACAGGTTTGTAGAGCAGAAAGAGAAATAAATATATACGCTTTACCAAACAGCAAGCAAGTCGTTGTAAAAATCAAGCAAATATGGAAACTCTACGAACTTTCTTTAGAACCCAATGCATCTGACCTCGAGCCGGCTGAAACAACAACTTTATTTTGGAAACTTACAACACGTATTTGTTTCATAAAAATAGGTTAAGCGTCATAAGAAATGTGTTTTAGATTTTAATTTCCCCACTCATAACTAGACAGCGGATTTTGCATATTTTTAAACCGATTTTAATCCTAGTAGACTAGGGCAAATCTGTTCTTAACAATTTTTTGTCAATTTGTTCACTGCATTTTGTTTTTTGCTGACGGTGCAGCTTATTAAATAATACAACATTTTTCATCCCCTGCGATTTGATGTCATTCCTTATGTAAAATCACGCGCTGAATCCAAATCTGGACATAAAAAATTTTTAAGTAGAACAGATTTCGAGATAATCCGAAATTATCGTTTTTGGCATTTTTGAAAAAGATCTTCTCACTTAACTACAAATATCTCAATTATTAAATAACTTATGAATAAGTACTATACACCAAATTAGAGCTAATATTGTCTTTCAATCAATCATACGTTGTTTTATTGTTCAACTTGTAGTTTCTCGTTTGTATGATGTAACCTAATTAATAACAAATAAAAAAGTGTTCATTTATCAAAATCTGTTGGAAATTGTTGAAGTTATTAGCATTTATATGAAAAATGATCAATTTCAGTTTTACCGTTCAAATGGTATTAAAAATGTCAATGGTCCGTTTTGCACCGCCGTTTGTGTGCACAGTTTTCCTCTCGCGTGAGAAACTAACAAATGTCACCCATCATGGCCTCATCCCAAAATCCTTGAAAGCGGCGTTCCATAATCTTCATATCCTGATGAAATCGTTCACCATGCTTATCACTCTCATCGCCGAGGTTTTCAGGGAAGAAATCCAATTGAGAATCCAAAAAATGAATTTTTAACGAAATTTTTACTCCTGATTGCAATAAAATGTGTAGCGTTTGAATATAATGAAAATATTAATATAATATACAATCTTTGCCTAATTTCTCATAATTTCTTATTCTTCTTTGTAGTTAGAGCTTTTGAAATTTCCAAGAAATGAAGTGACTACACAACGGAACGAATTCCATGCGTTCTCCTTATCCTTGGACAACATTAAATTGATTTTAGAGTCTTCCAAAAGTTTTTTAATCTGCGGCCCAACAAACATACCCTCTTTGATTTTAGCCTCGGATAGGTTAGGGAACACGCTCTTCAAATATGCAAATGCATCACCGTCTTTTGGTAAAGCCTTCACAATTTTTTTAACAAACCCAGTTTTATATGAAAGTATAATTTGCTCCTTACTGACAAGTGGCTCGAACTTTACATTTTCTTGGCCAACTATGCAGTTCGTTCGGTCCGGCTATTCTTTTCGAACGTAATGCTAGTGGTGGGTTCGACTGTCCCATTTGCACAAAAAACACATGTATTTCGTAAATCCTTGTTGCAATCCTAAAACTATTGTAACAACTTTGAGGTCAGCACAAATTTTTCACTTATGTTCCTTGTAATTAATCAAATCGAGCAATATCGTTAAGCGCCTTAAATAAACCACACACATCGTTGCAATAACAAATATTATTTTCTTTCAAGTAGTACTTAGTATAGCGCTTTTGCCGATCTCGATAGTAGGATATTTTGACATCATCCTTTAACAAATTCCGTTCTCGCAAACGTGATGCTAAAATTTTCGATTTTTCTTTTGAAAGATCTAGATCTCTTATTAGATCGTTTCGTCCACTTTGGCAAAAGAGATATCGTTCTTCTGCGGAACACAATCTGAGTTTTAAACTGGTTTTGTCATGGAACATACCTGCGCATCTTCAACTGCACGGTGACGTCCATGTTGCTTTAAATTGCACTGTGGCCCGAAATCTCATTTTTTGGCCAAAACTCTGACATTTCTAAACCAGACTAGCAAGGAAGCTGAAATTTTTTACGAAGTGTTCTTAAAAGATTGAACCTAACGCAGATAATTTTTAAAAAAATTTAACAATTTCATAACATATTGATAATCCAAATCAAAGTTGGAAAAGTTGGATTTTCTCTATTTTGGTTTCAACATTTTGGTTTGTTAAATAAAAAAAAACTTGTAATTGAATTTAAGCCAAATTTTGCAGAAAGGTATATATGAGTAGAAGTTCAATAAAAAAACCCATCTGTCATGATATGTCAAAAGGATCTTGAGATATTATCCCAAAAAGGTACTGATTAGAACTGCTCACCACACCTAGGAACTTCAGGTAATAAGACCCCTCTCAGCAGTTTTTCTATCTATAATAACCTTGCTCTCTATTTATTGTACAAACAATAAAAAAATAAATTTTTTTAAAAATAGGAAAAAAATATTTTTTTTTCCAAGCCACAGCCAATTTTTCATCACATCTTTAAGTTAGAGCTCTGACGCCTTGCAATTTATTTTAAAAATATTTTTCTTATTTTTTTTAACGAATTTTCACAAAATTTTTCCGGAAAATATGGAAAATCATTAAAAAAGATTGCCTACATTATAAACTTGATTTTCTAAAAAACAAAGCAAAACCGCGCAAAAGCGCATACCTCCAGCAGTTGTACAATATTCAAAGAAAATAATAAGCCATGTCGCGAGTAAACTGCCAAGGGCACTCCAGGGCACTCGAAAATCAAAGTTGCCAAATGAAAAAACGGGCAAAATTTAAGATTTTTGCTATTAAATCTCCATTTCTTGGAGCAATTTTTAGAAAAATCAACTTTGAAAAGCTGCCATTCCAAAACTAATTTGTGTAAAATAGCTATAAGTATTCTTACTAATTTCCGACAATCGTTCTATCCAGTTTCCCCAACAACAAAGTGGGACTTTTGGTCAAAATTTCGGTCCGCTGGCCCAGTGTGCATTGGTCAAGCAAAAATAACAATCATGCTTGTGATAGAGTGGTTGTCTCCAAATTGCAGGCACGTCAAAGAGCAAGTAGCATCTAAATGGAAATATGCTAATATGTATGCAATATATTGCTCATCAATAGTGTCAACTTTAGTGGTGATAGTAAGAAGCACTATGACACTTGATTAAACTTATAATAACCCAAAAAAAGTGTGCATAATTCGTCCAAAGAAGTTTCCACTATGGAGTATTTCAACAATTACATATGTTCTTACATTGCTCCAGTCATCCACTGAGTAAGCTTATACCTACAATCGTTGAACAAAACATTCGGCGTCCAAGATGCAGCAACATTTTTGAGAGCGCTTTTGAAATAGAAACTATATGCAGTCTGTAGGTTAGGTTAGGTTGCGATGGCTGAGAGCGACAAGTCGCACTCCCACTTAGGCCACGTGGGCCCGTTGCGATGCCATATATTCCCTGTTAAACCCTAGGGTTGTGTTAGGTACTGAACCATTGTGTGGACAGAATGTAATTAATTAGAGCTGGGATCTCTATGTCGGATGTCTCCGATAGGTTGAGTAGGAGGGGTTGACCAAGAAACCTAAGTCTCCTGCTACTTAAAGAGGGGCAATGACACAGAAGGTGCTGTACCGTTTCCTCCTCTTCTTCAAATCTGCAACTTCTACAGAAATCGAAGTGTTGTACGCCTAGGCGTCCTGCGTGCCTGCCAATAAGACAGTGACCCGTCAGGGCCCCTACCAGAAGTGATATGTGTTCCCTTCTGTACCGTAAAAGTGTATTAGTACGTTTAATATTGAATGCTGGCCACGTAAGTCTCGCTACCGCACAGGAGGAAAGGTTTTCCCACCGGTCCGTAGCGAGGCGCAGTGTTTCAGCTTTTTTGTGAAGCTTTTAGGTAGCTATAGGCATCCCTTTCGTGCTCCTCTCTGAAAGGAGCTCGGTGGTTGTGCCTAGTCTGGCCAGTGTATCCGCAAACGCGTTTCCCTATATGTTCCGGTGTCCAGGCACCCATATTAGGTGAATACTGAAGTGACGGCCAATCTCATTTAGGGATAGGCGGCATTCAGTTAGCGTTTTAGCATTATTTGTGTAAGAGTCAAGTGCTTTAAGGGCTGCTTGACTGTCAGAGTATATAAATACGTTTCCTTCTTTTACCGTGAGTGTGCTAAGGTAAGTGTCAGCTTCCTGGATGGCTACCACCTCCGTTTCGTACACACTACAGTGATCAGGAAGACGGAAAGATAGATTAAGGTCTAGGTTGGGTGAGAAAACACCCACACCTACTTTTTCATCGAGCTTAGAACCATCCGTGTAGATATTGATGGCGTTGGCTTTACTGTGGGGAAGGTTGACCCACTCGTTGAGGCTTGGGATATAGACGTCGTATAATTTGTCGAACGTCGTTTGAGGTACACAATAGTCTGTATTAAACGGTATACCCGCTTGGTTATTGAGTATAGTAGAGTGCCCCAAATTACCCCTGCTCCAGGTATCGGATTCTCGAAGTCTTAAGGCTGTTATGGCAGCCATCTGTCTCGCAACTAGGTCTAGTGGTACGAGATGAAATATAGTTTTAAGCGCTTCCGTGGGTGTTGTTCGGAGTGCATATTTCAGCGCTTCTCTGCACTTTGTTCATGTTATTCAGGACAAATTGTTTCCCGAGTGCTGGCCACCAAACTAGTGATCCATACAGTAGTATAGGGCGAACTACAGCTGTGTAAAGCCAGTGTACTATAATCGGGGAGAAACCGCATTTTCGGCCTATAGCCTTTTTGCATGAGAAAAGAGCAAGGGTTGCCTTTCTTATGCGGTCATTTATGTTGTCATTCCAGAGCAGTTTCCTGTCCAGAATGACTCCCAAGTATTTGGCATTGTCACCAAACGCAAGGCAGACTCCATTGATCCTGGGAGGGACAAGGTTTGGAATTTTGTACTTCCTGGTGAAGGTACAAGTTCAGTTTTGGCTGGGTTCACGCCCTGTCCGCAAGATGTCGCCCACTGAGCTAGTGTTGCCAGTGATGTCTGCATAAGATCACACAGAGTCTGTGGGAATAAACCACATTTAAAAATCCGCGTAAGCCACCACCACGTGTCCCTCCGCCTCCATGAGTAGCAGTTGGTTAACTGTCACGATCCATAGAAGCGGAGAGAGAACACCTCCTTGCGGAGTGCCCCTGCTTACAAATCTGAGCCGTAACGCCTCCAAGTTGTGAGTACACCGACATATCCGCTCCCACATTTGCCAAGGCAGAGGTGATGGCATTTGGTTGGACGTTATTGAAGGCACCCTCTATGTCGAGAAATGCTACTAGAGAGAATTCCCCCACTTCAAGAGATTTTTCAATCTTTAAGACCAGGGAATGCAGGGCGGTTTATAGTTTGCCTAAGATAAGCGTCTATAAGTCTCTCAAGGGTTTTAAGGAGAAACGAAGATAGACTGATTGGCCTATAGTCGTTTGGTTTAACATGTGTCCCATCTACTTTTGGTATTAACCCCGGTGAGCTTGGTGAGCTAGCCAGAATCTTTCTAAGACGAGAAGCATCAGAGGTTGCTTCTATTACGACAAAGATGGGCGCAAGAGGTTCGTTTAGCCCGCCTAATAGCTTTTTTGTAAATGCTAAGTTTTTGTTTATATAACTCCCAAGCGGTTGTTTGGTCGTTATGATTAGCTATGTTAAAAGTATGCCTACTTTCTTTTCTGAGTTTTTCCAGCTCAGCAGACCACCATAGTGGTTTAAAGTTGGATTTAATTTTTCTAGGGGGGCAGGCCCTATCGAACGAGTCTTTGTACGCCGTGGTAAGCGTTTCTACAAGCTCGTCTATCTGATTCTCCGTATTTGGTGTGAATGGTGGGAACGTTTTAAGCTTTTGGACCAACAGTTTATTATGTACTTCCCAGTTGGTCTTCTTTGGGTTCTGAACCCTTTTGGGTAAAGGACATTTGTTTGCTAGTACGAACTCTATGTAACGATGGTCAGAGAAGGAGTGCTCTGCAAGCACCTTCCTTGAAACCAGTTGGTCCTAGAGGTCATCAGACTGAAGTGTGATGTCTAACACCTCCCTCCTGTTTTTTATAACGAATGTTGGGTCAACACCCGTTTTGGCTATATGCAAGTTGGTTTGCAATAGAAAGTTATAGAGGGACTTCCCTCGCTCGTTGGTGTTTGTACTGCCCCATAGTGTGTGGTGTGCATTGGCATCGCCTCCTAATATGAGGCTTGTCTTGGCTTTGCTGCTTCCGACCAGGTCTCGGAATAAATTTGGTGGTGGAGGGCTCTCCCTGTCATGAGCCAGATAGTAAGATGCCAGCCTGATGGTAGAACTCGTCAGTTCCAGGCTGACCGTTGTGATGTCTCCATCACTAAGCTGAGGAAGTATAAGTGCATTAAGATGTATTTTGGTTAAAATACATGTACGAATTTTACCTTTATCCATGGTGTAGAAAAGGTTATACTTGGGTGTCCTCAAGCCGTTTATTCTGCCACCAGAAATCCACGGCTCTTGAACAAGTGCTATATCTACTTCGCCCGAGGAAAGGCGAAGTAGAAGTGCAGCGGTTGCTGCTTTACATTGGTGCAGGTTGATTTGTAGAACCTGCACCGTTTTTAGTATTAGTATAAGGTGTTTAGTGGATTAAATATATGTAAATTTGTGATTAGGGATAGTGTCAGCCATTTAAACAGTCTGTAGCGATGAAGTAAAATTACGCGGTTTTCAAAAAATGTATTCCGAACAAGCGTAGCTAAACTTGTTAGGATCATTTCCGCAATTGCATTTTCGTTTAAACTCACTCATTTTACAAAACAGTTTCAAAAAGAATAAATGCGACAGAGAATTCCAGCATTAAAACTTTAATAACGGTGACGAAAGCTTTATAAGCTCTCCAGAGCTTTCCAAGATCTCCAGAGCTTTATAAGCTCTCCAAACATTCATGTCACTTCATGATTAGTGAGCATTTCGGTCAATTCATGACCTAGGAGTTGGACAAAAATCTATATACAACGGAACAACTAGTGTCCGTGGTGAGCTTTAAAAGCTCCTTAATACATTTAAAAACTGTGCACACAAACGGCGGAGCAAAACGGACCAAAGACATTTTTAATACCATTTAAACGGAAAAACTGAAATTGCTAATTATACTCTGTACTCTGTACCAAAGGTACAAAGAGTATAAAAAGTTTGTGCAAAAGCCATGTCCGTCTGTCTGTCCGTATGAACGCACAGATCTCAGAGATGGTAAGAGATAGAGGTTTGACATGTATGGGACTTATGCTTCTTATACTTGCAGGCAGATCAAGTTTATTTTCAATTTTTGCCACGCCCCCTCCCGCCCCCGCAAATTGGAAAAAAACGTCATATCTCCCATAGTTTTATAGATAGAAGGTTCGTTCCTTCTGGGCACATTTAGTAATTAGGATTAATAATCGATCCGCCAAAGTAAAATGGTAGAGATCGGATGAACGGTTGTCGAGTTATAATGAAAACAAACAATTATGGGTAGCACCGGGCTGGGTGACTCAGCGGTTAGTGTGTGCGACCGCTGAGCATGAGGTCGTGGGTTCGATCCCGCCTCGGAACATCTAATGAAAAGTTTTTTTCTTTGAATAAAACTTTACACCCGGCTACACCTCTTGCTGTTGGCGCCAGCATTGCAGTAATTAGCCATGAAAAGCTTCTCAAAAACTGCCGTTCGGATTCGGCGTTAAACTGTAGGTCCCTTTCTCTTGTGCTAAAATTAGAAGCGCACAAGCCAAGAGATTGAGAGAGGCTCGGCTTTGGCCCCTTGGGGCTGTGTCATCTTGACAAGCCAATTTTACTTACTTTTACTTTACCGGTCGCAACGGTGATGGGCAGCACTTGACAGGTACAGAGTATGTTACAGTCGGGCTTGACCGACTTTCTTTCTTGTTTTTCATATAAATGCTAATTACTTCTACAATTTCCAACAGATTTCGAAAAATGAACTCTTTATTTATTTGTTATTAATTAGGTTACATCATCCAGAAGAGAAAGGAATTTTGAAAAAATTTATGTAAGTAAAAATAACGGTTAAATTAACGGGTTTTTCAAATTTTCGATTAAAATGAAACGAAATGTTCGATATCTTTGTAAATAGCATCCACACTACAAGTTGAACAATAAAAAACGTATGAATGATTGAAAGACAATATTCTTAGCTCTAATTTGGTGTATAGTACTTTTTCATAAGTATAATTGAGATATGTGTAGTTAAGTGAGAAGATCTTTTTCAAAAATGCCAAAAACGATCATTTCAGATTATCTCGAAATCGGTTCTACTTAGAAATTTTGTATGTCCAGATTTGGATTCAGCGCGTGATTTTACATAGGGAATGACAAAAATTTGTAGAGGATAAAAAAATCATTAATTATTTGTAAACTTGTGTAATTTAAGCCATTTTGAAATTAAATGTGAATTTTTTAGAATTTTTTAGTCGCAAAGAGTCAGCACAACATGTAATGTTGTGCACATTAACATTGGACTACTAGGATTAAAATCAATTTAAAAATATGCAAAATCCGCTGTCTACTCATAGCTCCTCTCCAATAGCTTTTAGGAGGATAAAAGTTTCGGAGAGAGATAACATTAAAATGTTGTGCTAATAAAATCCCTATCCTGGTAAGCCCGGTTAGTTAAAATGAACATCTATATAAAATAATATTTTAATATTTACTGACTTACCAACAACTCGCACCAAGCAACTGGCACCCCAGTTAACGTATCCAGCCCACGATAAACAGTTTTGAACGAACCACGACCGACTTCTTTGTCATATTTAAAAAATCGACCGCACGGCGACATAGCTACCGGGTCATCATCTTCATCACTCTTGCTCTTCGTTATAGATGAGCTCGACGAAGTGGCTGATACGGCAGAAGTCGAGGGCGGCAGCGACACTGATGTATCTGTGGAGGTACCTGCCGCAGTTGCGTCACCGGAGGTAACTTCAGCATTTTCTAATTTCTTCGACAGTTCGCCCATGCTCTTCGGCACTTTTTCATTGGGTTGACCTTCCGTATCATCCTTTTCCTCAACGTGAAACCCAACACGCTTTATACCACTTGACTGTTTGCTCGAAGTTTTTAATGGCACATCATCTTCAGCCTTCTCTATGCACGCCTCGGTAATTATATTCTCAATAATTCCAGCTACTTGATGAGTTGTCGCATCCGCGGTGGTATTCAATCGAGTTGGCGTGCGAAACTGCTCCTCCAAGTGTTCTGCTTCTCGCGAGAGCATTTCAATGTTGTCATCATAGTCGCGCGGAAACTCGGTTTCCAGCTCCACAAACTGCAATGGATTGGCATTTCTGGTCGACTGCTCGACATTTTTACGCACAAAGCGCATGTTCTGCACAAAATTCGCTGTCACTTTGTTCTGGGGTGGCTTGAAAGGTGTTGGAGTAGTCTTGGACGACTGCGGCGGAGCATGCTGTTTCAGCAGAGGCTCTATTACCGTATCAGAGGACGACTTTCTGGTTTCCATTTTTCTAGATTCGGTCACCGCAGCTTGTGACGTGGCCTTGGATGGCTTGTCTTTGCTGGAATTGGCAGGCACTACTTCGACCTTCGGCTTGACTTCAGTTGGCTCTGTTGTGCTATCCATTTTTTCTTCATTGTGTTTCGCGACTTCTGCGTTCTGAGGGCTTAGGACCTCAACTGCGGATGGTGGTTCAATCAGCGCTTTGTTGTTATTCTCCACTTCTTTAAGTGAGGGCGAGCGGGAGCTTTTAGAACTGCTGGATCTTGTAGCTATGGCGCTATTTGAAATTTGTCGCAGAATACGACTCAAAATAGTATTTTTGCTGCCTGATGGAGCTGCTGCGTGCGCTGTTGACAAAGATGATGTAGATGGTTCTGATTGTGCTAATTGAAGCGAAGGAGTGCCTAAGTTTTCAGGTAGTGATTCCTGCTTTCGATGTGATTTTATTGGTGATGTGGGGTGCTTTAGTTTTGAAGTCGGGCTAGTGATGTGCCTTGCGGAGACAGATTTATTAAGCGAACGCTGTCCCGACTTTTGTGTTTTAGCTCCTTGCACACTTTGCTCCTCAGTAGAAATAGCTGTGTTATTCCTGTAGAAAGAAAGAGAAATGTATAACAAGTTAGTGCAAAAGAGTTTCAAGCAGTGTAGTCAGGCGAATAAAAGTGGCCATTTTCAGGCTAATCTCATTGGAGTTTTGAAAATATTCGAACACATTTTTTATCGAGTTTCATGAAGATTAGGGCTTTTCGTTTAGTTTGTTGGCACTGAATTTAATATTCACTTACTTTCACTGACCAACACCAATGACCACATCTTTTAAACCTTCACGATGAGCCCAGAAAGCGCGAACAACAATCGTGGCTCTGCTTCAAAAGAAATATATGTATCTGTTATAAGTTTTAGTTTTAAAAATACTTTAAGGCAAAGTCAAGTACGCTAGTTCAATTAACAATTCAAAGCTGCTTATAGTGAAGCGGTATTAGAAGCATTTTTAATACACTTGGCGGGCCAAATAATGGATCAATCTTGGCACTGCTAAAGACGATGTACCACTCTTCAAATCTATAGCCCTAGTAGGATTCTTGAAACAGATAATGTTAACTTAGCTGGCCTGTATTTTACGGTTACAGCGAATACAAATTACAAATTTGGCAAATCTTATCTCATTAAGTAAAATTTTTAAAACTTACCTTTGAGGCTGCGTGGTGCAAGAAGTAGTACCATCTTCGCTGATGGTGCTGTCCTTCTGAGCACTGTTTACAGGTACGACCTCTCGTTGTCGTACAAAGTCGCAAAGGGTTTGTCCAATTTTGCAAGTTTTTCAGCAACCAACGACCGGGCTTAATCTGAAAAGTCGAAACCAATTAGAACGTAAGCGGTTATTAACAAAAGAAAACTAGGGTGGCAAAAAGGGGATCTGCCTGAGACGGCACAAACACACACATATTACCTGTACAAATAAGTTTAAAAGGATTTTTTTTTCAAGTTTTGACCCTAATCAAATTTTGCCATTTTCATTTTTTAAAGTATTGTCATTTTCAATCGCGAGCCACTACTTTTTCCCATCTTTCTGGCAATTTTAGGATACCATAGCGAAGAAACGAAGCGTCTTTTATCTTGGCATATGGCGCTAGGGGTTATCGTATTGAACCCATTGTTTATCACTTTTCTTAATACGATGCAAAAATCAATTTTATTTTTTGCCGTTAGCACAGCTTTCTCACAAATTGTGTTTTGTTGGCACAGAAGTTGACATATTCGGGCACACAAAAAAATATGTTGTTTAGACTTCAGCGATACGACAGATACTGAAAATGAAAGCCTAATGATGAGGATTCAAAATGAAGTTGGTTGCAACATTGTCCGATCCAATTCAGTACTACATAGTAACGCCACCTTAAAAAAATTCTTTAAATATTATTTGTACCGGTAATAAAACAAAAAACACACTTCACATCTCAGCAAATAGTCTGCGGAAAATTAATGTTGTATGACACATACGATAATTTCGCCCACAACAAAACTCAACCAATGTCACATGCAATAAATTGATTCTGTAATCAATAAGCGATTGTCATTTGGAGTGGCGGGCTAGTCGTTTCATAAAATATGTGACAAACGACCATTTCGCGGTAAGGGGTCGACATCATCAACGATAACTTGGGATTATCTCGAAATCTGTTCTACTTAAAAAATGTTTAACTCCAGATTCGGATTCAGCGCGTGATTTTACATAACGATTGACATCAAATTAATGAGGATGAAAAATGCTGTAAGCTAGTGTTATAGTAGTTACACCAAGTTAATTAGTGGTATTTTTCAGAACGACCTCTTTCACGGCTTCCATGTCTTTAAAAAGTGGCTCAAAGAAACAAGTGTGTTTAAGCTTCGGCACAGACGAAGTTAGCATTGCGTTCGATTTGTAGGGGAGTAAAAAAAACAGCAAAGCGTATAGCAAAATCGAAAACTTCTAAGTAACTTTCACCAAGAAACCATGGGTCTTATATGAATACTTAGCCCGCGTAAATCTACTTCAAATATTTTAGTAAGCTTTGAAAAAAATCTAGTAAGAAAGTCCGTCAAGCTCGACAGTTATAATACCCCCAAAATTTGCATATATCTGATCAATTTAATGTAGAAGCCATACAAAGTGGCAAAAAAGCCATAGATTGTCTAATGTACTGTACATCGCTTTGCAACTGTTATTGCTTTCCTTATAACTCGACCATCGTTCATCCGATCTTCCTGATTCCTTCGGCGGATCGATACATTATGCTGCTTACTAATGTATCTACAAAACCGTGGAAGATATGACGTTATTTTGAAATTGTGGGGCCGGAATGGGGCGTGGCGAACTTTGACCACAAACTTGATCTGCCTGTTAATATAAGAAGTATATGTCCCATACATCTCGAACCTCTATCTCTTACCATCTTTGAGATCTGAAATTTTTTGTACAAGAGCTTTAAAACAACGACAAAAAAGCTTGAAATTTAACATGCGAGTTACATCTGCTATCATCGCGAACATCAATTCCAAAGTCCAAACATACTCCACAAGCAAAATACATATCGCTTAATGTTAAGTGTTAATATGTTTAAATGGTAACCAGGCGTTCAGCACCATGCTTTAGTTTTTGTTGTATTACAGAATACATTTTATTTAAGAAAATAGTACAAAAAAAGCGAAATAGAACCCGAAATCTTCTTGCTAAATTATCCGAGGTATAGATTTTTAAATCTTTTTTACATTCCATACGAGGTGTTCTATCACGACTTTCTAAAGTTACGGCCATGATATCGTCTCTATTCCGTGCGATTGCGGGTCGGGAAACATTTGTAAGAAGCTGGACACAACGCTTAGTTCCTTGGGTATGACATGGAATCCCTGGGTCAGGAACGGCGGATCTTTAAACTCAAAAAACTTCATATCTTCAAATGATATGTTTGCTGAGAATGGAGGCTCATCATTAAAGTCAACCATGTCGAAGAAGTCTGAACAATCAAAATTTAGTGCGATCTTTTTTTTATACGTCCTAAGTTTTGTTGGATCACAAACTTTATATCGATAATGCAATATCAGTTTTATGGCCCTTTTGCGAACGTCTTTTCTCTTATCATAAAGCATTCCCAGCAATATGTTTTCGGGATGAGCAAAGTATGCATTATTTTGGATTACTGTGTCAACTGTTTCTCGAAGTATTGGAGATAAATATCGCGTTGACTTTATAAACTCGGCACGTAAACTTTCAATGCGAAAATTGCCAAAGTTTTAAAATTCGTTGATGGTAACGTATAGTCGTAAAACTCTGCTTGCTTTTGTTAGCCAACGAGAGTGCATTATTTGTCCCGGTTTCATGCTGGCTAAATTTTTTGAGCAAAGACCATCAGAAACTGCTTTTGCCATTCAATACAAATACTGAACGTCAGTAGAGAGCGATTTTTCTTCAATGGGTGGACGCATATCTCCCAACGAAATGGCCTCAATGTCGGGTACAACCTACAGAAAGATTTAATTTATTTAGTGAAAAAATAAACAAAATATTTTTTATCATAATAACATTGATTCTGAAAGCTTCTTCTTCTTCTCTTCTTCTTATTTGGCCTGATATTTCAATCACAACCGTTTGACGGTCTCGGGCTTGACCAACTATCTTTCTTGTTTTATACACTAAACTACAAAAAAAAATTGTCCAAAATCGATTTTTCATTTTTCAATGGCCTCTATTTTGTAAAAAATATCGCAAAATTATGATTGAAATAGGGGCCCGAATTACATTTGTACTAAATCTGACGCCGTTTACTTTTTCCATTTCAGATGATCCGAAGTGAAGTTATCCGTGCCGCCAGTAGCATACTTTTTTTCCGACGTCCAACTTTGAAGGCCGACAACTTTTTGAACAGCCCTCGTACAAAATTTAATTCAGGATGATCTTAATACAATAAAAAACAGAATTTAAAGAACTATTTCCGTTTTCAAAGAAGATTTTGTTTAAAAAGGTCCAAATACAGACTTCCAAGTTTTGTAGTATTCTTTTGTTTCGAACATCGGTTCGGCTCACGCTTTAGCTAATTTACATAAAAATACAATTAATTTGTTATTTGTTGTTGTTATTTGAAAATCCAGTTCAACTTGAGTCGATTATGTTTAAGAAGATTCAGTTAGCGAAACACCGCGGAGATAACTTTCTAGATTCTCATCTTCCAACAAGTGAAATTGAAGGCAGGTAACGAAAATAATTATTAATTTGAAAATTTTTGATTGGCTAAATATGAAGCACGCGCTTCTAATCTATTCGACTGGTAGGGATTCTATCACTCAGTTAGGCCATGATTTCTTATTTTGGATTTTTATTAAAAAAAATTATTCTTACCGCGGATCTAAGATTTGCCTTTGGGGTTTCTCAAGAAAATTATTTTAGAACGAAAAATGGTAATTTATTGGTGTATTAGAAAAAATAAGAAATAGAGAATTTCTTGATTAGATCAATAATGTTCGATGTCAAATGTACGTTAAGAAAGCCAATTCTTAATCCAAAAGCGAATTTCTTGATCCAATAATTAACTTTTGATTCAGAATTTTTTGCTTCATGAGTTTTGAACTCTATTTTATTTAACTATACTCGCTTACTAATTCCGGAATGAGAGGTAATTAAGCTCGTTTTAAAGAACAGAATCTCCTAACATTCTATCGGGTGCGTTTGCGCTCAAATTAGTGGATAAGACTTCGTGCACATTTCTTTAAACTTTTAATGCAGTACTCTGTCAGTTTTATTTTGTTTTTCTTTGTGTATGTTACCCAATGCTTACCCGTTGAGTCTGTGCTCAGATATTCTAACAATACTAATCTTTTTAGCAGAGAAATCGTTCGGTCAACAGTTGCCTAAGTGGCAAGGATCGTCGAATACAATTACAACAAAATTGCAAAATTCGGGGTAAATGATGGAATTAGTGCCTCAAGTGTAGCTATGGTTATTTTTTAACCCTGAGTTTTCGCCATTCTTGTGCCTACCTCGGTTTCTCTGCAATTGTTTCAGTCGCTCTTATCAATTTTGACACCTTCCACAATTTTTAAACTGTGTTCTTTGTATGATGTTCAAATCTCTAGATTCAGAATATTCAAAAATTGTCCACTGAATCTCAATCTCAGAAAAGAAATAATCAAATCCAATAAATGGAAGTAAATTGTGCACTGTAAAAAAGTTCAGTACGGCATTAAGAGCTTGTACAATGTACTCGTACATTAGGCATATGACTAAATTTTAGAATCAAATTTACATAGTCCAACACGAAGGGGGATACCAAAAGAATACAATAATTACAAGAATCTTAGGTCATTTGTGCGTAAAAACATTCCGCAGGAATCAAGTCAAAGTCTGAGTTCTGGAATTTAAGGAGTTTTCGAGGAATAACTTGTAAAATACTCATCCTAGATATGTCGGATGTACCCGCGACCCCACTTACTATTTCGATTTGAATTTTTCGTCCATACATCAAAATGCTCTACGCCAGTTTTTTAACCTGGTCTCCATACTAAAGTTGGTACTTAGTGAATTATAGTTTTTTCCTCTTATGAGTAGAGCTTCTGTCGGCAAATGTGTATTGGTGTGAAATTTTCATTTAAAAGCTCCGATTTTGACTTGATTCCTGCGGAACGTTTTTTCGCGTAAATTATTCTTTTGGTGTCCCCCGTCTCCTAATCGACGGGGGACACGAAATTTGACTCTAAAATTTAGTCATATGCCTAACGAAGGTATGTCATAAATCGAAAGTGTACATTTTAAAAGCTTACAGCCAAAAAGACCCATTTTACTAGAACATTTTTAGAGTAGTTTAGAATGCTATGCTCGAAAATCGATTTCAAAAAATTGAGCTGTGAAGTTGTTGAGTTGAAGAATTTTTAATTTTTTTACAAGTCGAAAACTAGAAGATGAAAATCGCGGTCCCCAGTTGAGCTACGGAATTGTTGAATTGAGGAAAATTAGATATAAAATTAAAAAAAAATTTTGTCTTCTTTACATAAAATTAACATTTGTCTTATGAAAATAAGGTATGTATTGGTGAAGAAAATCTATGGATTAATACCGAAGCTGGGAACAATTGATTGCAATTAGGTATTTTTGAGATTTTTTAGGAAACCATTTTTAGTCGCGTCGACTTTCTTGATTATTTTCTCTAACCTGACTCTATTTTTATATTGACAAAAATAAAATGAATAATAGTTTTGTATTCTTAAATAATTTTCCTAGGCGTGTAAAACATTTATTTTGCTAAATAATTTTTGCTTGTTATGTTTAAACAAGTAAGCCGATTTGAAAACAATGTTAAGCGCTATTATTAAAAATTCAGTAAACTTTCGATTCATATCTTGCTTAATGGCATTTCACGTTTCTAAATTGAGAAATTTATTAAAATGTAAGTGTTCCTACCGAAGGTGGTAAACAAATCCACATTTAAAAAACGCTCGCAGAAAATATTTTTAAAATCGATTTTGAGATCAGAATCTAAAAATGGATAAGAAAAGTTATAGCAGAAATGGGTTAATTTTTTTTATTTTTGTAAACTAGTTTAACTAGCAATCCTCAGTGCGTAGAGCCGAAACTTATAACACCCTTAAACTTATCAATATATCGTGAGCGTTAAGGTAGAAATGAATAAGAAAGTACCTTCATATAATATTGCCACTTGAAGAGAGAATAAGAATTAATTTGAATATCCAACAGTATTTTGAACAATCGTTCATAATATTTTAACACTTATTTCAAAGTTCATCGTTTCGTAAGTGCATTTCACAGCTGATAGCTTTATGCAAAAGTCAAAATGTTTTCCAGCATTTTCCAAAATTCCTCATTACTGCACATTTATTGTGCTTTGCATATCTTTAGTTTTATTATTATTATTCAAGCATGATGATTATTCTTGATTTTTTCGTTTCTTATCAAAACATTCAAATTAGACAGAGATTTTTGTTTGAAAATCAAGAATATTAATCCCAATAAGAATTTGTTTCCGTACACATTTGAAAATTTCAAAGCAAGCTGTGAACTTGTTTCGTGTATTTAAGACACCCCAGCAAACATTTTTAGTCGCGGAGGATAAGAATGCGATTCGCCTAGTAGGTATCGCTTAGCGATACTAATAGCGATATCGCATTATTATCACATTCTCATCTCCCTATGGGAAGAAATGTGACACTATGCGATAAAAAGAGTTACTTCTGGGAGATAGGAAAAAGTCTCTTCTTAACGATACTCAAGCGATAAGACAAAAAAAGTTCTGAGGGATAAAAAAAGTTTTTTTTTCTGGAGTTAAGAATACGATTCTTCCTAACGTAACGAGAAAGTTCTGAAAAACTGTAAGTAAATTGCAAGTAAGACCCAAGGCTTTGTTGGTGAAACTGAAAGCGCAGTTCGGTTAATTTTGTGGTCTGGTCTTTGGCATATATACAGTGGCTTATGGGTGATTCTATAGTAATAAATGGTACCCCGTTTCTCGGTTTATTAGATTTCGATTCAAATCTCTTAGGAACATGCAATAGCACGTTATGGCATCATGAACATCGATTTTAATAAAAATCTATCGTGAGCTTTAAACGATATTTAAGGTTCCATAACCAAAAAATATTTTCGGAATTCCGGTTCGCGGGTTCGAACCAATTTTACCAATGGTTAAGGTTCGGAAATTTGAGGTTCTAGGTTTTTGGACGAAGGTTTTGGTCGAACCTTGGTTCCGATCATGCTTTACATATTATTCATTAAAAAAAATTTAATCCCATGTATTCTACAAATCGCTTTCGACCTAAAAACGACCCAATCGTGTGGAAATTTTGGAATTGTAGAAAACCTGGGAATATTCAAAATATAATTTACTGTGAACGAAAATTCCATTTCGTAGTTTACATTCACAAGTCGACATAAGTATTTTGACAAAAAAAATTTTATAAATAATCCATTATGTTTATTGAGTATGTGGGACCCAAGATAAATAGCTTGGCCTAATCAACTCAAAATGTACCAGGGTACACTGATTTCGTTAAGTTTGAATTTAAATAAATTTAAACAAAATAGCGTTAAACCGGTCTTCCATTGAAGATTTAATTTCAGTGCGAGTGGTTTAGAGGTCTAGTGGTTTATTATTGATTGAGCGGTCGGGTGTGCTGATTCCGACAAACATCTGTGCAGTCAGCACAGAATGATACCCTTGTGCCTAGTTACATTTATATCTGAGGAAGAAAGGATATATCTCCGAGATAGATAGACAAACAGACGAAGGAAGAGTCGACATCAGCCACATTGGTCTCACAATGTTCGTTCTAAGTTATTGGGCCGATGGCTGAGCAAGACACCTGCAGCGGCACCAAAGAAGTAAGACTCCACGGTTGCCAATTATATAAAGTCTGTTATATTTGACAGTAACTTGGCAAAATCTGCTGCTTGTGTAGCAATAATGGAGAATGAAACTATTACAAAACAGAAACCGAAATTATTAATTTAATTAAATTAGATTTTGTATTCTATTTATATAAACATTATCTGGCGTTTACTTTGTTCTCCACCCCGCATTTCCATCCATCTAAGCGCTCATCACATCCATAATAATTGTAAGCATCCTATTTCTGAGTTATCAATCCTTTTCGAATTGTCCTATTGGACGGTGGCATAAGTACTTTGACAAAGATTTCAAAATTTATTTATTCTCTCAGCACAGGACCTCAAATGCTAAAATATTGATTGATTTTATTCACGCTGAACCCGAATCTGTAAATTAGACAAAAAAATGCAGAAAATAGCTAATTTGGCCATTTTTCCAAGAACACAATATGCTAAAAAAGGATATTTTTAAAAATTGAATATGTTCATGGTTAAGTACTTGTTCTTAACTGTAACTGTATAACGGTTTTCTAGATGTTTTATTGAGCTTTTCTGTCTATATAAATAGACTATTTACACTAGGAGTGAGTTTCCTTTCAAGAAGAGCTGATTGTTAGCTAATAACGTATAACGTGTAAATGTTGCTTTAGAGTCAGTCGCCCAAAATAGATCAGATAACAAAAGAAGTTGCTAGACCGTAGGTCAAATTTTTTAATCTATACATCTATATAAAAGTGAAAGTATGGCGTCTAAACCGCTGAACCGATCTTCACGAATTTTTCACAGTATGTTCATGTCGATCAGGAAAGTGTCATAGGCTATGTCTCATGTCTGTAAAATGGTCCAAAAACCGAGAAATTTGCAAAATTATACCGTTCATCCGATTGCAATATAACTTTGGGGAATGGCGAACGCTTACCAGGGAAGGTTTCTAAGTTGAAGAAATTTGCGGAAAATTTTCCAAAAACCGCGAAAATTACAAAATTTATGGTTTCGGTAAAGCTTTGGGGAATGGTTCGACGCTTGCCCGGGAAGGTTTCCAAGTAGAAGAAACTGCAAAAATTTGCCAAATGTTCGTTTGTTATAAAACTTTGGAGAATGATTGGACGCTTGCGTGTGAAGGATTCTGATTTGAAGAAATGGGTGGGAAATAGTCCAAGAACCGCGATAATTCAAAAACTATACCATTCATCCAATTCGATGAAATTTTGGTCAATGGTTAGACCCTTGGCCGCGAAGGTTTCCAAGGTCCAGAAATGGCAAAATTCGCTAAATTATATCGTTCATCCGATTGCAATCAAACTTTGGGGAATGAATTGAACGGTTTCCAAGTTGAAGAAATTTTCAGAAAATTGTCAAAAAACCGCGAAAATTGCAAAATTTGCAGTTTTGGTAAAACATTGAGGAATGGTTCGACGCTTGCCCGGAAAGGTTTCAAAGTGGAAGATATGGGCGGAAAATGGTCCAAAAACTGCGAAATTTGCAAAATGTTCGATTTTGATGAAGCTTTGAGGAATGGTTGTACGCTTGCCCGCAAAGGTATCTTAAATGAAGAAATGGGCCGGAAATGGTCAAAAAACCACGAAATTTCAAAAACTATACCGTTCATCCGATTGCCATAAAACTTTGGGCACGCTTGCCCGCGAAGGTTTCTAAGGTCCGAAAATCGCAAAATTTGCAAAATAATCTTAAGAGAATTTATGAAAGCGCTTAGTGCTTATATTACAATGCCGGCGTCGGTAAATGGAAGCTGTTGATTACACTGTCCAAAATATTGCGTTAATTTGCTAATTTTTGATTTGAGCCTGGTTTATTGTGAAGATTTGATATACGGCAATTGTAGACGGGTTAATAGGAGGTTTTAATCAAACGGTCAAAAAAGTCACAATTTGAAAAAAAGTCATGATTTTAGATTATCATGAAGACGTGTATATAGAGAAAAAGATCGCACGGTCCAAAATGTTTATACCGACATGCAGCCTGCACTAGATTGAATATAATCGCTCTCTTAAGAATCATAAGAACCCGGGCGACGCCGGGTATTAAGCTAGTTTCTAATATTTTTGTTGAGCCGAACCGAACTTTTAGGTTCGGAACAGGTTCAGCTTTTATTTTTAAAGAGGTGCAGTTCACAGCAAAATAAAAGTCGGCATTCCGGGTTGGAACAGGTTCGGTTCAAAACCATTTTGCAGCCCTGCTTACAGTCAAATAATAAAAACTGAAAATGTATCTTAACGTATCTTAAAATTAGCTTCAGGTCATCTAATGTACTATAGTTACAAAAATGAACAATTTAAAGACTAGTTCAATTGAACTAGGTCAAAATAATCGGCTCAACTCTAGCACGTATATATTAGTACATGCATGTATGCAGATATGCTTGCATGTAGTTGTTGCTCAGACACCGATTTGTGGACTCGATTGGAGAACAGCTGTGCGGCAGAGTTGCGATTTTTGTTGGGTGTATCTTCTTTATGACTCATAAATTCCACTTGCACTGCGGCTGCTGGCTTTTACTTTACTCTCTTGATTTGTTCAATTACTTCCACATTCACTTTGCAATTGTGTCCAACTATCCACATGTATATAAATTTGCAAAATCTTTCATCAATGACAACCACAATTAGACTGTGTGGGTACATCTTTCACACACATATGTACACACATACTCTTGCTCTTAATTGACATATGAACATACATAGCATAATTACATACGGGTTCATCTTCACACACACATCGAACATTTTATCATTTAGTTAAACACTTTTAAATAAGTACACAGTTAAATTCAAATGTACCAGTGTGCATATGTATGGATTGAATCCGACGCATAAAACATATGCAACGACTATGATGTCATGGCAGTGGGTGATCACCTCACCACCACCCAACCCCAAGTGCTGGCCACTCAATTGAGAATTAGTAACTCTCCTCACTGCGATGTGATTGGATCAGGTTTGTTTGCTTAAAGCGCAATCATAAATAAGGCACGCAATTCGCACTAATACACAAATGACATTAGATTTGCAGAGTTTGTATGTGACTCGTGTTATCTTTGTTGAAAGTGGGCGGACGACGATGGTGATAGCGATGGAAAATGAAAGCAATTAACTGAGTACCACATTTTCTTTCAATTTTCAATTTTGCAAAAGCAAAGTCCTCTCGTCCCGTACCCGTCACGTCTGCTCCTGCTATCAATGTATCGATACTTTTGTTGTTGCTTTGTCCAAATGTTGCTTTTGCACTTGCATTTTAGGTACATATATGTACAGAATTATGTGTGTCTGAGGTTATTTATATGCACATACATATGTATTTAATTGCATTTTACTCACTAATCACATTCGCGTAGGGATAGGCATAGCACAAGACAATTTTATTATATTCGTTACACAATTGCCAGTACTAAATAGTACTACATAGCGTCGATATCAATTCGATGACACTGACTGCAGCGCACAGCTGTTCAGTATTGATTAAGATATACTATAATTATCTATACTTTTACCAACACTGCCAGTTTTTGTTGAGTATATTAATACCAAATTAATAAGGGTATTCTAAGAGCACTTTGCAATCAATGATTATTCTGTGTTCGTCAAGCCAGTGACAAAATGAAACGATGAAATGTGGCACACGGGACCTTTTTGTTTTTCGAAGCGGAATAATACACACGAAAAAGTTGATTTTCCGCAGATTCTTAACAGACTCTGCAAACCAGATATTTTGCTGTCGTTAAACGTTTCGAATTAACCTTGCACTATTGTGGCGCAGTTAAGATATAAATAATCTGTTGGTAAACAAATCCAGTTAAATGTAATGATTTTTAAGTTGATAAAACCCTATGAAACATATTTTTTATGTTATCTATACAAATATATAAAAGTGAAAGTATGTTTGTTTGTTCACTGTTTAATGTAAGCACTTTACCTTTGTCAGCGTGCATTTTGTAGAATTTTACAACGCGACCACGAAGACGTTCTTGCTCGGACGACATGATGGCGATTACTTCTCCAAGAAATGTCATCCCGAAGCTTTTATGTAAAGCTCAGCTAAGGGTGCGCTCTCTCAAAGTGTGTTTTCATACAAGAATTTGATTTTTGCTTAGTGATTACCAAAGCTGACCAGTAAATTGCGCCTTTTCTGTGACCAATTAGTTATCTTAGGTAACTTACTTTATTTAATAATAATATTACACGCTAAGTGAATGGATCAAAGTAAATCGAGTTGACGATAATGAAATTCCGCTTCGTCGTTAATGGCGTTAAGCGATCGCACCGTGTTGTATCGATAGCTTGCCATGTATATCGATATATGGCTGCAGCTATCTCCTAATGGGTTTGATCAGGTGATGCCACAGCTACTTCCTCCCCAGTGACCAAGTCAGGAGCATATCTAACCTTACGAGTGGTTGTGAGTCGATTCCAGTTTCTTGTTCCCTCGCCACTGACGCTCCCTTGAACAGCTACTTCCTTGACATCAGTTATGACGACAAATACGAGATCAGTTGGTCGTTTAACCACTTTATAGGGCCCAGAATATGGAGGTTTCAATGGTTGTCGAACGCTATCTAAGCATGGCATGAGAACAACCAACGAACATGCTTCGGTTTGATCCAATGCTTGAAATTAACTCTAAGTTTTTGCTTTGCCATAACAGAAACCACCTTAATATCTTGATGGAAAAAATGTTGCGTTCGACATGTCATGTTCGACACACTTATAGCATTTTTATACCCTGTTCCCATTAAAAATGGGAAAAGGGGAACATGAAGTTGTGCAAACGTATGTAACAGATAGAAGGACGCATTTGCGACCCTATAAAGTATATATATTCTTGATCAGCATTAACAGCCGAGTCGATTTAGCTATGTCCGTCCGTCCGTCTGTCCGTATGAACGCGTCGATCTCAGAGACTATAAGAGACAGAGCCACAAATTTTTGCATGTTGGTAGGTGTATACCAGGTTCAAATCAAGTTTGTTTCAGATTTGGAAAATTCCTCCCCCTCCCCCCGTTAAGCACAAAAAAACTGTCAGAGCCACAATTTTTAAGTTAGACCCTCGAGACTTTATATATATCATGTAAGGCCCAATATCTATATATTCTGAAAAGATCAATAAGATCGAACAAAAAACACCGAATCAATTTTGCTTGTGGGAGAGAGGGGGTCTTGCATTGTCAGTTATCGCACGCGGCCGCATTCGACTACAGCTCCCATACTTGTCTATACATCTATATAAAAGTGAAAGTATGTTTGTCCCTTATGGGCGTCTAAACCGCTGAACCGATCTTCACGAATTTTTTACAGTTAGTTCATGTCGATCAGGAAAGTGTCATAGGCTATGTTTCATGTCTGTGAAATGGTCCAAAAACCGCGAAATTTGCAAAATTATATCGTTCATCCGATTGAAATGAAAATTTGAGAATGGTTGAACGCTTGCCCGCGAAGGTTTCTAAGTTGAAAAAATATGCGGAAAACGGTCCAAATACAGCGAAAATTGCAAAATTTACGAACTTTGGGAAATTGATCGACGCTTGTCCGGTAAGGTTTCCAAGTATAACAAACCGTGAAATTTGCAAAATTTTCGTTTGTTATAAAACTTTGGAGAATGTTTGGACGCTTGCGCGTGCCCATTTCTGATTTGAAGAAATGGGCGGGATGGGGAATATTCCAAAAACCGCGATAGTTCGAAAACCATACCATTTATCCGATTGCGACGAAATTTTGGTCAATGATTAGACGCTTGGCCGCGAAGGTTTCTAAGGTCCAAAAATCGGGAAATTCGCAAAATTATACCGTTCATCCGATTGCAATCAGACTTTGGGGAATGAATTGAACGCTTGCTCGGGAGGGATTCTAAGTCGAAGAAATTTGCAGAAAATTGTCCAAAAACCGCGAAAATTAAAAAAATATGCGGTTTCGGTAAATCTTTGAATAGTGGTTTGACGCTTGCCCGGACAGGTTTCCAAGTAGAAGATATGGGCGGAAAATGGTCGAAGAACCGCGAAATTTGCAAAATGTTAGATTTTGATGAAGCTTTGAGGAATGGTTGTACGCTTGCCCGCGAAGGTATCTAAATTGAAGGAATGGGCCGGAAATGGTCATAAGATTCATAAGGTTTCGGAAGCCTCTTCTGTTTTTTGTTCACGTTCGAATCGCTTCTTATTTTTCCAATATTTTTGAAGCAGGATTTCACACGCTGATCACTTTTGCACTAATTAAAGTGCAAGCTAAGGTATAATAAAGTAAAAAACGAATTGAAATCGCATTCTATTTTTACTTTATTTTCACTTTCACGTCTTGTTCGACATAATGGTCAAAAATGCCAATATGCTCTCTTTTCGATGCATATTTTTCATTGCAATGGTTCAGTTAAATTCTCGAAAAATTCATTTGGGATTCGAATATGACTCCCATTGATCATTTCGGCAGATGATGTACCGAGGTCTTCTGTGTAGCTTGTTCTTAAACCCGATCAAGGCGATTGTATAATATAATACATTGTGTACATAATACAAATTAAACAGAAACAAATTCAATCATTCGCAGGTTGTGGATAGCGAACGGCCTCCCTATGGAGGTGAGGTAATCGGGCATACCCCGCAAAAACGCAGTCCCGGACAGCCAGCGGGTGGCACGCCGACAAGGCGCTTGTGTTGCCGCCTTTGATAAGTCACACACATCTCCCTATCATCTCACCACGGGCCGGATTAAGGTCTCACTTGGACCATGCCGAGGCAGCCTATCTGGAGGCGCGGATAACAAATAGTCCAGTCTCAAACGGTAAGCTCAGGCAAGTGGCGACCGCCTGTTCTATGTAGCCTTGCCACGTGTTAGACTCGGCCGCTGGTCGACCATATGAAAGCCCCAAGAATAGGCACTTCAAACATGAAGACAAGCAAAAAGTAATAGTACAGCAAATTATCCCTGCAACCGCTTTCGGAAGACAGTTCGAAGAGAGGCAGATAAATAGGGAGAGTTCAGCACTCGTAAGCCCCACCACGGGGTCCTTAAAAAACCCCTGCGGTAAGGAAGAATACGAAAACGGAGAGGGACCATTCTCTCCCCCAAACGGGAACTCGGCCCACCTCCTCTGCAGGACAAAGGCCACCTCCCTGTAGGGACAAGCGTTCCAAGGAGAACTCTTTGCTACTAAGAGGACTGACCTTGACGACCCAAATTGCCGCGGTCCCCGTGGCTCCCGAGTAAAGTGCTGCCTGCGATACCTCAAAAACGGGCAAACACCGGAGGTAGCTCTCAGGATGGCGAAAACACCCAGACCTGGGACATCAGATAGGCAACCGCGCACCCCGCCCCAAAGCGAGGTAGTATCAACCTCACGCCGCCAACTGCTACGCAGAAGCGGTAATGCCCAGCCGGGACGTCGGACGACAGAACGGTGAGCACTCCCTCCTAGGCAGCATCCTTCGAGGTAGACCCGTACAGCGTGCCCAGCGCGTCCAGGGCCGCAGCAGCGGGAGCAGCAAATGGCAAAGGCGGTAGTGAGGTGAATCCATCCTCAGTGCCCATTCCATCCCAATCAGTTTGAGAAGATTTTTCATGGCTAATTACTTCAAAGCTGGCGCCATCAGCAGTGAAGGTGACCGGCTGTGTAAGTTTTTCAAAGTAAAAACTTTTCATTAGATGTTACGACTTTTTGCACAGCGTTCGCACACACTAGCCGCGAAGCCACACCCGGTTCCTGAGGAATACTCTCAGGTTAATATTAACCATTAAGGGCTATCTGGAGGATGTCTCCAGGCATGTTGGGATACGCCCATCAGATTCGCTGGAATCTATTTCCGGCCGGGTCTTCTAGTCATCGACTGCAACGATTACGGTTGACCGAATGGCAGGGAGTTCCACTTCTCGGTAAAATGGGAGAGAAGTTTCACTCGCCCCATTACAATACAATTTTTCTTCCAAGAAGTGGCGCCAAAGCGGATGAATGGGTTCTTGTTGATTGTTCATTACATTTACAACAGTTCTCACTATGGAGGTCATATTACGAAAGGACCAAGGAGGCGGAGACCTCAGAGCCATTGGCATTGACGGTAGATCAATGCACACCATTGTCTCGATAGGTCCCCAACTAAACGTCAGAAGGAAGTTGGCAAGACCCATCAAAAGGAGATTGAAGCAGGACGCTCTGACAGCGGATGGAAGCGAGTATGAGGAACACCTCATACCAACGGTGGAAGTCGCAGAGGACGAGGAATCCCTGTAGAGGATATGGGGATTGTGAAGGAGAAGCCTAAATCTTCACATAAATCGCATTAAAGGACTGAGATGATATTCGACTTGTATAGCTTAAAGTTGACTTTCTGCGATTGGATACTAGGTACTTCGCCTTGACATTGTTTACCTAAGCTAAGCTTATTAGTTTTGACTGCCCTGCCGCTACAGTCACTATTGCCGCAGCTGCTTTCATTGGTGGAGTAGCGGTTCACTTTTTAAAAGGTTCCATTGTTTGTCTCAAACCCAGAAGTTGAGCTTTGCTCTTTGGCAATTCTAAGGCATGACTTCATCTTTGTCGTCGTCTATGTTGGGACAATTTGAGATCGGATGAAGATTGCTGTGAGGCTGATCGGATAAACGGTAACATTCGAAAAGTATACTTTTCGGGGTTTTTATGTTAACTGAAAAATTTATTCTGTAAACACGTTAAAAAGAATACTAGATAGCCGATGTTTGCTCAGGAAAACGCAAAAGGCAAAAAGAGAGGCAAAAAACATAATTTCGTTTCGCTACACCAATGCTGTTGCGAGAGTCGGCAAATCACGAAACAGAATGTTTTTTTTTGTCTGACAACTCGTACGAGGTGTGTTCAAAAAGTATCGCGAATTTTGAATTTTCGCGGGTTACGTATATTCGAATTTCGATTTTTTTGTGGCGTTATGTTGGTACTCATGTCTCTCACTTATGCCGACAAGCTCGGCCATTTTGAATGTTCACTTAATTGTTGACAGCTGCTTTGCTTGCACGTGTTTTGGATCGTGAAAAACGAAATTAAGTGCGCGGATGCATTCCGAATGTTGACTGTGGCTTTCGGAGAAGCTACCTTGGACCGAAGCTACGTTTATCGGTGGTACAAAATGTTCTCAGAAGGCCGAGAAGATGTGAACGACGAAGAGCATGCCGGACGCCCGAGCACTTCAACAACAGACGAAAAAATTAATGAAGTGGAGAAAATGGTATTGGCCAATCGTTGAATCACCGTTAGAGAAGTTGCTGAGGACCTAAACATATTGATTGGCTCGTTCCATTCGATTTTTTTCTATGATTTGGGCATGAGACGGTTCGCCGCGAAATTCGTACCAAAATTGCTCAATTGCGACCAAAAACAGCATCGCATGAACATTGCTAATGAGATGTTAAACTCTGTCCGCGACGACCCAAATTTGCTCCAGAGGGTCATAACTGGTGACGAATCGTGGGTTTATGGTTATGACGTGGAAACCAAAGCTCAATCATCTCAATGGAAGCTGCCGCACGAACCAAGACCGAAAAAAGCGCGCAAAGTTCGGTCGAATGTGAAAGTTTTGCTGACAGTTTTCTTCGATTGCAGGGGCGTGGTGCATCATGAGTTCTTGCCAAAGGGAAGAACGGTCAATAAGGAATATTACCTGCAAGTTATGCGCAATTTGCGCGAAGCAATCCGCCAGAAACGCCCTGCTCACACATCGTTGCTTGTGCGCGATTTTTTGGCCAAAAACAACACACTAATGATGCCGCAGCCACCGTATTCCCCAGATCTGGCCCCCTGTGACTTTTTCTTGTTCCCTAAACTGAAGAGTCCCATGAAAGGACGACGTTACGCTACGCTTGACGAGATAAAGACGGCATCGAAGGAGGAGCTGAACAAGATAAAAAAAAAAATTATTTTTTGAAGTGCTTCGAAGATTGGAAAAACCGTTGGCACAAGTGTTTAATATCTCATGGGGATTACTTTGAAGGGGACAAAATAGATATTCATGAATAAATAAATAATTTTTGAAAAAACACAAAATTCGCGATACTTTTTGAACACACCTCGTATATTGGAAAAAAGCAACGAAGTATAAAAAAAAATCAATAAAAAAAAACAGGGGAAAGTTAACTTCGGCACGGCCGATGTTTTGTATACCCTTGCAGCTTCCATTGAAAAAAAAGGTTTTTCTAACTAAGACTACTTTTTGGACCTTTCTTTTCTATGGGATCTATACTATATAGATGTCTGATTTCGACCAAACTTGGTGAAATCATGGAAAAGCATAATACACTGTTAATTAAACAAAAAAGTTTTTCTCACTAGAACTTCTTTTTCGACCGATCAATCATACTGCTGCTATAGGCTATAGTCATCCGATTTTTATAAAACTTTGTAGAAATGTGTTAAAGTATATAAAACAGCGGGCGCGAGCCAGACTCGCGAGTCTGGGAGTTATTCTGCCGGCGCTCTGCCGCGACACCGACAGTGTAAACGGTCGTGTGGCGTCGGCAAGCGTCTTCGGTTTAACACGAGCGCGGTGTTTTGTTCGCTTCGCGGAATTTCGACAACGAAGCGCAAACGAAAATCAAATCAGTTGCTGTTCAGCCGCCAACGAAGCAAGGTCTCGCTGCGCAATTTATTATATGCACTGACAAAAACTACTTATAATTGTGAGGTAGCGTTTTCCAGTATGAAAAATATATTATATAAAACAAGAAACCAATTGACTGATACACATTTAGCGTGCCTTTTACGAATTAAGGAATTTAGGGGGAAATTAATTTAGATAATCTTTTGAAAGGTAAATAGTTTTTTCTTCTGTTTTTTCATATTTCCTACTTTTTTATTACTATTGTTTTGTATGTTATGTTATTTAGTCAGTATTTAATCATTTCAGCTTTAAAATATTTTTCAAGAAGCATATCATTTTGTAAAGTCTGATGTTTCCTTTTTTTTGTTTTTTCTCGTTATTGAGTAATTAATTATTATTTGTAGTTTGAATTGTTGTTATTTAGCATCGAATTATCCATTTGTTAAATCTGATGCTTGAATTTGCTTTCTTATTTATGTAATTAGTTAATTATTTCATCATTAATATATTTAGCAAGACGCAAATCATTTTGTTAAGTTTGAAGTTTGCTTTCTTTTTGCGCAGTGCAAAGCATTAAAACGTCACGCACGAAGCCATCTTCGTTTTTTTCTAACGCACACAAATGCAAGTCTTACATGTCATTGTGTTTGTGTGCCCGCCACTGATATAAAATAAGAATATGCAAATAAAAAGGACGTTTTCATTAAAAACAAAAAAGTTTTCCTCACTCGAACTAGTTTTTCGACCGATCGTTCCTATGGCAGCTATATGCTATAGTCATCCGATATCGACCAAACTTAGTGAAATCATGGGAAATGATATTAAACTAAGTAATACGTACTTTGGATGCCTTTCCATTAAAAACAAAAAAGTTTTTCTCACTAAGACTAGTTTTTCGACCGATCGTTCCTATGACAGCTATATGCTATAGTCATTCGATCCGGCCGGTTCCGTCAAATGTGCAGCGAATTTGTACCAAAAGACTTCGTGCAAAGTTTGGGGAAGATAGCTTTAAAACTGACGGAGGAGATAGCATTGAAACAGACAGACGGACAAGGCTAAATGAACTCGGCTCGTCATGCTGATCAAGAATATATGTATATACTTTATGTGGTCGGAGATGCTTTCTTCAATGCGTTACAAACATCCGCACAATTTTATAGTACCCTCTGCAAGGGTATCAAAAGAAGGAATGCTATTAAGTATCCAAACATATAGTCGGCTACTCGACCGCAGCCTCACAGCAATCTTCATCCGATTTCAAATTGTCCCAACATAGACATGCCTTAGAATTGCCAAAGAGCAAAGCTGAACTTCTGGGTTTGAGACGTCAACAATGAAACCTTTTTAAAAGTAAACCGCTACTCCAC
Source organism: Lordiphosa collinella (assembly GCA_018904265.1). NCBI lineage: Eukaryota > Metazoa > Arthropoda > Insecta > Diptera > Drosophilidae > Lordiphosa > Lordiphosa collinella. The sequence continues at coordinate 442,392 of JAEIFV010000082.1, read as the reverse complement.
CAATGAAAGCAGCTGCGGCAACTGTACCTGCAGGGCAGTCAAAACTAATGAGCTTAGCTTAGGTAAACAATGTCAATGCGAAGTACCTTGTTTCCAATCGCAGAAAGTCAACTTTAACGTTGCAGAGTTCAAGAGCAAACTCTCTTGGGTGCTATACAAGTCGCATATCATCTCAGTCCTTTAATGCGATTTATGCGAAGATTTAGGCTTCTCCTTCACAACCCCCATATAATCTACAGGGATTCCTCGTCCTCTGCGACTTCCATCGTTGGTATGAGGTGTTCCTCATACTCGCTTCCATCCGCTGTCAGAGCGTCCTGCTTCAATCTCCTTTTGATGGGTCTTGCCAACTTCCTTCTGACGTTTAGCTGGGGACCTATCGAGACAATGGTGTGCATTGATCTACCGTCAATGCCAATGGCTCTGAGGTCTCCGCCTCCTTGGTCCTTTCGTAATATGACCACCATAGTGAGAACTGTTGTAAATGTAATGAACAATCAACAAGAACCCATTCATCCGCTTTCCTTGGGAGGAAAATTGTATTGTAATGGGGCGAGTGGAAATTCTCTCTCCCATTTTACCGAGAAGTGGAACTCCCTTCCATTCGGTCAACCGTAATCGTTGCAGTCGATGACTAGAAGACCCGGCCGGAAATAGATTCCAGCGAAGCTGATGGGCGTATCCCGGCATGCCTGGAGACATCCTCCAGATAGCCCTTAGTGGTTAATATTAACCTGAGAGTATTCCTCAGGAGCCGGGTGTGGCTTTGCGGCTAGTGTGTGCGAACGCTGTGCAAAAAGTCGTAACATCTAATGAAAAGTTTTTACTTTGAAAAAACTTACACAGCCGGTCACCTTCACTGCTGTTGGCGCCAGCTTTGAAGTAATTAGCCATGAAAAATCTTCTCAAACTGATTGGGTTGGAATGGGCACTGAGGATGGATTCACCTCACTACCGCCTTTGCCATTTGCTGCTCCCTCTGCTGCGGCCCTGGACGCGCTGGGCACGCTGTTCGGGTCTACCTCGAAGGATGCTGCCTAGGAGGGAGTGCTCACCGTTCTGTCGTCCGACGTCCCGGCTGGGCATTACCGCTTCGGCGTAGCAGTTGGTGGCGTGAGGTTGATACTACCTCGCTTTGGGGCGGGGTGCGCGGTTGCCTCTCTGATGTCCCAGGTTTGGGTGTTTTCGCCATCCTGAGAGCTACCTCCGGTGTTTGCCCGTTTTTGAGGTATCGCAGGAAGCACTTTACTCGGGAGCCACGGGGACCGCGGCAATTTGGGTCGTCAAGGTCAGTCCTCTTAGTAGCAAAGAGTTCTCCTTGGAACGCTTGTCCCTAGAGGGAGGTGGCCTTTGTCCTGCAGAGGAGGTGGTCCGAGTTCCCGTTTGGGGGAGAGAATGGTCCCTCTCCGTTTCCGTATTCTTCCTTACCGCAGGGGTTCTTTAAGGACCCCGGTTGCAGGGATATCCTGCTGTACTATTACTTTTTGCTTGTCTTCATGTTTGAAGTGCCGATTCTTGGGACTTTCATATGGTCGACCAGCGGCCGAGTCTAACACGTGGCAAGGCTACATAGAACAGGCGGTCGCCACTTGCCTGAGCTTACCGTTTGAGACCGGACTATTTGTTACCCGCACCTCCAGATAGGCTGCCTCGGCACGGTCCAAGTGAGACCTTAATCCGGCCCGTGGTGAGATGATAGGGAGATGTGTGTGACTTATCAAAGGCGGCAACACAAGCGCCTTGTCGGCGTGCCACCCGCTGGCTGTCCGGGACTGCGTTTTTGCGGGGTATGCCCGATTACCTCACCTCCATAGGGAGGCCGTTCGCTATCCACAACCTGCGAATGATTGAATTTGTTTCTGTTTAATTTGTATTATGTACACAATGTATTATATTATACAATCGCCTTGGATCGGGTTTAAGAACAAGCTACAAAGAAGACCTCGGTACATCATCTGCCGAAATGATCAATGGGAGTCATATTCGAATCCCAAATGAATTTTTCGAGAATTTAACTGAACCATTGCAATAAAAAATATGTATCGAAAAGAAAGCATATTGGCATTTTTGACCATAATGTCGAACAAGACGTGAAAGTGAAAAAAAAGTAAAAATAGAATGCGATTTCAATTCGTTTTTTACTTTATTATATCTTAGCTTGCACTTTAATTAGTGCAAAAGTGAGCAGCGTGTGAAATCCTGCTTCAAAAATATTGGAAAAAAAAGCGATTCGAACGTGACCAAAAAACAAAAGAGGCTTTCGAGACCATCTATATATAGACAAAGTTAAGCGAAACCTGACAAAATTCTTAAGCCCAAATATTTTTAATATCTTCTTAATGAATTGTCCTTCGAAATGTATTTTGTTTGATTTGAAAATCTTCTGTACTTTATTAAAAAAACTAGCTGAATACGTCGCCCGGGTTCTTATGATTCTTAAGAGAGCGATTATATTCAATCTAGTGCTGGCTGCATGTCGGTATAAACGTTCTGCACCGTTCGTTCTTTTTCTCTATATGCACGTCTTTATGATAATCTAAAATCATGAATATTTGCAAATTTCGTGACTTTTTTGACCGTTTGGTTAATACCTCCTATTTACACGTCTACAATTGCCAATAGTCCAGGCTCAAATCAAAAATTTGCAAATTTCGCAATATTTTGGACCGTGTAATCTACAGCTTCCATTTACCAACGTCGGCATTGTAATATAAGCACTAAGCGCTTTCATAAATACTCCTAAGGCTATTTTGCAATATTTGCTTCGCGGGCAAGCGTTGCCCAAAGTTTAAGGGCTATCGGATGAACGGTATACTTTTTGAAATTTCGCGGTTTTATGACCATTTCCGGCCCATTTCTTCAATTTAGATACCTTCGCGGGCAAGCGTACAACCATTCCTCAAAGCTTCATCAGCTGTCCGGGCAAGCGTCAAACCACTTTCCAAAGATTTACCGAAACCGCAAATTTTCTAATTTTCGCGGTTTCTTGACAATTTTCTGCAAATTTCTTCGACTTAGAATCCCTCCCGAGCAAGCGTTCAATTCATTCCCCAAAGTCTGATTGCAATCGGATGAACGGTATAATTTTGCGAATTTCCGAATTTCGCGATTTTTGGACCTTAGGAACCTTCGCGGCCAAGCGTCTAACCATTGACCAAAATTTCGTCGCAATCGGATAAACGGTATAGTTTTCGAATTATCGCGGTTTTTGGACTATTTTCCATTCCCCATCCCGCCCATTTCTTCAAATCAGAGTCCTTCACGCGCAAGCGTCCAAACATTCTCCAAAGTTTTATAACAAAGAACATTTTGCAAATTTCGCAGTTTGTTCTACTTGGAAACCTTCCCGGGCAAGCGTCGATCAATTTCCGAAAGTTCGTAAATTTTGCAATTTTCGCTGTATTTGGACCGTTTTCCGCGGGCAAGCGTTCAACCATTCCCAAACTTTCATTTCAATCGGATGAACGGTATAATTTTGCAAATTTCGCGGTTTTTGGACCATTTCACAGAAACGAACCTACTGTGAAAAATTCGTGAAGATCGGTTCAGCGGTTTAGACGCCCATAAGGGACAAACATGCAAACATACTTTCACTTTTATATAGATGTATAGACAAGTAAGGGAGCTGAAGTCGAGTTCCCCGATAACAAAATACCCTTGATTTCGTGTGTTTTCCTTTACATACACACACACACTCACACATATAGACACTCCAGCATACACACAAACGAATGCGCGCATGCGGCCTCGTGCGATAACTGACAATGCAAGACCACCCTCTCTCCCACAAGCAAAATTGATTCGTATATAGCTTTGGTGTTTTTTGTCCGATCTTATTGATTTTTTCGGAATAGATAGATATTGGGCCTTATATGATATATATAAAGTTATAAGTCTAACTTACAGACTACAGTCTAACTTACAGACGGACATGGCTAAATCGACTCGGCTGTTAATGCTGATCAAGAATATATACTTTATAGGGTCGCAAAGACTTCCTTCTACCTGTTACATACTTTTGCACAACTTCATGATCCCCCTTTTCCCATTTTTAATGGGAACAGGGTATAAAAATGATATAAGTGTGTCGAAACATGACATGTCAAACGCAACATTTTTTCCATCAAGATATTAAGATGGTTTCTGTTTAAGGCAAAGCAAAAACTTAGAGTTAATTTCAATCACATAGTTTGCAATGGTTTGTAATGCATCGTTTTTCAACTCTTTGTACCATTACAACAATTTAAGATATTAAAAGTCAATGCAATCCATAGGCACTTTTTTAAGAAAAAACCTACAAAAAACTAAAAAAAATGAGAACAATGGTGATTGCGCGGCTGCGCGTTCAAAAATCTCGAAATTTGCTATGAAAAAAATGTAAGATTGGTTTACTTTAGTTTAATTTTTTCCCTGGGAAAATATGATTAAACTTAGTGCTTTAAACACTTTTAATTTTGTGGTCTCGGTGGACTTTTCGGTGGAAATGCTCATATGCGCCTTGTTCGACCTGCGACTGCAGCCCATCATATTGGATGGAACCGAAGCATGTTCGTTGGTTGTTCTCATGCCATGCTTAGATAGCGTTCGACAACCATTGGAACCTCCATATTCTGGGCCTATGAAGTGGTTAAACGACCAACTGATCTCGTATTTGTCGTCATAACTGATGGCAAGGAAGTAGCTGTTCAAGGGTGCGTCAGTGGGGAGGGAACAACAGACTGGAATCGACTCAAAACCACTCGTAAGGTTAGATTTGCTCCTGACCTGGTCACTGGGGAGGGACTAGCTGTGGCATCACCTGATCAAACCCATTAGGCGATAGCTGCAGCCATCTATCGATATACATGGTAAGCTATCGATACAACACGGTGCGATCGCTTACCGCCAATTCATTTTCATTATCGTCAACTCGATTTACTTTAATCCAGCGATGTCCAAAATTTGAAAAGGCAGCCACGCGTGGTTGGTAAGCCAAATTCTGCCGGCGTCGCAGTGACACACTTGCTCTTACGACTCATGTGTTCGGCTGAAGCTCAAAAGTCAAACGCGCAGTCATTGGCTGTGCTGCATTCAATGAGGAAAGACCATAAAGCGCATGATTTTTACACTACCGGAAAAACCGAAAAAAATGTTTGATCTCAATTGTGAAAATGAATTATTTTTCATTGAGAATATGGATGGTAACGCTCAATGTTTATTGTGCCATTACGTTGGAAATCGATTTACCTTTGATGTTATTAAAAGGCACTACCAACTTTGCCACGGGGGCTATAATGAAATAAAGGGGAGGGAGAGAGATAAAAAAAATTGTATTTTTTTTATTTTTATTTTTTCTGTGTAAAGCAGTAAAACGTCATGTTGCCTTCGTCTTTTGCTGCTTCGCTCACAAGCGCAACGCTTTCATTGTGTGAGTTTGGACACCTCTGCTTTAATCCATTCATTTAGCGTGTAATATTATTATTAAATAAAGCAAGTTACTAAAGATAACTAAATGGTCACAGAAAAGGCGCAATTTACTTGTCAACTTTTGTAATCACTAAGGCCCTCCATAAACCACACAAATTTTTGCGCAAAATTCACACGTATTTAGCCCATACACTACGCCAGAATTTGCACAAATTTCAGTTCAAAGCAAGCACTTCTTCTTCTTTTTCCAACAACTTTCTGCGAACTAAGCAGAATTTGCGCAAATCGCACACTCACCACACAAAACATTGCGCAAAGAACCCAAAAAATCAAAACGTTTTTGATTTCGGTCTCGATTTGCGCAAATGCGTGCGTGTGACGCATACACTCATATTTCACTAACTCACATAAGCGCTTTGCGCAAATATTTGTGCGGTGTATGGGCGCTTAAGCAAAAATAAAATTCTTGTATGAAAATCATGTATGACGTTTATTTATATAAATTACTTAACGGGTGACAGCTAAAAATCTGCACACACTTTGAGAGAGCGAACCCTTAGCTGAGCTTTACATAAAAGCTTCGGGATGACATTTCTTTGAGAAGTAATCGCCATCATGCCGTCCGAGCAAGAACGTCTTCGTGGTCGCGTTGTAAAATTCTACGAAATGCACGCTGACAAAGGTAAAGTGCTAACAGTAAAACATTTTACCCAAGAGGGCAAGTCAAAACGCTCTATTTATAGTATTTTGCAACGGAAAATAATAAGAAGAGAAGTTGGAAGTGGCCGGAAAGCAAACATTATGACCGGCCAAGCTGTCAGAAAGTTAGCCCAACTTTTTAACAACAAAGACAACATAAGTCAACGAGATGCAGCCAGAAATTTAATTGCGGGTAACAACACATCAGTAAAGTGCTGAAAAAGAATAATATTGTTGCCATACGTAAGCAAAGAGCACCAAGTTACATGCCTGACCAAATACAAACGGTCAAATCTCAATGTCGGTGGATGTGCAACCAATACCGCCTTTTTGCCAATTTTCCTTTTGTACCAAAGGAACGGAACCCAACAAACATGCCGCAGTGTCTTCCAATTGAAGTTTTTTTGGAAGTCTGAGTGCTGCAGTTTACAAAAACAACTGGAAGGCCAAAAATATCAAAGAACTGACCAACAGGAATCGCTTATGTATCCGGAAAAACGACACCAAGGTCGTACAGGCAGCCTGCGGAGACATTTTCCGGAAGCTACGTCGAGTGGCTGATAACAGTCCTTTCAACCAAATCCATTGATGCAATTCTTTTGTATATGTAGACACAAATAAATAAACTGTCAAATTTTCAAATTTTAAAGTTTCTCCAGTTTAAAATGCCGCCATAACCACAATTCTCAGCGGATCTTTTTGAAAATTTGACAGTTTAGTTTATTTCACCCGTGATGCCAGGGTTTAAAAACTTGAACTTTTCTTTATTTTTTATTGGCGGATCTTAATTGGAATGGAGCGCCTCTTGTTTTTATTTGAAGAGATTGGTAGCACTAGCAATCCGAACGAAACCAAATCTAAAACCAAAGCTAAATCAGCATCAAAGCTGATTTCGGTAAACCTCAGTCAAATCTAAACCGATTTTAGAAATATCAATTTGTGTGTAGGATTTCCATCCATCTTAAAAATCGAAAACGAGATCCAATCCGGTTCATACTAGAATCGATAATTATAATTACTACTAGCTGAATACCCGGCGTCGCCCGGGCTCTTATGATTCTTAAGAGAGCGATTATATTCAATCTAGTGCAGGCTGCATGTCGGTATAAACATTTTGGACCGTTCGATCTTTTTTTCTATATAAACGTCTTCATGATAATCTAAAATCAAGAATATTTTGCTAATTTCGTGACTTTTTTGACCGTTTGGTTAATACTTCCTATTTACCCGTCTACAATTGCTGTCTATCAAATCTTGACAATAAACCGGCCTCAAATCAAAAATTAGCAAAATTTCGCAATATTTTGGACCGTGTAATCTACAGCTTCCATTTACCGACGCCGGCATTGTAATAAAAGCACTAAGCGCTTTCATGGATGAATGGTAAAGTTTTTTAATTATCGCGGTTTTTTGACTATTTTCCGCCCATTTCTTGAAATCAGAATCCTCCAAAGTTTTATAACAAACGAACATTTTGCAAATTTCGCGGTTTCTTCAACTTGGAAAACTTCCTGGGCAAGCGTCGATCAATTTCCCAAAGTTTTTGCGAAAACTTAAATTTAGCAATTTTCGCGGTTTTTGGACCGTTTTCCGCAAATTTTTCAACTTAGAAGCCTTCCCGGGCAAGCGTTCAACCATTCCCACATTTTCGTTGCAATCGGATAATTTCGGTTTTTGGACCATTTCACAGCCATGAGACATAGCCTATGACACTTTCCTGATCGACATGAACTTGCTGTGAAAAATTCGTGAAGATCGGTTCAGCGGTTTAGACGCCCATAAGGGACAAACATAAAAACATACAGACATACAAATATACAAACATACAAACTTACAAACATACTTTCACTTTTATATAGATAAAGTATGCGTAAATATTAGAATTTCTGAAAATGAAAAATTAAAAGGTTTGGAAGAAAATAAGCGAAGGCGGGTGTAAAGCCAGTTGTACACTAAAATTTATCATTTATTTTTCTTAAAATACACTCTAAACCATTAACTTATTCTATAAACTGTACTTAAATTCCACTCGTAGTATACATTGGGGAATCTGCTTGCCGAATAACAATTTAATTTTCCACTGTTAGGGTGAGTACTGAGAACGTTTGAATTTTCCTTTAGCTGTCAAATTTCATATAAAACAAGTAAGGGAGCTGTAGTCGAGTGCTCCGACTCCAAAATACCCTGTTCCCTTGATTTCGTATGTATTCATTTGCATACACACAAACTCTCTTATACACATAAGTGTATAAAAGTATTTTGAAAATTGGCACCTGGGCTGGCTCGGCTGTTGTGGGTGGTGTGCATTCTGCGGTCAAAGCGTATCCTCACCTAAAAGGTGAGTACTGAGAACGCTCGAATTTTCCTTCAAGAAATTTACTAGATATTCCTTTTTTTGCTTTGTTTCTAAGTTTTAAACAACAAAATCAGTCAAGGAAAAATTTTTCTTAAGTAAGTACTGGGAACGTTCGAATTTTCCTTCAAGAAATTTACTAGATATTCCTTTTTCACCTGATGGAGGCCGAAAATAATACACAACAGCCGTGTATTTCTTTGTTTCTGAGTTCTAAACAACAAAATCAGGCAAGGAAAAATATCCTTAAGTAATTTTTTTATATGGAATTTGACGGCTAACGGAAAATTTGAAGGTTCTCTGTACTCACCCTTGCCTGTAAATGTACATAGTTGTACATATAAACCATAATATACATATTGCAAGAATAAATATTTTAATTGAAGATTCGGCTTGTGGCATCCTGAAATAAATATTACAATAAAATATACTTAAAGTTTAAAAATAAACATTATAAATAAATATTATAAACATTATAAACATTTTCATGCATCATGTACTTGCGCAAAAACTATTATTCTTTATAAATAAATAGTTAGATAAACTACTTAATATACGTTAATTTAAGGGAATTAAACTTAAATTGCAGTTTTGGGTTTAATCCATTAAAACTTGCTGAATTCAGCTCAAGGGAATTTTCAAGGGGAAATTGAAACCGGGTTCAAAGTCCTGGGATATGTATTATCATGTATAGAATTAGCGCATTCAACTATGAGCAAGATCCTTTACTTTTAATTGTCACACCTGAAAAACAAAGAATATTTAAATGTTTTAAGAATTATTTAAGAATGTGATAGATTCAAATTGTTATTATAATTAGCAACAGCCAGAATCTGGTAGCGCTGTTAACAAAAATTTATATTGGACATTATCTTAGTTGGGGTGAGGCTTAAGGGGGTGTGGGGCGGGGGGCTGGGTCCACAATTCATAATACTAAAGAAAAAGTAAAAGCTTTTATTTGCAGTTTGTATTAAAAAGTTATAAGGTGTGTTGTTCTCGCCAGCAGTGAGAGACAGACCTACATACTTTAGAATAATAACACAGTTCAACAAATATTGGGTCATCTCTGGAACTCGAATGAGTTCATCGACAGAGGATTTTAGTCTAAATCCAAGCCAATTATCAGAATTTCTCAAGCACGTCGAGTTGTTGAGAAATCAATGGTCAAAGTTGTTAAAAGCAGTGTTTAAAAAACTGCAATAAGTTTCATTTTCTCTGCTTTTGACTTGCTGCTGCTTCTGAGAAAAATCAGAAGTCGCTGTCGAAGCAAGCAATCAAACTGATTTCTGACAAAAAAACAAAAAACGCCAGTAGTTGTCGGTTAACGTTTCTTTGCTTTTTGCTTTTCACTGCTTGCGATCAGCAGATCAAGTCGAAGCTGCTGCGTCGGCTCAGCCACGGCAGCAGCAGCAAGCGCTCTGCTTTTGAAATTCGTCAAAATCAAAAGCGAGACTGAATTTGCTCGCCAATTTTGGTCAGCAGCAGCAGTCGTTAAATAAAATATGCCACCAAAAAAAATTATAACAATAAAAAAGTATAACGAGAGTAGGGCTTTCGAGTAACGAGCTGTGCAAACGTACAAAATCAAAAACATTGAAATATGTTTATGTGCGAAGGGTAATGTTCGGCGAGTGTGTGTGAGCGGACGGCTAACATTTTTGTGACTGCAATAGGTAAATTGCAGAAAAACAAATAGACAAAAATGTCTGGTCCGCCGACGTGACGCATCGGAAGAGCATAATTACATAATAAAGGAGCGACGGGTCTGCTGTCTGCGCTTGCTAAAGCAGAGTCATGGTATAATTATACTAGGTAGGGTCAAGATTTTTTTTGAGTACTAAGCATTTGTCAAGAGCGCGAGAGAGAGTGGGAGAGTGAGAGAGAGAGTGCGTGCTCGAGCCAGCGGCGCACATGGACGCACATTTTTGTGCTTGTGTGTGTGTCTAAAAAAAGGGTTTTCAGAATAACAAACACTTAAACCAGAGGCAGGCAAGAAATACATTCACATTTTTGCATTGGTGTGTGTGAGAGCAGCGCAAAAACTTCTCTCTTTTCCAGTAGCAACGACTGCGGCGCGAACACGTAACGCAGCGGAGCTTTAACAGTTTATACCGTGTGTGTGGAAGCAGCGCTGCTTTGAGATTTTTCGTATGCACGCCAGATAGCAAGCTGCCGGCCCCTGATTTAAACAAACAAACCAATTTAAGTGGTAAATATTCATTGAAACTATTTGAATATTATTAATATTAAAGCTAGAATTGAACATGCCGATGCTTTTACATACATACGAAAGTATGTACGAGGTGTGTTCAAAAAGTATCGCGAATTTTGAATTTTCGTGGGTTACGTATATTCGAATTTCGATTTTTTTGTGGCGTTATGTTGGTACTCATGTCTCTCACTTATGCCGACAAGCTCGGCCATTTTGAATGTTCACTTAATTGTTGACAGCTGCTTTGCTTGCACGTGTTTTGGATCGTCTTCGATTTTTACCTGTTCAAAAAATGACAAAGAACCTGATTTTGTGAAAAACGAAATTAAGTGCGCGGATGCATTCCGAATGTTGACTGTGGCATACGGAGAAGCTACCTTGGACCGAAGCAACGTTTATCGGTGGTACAAAATGTTCTCCAGAAGGCCGAGAAGATGTGAACGACGAAGCGGCCGGACGCCCGAGCACTTCAACAATAGACGAAAAATAAGGTGGAGAAATGGTATTGGCCAATCGTCGATTCACCGTTAGAGAAGTTGCTGAGGACCTAAACATATCGATTGGCTCGTGCCATTCCATTTTTATCAATGATTTGGGCATGGGACGGGTCGCCGCGAAATTCGTAATTGCTCAATTGCGACAAAAACAGCATCGCATGAACCTTGAGATGTTAAACTCCGCGACGACCCAAATTTGCTTCAGAGGGTCATAACTGGTGACGAATCGGGTTTATGGTTATGACGTGGAAACCAAAGCTCAATCATCTCAATGGAAGCTGCCACGAACCAAGACCGAAAAAAGCGCGCCAAGTTCGGTCGAATGTGAAAGTTTTGCTGACAGTTTTCTTCGATTGCAGGGGCGTGGTGCATCATGAGTTCTTGCCAAGGGAAGACGGCAAAGGTTGCATTTGCGCGAAGCAATCCGAAACGCCGGATTTGTGGAAGAATAAAAATTGGCTTTTGCACCACGATAACGCCCCTGCTCACACATCGTTGCTTGTGCGCGACTTTTTGGCCAAAAACAACACACTAATGATTCCCCAGATCTGGCCCCCTGTGACTTTTTCTTGTTCCCTAAACTGAAGAGGCCCATGAAAGGACGACGTTACGCTACGCTTGACGAGATAAAGACGGCATCGAAGGAGGAGCTGAACAAGATAAAAAAATGATTTTTTGAAGTGCTTCGAAGATTGGAAAAACCGTTGGCACAAGTGTATAATATCTCATGGGGATTACTTTGAAGGGGACAAAATAGATATTCATGAATAAATAAATAATTTTTGAAAAAACACAAAATTCGCGATACTTTTTGAACACACCTCGTATACATTTTCTGTTGTAAGGCAACAACACAAAACGTACACAGTTAAGTATGTATTCATTCTTTGCTGCATGCTTACGCAAGACACTGAACATTATGAGTAGCGATCGGATGACAGACTTCGTTATACCACCACCCCTCTCCCCGTTACCCCTTGCTTGTGGTTTGGGGGGGGTGGGGAGGCCCCCCCGTTTGCGTTTTTCCGCTGGACAACAACAAAAAAAAACAGAAACGTTCAACAACAACTACTGACGTTTTGTCAGAAATCAGTTTGTGTGCTATGCTTCGACAGCGCTTCAGATTTTTCTCAGAAGCAGAGGCAAAAGCAAAATTCATAATGAACAGTTGAAAAAAGTAAAAATTTTGCGACTTTTGCTGCTTTGACTGAAGCAATTTAAACACTGGTTAAAAGTGCAAAAAATTACACTTTTTAAGAAATTTATTAAAAAGGAATCTTAAGCGGAATAATGCGGTTGAAAATGGAAAACAAGTATGTATCAGGCAGAAAGAGCATCTCCGAACCCATAAAGTATATGTATTCTTGATCAGCATCAGCGGCCGAGTCAATATAGCCATGTCCGTCTGTCCGTTCGTCTGTCCTTGTGTACAAACAGATTTCGGAGATGGTAAGATATAGAGGATTGACATGTATGGGACATATGCTTCTTATACTTGCAGGCAGATTATGTTTGTTTTCAATTTTTGCCACGCCCCCTCCCGCACCCGCAAATAGGAAAAAACGTTATATCTCCCACAATTTTATAGATAGAAGATTCGTAAATTCTGGACATATTTAGTAATCAGGATTATTTATCGATCCGCCAAAGGAATGGAAAAGATCGGATGAGCGATAACCGAGTTATAAAGAAAACAAACAATTATGGGCAGCACCGGTCGCACTTTACAGGTACAGGTATATTATAGTAGGGCTTGACCGTACATGCTCAGTACTACGGATTCCGTAGTCTCTACCAATGTCATCTATTCGCTCCCACACGGTCACTGGAGGGGGAATACTGTGGCGGCTCTGGCCATACTTATCACGATGATCACAAACAATCTATCCATGACTATCGCATCTCTTCATTCAGCGAACAGTTTCAGTAGTGTGTGCAACTTCCAAATTATGTGAAACTAGTAAAGCTAATAAACAAAGTTAAAGTCGGTCCAACCCTACAGCAAAATAGTCTCCGAGACTTAGGTGTTCATACAGACAGTCGGACATGGCAAATTTCGAGTCGACGGTTGCTGCTGATCAAGAATATGTATACTTTATGGGGTCGAAGATGCTTCATTTTTTTGCAGTTTATTGGTGTTTTTCCTAGCACGACAAGAATTAATCTTATAAGTTATTGTGCTAGTCTGCCTGTTATAGGCTATTCACACTGAGCACATCTTTCATCCAACATCCCAAATCCTAAGCTTAAATTCTTAATAACTATTTGTTAGTATTAATATTTAAAATTTTGTCTATTTGTTAATTGAATCAGTGTCATAGAAATATGTTACAAATTTGACAAAATTTGAAAGGAAACATTTTTATGACTCATGATTTTGATGAAAGATGTTAGATGTGCTCATTGTAAATAGACTATAAAATTACATTTGCACGACTTTAGTATACCCTTTTTACTCAACGAGGAACAGGTATAAAAATGAGTTTACATAGGATTAAATTTGCAAATATTTAAAGTAAACGTCCTGCTTTTCAAAAATATCAGGTAAAATTTGAATTCGGAGGCAAATTTTGGATAAAAATTTCATTTTTAGTGCGTCCAATGCAAAACTTTTGACCTAGTGAGAGTCATCCGACGTAAAATTTGGGTTATTTGACCAAATGCAGAAGTATTTTTTATCCGATTTTGATAAGCGAGAGTAAAAATGGTCGTATTCAGCAGATAAATCCGATTTTCGATTATTGATTTATGAATACCGATTTTAAGCGTTAAAAACAGTGATTGCCGATTGCGACTGATAAATTTGGTATTCATGATTGGTGAGACAGTTTATAGAGTGTATGGCCAACTGCTAACGCCAAAATTGAGAATAAGCTGCCGAACTTACAGGTTTATACTGTGTCACAGAGTGTCACAATGTCACAGCTCTATACGAATTTGACATTGTGACACTAAAATGTGACACTCTGTGACGCAGTATAAACCCAGCATTAGAAGCCATCAAAAATTGTGACAATGTATTTTTGACTAAATGCAATAAGTCAGAGAATAACCTAAACTAAGCATTCAGTGTCATTCAACAGAGAATCAACAGAAATTGCAAGTCGTAAGTCAGTTATCGTAAATCGGATTTGTCTGCTGAATACGCCCAATGTTCGTAGGAGTAATCTCCATCTTCTCAATAGCTAAGACCGGAGAAATTTTTATGGAAAGACGGAAAAAAACTTAATGAAAGGCAGCAAGAGCTTGAAAAATCATAAAACTTTTTACAAAAATCCAACTTTGAAGTGCTACAACTTCGTCATTTATGATTGGATTTTTAAAAAACCGGCGTTTTGCATAAGGATAATTTTGATATCTTCTACTTTCCACATATCTGAGAGCAGATTTGAATTCAGCTTACATAAGGCTCAATCAAAGACCAATATAATCTCTAAGATCCAGAACTGCTTACAATCGTGTTGCAATATGCAAGCATTCTTTTTGGTGGCTGTTGTTGAGTTGATAGAATGCGCTTGCTTGTGTGAGTAAACACAACGAACAATGCGTACATGAGCTGTAGAAAACGATTACATGCAGGCAGATTAACAACCCTGCGGTTCTAAAGACCAGTCCAGGCCTAGCCCTTTGACTAGTCCGTATGGGTCACCCCTCGTACACGGGCATAACATTTCAATGCAATATTCCTATTCCATTTTATTAGGGCTTGTCATTTGAGCGAACGTCTCCGCCGCCTTGCATCAAGCAGTACAGGCTGTACCTAGGCCATAGAAGATAGTTCAGCTTAAGCACAGAATATAAAATATGCAAGTATATAAAATTGCAAATTAAATAATAAAAACCAAACAAAACACACTCGCCAAAAGTGACGAGGCAAAACTTTAAGTCAGGGTTCCCCAATAAGAGAGGCCAGCATTCGGTGTGAATTGCCGAATGTGCTCGGCCTCCCGGGGCATGGCTGGGGAACACTGCTCTAAGTTGAGTAGAAACTTTTGCCACAAAAAAAAGGAGAGCACAAAACAAAAAGAACAACACAGAGCCGACTGTACTTGTTGTTTGTGTATACTCATCTCTCATTTAGGATTTTCCAAGCTTCTAAGAAAAAACAAAGCGTTGCGTCGGCAATTCGTTTTTTCAACAAACGGTTGGCCGCCGTTGCATCAAAACAGTTTCCAATCATGTGGGCAAATGTTTTTTTTAAAGAGAGTCTTCCGACGTTGCATCAGCATTGATTGCCAAGAATCCGCGTGTTTGAGCGCGCTGCTTTAAGATTTTCCTATACACGCCAGAGGAGCTGCGGCTGCTCTAGAGCTGGGTCCCAAGAGGGGGAGAATGTGGAATGTATTGTGTGCCTTGCCTGCGCAAAATTGGGAAAGTCAGGGATTAGTAGGCGATTGTGGGACTTGCGGCAAAAAGAGTAATTGTTTTAAAAATGTTCTTGATTATCGTTTTGTGTGAATGGCACTACGCAAAACTATGAGTAAGAGCGTGATTAGTGGGCTATTGTTGAATTTGCGCTAAAATGGGTTATTGTTGTAAGAATATTTAGGTTTATTATGGACTATTTATAGACTTCAATATTGCATCTATTTCTTTATCTCCCGGATAACATTTAATACGTAAAAGATCTTCTAAATGGCTGTTACTTAGTCTATTTCACATCGAGTGCTTAATTATTTTCATGGTAGAAAATGTAGATTCACAAATATAAGTCGTTGTAAACATCGAACAAAGTTTTAACGTTGCCTTTTTTGTGGATGGATATATTTGGTATTGAGATTTCTTTCCAAAAATCAATTCCGGTACCTAGGATCAACATTATATCATCTTTCATTGCGTTGATTTCTTTTTTAATATCCTCGGGAAATGAAGAGTTTTCAGTTTCAAGGGGATTATTGAAAATTGAAATTAGCCAGTCGATTTGGTTTAAGTCCTCAAATCTTTCATCAATTTCGGTTGAAAGTGTATTAACTGCATCTGCATACTCTTCCAATCGGCTATTGTTGGGGTGTAGTTTAAAATGATGTTCGGTTCTATTAAGATTTGACAGATCTTTATTTTTTACTTGTGATTTAACCAATTTTCTTTCTCTAAGAAAGATTTAACTTCTTCGAAAATTATAAAGACGTTCTAGACTTTTAAAAAATAAATGAATCATAAAAATCTAAAGAAATATGCAGAGTAGCCATAGTAGTTTTTTTGCAATGTAGCCCGTAGGCAAAGCGCCGTCAATGTGCTAGACTCGACGCACAGACTGCGACTGACAAATTTTGTTCTCTCTGCCAGTCAGTGAGACGACTTTGGCATGCCTTCGACTGCCTATACATGTGAGTTGCCGAAAGTGTTCGCCCCCCCCGGGGCATGGCTGGGGAACACTGCTCTAGATCGCTCTCTCTCTGGCTTTTGAACAAAATTTCAAGAGAGCCTGGTGCAAAAAAATTAGAGATTATATTGGCTAACACAGTTTCGGAAAATCGCTTTTAAAGTTTCAAATCACTGTACATTTACCTGAATCATCTCTACATGTGTGCGTGTAACTTTGAAAACATTTCGCAGATTGACTTTACATTTTTTGGGTGTGTTTGTACCCAAATATGAGTTCATTAGAGCGGACCTTAAAACGAGAAAATGGAAAAAAGTAGTTCTCGGCATTCCCAATGCTAATATTTGTATAGTAATTAATAATTGTCAAAACCAAGAAAAATTTTATTTTAATTTTGATGGGCGTGCCATGGCTTCAAAGTGTTTGAAAAAACTACTACGACACGTAAACAAAACACAAGTTTTTACAACGAAAACATTAGTTCAATTCCATTGTTGTCATTTTCTGACATTAAAGTTTTTTGGAAATATGGCAGAAGAGACTTCTGTGTTTTGGGTCGGCTTATTAAAACCAGTTTTCGATAGTGTGTGTCCCTTGCCAACGAAAAGGTGTGTGCTATCTGCATTTTTAAACGGCACAAGATGCAAAAAATCTTTCAGTTAAGGGGAGATTCTCCATGTGCAAAAATTTTTTTTTGATTTTTTTTTTTTTTTTTTTGCGTTTTTGTATAGCCTGGATATTTAAGAATATCGTCCAAAAAGTATTTTTTGAAATTCGAAATACTTTAGAAGATATAGCCCTTTTAATGACCAAAAGTGACCCAATTTGCCAAGCAACTGAAAACTTTAAACGCATTTATCTCGAAACCACGTTTTACAAAATGGCGGCCATGATATCTCCAGTTCCATTGAACCGATTTTGATGAAACTAAGTGCAATCGACGCAAAGTTGTCACCATTTTGGTCTGAACCTCAATCATAGTTTTAAAACATTCTGTACTATCTTTTTTATACCCTTGCAGAGGGTATTATAAAATTGTCCGGATGTTTGTAACGCATAGAAAGAAGCTTCTGCGACCACATAAAGTATATATATTCTTGATCAGCATCACGAGCTGAGTTGATTTAGCCTTGTCCGTCTGTCCGTCTCTTTCTATGCTGTCTCCTCTGTCACTTTTAAAGCTATCCTCACCAAACTTGGCCCGAAGTCTTTTGGTACAAATACGCTACACATTTGTCTGAACCTTCCGGATCGGATGACTATAGCATATGGCTGTCATAGGAACGATCGGTCGAAGAACTAGTTCTAGTGAGAAAAACTTTTTTGTTGGAATTCCTAAGGCTTTTGAGAGAATTATAACATCTCAACTGCAACATTTATGTAGTTCCATTATCTCACCCTTCCAACATGGATTTGTGAAGCGTAGATCTACTACCACTAACCTTTTAGAATTCACATTTTCAGTGATCAAAGGGTTCATAGGTAAGATGCAGACACATTTATACTAATTTTAGTACGGCTTTTTGATTCTGTTAATTAATTACTAGTACCCAAAAAGTTCTATTTTGTAATTCATATTCTAAGTGCATCCAGGTTACTTCTGGAGTTCCTCAAGCTAGTCACTTGGTTTCATTGCTTTTTACTATCTTTATCAATGATATTCCTTCAGACTTGGCTCACTCTCGGGTTCGTATGTACGCCGATAATGTGAAAATTTGTTTAACATATAATGATACGATATCCTGCTATAATTTGCAAGTTGACTTGGAAGCATTTCACTCTTGGTGTCAAGATAATCTTCTAAACCTTAACAGTTTGAAGTGTAAGGTTATGACATTGCACAGAAGCTTACCAAAATTAGCCACTTACATGTATGGGAGATGACCGCGGCTTGGAAAGTTGATGATTGGGGATTGATGTGGTTGCCAGGGCGATCTCCTATATCTTGAGTGTTTTATATGCCAATTAAAACACGAAGCTTAATAATTAACTTGAACTTTATTTAATTTTAAAGAGGAAAAAATGGCGGGCCGTTTGCGTGGTGGTTGTAGCTACTCCCTATGCTTAGTGTTACCGTTCACGGATAGGCTGAAAAAGTTACAAAAAATTTCGGCCACCATAGCGCTACAAGAAGTGTATATCGAGGTTGCCACAGTACTCCCTCCTAGACTTCATGTTGCAAATGTCTGTGGTGTTTCTGGCTGCGTTGTCTAAAGGTGCCAGAATCAGTAGCGATGCTGGTTGGTGAAGGCGGACTATTGATACCTTGGTATCGTGACCGTTGACTGATATGGTGAAATATTTGGATTTTTGTTATTTTACTTCAAATGGTCCATCGTAAGGCTACTGAAGCGAACCGCGTACCGTGTCGTTGCTCAGGACCACTTGATTGGGCTGTAGCGATTTGATTGTAGTCGATGATGTTAGCTTCCAAAGCTGCGACGCGAGATAGGGCATCGGCTGTTGTATTTTCAATGCCAGCTACATGCAATATTGATGTTGTGAATTGACCAATAACGTCTAGCTGTCGAAGTTGCCGTGGAGAAGCTTTTTCAGGTTTCTGGGCAAAAGCATATACCAATGGTTTGTGGTCTGTGCGGACATCAAATAATCTTCCTTCAAGCATGTAGCGGAAATGTTTGATGCTGAGATATATAGCCAATAGCTCTCGATCGTAGGTGCTATACTTGCGTTGTGCGTCCGTAAGTTTGATGCTGGAAAATCCCATTGGCTGGAATTCGTGGTCCACGATTTGATGCAGGACAGCACCGACTGCCATGTCACTTGCTGAGCGAAAAGGTGGGCCGTTGGAGCTGGATGAACTAACAGTGTTGCTTTTGCCAGCGAAAGTTTGCATTCATCGAAGAGTCCAGCTAATCGGAGTGGTGTCGTTTTTTTTATTGCCCTATTTACCTATCAACGATTGCCGTCTATCAAATCTTCACAATAATCCAGGCTCAAATCAAAAACTTCCAAATTTTGCAATGTTTTAATCCGTGTAATCTACAGCTTCCATTTACCAATGCATGCATTGTAATATAAGCACTAAGCGCTCTCATAAATACTTATAAGGTTATTTTGCAAATTACGCTATTTGGACCTTAGTATCCTTTCCGGGCAAGCGTCGCACAGTGCGGCCTCTGCCCGAGCTCTGCCGCAAAAATCAATTTTTTGACTGAAGCGATTGACAAAAGAAGTTAACTTTTTGCTAAAGTTATATTCCAAATTAACCGATCCGAACTTATTTGGACATCGTGTAACAAATGTGGGAGATATAGCTTCTCAAAGTGTTCCTTTTTTTTCATGACTGCAAGGAAAACTATACCACCTTTCATTGTCTTTTTGGCCTTTTATAAAAAGTATGTTTGTTCTTAATAAAAGAAAAGAAATCAACGTTAAACGGTGGTTTACTTTTTTAAATAGCGCCATTTGGAAAATACTCTACATTTGACGCGTTTTTCAACTTTGGTAGACTCCCACAAAAAAAGTTTCAAAAAGTTTTTGATGTCATTTCTTAGATATCCTAAGGTAATCAATTATCTATCTAAATTGAGTAAAATTGGTTGCGCTGGTTTGCGTTTGCGGAAGTTATGGCAACAAAACTGACCTAACCTCGAAAAAAAGGCGCGTCGCGGTAAAAGAAGTCGAACGCGTGTAGAGATGTTACTCAAAAACTTGTTTACTATAAATTCTTTCCTGCTACCAATTAATAAGATCAAAATATGCATATAGAATGAAAAAAAAATTTTTTGACAAAGTTTTTCAAAAAATTTTTTTTTAACAAAAAATTAAAAAAAAATTTGTTTTCTTTTTTTTTACTAATTATGATCAGAATGAGTACTTAAAAAATATATTTTAACCTTTTGATTTTAATTTTACAGATTCTTATAAAAATCCTCAAATTTGACAAAAAAATCAAAAGTTTGAGATTCACGATTTAATTACGCCCTGATTTATGGGCGTAAGCTTAGGAACTTTACATCAAAAAAATCTTTGAAGTTTGCAGATTATAACGAAAAAAATGAATAACTCATATAGTTCAAGAGATATGATTTTTGCAACGTGTTATGGGAAAAGGCCCCACTGTGCGTCGATCCATTACCCTTAACCCCAAACATTTTAATATTTCGCCTTCTGAGGGGGGTGAACTATTGGCAAAAAAATCAGACTGCACTTTTGGTTTTTGGTCCCTACCTTTACTAGACAATTACCGTTATAGTATCTGCTTTAACACAGATTTGTCGAGTTAATTAATGAAATTATCTTAATTAAAAAAATTAACCATACACTTTAACAGATATAGACCAAATGTTGGTAGGAGTATATTATCCCCAGCTAAAGTTTGATTTGGATTACTTACTGATGTTTAAGCAAGACGAATAACACTCAAGTTGAGTTTCTCCTGTGTACATATATCCATCTGATCCGCAAACTATTTCGTCATTCTCATCATAAACATTTGCGCAGATTTTCTCACAGTAACTTTCAGGGTCCTGTGAATTAGCTGTAGCTGTAGAAACATTTCCAGTTTGTAAAGATGCATCCTCGTTGGGTCGCTGCGAAATTGGATGAAAATAATTGCACTTTAGCATAAATATTTATAATCTATTCATAGACAAAACAGAATTTCAAAAGTTTAGTTCCTAAAGAAAATTCGAGCTACGAACGTGTCACATTTGTGTCACATTCGGGGGTGTCCTGGAAATCTCTAAAGATTTTGCCTTCGGTGGGTTTGCAAATCGCTCGAAAAAACCCGTCGCAAAGTAAAAATTAACCAACGGAAATATTTGATTTTAGTGCATTTTGCAATTGTTTATTTTTTCTTTAATTGACTTGTTCAATACCGATGCACGGGTTCTCGCTTGCAGTTCTTGGTCGGTTTTCATTCTCGCTTCTCTCCCGATGCACGGGTTCTCATATGAAGCATCCATTCTCGCTTCTCGTTGCTTTCCGATGCACGGGATCTCTTATGAAGTTCTCGGTCTTGTTGCTCGTTCGCTTCCGATGAACGGGCTCTCGTATGCATTTCTCGGTCAGTTTTCAATCTTGCATCACGTTGCTCGTTTGTTTCTGAAGCTCGTTCTGCCTTTTTCTTTTGTGCTTGAGACGTAGAACGACCAATCGAACGTTTTTTGGGAGGCATAACTGCACAAAAATTGATTTTTATGATTGATTTTACAAATGTTGAGCGTTGATCAGAAATAAATATTTCAAATTTTTTCCACAAAAAAGTCACACTCCCACTCTAAGAGACGCTCTAAGAGGCAGAGAAACATTCATTATTAGATTATATCCCTTATTATATCGGAAATTTGACAAACCTCGCGGTTTTTTTGACCATTTTACGCTCATTTCTTCAACTTAAAAACCTTTCAGGGCAAGCGTATAACCAATCCCTAAAATTTCATTACAATCGGATGGTCGGCATAATTTAGCTAATTTCGTGGTTTTTGGACCATTACTCGGCCATTTTTTCAACTTGATCATTAGATAATCAAATTTCGCGGTTTTTGGAACTTAGAAACCATCACCGGTAAGCGTCCGACCATTCCTCAAAGTTTGTTCTTAATGATCGGTACAACTTTGCAAATTTCACGCTTGTGGACCATTTCCACCCCATTTCTTCATCCTAGAAATTTTCGCGGGCAAGCGTCCAACCATTCCCCAAAGTTTTATCGCTATTGAATGAACGGTATTATTTTTTAAACTTCGCGGTTTTCGCATCATTTTTCGCTCATTGCTTTAACTCAGAATCTTCTCGGGCAAGCGTCCAACAAGGCACAAAAGTTTCATCGCAATCGGAAATTTTGCAAATTTCGCGGTTCTTGGACCATCATTTTTTCAACTTAGAAACCTTCCAGGGCACTTAGAAACCTTCCGTAAAGATTCATTACAATCGGATGAACGGCATAATTTTGCTTATTTCCCGGTTTTTTACCATTTCCCGGCGTTGCCCGGGTCCTTATGATTCTTATGACATCGATTATATTCAAGCTAGTGCTGGCTGCAAATCGATATAAGCATTTTGGACCGTTCGATCTTTTCCTCTATTTACCTGTCTTCATGATAATCTAAACTCATGAATATTTTGCAAAATTTGGTTACTTTTTTGACCGTTTGGTTTATACCTCCTATTTAACCGTCTACATTTGCCCTCTATCAAATCTTCACAATAATCCAGGCTCAAATCATAAAATTGCAATTTTCGCAATATTTTGGACCGTGTAATCTACAGCTTCCATTTACCAACGTCTGCATTGAGATATAAACATAAAGCGTTTTCATAAATACTCACGATTTTCGCGATTTTTTGACCTTAGAACACTTCGCGGGCAAGCGTCCAACCATTACCCAAAGTTTCATCGCATTCGGATAAGCGGATTCGGATAGTTTTTGAAATTTCGCGGTTTTTGGGCCATTTTCCGTCCATATCTTTTACTTGGAAACCTTCCCAGGTAAGCACTGAACAATTCCCCTAAGTTTTACCAAAACCGTAAATTTTGCAATTTTCGCGGTTTTTGGTCCATTTTTGGCAATTTTCTTCAATTAAAAAACCTTCCCGGGCAAGCGTTCAGCCAATCCCCAAAGTTTCATTGCAATCGGATAAACGGTATAATTTTGCGAATTTCGCGCATTTTTTTAAACTTAGAAACCTTCCCTGGCAAGCACTATACCACTTCCCAAAGTTTCATCGCAATCGGATGAACGGTTTAGGCAGGCATAAGGGATAGACAGACAGACAACCATTCATTTTTATTTATATAGATAAACAATGTTTGGAATTATGATAGAGAAACCTTCTCGGGCAAGCGTTGCCCAAAGTTTTATGGCAATCGGATGAACGGTATAGTTTTTAAAATTTCGCGGTTTGTTATGACCATTTCCGGCAAGCGTACAACCATTCCTCAAAGCTTCATCAAAATCGAACTTTTTGGAAATTTCGCGGTTCTTGGACCATTTTCCGCCCATATCTTCTACTTGGAAACCTTTCCGGGCAAGCGTCGCACCACTATCCAAAGATTTACCGAATTTTTGCGGTTTTTGGACAATTTTCTGCAAATTTCTTCAACTTAGAAACCCTCCCGAGCAAGCGTTCAATTCATTCCCCTAAGTTTGAGTGCAATCGGATGAACGGTATAATTTTGCGATTTTTGGACCTTAGAAACCTTCGCGTCCAAGCGTCTAACCATTGACCAAACTATCATCGCAATCGGATGAACGGTTTTGAACGGTTAGTTTTGGAATTATCGCGGTTTTTGGACTATTTCCCGCATATTTCTTCAAATCAGAATCCTTCACGCGCAAGCTTCCAAACATTCTCCAAAGTTTTATAAGAAACGAACATTTTGCAAATTTCGCGGTCTCTTCTACTTGGAAACCTTCCCGGGCAAGCGTCGATCAATTTCCTAAAGTTTTTGCGAAAACTTATTTTGCAAATTTCGCGGTTTTTTCAACTTAAAAACCTTCGCGGGCAAGCGTTCAACCATTCCCAAATTTTCATTGCAATCGGATGAACGGCATAATTTGGCAAATTTCGCGGTTTTTGGACCATTTCACAGACATAAGACATAGCCTATGACCCTTTCCTGATCGACATGAACTTACTATGAAAAATTCGTGAACCGATCGTTCAGCGGGTTAGACGCCCATAAGGGACAAACATACTTTCACTTTTATATAGATGTATAGATAAATATTATATAATTTTAAATATGATCAAACAGACTTGACCAACGCAAAAATAAGTACATTGTATTTGTACCATTAGGATTGTAATCCAATAATAAATGCAAATTCAAAATCTATTAAACGACCTGAAGGTAAAAACGTTGTTATACGTATTTGCAAACTATCAACGTTCTGCAGGAGTGCTGCATGGTGTTGGGTTTAACGATTAATTACGAAATATTAAAATATATTGGAGAAAGCTCGCATCTGCTGAAAAATGGCAAGTGTTTTGTGTTTTTTTGGTGGGGTGATGTAAACAAAAAAATAAGACTCTGAATTCATCACATTGATCAATTTAACAAGGAAAAAATAAACCTGAGAAAAAAAGTAAAAAGTCAAAAGTAGCGATAAATAGTACTTGAAAACAAAATACAAACTGTTTAATGAAGCAGTGAGGGCAATGTTGTGTTATGGTGCACAAGTATGGGGGATACGACGATACGAGGAAGTGAAAAGTCTGCCGCAGTACACGACCAACAAAATGCTATATCTGGACCAAGGACTATCATTACATCATCTTTATACAATCTGCACTTGGACTACATGCAAAAAGCCATAAACAGGGAGGAAAGAAGGGCACATAGAGAGCGACTGAACTAAGAAGATAGTTCAGAGAAGCTCAGAGCGATTGATACATATGCAGCTCTATTACGATCTGAGAGAGAACAACTGATTTTCTCCGATAGAGGTGAAATATTATATTTAAATTTTATTTTAAATGCCACGAGCAGAGGTTGAGGTTGTTTGCAACTGTAAGGTGCTCAAGGGCAACGTCATTAAAATAAAATTTAAATAAATTTCACTAGCAATAAGTTCGTATTTCTTGGTTTTGGGAGCCGCACATTCTACGGAAACTCTGGCTTTCAGTATTTGGAAAAATTACCCAACTGCCGCACGAAATATTAAACATCCTCAACAGCGGGAATTCGACTAAATTACAAAGTTATGTTATGTTTAATAGCCTTCCCTTATGTTAATTAACAGAGCACTAACATTAATGTTAACATATAATCATTATGTTAGCAAACAGCGCATGCGGCGCAGAAAAGCATGCGACGCTTTTTGTAACTTTTCATTCGCCTATTACTTCACACAAAAACAAAACACACGAAGTCTTTTTTGGGATTATGTTGCGTGTTGGTTTTCCATAAGAGCTAGCAGATATTCTCTTTGCAGAGTCAAGTTAACAGAGAGAATCGAACTGAAAGTGTAGTGGTTCCACTTTTAATCTATACATATATATGAAAGTGAAAGTATGAATGTTTGTACACCCAGAAAAAAGTAGAACGAATAATTTAAGTTAGAACACTCTTGAAAAAAATTGTTTCATTCTTGAATTTTTAAGAATTTTGCGCTTGAAATCGAGCTAAATTCGTTCTGTTTGGTGTTTTTAGACGAGGAGGGTGAGGAAAAGAAATTGAGAGATGACAGCAAGCACATTTGAGAGAATAGCGATGAACACGCTATCTCTGCATCGTTTTTTTTTGGGAGAGAGGTGTGTGGGGAAACAATAGAGTGAAGAGCGCTCCCCATTAGCTTATAATATATATTTGGACGATGCTCAAGGTGGTGCTGTTGTCTGAGCGATGGTGTCTGTAAGTGCGGTTTAAAAGTGGTTCAAAGCCATATCTCAGACGCTATTAAAGCTAAGAAAGCTATTAAAGCTCTTAAAGTTCTTTAAGCTACGTACTTCAAATTTGGTCTGTAGGCTAAAAATATGAAATAGGATATTTAACTTGTAAAGAACCGGTTTTGAACAGGTACAAATATAGAACAGAATCAAAAGTGGTTCAAAGCCATTTCTCAGAAGCTATTCATGAATCGAATTTGAAATTTGGTATGTACGAGGGCGGTCTCAGAAATAGCCGACCTAACTACTAAAACACAAAAATTTATCATTTTTTTTTTTTTTTTTCAACATAGAATCCTTTTAGGTTGATACACTTTTCCCAGCGATGCTCAATAGCTTCGATACCTTTTTTATAATAAGAACTGTGAAGCTCTTCAAAATAGGCATTAACCTCGGACTCCACCTCTTCATTGTTTGCCAAATCTTTTTCCTCCGAGCCATTTTTTCAAGTTTGGAAATAAGAAATAATCAGAGGGAGCTAAGTCTGGCGAATAAGGGGCGTGAGGTGGCAATTCAAATTTCAATTCATTAATTTTAGCCATTGCAACGGCAGAGGTGTGAACCGGCGCATTGTTCTGAAGTCAGCAAACGCGGCACCCATCTTGCGCATAACTTTTTCATGTCCAATTTTTCGGTCAATATGCGATGTACAGCACTTTTTGAAATGCCTACACAGCTAACTCACGAACTTTCAATCGCCGGTCACTCAATACACTTTTTTATTTTGGCCACCATTTCTGAAGTGGTCACCTAATTTGGACGCCCATTACGATGTTCATCTTCGCAGCTCAAACGACCTCGCTTAAACTCAGCCACCCAATATTTTATTGTTGTAAGCGAGGGAGCAGAATTACGTAAGGTAGAATCCAGCTCCTTTTTAATATTGGCTGGACTAAGACCTTTTATATGAAAGTATTGTATCACATAACGATGACCAATTTTGTCCATGTTTGCAAATCAATAACAAGCGTTCTCTTTTAAAATCGACAAAAAAAAAAAACTCTGCAAGGTAAAGGCACCAAACTTCAAACTTAAGCTTTTAATAGTCGGCACTTCCCCTTTTTGTGGCTGGTGGCTGGGTGGCTCAGCGGCTAGAGTGCGCGACCGCTGTGCATGAGGTTGTGGGTTCGATCTCGCCTCGGAACGTCTATTGAAAAGTTTTTTCTTTGAATAAAACTTTACACCCGGCCACACCTCTTGCTGTTGGCGCCAGCATTGCAGTAATTCGCCATGAAAAGCCTCTCAAAAACTGCCGTTCGGATTCGGCGTTAAACTGTAGGGTCCCTTTCTCTTGTGCTAAAATTAGAAGCGCACAAACCAAGAGATTGAGAGAGGCTCGGCTTTGGCCCTTTGGGGCTGTGTCATATTGACAAGCTAATTTTACTTTAGATTTTACTTTCAGAACCGGTTTCGAACCTGTTAAAAAGTGGTTCGGCGGCATATCTGAAAAGCTATTTAAGCCAAAAACTAAAAATTTGGTTTGTAGGTTGGAAATATGGAGTTGAAAATTAAACTGGTTCAGAACCTGTTTTGAACCGGTTCAAATATGGATTCAAATATGGAACCGGCTAAAAAGTGGTTCAGAGCCATTTCTCAGAAGCTTTTCGTGAATCGAACTTGAAATCTGGTATGATGGTTGGTATAATGGAGTTGTATACTTTACTGGTTCAAAACCGGTTTCGAACCGGTTCAAAAGTGGCTCAGACCCAT
The DNA here is from genome assembly GCA_018904265.1 of Lordiphosa collinella. NCBI lineage: Eukaryota > Metazoa > Arthropoda > Insecta > Diptera > Drosophilidae > Lordiphosa > Lordiphosa collinella. Next base: position 414,834 of record JAEIFV010000082.1, on the reverse strand, counting down.
TTCTCAGAAGCTATTCAAGCCAAGAAATTGAAATTTTGTATTTAGGCTGGTACTATGGTGTGGGATATTTAAATGGTTCTGAACCGTCTTCGAAACTGTTTCAGTGTTTCAAAAATGTGGAGTGGAATATTTTGCTGGTTCAGAACCGTCCAAAAATGGAACCTGTTCTAAGAACCTAAAATTAGCTGTTTAGCCTGGTACTATGAAGTTATATATTCTCCCAGCTTCGAACCATCCAATTGAAACAATGCAAAAAAGGTTCTGGTCCACATCTTTTGATTGGAAAAGTGAGCTAAAGGCTTATAAAGTGAGTGTTAGACGTTTACCAAGTATCAAAAGTTACTTAAACTTAAAACTGAATATGTGGTGTGTGGTTTGAAAATATGAAGTCTGATATTTTTCCTATTTAAAAGTGGATTCGTACAAGGTTGGAGAGTTCAAATGTTAATGTCCATTTGGAACCAGTTGAAACTTGGAAAATATTCTCATATTGCAAAGGTCCCGAGCGACGCCGGGAATTGAGCTAGTTTGTCATAAAGTAAGATTAAATTGGAATTACATATTTTCAGGCAGCCGTTAACTCTTAATACTCATAGAACAAATGCTTTAAATCGTGTGTTTTTTCAATTCAGTTTGATTTGAGCGTAGTAATCGCTACAAAGAGAGACGAACATTCGCGTATTCATAGAAAGATGTTAAGACGCCTTTAGAAAAATGCGTATTTCTTCAATTCTGGTTTCTTGATCTTAAAAAGATTTCCCAAAAAGGTAAATCAAACAACTCTTTTTTATCCTCAGATTGACATCGGACCTAGCTACCGCTCGGCTTAAAATTCATCAGTTTTTAGAAGAAATCTAGATCTAAAGTGCAATTTTCAATATTGCAATACAGTGTTATACAAAATAGACATTTACAACGTTTATACACACAAAATTTATTGTGCATAATGCCCTTTAAAGTAAAGCTACTGCTCTGAAAGGATACAATTGAGAAAATGATTTATCTTATAATTGGCTTAACACAAAATGATGTCGTTTACCTATAACTGGTCCGACAATGTATTAACATAATTATAACAAGAAAGAAAGTCGGTCAAGCCCGACAATAACATACTCTGTACCTGTGAAGTGCTGCCCATCACCGTTGCGACCGGTGCTGCCTATAATTGTTTGTTTTCCTTATAACTCGACAACCGTTCATCCGATCTTTACCATTCCTTTGGCGGATCGAAAAAAAAACCTGTTTACTAAATATGTCCAAAGGAACCAACCTTCTATCAATAAAACTGTGGGAGATATGACGTTTTTTCAATTTGCGGGGAAAATAAACTTGATCTTCCTGCAAGTATAAGAAGCATATGTCCCATACATGTCAAACCTCTATCTCTTACCATGTCTGAGATCTGTTTGTTCCTAGACAAACAGACGGACAGACGGACATGGCTAGATCGAATAGGCTGTTGATGCTTTTTTCTTCCTGTTACATACTTTTGCACAAACTTAATATACTCTGTGTACCTCTGGTACAGAGTATAAAAACAAGTAAAGTTTGCATACTTCGAAGGGCGTTACTCATGATAAATTTGGTGTGTATAAACATTGTAATAGTTTCTATGTATTATTGTTGCACCTTTTCCGGCAAAGGTTAATCTGTGTCTGTTTTAAAAAAAATATTTACTGGCACATTCAATTGTCGGCAGCTTTAATTTCTGTTATATCATACCTGATTGGAGTTTTCAATATCAGCACTATCCTCGGGGTCGTCACTGTATTCCTTGATTGGCTTGGTACTTTCTACGACAGAAACTGCACTAAGGGTTGTCGTTCGTGGTGTTGATGTGAGTGTTTCGTAGTAAAACTTGTGACCCTGAGGCGAATTCGTAAAGCTGGCCGATCCACTTATGGCGTCTTTTTCAGTAAATTCAAAACGAAGAGGCGCTGGAGTATTTGCTTTATATCGGTTCTGACGATCGCGGTCATATGAAGATTTTGGTGGGACCTGTGTTGATGAGGGTTGGGATGCCAGCGGAGTGGAAACGACATGTTTAACCGCCTTGTTACCATCAGATTTTACAACGAAACACATCCTGACCCGCTTGATAACTGCCGCGAACTACAGCCGCATTCGGAGGCGCAGGATCTTGTTGATAAAAGAGGTCAGATACTTGAATCGGTTTGTTGTAAGTGGATGAGACGGTACTGTCTAAATTGTGGTTGTGGGCAATAGTGCGCTGAAAATGCTGAGGTGGTCGGTATTGCTGCTGCTCACGCTGGGGCTGATGTTGTTGAAAATGCTTTTGTTCGTTTTCAATATCCAATTTCTTATAGTTGGGCTCGTGCTTTGGCAGAAAATACTCATTGGTACTCATGAAATGCAAGTAGTCCTGGGCTTCTTTGGATACTACTGAAGAGGTCGACTTCTGCTGGACGTTTTGAGCTGGAGCTATGTTTTCCCTTGGACCTATATCAGACTCTTCGTACACTGAGTACCCGTTGTGTGCCAGCGCGTTGTGAGATTGTTTTGATGGGATAACGTTGTAGGTGTCTTGATGGCCGTACAATTTTGGAAAATGGGTAAAATGAGAGGCTTGCACAGGAATGGCGTGCTGCTGAACAGGTGTATACTGCGGAGAGTTGGCAACACCAAACTGAAGCTGCTGGTCTATGTGTACAATGTTGCCATTAAAGCGAGGTGAGGCCTTAAAATTTTGAATATACTGCTCGGAGGGATTTTTATACACGATATTAGGATGCTGGTTGCCCTCTGGTCGGAGGAACTGATTTTTGCCCACATCTAGCACTGGAGCATCTTTTGCGTGAGCAAATCGCGAAAGCTTACTGTAGTCGTAGTGATACCCATTTTGAGCCGGTGCTCCATTGAATTCTCGCCTCATTATTTGTGGTGGTCCTGCCGGTGGTATTGGAGGCCTCAACGCAGGCGCATGCCCGTAATCCTTGTGTGCGGCCGAAAGCGGTTGCCGAATATGTGGTAATTCAATGGGTCCGGGACCAGCTCGTCTATTTTGCGCGAAATGGATTTTCGGTTCACTTAAACCTAATAGTTGCATAAGCCGTGGTCTGCGAGTTTCTACTTCTATTGATTGACATTGCACTTGATAGTATACGCATCCGAATAAAAGTGTTAAACGTAAGAGGATGGCACTTTGCAACATCTTTAAGTATTCTTAGCACAGAGAAAGGTGATCGTGAAATTTCTCCGTAGCCCGCGTGACTTTGCTCTACGGCTGCCTATTGACATTTAACACTGGACGTCCATTCTGCAGATACGGTGAGATTTTTACCCAAAATAAAGAGCCGAATTTCTTTTTAATTTTTTCACATATACATGCACAACTTTCGGCCAAGCTTCTTTTGTTCCGAACTGGTTAGCTGTGCGTTTGATCTCTCTTTCTTCACTATTTAAACAAAACAGTCGAAAAGAAAATCCCGCTACTTGCGATCGAACTAGTATTTGGTTGCATGTCTCTATTCAAGACTAAATGGCGGTCAATTTGCGGGGATCGTTATTCAAAACAACCGCTAATCGAGTCAACCACAAGAGCCAAAAATAAAAAGTTAATCAATCCAATCTAAGCATCACAAGCACTTTCTTCTCTCACTTTTTGTGGCGTCGTCGCCAGCTTGTCGGTTGTAAAGCAACTAAGTTTCCACTTGGAACACTTCTGGACCAGTGGTCGGCCTTTTTCTCGCAGTTGAAGTCCCATTCATGTCTGTCAACCGGTTTCAAGATTTCACCAGTGGGGCAGTGTGGCATGGGTCGGTATCGACATCAATTTAAAGTAACATACCAATGCGTCGTTATTTCAAACAAGATGGCAATCTTTCAAATTACTGAAATAGTTTTCTGAATACTTTGTGAATATTTACTTTGATGTTTTCACATAACTGAACAAAGATGTATAATTTTGATGGTTTTGTTGAAGAGTGTGTGAAAGATTAGTATTAAACAGTAAATGCAGCTACTGCAGCACTAGGCGCAAGTCTAAATGAATCAAGAATTCTAAAAAGCTGTTAAACAGCATTTACAACTAAACACAAATGCCCTTATACTAACGCCCAGGTTACCCTTTTTGACAAAGACTTAGCATTTTAGCAGATTGTTATACTCTGTACCAAAGGTACATAGAGTATAATAAGTTTGTGCAAAAGCCATGTCCGTCTGTCCGTCTGTGTGTCCGTATGAACGCACAGATCTCAAGATGGTAAGAGATAGAGGTTTGACATGTATGGGACTTATGCTTCTTATACTTGCAGGCAGATCAAGTTTCTTTTTAGTTTTTGCCACGCCCCCTCCCGCCCCCGCAAATTGAAGGTGAAATTGTGAAAAGTGAAATTGATTGAAGGTTCGTTCCTTCTGGACACATTTAGTAATCAGGATTATTTATCGATCCGCCAAAGGAATGGTAGAGATCGGATGAACTCATAATGAAAACAAACAATTATGGGTAGCACCGGTCGCAACGGTGATGGGCAGCACTTCACAGGTACAGAGTATGTTATAGTCAGGCTTGACCGACTTTCTTTCTTGTTTTAAAATGTTTTTTATACTCTGTAAGAAAGGTTCACAGAGCCAGATTAAAGCACCTCCGACTCTTTAAAGTATGTATATTCTTGATTTAGAGTGGGTACTCCATATCCATCTGAGAATTTGGAGATAGTACGACTTAAAGGTTTGCAGTGTATGGAATAGAGGTATTCATGAGAATACTCAGACTGGGAGCAACAATGAGTACTTAAGAACATGACACCCTTTTTTTGAGTACTCAAACTCACCTGAATGAATTTCCATTGCCTTCGGTCATGTTGAATGTTAATATAGAGAATTTAGATATGAATTTAAGCCAACATATTGACTAAATAATGCACAGAGAATTATATAAGGTCTTATAAAAGGTATACAGCCAGAAGGAAACATTTCCGACACTATAAAGTATATATGTTCTTGATCAGCATCCACAGCAGAGTCGATATAGCCATGTCCGTTTGAACAAACAGATCTCAGAGATGAGAAGAAATAGAGGTTTGTATCAGAATTATTTATGGATCGGCCACAGGAATACTAAAGATCGGATGATCTATAGTCGAGTTATAAGGAAAACAAACAATTATGGGCAACACTGGCCGCAACGGTGATGGGCAGCACTTCGCAGTTACAGATTATATTATAGTCGGGCTTGACCGACTTTCTTACTTGTTTTATTTTTGATTTTTACTTAAAGCTATATTAGTTGGTAGTGATTTGTGGCTTTGAGGAGTTATATTGTTTGGTGGATATTTTTGAATGTTATTTCATTAAGTGATGACTTAAGGAATTTGGTTTTATCTTTCTGTAACATGGGACATTTAGTAAAAATGTGGGATATGGTTAGCGCTGTGTTGCAGTTAAGTCAGATTGGTGGTGGGGTTTTATTTAAGATGTAATTATGGGTTAGGCTGGTGTGTCCGAGTCTTGTTCTTGTAAACTTTATGACACCGAGTTGGGAAATGTTTGTTTTTTGTGTTCTGTCATGCAAATGTTTTTATAATGTTGAGAGGTATTGTTGTATATTCGGGGGTGACACAAAAACCTCTTCCAACCATATCCCAACCGAACACCAATTCTAAGGTGCCACAGAAATCTCTTTCGGTTTGTTTTAAACCTCTCGTGTTTTGGGAGGAGATTTAGCAAAATTTACCACCCAAACGAATTTTGGAAATGTTAACAACATTGATTTCCTGGATAAGTTACATCAAATGGATGTCATACTTAATTTGTTTTAGTATAAAAGTTTGCGCACTTTAATAATAACTAGCTGAATACCCGGCGTCGCCCGGGTGCTTATGATTCTAGTGTTGGCTGCAAATCGCCATAAACATTTTGGACCGTTCGATCTCTTTCTCTGTTTACCCAACTTCATGATAATTTAAACTCATGAATATTTTTCAAATTTCGTGACTTTTTTGACTGTTTGTTCATACCTCCTATTTACCCATCAACAATTGCCGTCTTCACAATAATCAAGGCTCAAATTAAAAATTTGCAAATTCGCCATATTTTGGACCATGTAATCTACAGCTTCCATTTACCAACGCCGGCATTGTAATATAAGCACTAAGCGCTTTCATAAATACTCATAAGGTTATTTTGCAAATTTCGCGATTTTTGGACCTTAGAAACCTTCGCGGTTTCGTAGTTTTTGAAATTTCGTGGTTTTATGACCATTTCCGGCCCATTTCTTCAATTTAGACACCTTCGCGGGCAAGCGTACAACCATTCCTCAAAGCTTCATCAAAGTCGAACATTTTGCAAATTTCGCGGTTCTTGGACCATTTTCCGCACATTTCTTCTACTTGGAAACCTTTCCGGGCAATCGTCGAACCACAATCCAAAGATTTACCGAAACCGCAAATTTATTAATTTTCGCTGTTTTTTGACAATTTTCTGTAAATTTTTTCAACTTAGAAACCCTTCCGAGCAAGCTTTCAATTCATTTCCCAAAGTTTGATTGCAAACATACTTTCATTTTTATATAGATGTATAGATGTATAGATATATAATATATGTATGTATTTTTGTATGTATGTATATGTATGTATAGATTCGCAAAACCAACCGAAGGCTGCCATATCAACCAAAACCGACCTACCACTGGCACCATCTACCTGCCTCAATTGCGCCACATGGGAAATTTGTCAACAACAAACGAGCCAAAGGTTGCATAGTTTTGCTTTATGATTGGCGCGGAAGTATTTGTAAGTTTTTCATGTTAATTTTGGGTCACACGACTTGAATTTGAATTATAATATTAACATGAATCATAAAACTTATACTACAACTTACAGATTTCAACTTAACATCAAATAAATTCTACACTAAATAAGGGGAAATTTTCTTTGCGCGTGAAGCAACCCTGTTTGGTGGGATGGACAATTATCTTATACCCAATTTGACCAGTTCTCTTTCCCACTAAGAAAATCAAATCTCTCGAAGTTCTGTGAACAAAAAATAAATTGTGGAATTTTACTAATTTTGTTTATGGAATCGATATAAAACATATCTACTACATTAAAATCGATTTTTATTTATTTTTCCTATCGATACTCACGAAGTTGTAAGCACGCAAAGTTGAAATTTTTTTTCCACATCTTTAGCACTACTATTCCCGCCTTTTTTGGGCAAGCTTATTAAACTTGTGAAAAGTTAAGTTTTAATAATTTTGGTGAAAATAGTGTTGCAAACCCACATAGTTGGTATGTATTTAATGTAAAAAATATGTGTGTGTCCAGTGTTTATGTGTATTAGCTGAAAGCTATCTTTAAAGTTAACATGTCCTATAGAATGATCTTTTTCACCTACTAAAACTTTTGTAATGTATAACTTTTAATATTCGCAAGTATTCGCCCAGAACTCTTTTTAATTTATACTAATAGTCTTTTGTGAATCGTCCAGTGTCAAAATGAGCTGCCAATACTTGCCACTCACATGTGGAGATTATTTTATAGGTATAATGTCTGCATCAATAAAAGCACTTTTTGCAATATGGTACAAGGAAGCAGAGCAAGCAGAAAAAGTTGAAGCTCTTAAAACCTATGTTTTCACTGAGATAATCGGGAACAAGAATTGTACGGAAGAGGAGCGCCTTTCAGTTAATAAAAAACTAGACAACTTTGCTGCCAAGCTTGCAATAAAATGGAGGAAGTGTAACAGATCACTGGCATATTTTGAAAAATCAAATGCTGAATGGTTAAACGGTTTATTAATGGTAATTGAACCATGCACAATCAATATGCCTGGACGTCCGGCTAAATCGTTCTCAGATTGCACAAACAATCGACAACTTCAAAGAGTATCTCATATAGTGAAGGCAACACCGTGCGAAGAATTAATGGTAGCCGCTCGGGTAAGCATGTATAATTGTGGAAAATGGATTGTGTTTCGAGTACTATCAGAAAGCCCTGCAAAGCTAAATAAGACAGAGTCTGCAAACCCAAGAAATTTTACCCAAGAGGAAGCTTTATCCCTTTTTGTTGATGGAGACTTTACTAAAAATTCATACCGTTTGATGCAGAGCTCCGTAAAAGAACATGGCTCAAAAATGTTTCCGTGCTACGTTATGCTGAGAGTTGCGAAAAAAGCGTGCTATCCAAACGGCATCCAAATATCGGAAACTTCAGCTGAAGTAAATTTGCCAACTTTGACCACACTTTTTCCAGGATAATTCAAGGAAATGAAGCAGCTTTTAATGAAATGGAGAACTTTTCACCTTTTTTGAATTGAAAGCCATTTATAAATGGGGATGTGATGGCAGTAGTGGACATTCCACTTACCGTCAGCGATTTTCAGACACCGAAGTTGGCATAGTTGACGACCATATTTTTTCTATTTGCTTGGTACCGTTGCAGATTTGGGGCAGGAATAATAGAATTCTTTGGCAAAACGAGCGTCCCTCATCCACTCGCTTTTGTAGACCCATAAAAACAAAATTCCAAGTTATTTCCAAGTCAACCACGAGTTTCATTTAACAATGATTGATGGAAAGGCATTCAACTCTATTTCAGAAACGTCCTCACAAGTCTGTGGGATTTGTAATGCAAGTCCCAAAAATTTCAATGATCTGGAAATATTTTCTTGGAGTCCATCTAAAGATCATTTGTACAAATACGGACTATCAACCCTTCATGCATGGATTCGGTGTTTTGAGTGTATAATACATATTACTTATAGATTGCCAATTAAAAAGTGGCAAGTCCGCGAAGCCAATAAAGAAGTTGTTGCTGAAAGGAAAAAAAAAATTCAAACTGATCTTCGAAAAGAAATGGGAATTTTAGTGGATATACCTACCGCAACATCAGGAAATACCAATAATGGCAATACAGCCAGAAAATTCTTCCAGCAACCAATCTTAGCTTCTGATATTACTGGAGTAAGTGTTGATTTAATTAAATGACAGCGTAATTCTACGAACAATGGCATGTGGAAATGAAGTTGACATAGAATCTTTTCGTCAATATCCATGGGAAACAGCGAAACTGTTTGTAAAAGAGTACCCTTGGTTTTATATGCCATCGTCAGTACATAAAATTCTTGTGCACGGGGCAGATATTATAAAAACAGTATCCCTGCCAATTGGAATGATGTCAGAGGAAGCTATTGAAGCACGCAACAAGGATATGCGTAATTATCGTGTGAATCACACTAGAAAAAATTCTCGCTTAAACACAATGGCGGATTTATTTAACACACTTTTAGTGACATCAGATCCACTAATATCATCAATAGCAAAAAGTACTTCATTGCACTCTAAAAAATTATTAAATTAGATGACGAAGTTATTAATCTTTTAAAAAATAATCCTGAGTCATAATTGATATTTAATTTTAAATTATTTTATAAATTATAATTTAATTAATATATAAAAATATGAAGTATTTTTTTAAGATAAGTTATAAAGAAGAATTAATTTAGATGATTATATAATTTTTTTTTTTGTGTTTTTAATTTTAAAATATTAAAACTTAAAAAAATGTATGAAAATTGAACTGGAAAAAATTAGTAGACATAAATACGTAGTTTTTAAAATTAAATAATAATTTTTTTCAATAACATATAAAGTTATTAATTATTGTGCCAAGCCAAATTAATAAAATCGCCCACTGTGCGACGGCAGAATCTCCCGATTACACAGGGGAACAAAATTACCACTTTTGTGAGTTCAAGCCAATTCGATGCAAAAATGTGGTCCAGTTTTGCCCACAGATTCTAGAACTGGTCCCGGTTTGTCACCATCAGCTCTTGTTTTCAAGATATAGCCGAAAAATAAGTTTGCTGAATTTTTGGACTTACAAAAATTAAGAAGGTCACACCGGTCAAAAATTTCTTGATTTAAGAGTCTTATGGGTTTAGACCAGGGGCCGGCAGCTTGCTATCTGGCGTGCATACGTAAATTCTCAATGCAGCGCTGCTCAAAGACGCATAGTATAGGCCATGGTATAACGAGAAAGGTATGGACATGCGAGTGTGCGCCCTCCCAAAAGCACGCAAAAGTACGCAGTGTCTTGCGTACCTTTCAACTGTAAGCATTGTCGCGGACGGATTTTTTGTTGATTTTTTTTTTATTTGGGGGTGGTTTTTTAGTCAACTGATCGTTGTTGTTGTTGTCGTTTTATGGAATGCAGCAAAAAATGAATACATACTAACCTGTGTACGTTTTGTGTTGTTGCCTTACAACAGAAAATGTATACATACTTCTGCATGTACTATATATGAGAGCATCGGAATGTTCAATTCTAGCTTCAATATTAATAATATTCAAATGGTTTCAATAAATATTTATTTGTTTGTTTAAATGTTTGTTTTTCTGAAAACCCTTTTTTTTAAACACACAAACACCCAAATGTGCGTCCATGTGCGCCGCTGGCTCGAGCGCTCACTCTCTCTCTCACTCTCCCACTCTCTCTCGCGTTCTTGACAAATGCTTAGCACGCAAAAAAAAATCTTGTCCTTACCTAGTATAATTATACCATGGTATAGGCTGTACAAGCGCCGCTGCGTTGCTTGCTGTCCTACGCCGCGACGCAGTCGTTGCTATTGAAATTGAGAGCAATTTTTGAGATGCTCTCACACACACCAATGCATTGCAATGCAAAAATGTAACTGTATTTTTTTTTCCTCCCTCTGGTCTAGACCAGTGGCGGGCGCGAGCCAGACTCGCGAGTCTGGGAGTTATTCTGCCGGTGCTCTGCCGCGACACCGACAGTGTAAACGGTCGTGTGGCGTCGGCAAGCGTCTTCGGTTTAACTCGTGCGCGTTGTTTTGTTCGCTTCGCGCAATTTCGACAACGAAGCGCAAACGAAAATCAAATCAGTTGCTGTTCAGCCGCCAGCGAAGCAAGGTCTCGCTGCGCAATTTATTATATGCACTGACAAAAATGTTTTTGGAAGAGTGGGAAGATGAATTTTTCTTTATTGAAAATATTGATGGGGATGCGAAATGTTTTTTTTTTTTTGTTCTTGTTATAGTTATAATAGTAATTAATTATTATTTGTTGTTTGAATTGTTGTTATTTAGTATCTAATTATCAATTTGTTAAATCTGATGCTTGAATTTGCTTTCTTATTTATGGAATTAGTTTTTAAGTAACTAATTATTTCATCATTAATATATTTAGCAAGACGCAAATCATATTGTTAAGTTTGAAGTTTGCTTTTTTTTTGCGCAGTGCAAAGCATTAAAACGTCACTCACAAAGCCAACTTCGCTTTTTTCTTACGCACACAAATGCAAGTCTTACATGTCATTGTATTTGTGTGCCCGCCACTGGTCTAGACCAGGGGCCGGCAGCTTGCTATCTCGCGTATATAGGAAAATTCTCAAAGCAGCGCTGCTTAAACACGCATAGTATAATCTGTATAAGCGCCGCTGCGTTGCTTGCTTTCCTACGCCGCGACGCAGTCGTTGCTACTGAAATTGAGAGCAATTGAGAGCAATTTATGAGCTGCTCTCACACACACCAATGCATTGCAATGCAAAAATGTAAATGTATTTCTTGCCTCCCTCTGGTCTAGACCCATATCAATGCAGCCTAATAAAATCAAGCGAGCTGCATTAGCAAACCCGAACGTGTCCACGTTGGTCTTTGAAGAGAATGTTTTCTCAGTTTATGGCAAATTTTTATACCCGTTACTCGTAGAGTAACACGTAAGGGAGCTGTAGTCGAGTGCCCCGACTACAGAATACCCTGTTCCCTTGACTTCTTGTGTTTTCATACACATATTCACACACTCACACATACACACACACACTCTAACATAAGCACACATGCACGCTCAAACTCGGTAACTGACAATGCTAGGCCCCCCCTCTCTCCCACAAGCAAAATTGATTTGTATATAACTTTGGTGTTTTTTGTCCGATCTTATTGATCTATTCAGAATAGATAGATATTGTGGCTCTGACAGTTTTTTGCGGCTTAAAGGGGGAGGGGGAGGAATTTTCCAAATCTGAAACAAACTCGATTTGAATCTGCCCACCTATATGCAAAAATTTGTGGCTCTATCTCTTATAGTCTCTGAGATCGACGCGTTCATACGGACAGACGGGCATGGCTAAATCGACTCGGCTGTTGATGCTGATCAAGAATATATATACTTTAAAGGGTCGCAAATGCTTCCTTCTTCCTTACATTTATAACGGCTGAATGGAGAAAGTTACAGCCAGTTAATCCCGAAACGAGAAAGCAAAACTAACTTCGTGTATGCCGAAGTTTAAATACACTTGAAACTTTTGTGACGACTGACTTAATTTTGTGACCAATGACTAAATTTATAAGATTCATGTCTTGTGTCATTGGGAAATTAAATACAAAAATAGGGGAAAGTTAACTTCGGCTCGGCCGAAGTCTTGTATACCCTTGCAGCTTCCATTGGACTTTACTATATAGATGTCTGATTTCGACCAAACTTGGTGAAATCATGGAAAAGCATAATACACTGTTAATTACGAAATTTGGAGGCGATCCCATTTAAAACAAAAAAGTTTTTCTCACTATAACTTCTTTTTCGACCGATCATTCATATTGCAGCTATATGCTTTAGTCATCCGATTTTGATAAAACATTGTAGAAATGTGGTTAAGTATATAAAATAGGAATATGCCGATAAAAAGGACGTTTTCATTAAAAACAAACAAGTTTTCCTCACTCGAACTAGTTTTTCGACCGATCGTTCCTTTGGGAGCTATATGCTATAGTCATCCGATTTTGACCAACCTTTGTAGAATTATGTAAAAGTATATAAAATAAGTGTATGCCAATGATAAAGACGTTTTCATTAAAGACAAAAAAGTTTTTCTCACTAGAACTAGTTTTTCGACCGATCGTTCCTATGGCAGCTATATGCTATAGTCATCCGATTTCGACCAAACTTAGTGAAATCATGGGAAAGGATAGTAAACTAAGAAAAACGTACTCTGGAGGCGTTTCCTTTAAAAACAAAAAAGTTTTTCTCACTAAGACTAGTTTTTCGACCGATCGTTCCTATGACAGCTATATGCTATAGTCATTCGATCCGGCCGGTTCCGACAAATGTGCAGCCTATTTGTACCAAAAGACTACGTGCAAAGTTTGGTGAGGATAGCTTTAAAACTGACGGAGGAGATAGCATAGAAACAGACAGACGGACAGACGGACAAGGCTAAATGAACTCAGCTCGTCATGCTGATCAAGAGTATATATACTTTATGTGGTCGGAGATGCTTCCTTCAATGCGTTACAAACATCCGCACAATTTTATAAAACCCTCTGCAAGGGTATAAAAATAGGGGAAAGTTAGCTTTGGCTCGGCCGAAGTTGTGTATACCCTTGCAGTTTGTTTTTCTAAATAAGACTACTTTTAGGACCTTACTTTCCCATGGGAGCTATACTATATAGAAGTCCGATTTCGACCAAATTTAGTGGAATAACAATACGGTGCTATAATTGTTCTGCGCTTGGACACATGGCGATCGTTTGCCCCCCAAGCGAACCCAAGCGAGCTAAGGGAACTTGTTTTAAATGTGGATCCACACAGCACTCGATCAAGGATTGCAAAGCCTCAATCAAAAGGATGTTCAATTTGCGGGAGCGGAGGGGGACTCGTAGAGTAAAAAGGGTATACTAAAGTCGTGCAAATGTATGTAACAGGCAGAAGGAAGCATCTCCGACATAGCTAAATCGACTCGGCAGTTAATGCTGATCAAGAATATATATACTTTATAGGGTCGCAAATGCTTCCTTCTATCTGTTACATACGTTTGCACAACTTCATGATCCCCATTTTCCCATTTTTAATGGGAACAGGGTATAAAAAAATATTTTTTTTACGCAAAATGGAGGCGGTTTGAAAAAAAATTATTTATTTGCCTGTTTTTTATGCTTTTATTTTTTTTAAATACTAAAAATTGGAATTAAATAATCCTAGTTGGGGCCATAGGGGGATGTATTTATAAGAAAGGACCACACAAAATTTCAAGTTTATCGGTCCATCGGAACTTGAGAAATCATGTCGTGAAGGAAGGAAAGAAAAAGTTGCTTCGAGAAAAACGCAATTAGTTTAGTTTTAGCAGCACTGTAAATTTACCTGGAGCGTCTTTACAAATGTGCGTATATCTTCGAAAATAATTGCCGTATTGACTCTGAGTATATACTTAAATATATGTGTATTACTAAAATAAAATAAAAATAATATTATTTTTTCCAAATTCTAGACTAGAATACCCCCTGAAAGACATATCCAGTCCAAATGGATACGGGAAATCATCCAATGGACATTTTGGAATATACTTTTTTCTCTGTGTAGGACGCAGACTGATCACACGCAGAAACAGCTCAGCCTCCGAGCCAGGCTTCATCAGACGACGGACACACTTTAACTGGAATGTGTAATCCTCCTCCTCAGAATCGCAAACGCGCTTAAAATATTTGATCCACTTGTGAGCATCGTACATCTCTGCTCTTGAATACGGGGTAATAGCTTGTATTTTTTTTTTTTTTTAAGCTTATTTTGTATTTATTGAATCTTTTCTTAATGAGACTAACAATAATTTTTCAGATCTTAATCTAGAAGCTATTTTATAAACCATCCCCTGTTGGAGTTAGTTTGTGTTCTGCGGCCCTTCAAGTCAGTCGCTGGGTTGGTAGGTCATTTTTCCTGAGACGACAATGCGTTGCTAGCATGGAAAGAGATTTTGCAAGTTGATTTGGGTGGGTGAGAAGCTTTTCAGAATATTTTTGTTTAAGTTGCTCTATTTCAGTTTCGACCAATGGGATGCTGAGGTCGTTGTGGATACACTCATTGCGACCATGGCGCTCCAGTGATGGTTCTGAGAATTCTTGATTGTGATCTTTGGAGGATGTCCACACTGCTCGCACAGGCATTTCCCCATAACTACGAGCCATACGTCCAGACAGGCTTTATGATGCTTTTGTACAGTAGGACTTTGTATTCCAGTTTAAGAGGGGAACGGGAGTTGATTAGCCAGTGAAGGCTATTGGCCTTTAGCTTGATTTGAAGCTTTTTCGACTCTATGTGTTTGCGCCATGTGAGCCGTCTATCGAGGTGCACACCTAGGTATACAACATCGTTTGATTGCGGGATCTGGGTTGCATTTAAGGATAGCTGGGGACAGGTGCTTCTGTTGAGTGTGAACGTCACATGTTTACACTTTTGCTCATTGATTTTTATGCGCCAGTTGGCCAGCCACTCTTCCACTTTAGCTAGGTGGCTTGCCAGCAGACTTGTTGCGTTAATTGGACATCGTGATCTGCTTAATATTGCCGTATCATCCGCAAAAGTACTTATTGTAAGTCGAGGGTCTGTTGGTATGTCGGCAGTGTACATTACATATAAATAGGAGAGGACCGAGTACGCTACCCTGCGGCACTCCGTCTTCTATAGTGAACTCTTCCGTTGTGTACTCATTTTGACGAACTGTAAATACTCTGTTACTGACGTAACTTTCTAATACTTTGTGAGTATTTGGGGGAAGCATTGTCCTTATCTTGAATATAAGACCATTCAACCAAACGCGGTCAAATGCTTGGGCAACATCTAAGAAAATTGCAGAGCAGTATTCGTGGTGCTCAAACGCAGTCCGAATGTCTGAAGTTAAACGGTTGACTTGCTCAATAGTCCCATGCTTTGCTCTAAACCCAAATTGATGTAAGGGAATGATATTTTGTTCAGTACTCAGTTTTACTCAGTAAAATTGATGGCCATGCACAAATAGTTTTGACAGTCAAGGTTCTCAAATAGTTTTGACAGTCAAGGTAGCAGACTAATGGGTCTATATGATGACGCTTGTGTTTTATCTTTTCGTGGTTTCTGAATCATTATGATTGTGGACTTCCTCCATTGAGTTGGAAAGTATCCACATCGCAGAACAGCATTGAAAAGTCTTGAGATATATGTAATGGCGGGACTTGGAAGTTCCATAATCATTTTAGGTGTAATAAGGTCATGTTCAGGAGCTTTTCTGGGATTTAGCTCTCCGATGGCGTTTTTTATTTCTAGCGAATGAACTTTGATTGGGTCAGTTTGTGCGGCGGTCGGAACCAATGGAAGTTCATTGCCATTGGTTGGAGGATTTGGCTGGAAAATATTTCTAAGGTGATGTGCAAAGACAGTTGCCTTTTCTTCGTCGCTGCGGGCCCATCTTCCTGTCTGATCTCTTAGAGGCGTGTCTACCTTTGCAGGTGGTTTTATGCTGGCGCGTGCCCTCCATAGGGGAAATTTGGTGCTTGTAGGCGATAATTTTTCGATATAACGGCTATGTGCTAGCTGCTCTTCGGCTTCGAGTGCTTTGCGAAGTTCGCGTTCTGCAAGTCTCAGACGGTCTTTTGCGGCAGGCGATCTAAATTGCTTTGCCATTCTCTTCTTGCACGACGCTTTTCTGAGACCAGCCGGTCAATGTAACTGTTTGTCAATCTACGATCTGGCTGTGGTGCTGTTGTTGTTGTTTGGGGGTTTGAGTGATGAGCAGCGGCTGTAATGATAGAGGTGAGGGCTTGAACTGAATTTTCAATTGTCTTCTTCGCTGTTTATGGTTGGGCTCAGCTCGATGTTTTTTTTTTTTTTTTTTTTTTTTTTTTTTTTTTTTTTTTTTTTTTTATTTCCTTTTTTTTTTCCTGGTTTTTTCTCCAAAACCCAAAAGATGTTTATTTTTCAGCAGTTCAATTTACGCTTGAACTGTGGATTTTTCAAGATCAATGTTTCGCAGCTTATCTTCCGGCAGAACTTGGCCTGTGCGCGCATCTTCCTGCATTCTCAATTTGTTAATCTCGCGCTCCATATTTAACATTGAATCCACTGGGGCCTTGCTGGCTTCATCTTCCAGGTCTCTTAGAACAGCTCCATTTCACATAGCCAACTGGCGCAGCTGTCTATATGACGCTTGAAAATTAAATTCATATGGTTGCTGCTAAGCCAAGCCACTATTTCGTCTTTTTTATACCCTTGCAGAGGGTATTATAAAATTGTCCGCATGTTTGTAAAGAAGGAAGCATCTCCGACCACATAAAGTATATATATTCTTGATCAGCATGACGAGCTGAGTTGATTTAGCCATGTCCGTCTGTCCTTCTGTCCGTCTGTATCTATGCTATCTCCTCCGTCAGTTTTAAAGCTATCCTCACCAAACTTTGCACGAAGTCTTTTGGTACAAGTACGCTGCACATTTGTCGAAACCGGTCGGATCGGATGACTGTAGCATATAGATGTCATAGAAACGGTCGGTCGAAAAACTAGTTTTAGTGAGAAAAATTTTTTTGTTTTTAATTGAAACGCCTTTTTTTATGATTCCACCAACTTTGGTCGA
Source organism: Lordiphosa collinella (assembly GCA_018904265.1). Lineage (NCBI taxonomy): Eukaryota > Metazoa > Arthropoda > Insecta > Diptera > Drosophilidae > Lordiphosa > Lordiphosa collinella. The sequence continues at coordinate 397,486 of JAEIFV010000082.1, read as the reverse complement.
AATCGGACGTTTATATAGAATTGCAGTCATAGAAAAGTATTATCTGATAAGTTGTCTTAGTTAGAAAAATTTTTTTGTTTTCAATGGAAATGTCCTCAAAATTGGCTTGTATTTGTTTCATTCGCTCTCACACAATTCTGCAAAGTTTTCGGTCGAAAAAGAACTTATAGTGAGAAATACTTTTTTGTTTTAACTCCAAATTTCTTAATTAACTGTTTGTTATGCTTTTCCATAATTGCACTTAGTTTGGTCGAAATCGGACATCTATATAGGATAGCTCTCATAGAAAAGTAAGGTCCAAAAAGTAGTTTTATTTAGAAAAACAAACTGCAAGGGTATACAAAACTTCGGCTGAGGCGAAGTTAACTTTCCCCTATTTTTCATAATTGAATTTTTGGCGCGACGAAAAAAAATTTTCTAAAGAATTTATTTTCACAGGTCGTTTGAGGCTTCTGTGTCGACTGTTCTCGAAGCATCGCAACACAAATAATAACACTAAGGTGGCCCCCATTTCTATGGGAAAAATTTTTCTGACACAAATTGTTGCTCTCGTAGCCCAAAATCATTCGATTTGATGTAAGACTAAAAAACAGAGGGTTTCACGCAGATTGATGAATTCTTAGAGGTCGCTCACGAGCCCTAAAGTTGGAAAAAATAATTTTTCTTGTTACTCAGCCTTAAAACTAGTTTAAACCAGGGCTGCAAACCCAAATTTTTTTTCGGAATTCCGGTTCGCAGGTTCGAACCAAAAATTTAACAATGGTTTAAGTTCGGAAATTTGAGGTTCAAGGTTTACACAATATTTTACACAATGTTACTTTACACAATATTAAAAAAAAAATCAGAAAATTTTTTTGTAATCAATCTAATACCATGTATTTAACAAAACGCTTTCGAACTAGAACTGACCGAATCGTGTGGAAAGCATGGACCTCAAAACGACACAACCGTGTGGAAATTGTGTCGAAAGCGAATTGTAGAACGCATGGGAGGGAATATTCAAAATATAATATAAAGGTAAAATTTCATTTCAAAGTCTACAAAGGAAATACTACTAAAGTAATGTTACGTTCTTGTTTTGTGAATAATTTAATAAGCTTTGGAATCGAGGATCTTTAAAAACAGTGGTTAATATGGGTGCAGATTCCACAAGTTGTTCTCAACGTTTTTCTAGATTTTTTATTGAGCTTTCCTGTCGATTATAAGAGTCTGTCACCCAAAACATATCTGATAACCGCAGAAGGACAGCCTAAGACTACTAAACTAATGGAAGGTTCAGGATGGAACACAGTCGGTCTTAACTGACTTTTGATTATTTTAGAATTAGCTTGATGAATAAATGCTAAGTATTCCCCTGTGCGACGCCATGACATCATTTTCTTACTGCTAGACATAAGTCTGTATAAATGCAGATTTATATTCATGATAAACTGTTTGTACCCATTTACATAAGAATGAATAAAATCGCATCTTTAGTCGCTTGTTCTTTTTTATGAATGTTTTACCCGTTAGACACTTTTACTTTTAGCTATTCTGTAGAGACCGTTACTAGTGAGAGTTATTATTTTATTTAAAAGAAGTAAGAAAGTCGGTTAAGCCCGACTGTAAAATTCTCTGTAACAGCTTAAGTTTATGCTCAATTGAATGGATATTGCTGGTGCTTTAGCAACAGGAAGCCGCTCTGATGTTTATCATAAATATATCTCTGGCAATAAGGCAAAACAGCACAAGTGCGTTTTTTATTCAATTTTTCAGGAAAGCTACTCTTAACTAGGGATGTCGGGATAAAATATCAATTCGGTATAAATATTTTGGGGTAAAAATTTTTCACAAAATGTGTCTATTTTACTATGTGTCTTTACAATAAGCAGGTCTATTGAGGTAATTAAGGCGTAATTTGACGCATAATAAAAACTTTATTCTGATAATATGGATTAAAGGTATTTTTATAAGTTTAAGGAAAGATATATATCTGACCAGCTTTGATTTTAGTCAAAGTGAATGTTAGCAGCCTCAAGGTCGAGGATTGATGATAATTCTACAACACTACGACACAAATTTTCAAAAATATGCTGACCCACAGCATTTTGAATTCAATTCTCATGTTAAATTCCTTGCTAAATCCGAATAAAGTGTCTGATTCTCAGAAAGAAGAACAGTTTTCAGTCTTAAATAAAATGTTAGCATACCAACCTCTCAATATCTTTGGTTTTAGCGCATGGACTTTTTAAATAAATAAAAAAATAAAACTATAGACAATGTAGCAACCTTTCTATATCTATATCAATTTTATATTTTGAAATCAAATAAAATTTGGGTAAGTTGTAGGAGGTCAAAGATAAAATGTTGTAAAAATTTGTCTGATTTTTCAATTGTTTTCTGATTTAACTTACCGTTAAGCTAAACAAAATGTCTAGATATTTTATTTTGACACGATAGCAGAGCTCGCGAAAAACTCTCAACACTTTCAACGTGTCGGCAAAAATCAGTTTGGTTACGGACACAATGGAAACAGAGAGCGAAAGACAGTTTAAGTTCTGTATTTGCTCAATTCTGTTGCGGTCAGAGCAAAGACCGCATTTTTCGTTCCAGTTTCTGTCCTGTCTTTCACTGGCACTTTTGCCGAGAGCATATTTCCGAAGTGTTTTGTGCGTATTTATATGTGGTTGTGAGTTGCGCTCGTCTGTGTCTTTGAATAACGAATGGGTTTGCTCATTTGCAGACAGTTGTTAGTGAGCACAGTGGTTCGGAGGTCGGATGACCGAATCGTTTGTTATGCTCAACCGAAAACACGTAACACAAAACACATGAGGTGAGAGAAAAAGTGCTCCGCTCAGTGAGAGACCGCTTGTGCTGCGTTTGTTTCTGTTTTCCACTGAGGCTGGTCGCATTGAAAAAGGGTAAATGTTTACTAGCCATCCATATACTCCAAAAATTTGGAAAAAAATGTCCTCGATGGACCGCGAATTATCAAGAATTTACGTGCAGAAATAAAACATTCTCGATCACAAATGCTTTTCGAATTCTGTTTGTTTTTGCAAATTAATATTTTGAAAATATTCTTAGCATATGAGTAACACGAAAGTTTGCTTGAATTTGAGGGCGAAATTGAGGAAAACGACATCTTTTGGATCTGTTATGAGCTGTTACGGCCCCTTTTTGAGGTAAGGTTCAAGGCGCGCACTTAAGCGTGGTTTCCTCAGAAGACCTACTCCACGTAAGCGCCAGAAGTACTTTTTTCCTAGTGGTATCCCCAAAAGACTGGACTAGTTTACATTATATATTAATATTGTATTTTATGAAAAAAAAAAAATTTGCACGCGCCCACACCTAAAATATAAACAAAGACCTTAATATTGGTTACCTTGTCAAATTTATTTTTCATAAGACTTTTTGTCGCGTTCTCAAAGAACCCACGAGATTTTCTTGTCTTTCGGGAGGATTTATAACCTTAATAAAGACATTCATTTATGGGAGGGAAGATTGTAAGAAGAAATGGAATGGAGAATCACCCCAAAAATAGCGGCGCAGGCGCAGTGGTAATGTAATAGATGCACCACAGATGAAGACAAATATAAACCTCTCAATTCTGCGGCGGTGAAAAAATATTATAACAAAAAAGTCGCGCGATTTTTTTTTTCTGGGAACACCATGTTAAAACAAGAAAGAAAGTCGGTCAAGCTCGACTGTAACATACTCTGTACCTGTGAAGTGCTGCCCGTCACCCTTGCGACCATCGAGTGTTCTAAACGTACGTGCGCTCCGAGGAGCCAATATTGACTCGGATCACTACATTGTTGCAGCCAAAGTACGCACAGGGATCAGTGTGGCACATGCCGCACAGTCTAACACACGCCGAAAGCTGAACGTTTAGAAGCTGCAATCACAGCGGACATCCGAAGCCTACTAAGCAAAACTCACCCAGTTGCTCAGGGAAACCCCACCTGGCCCTTCTGGTGTAGGCGAACAGTGGAAGCTTATTTCACACTCTATGAGTACGGCTGCCAAGGAGATTCTCGGATATGCCGAAAACTCCCGAAAACAGTCGTGGTACGATGATAAGTACCGCCACGCTACTGCAGAGAAAGACGTGGCGTACAGGAGAACTCTGCAGTCTGGAGCAACGCCGGCTGTTAAGGAGCGAAACCGGGAGAAAAGGAGAGAGGAGAAGCGCCTTTTCAGAAGGAAGAAAAATGAGCAGGAAAGGCTCATGAGGGCGTTCTCAAAGAACCCAAGAGATTTTCTTGTCCTTTGGGAGGATGTATAACCTTAATAAAGATATTTATTTATGGGAGGGAAGAATGTCAGAAGAAATGAAATGGAGAATCACCCCAAAAGAGCGGCGCAGGCGCATTGGTAATGTAATAGATGCACCACAGATGAAGACAAAGATAAACTTTTCAATTCTGCGGCGGAGGCAAAATATTAAAACAAAAAAATCGGCCTTTTTTTTCTGGGAACACCACGTTAAAACAATAAAGAAAGTCGGTCAAGCTCGACTATAACATACTCTGCGACCGGGGCTGCCCATAATTGTTTGTTTTACTTATAACTCGACAACTGTTCATCTGATCTTTACCATTCCTTTGGCGGATCAATAAATAATCCTAAATATGTCCAGAAGAACTTATCTTCCAAACCCTCCAAACCCAGTGTGGAGGTGGACCATTTGGCCTCCACATTGCGTAATGTGGCAAGTGAAGGTGCACTTCATCGTCAAGATGGGGTGGACATGGAGCCGGAGGTCGATAATGGCGAATTCATTTTCACAGGCCCGTCAGTGACAGACGAAGAGCTCGCGCTTGCGCTTGCTCGCATGCCTGTCAACGACGAGCCACCAAAAGTGGGTGAGCCTACATCGGTCCCGGTGGAGAAGAAGAAGGAAGTTGCTTCTCACCGCAAACAGCGCTCAGGGTACAAGGCATCGCTCAAGTTTCTCAGAACACTTGAGAGCCGCACCCTGGAGTCGCTGACCGCAAGGGAGAAAGCACTCAAAAAGAAGCACGAGTACAAAGTGCGCCGCTACAACCGGCTGTCTAAGGATAGCTCGGACCAAGCAATAGCACAGAGTACGACGGCCCAAGTGGAAGCACCGGAAACTGCGACAAAGACGGAATCTCCGTCCACGTCGAAGGCAGCCAAATCATCCACTGGAGACAAGAAGCACCGCAGAAGACCACCCCCTACGTCGACCACACTCTCCCAAAAGGAGGGACCGGATGGCGGAAGGGGTGGAAATTCAAAGCGGCAAAGATCTGATGACTCATCCAAGGCCCCGGAAAACAAGCGAAGCAGACCAGAAGACTTTCTGGCCAGCTTAAGCTCAAAACCGGAGCTTACGATAGCCATTATCGACCGAAGCAACCCGGAAGGGAAGCTTTCAGACGAAAATTGGCTCATCCTGGAGGGAGTCATCATGCAGGCCATCCACGATGCCATGACACGAGGCGAAGATTCATTCCTAGCTGAGGTTTGAGGGCGTCAAGTGGTATAAGGGCTCTAAGGTCGTGGCTTGTGTCAACGAGGAGTCCTTGAGATTTCTCACCGACACAATTCACGGCGTTGGTGAACTTTGGCCTGGCGCAAAGATCGACGTCGTTCCACCGGGCCATGTTCCTGTACGTTCGGTCATGAAGGTATGGATCCCACCTCCAATCCTGGAGGACCAAACCATACTAAACATGATTAAAGGTCAGAACAAGTAGTACAGAACCGACGACTGGACCATCCTGAGAGGGCTGGCGCGCGACAAAGGAAACGGCAAGGATCTCTGGATCAGCATTGGTCGGGAATCCAAGAGCCTCATCCTGAAGAATCAAGGCCAGATGAAGCTTGGACTGGGCTGCCTCCGGGCAATACTTCTGAGCTAGGATGATAGGTCAACAGAACAATCTAAGATTAATCTACATCACTCCATAGTACCCTCTGTTGACCTACTACGATTCATGGAGGAGGAGAGGGTTGATGTTGCACTCGTCCAGAAACCCTGGATCCTAGGTGAAAGGGTTCGTGGACTGAGTGCTCGCGGATACCATCTCCTCTTCCCCAGAAACGTGGGTAAGCCGAGAACATGTATCGTGGCAAGAACCGAGCTTAACGTGCTTTTCTCTTCTCGTTACAGCGACAAGGACCTCACGGTGGTGACGATCGAGGGAAGGAACGGAAGAAATGTATACCTTGCCTCGGCCTAACTTCCATACGAGGAAAAGGATCCCCCATCGGAAAGCATCAGAGCCTTCATTCGGCACGCGCAGAAAGAGGGCATCGAAGCTGTCCTGGGGTGCGATGCGAATGCCCACCACTCCATATGGGGTAGTACGGGCACTAACGAACGAGGAGAGGCACTGCTGGACTACATTTTGAGCACAAACCTTATTCTGTGTAACAGGGGAGAACACCCCACTTTCCGGAATAAGGATCGGGCTCAGGTTATAGACATAACCGTAACGCTAAGCAGAGGCTCTCTGACCGTCGACAACTGGCATGTATCCACCAAGTGCTCCTTTTCGGACCATTACAGGATAAGGTTCGATGTCAACTGGTGCAGAGAGAAGCCTACTCCCTATAGGAACCCTAAACGGACAAACTGGGAAAAATTCGCAAGAACAGTCAGTCAAACACTCCCCAATTCTCCGGACGCAGAGTTGTTGCAGCCTGGCGCACTTGAAGAATGCACCCAGACTATAACAGACGTGCTAAGCAGGGCGTTTCTTAAATCCTGCCCGGTTAGTCGACCCCCAAAGCCCAACCACAAAGTGTGGTGGACAACGGAGCTCGGCCAGACTAGGAAGGAAACGAGGAAGCTCTTCAATAAAGCAAAATCGACCAACAAACAAGAAGACTGGCACGCCTACCGACTGGGTTTTTCTAAATTCAAAGGGGCGTGTCGGAAGGCAAGAAGAGACTCTTGGGCAAAATTTTGCAAGGATATTGCCTGCACCAGTGAAGCGTCCACGTGTGCTGGCCAAAGATCCATCAAACCCGGAGTTACTATGTAATCCGGACGGAACGTACGCAAAAAACAGCCAAGAGTCTTTAGAACTGCTGGTGAATACGCGTTTTCTAGGTTGCCTAGATGCTGAACCAGAGTTCGGGTCAACTGAGCTACAAATCAGCGAGGCACCTGGGGAAATAGACACGACGATGATTGACAAGATCATCACTGAGGAAAAGATATTATGGGCTATCAAGTCATTCCAACCCTTTAAATCAAGTAGCGATCTTGAATCTACTGCCATGGCTGACCAAGATTTTCAAGGGATGTCTCCTCACGGGTTACATCCCAGAAAGCTGGCGAGAGGTGAGAGTGGTCTTCATCCCCAAGGCAGGGAAGATAAACAACAACTCTCCAAAAGACTACAGACCCATCAGTCTATCATCGTTTCTTCTGAAAACGATGGAAAGACTCCTGGATCTCCACCTGAGAAGCAAGCTCACACCACGAATGTTCAGCGGTGCGCAGCACGCCTACCTTGAGGGTAGATCTGTCGACACCGCACTACATGAAGTGGTAGGGAGCATTGAGGAATCGCTGAGTCAGAAGGAGTTTGCGTTGGCGGCCTTCCTCGACATCGAGGGAGCTTTCAACAACGTCAGGACCGAGTCGATTACGGCTGCTCTTGCTAATATCGGCTCACACCCGATGATTACTCACTGGCTAAGGAACATGCTTAGCAGCCGAGTTATCAACTCCACTCTCTGTGCAGGCAACGTAAGAAGAACGAGAGGCACTCCGCAGGGGGGAGTCATATCCCCGCTTCTTTGGAACCTGGTTCTCAACGAACTTCTTCTTACCTTGAAGTTTAACGGATGTAGGGTGACAGCATATGCAGATGACCTTGTTCTAATGGTAACGGGTAAATTCTTACCCACAATCAGTGAGCTATTAGAATCTGCTCTTGCTAGAACCCTAAGATGGGCACAACGGAACGGTCTAGGGGTCAACCCACAGAAGACCCATCTGGTGCTGTTCACAAGGAAATACAAGATACACACTCCCATCCATTGGGGGAACGCAGCTCAATCGGGTCAACGAAGCGAAGTATCTGGGAGTCATTATTGACTCAAAACTCTCTTGGAAGAGAAACTCTGAGGAAAGAATGAAGAAGGCATTAGGCGCGTACTATGCCGGCAAAAAGACCTTTGGTAGAAAGTGGGGACTGCAACCGTATATCATTCATTGGTTATACACAGCGGTCGTCAGACCTATCCTTACCTATGGAGCGCTGGTATGGTGGAAGGCGGCCAACACCAAATCCCACCTGATCAACCTCCATAAGGTACAAAGAGCAGTTTGCCTGGGCATTACAGGATCCCTGCGATCCACCCCCCAGGCGGCCCTGGATGTAATTCTGAACCTGGAACCAGTAGAACCAGCAGTAAGATCCCGGGAACTGAAACTTCTTAAAGCATCTGCTTCAGGCCACAGCAGTATCCTACAGGAAGTAGGGACAAGTGCAAAGGCAAAGGGAAGTGACTACTGCATACCAGTTCAGAAATAGAACGACAACTTTGGAACACGGTTCCCGGAGAGAGAGGAATGGAAGCAAGACACTACCATCAGGAAGAACGAGCTACCCATCTATACAGACGGTTATAAAACGGAAGAAGGCACAGGAGCAGGCATCTTCTTCGAAGAACTTGCGACACAGCTCTCATTCTGTCTACCAAACTGGTGAAGCGTTTTCCAGGCAGAGATTTATGCTATCTGGCAGGCGGCTAAATTGATATACGCCTTATTAAGACTCTGTCATCAAACGCCACAAAGAGCGTCCTAGTCCGCAGCACGGCGACAGCACCGAACCAAATCCAACAGCACTCTATCACCCTCGTCTGGGTACCTGGTCACGCAGGCATACCGGGCAACGAGGGAGCAGACGAGTGCGCTAGGAACGGCTCAGCGCTGCCAGCGACGCAAGCGGTTACGGACATTCAAAGACCCCTGCAGGACATCATGACGGAATTGAAGTGGAGGGCCAGAAATAGGGCAGAACGACAATGGGACCTCACACCCGGTTGTCACATCTCCCGATCACTCTGGCCAAGATATTCACCCAAAAGAACTTCCCAACTCCTGCACTTTAGCAAGAACAGGATGAGAATTATGGTAGGAGTCATAGCGGGGCACTGCACCATTGGTCAAATGGCCACCAGGAAGCGCGTGTCCCACCATGACTTCTGCCGTAGCTGTGGGAACGAGGAGGAAAAAGAAAGCATCCATCACCTTTTATGCGACTGCACTGCACTTCTTAGGAAACGCACCCAGCATCTGGGCAAACCATTCTTTGAAGACCTGGGCAGTCTGGCAAATGTGCCCCTAGAAGTCCTGGCTCTTTTTTTAGACTCCTTAAAATGGTTTAAATAGAGAGTTTGCGCAGAATCTGACCGTCAAATCCCACTTCCCCCTCCCCACCCATTCCCCCACCCCGTTCCTTTGCCGAGCAGCCTATTCAACCTAACCTAACCTAACTTATCTTCTATCTATAAAACTGTGGGAGATATGCCGTTTTTTTAAATTTGCGATGGCGGGAGGGGGCGTCGATATACTTATAGACGGACGCCACTCATCGAGTGCTCTAGACGTACGTACGCTCCGAGGAGCCAATATTGACTCGGATCACTACCTTGTTGCATCCAAAGTACGTACACGGCTTAGTGTGGCACATGCCGCACAGTCTAACACACGCCGAAAGCTGAACGTTGAGAAGCTGCAATCACAACGGACATCCGAAGCCTACTCAGCAAAACTCACCCAGCTGCTCAGGGAAACCCCACCTGGCCCTTCTGGTGTAGGCGAACACTGGAAGCATATTTCACACTCTATGAGTACAGCTGCCAAGGAGATTCTCGGATTTGCCGAAAACTCCCGAAAACAGTCATGGTACGATGATGAGTGCCGCCGCGCTACTGCAGAGAAAGACGCTGCCTACAGGAGAACTCTACAGTCTGGAGCAACGCGGGCTGTTAAGGAGCGATACCGAAAGAAAAGGAGAGAGGAGAAGCTCCTTTTCAGAAGGAAGAAAAATGAGCAGGAAAGGCGCATGAGGAAGGAAGTCGAAGTGCTGTTCGGAAGGAGTGAAACTCGAAAATTCTACCAAAAGATTAGACAACTATCCGAAGCTTTTAAGCCCAGAGTCACACTATTGAAGGAAGGGCACGGAAATCTGGTCAGAAATCCGGAAGTCTTCTTCTTTGGCCATCACAACCGTTTTACGGTCACGGCCGCTGCCACTAATGCCCGCCACTCGCCTCTGTCCCGAGCGACATTCCACCAGGAGGACACTCCCAGCTTCGCAATATCTCCCTGCACCTGGTCGCGCCATCTCCGCTTCGGTCGACCCTGCGGGGGAATGCCTCCCAACTCGTTTGCATGCCGACTGTACACCCGGTTTTGCTGGAGCGTTATCATCCATACGTGTAACATGTCCTATCCAGCGCAGTCGCTGTTGTTTTATGCGCTTGACTAGGTCAGTGTCCCCATAGAGCTCATACAGTTCGCGATTCATTCGGATGCGAAATTCGCCGCCAACGTTTTGAGGTCCATAAATCCTCCGAAGAACTTTTCTCTCGAACACGCCAATTGCCGCCTCATCCTTTTATGTCACTGTCCATGCTTCTGCGCCGTATAGCAGGACTGGGATGATAAGTGACTTGTATAGCGCAATTTTCGTTTTCCGAGAGACGGCTCTGCTCTTGAACTCCTTATTGAGCCCATAATAACATCGGATTGCAAGAGTAATTCTTCTTCGGATTTCCAGACTGGTGTTGTTGTCGCTGGTTATCGTCGTTTCGAGGTAGACGAATTCCTTAACAACCTTGAAGTTGTAGTCTCCCATTGCAACAGATTGTCCAAGCGGTGACTTACTGCGCGTTGATTTTAGGTATTTCGTCTTATCCTCATTTACCGCTAAGCCCTTAAGTTTTGACTGCTTCTCTATCTCTGAGAACGCCCGTTTTACCACAGATTCGCTTTTGCCGATGACATCAATATCATCGGCATATGCAAGTAGCATGTTGTCTCTGGTAAAGATGGTGCCCGTTCTGCTAGCATTTGGGCACTGGCGCAGTATGTACTCCATCAGCAGATTAAAGAAGTCACACGATAAGGTATCACCCTGCCTCAAACCTCTTTTGGTATCGAAAGGCTCGGAGCGGTCTTTTCCTATTTTGACGGAGCTTTGTGTGCTTCTCAACGTCATCATGCAAAGTCGAACGTACTTTGCTGGAATACCAAAGGTAGACAGGGCTTTAAAGAACTTTGACCTTATCGGCGTGTCAAAGGAGGCTTACAAAGTTGACTACAAGTCAACAAAAAGGTGGTGGGTGTCGATATTTCTCTCTCGGGCCTTCTCCAGGATTTGTCGCAATGATAATATCTGGTCCGTGGTGGATTTGCCAGGTCTAAAGCCACACTGATAAGGTTCAATCAGTTCACTTATTCTCGGCTTTAGACGTTCACATAGGATGCATGATAGAACCTTATATGCGATGGGAAGGAGACTGATCCCGCGGTAATTGGCGCAAACCGCAGGGTCTCCTTTTTTAAATATTGGACAGAGTACACTTAGATTCCAATCTTTGGGCATGCTTTCTTCGGACCATACTCTGCATAGGAGCTGGAGTATGCACCATACCAGCTCCTCACCGCCAGCCTTGAACAATTCAGCAGGCAGCTCATCAGCGCCAGTAGATTTGTTATTTTTTAGCCTTTTTATGGCTAACAAGACGGATCTATCTCTATGTTATCGATTGGTGGTGTCGCTACTTCCCCAGAGGCGGCATTGTGTTCGTTCATCACCTTCCAGCAGGTTAGAGAAATATTTTCTCCATTTGTCTTGTGCCACTTCCGGATTTCTGACCAGATTTCCGTGCTCGTTCTTCAATAGTGTGACTCTGGGCTTAAAACCTTCGGATAGTTGTCTAATCTTTTGGTAGAATTTTCGAGTCTCACTCGTTTTGAACAGCACTTCGACTTCCTCTCTCATGCGCTTTTCCTGCTCATTTTTCTTCCTTCTAAAAAGGCGCTTCTCCTCTCTCCTTTTCTCCCGGTATCGCTCCTTAACAGCCCGCGTTGCACCAGACTGCAGAGTTCTCCTGTAGGCAGCGTCTTTCTCTGCTGGCGCTGATGAGCTGCCCGCTGAATTGTTCAAGGCCAACTCCTATGTAGAATATGGTCCGAAGAAAGCATGCCCGAAGATTGTAATCTAAGCGTATTCTGTCCAATATTTAAAAAAACTAGACCCTTCGGTTTGCGCCAATTACCGCGGGATCCGTCTCATCCCATTGCAATGAAGGTTCTATCATGCATCCTATGTGAACGTCTAAAGCCAAGAATGAGTGAACTGATTGAACTTTAGACCTGGCAAATCCACCACGGACCAGATATTCACACTGCGACAAATCCTGGAGAAGACCCAAGAGAGAAAGATCGACGCCCACCACCTTTTGGTTGCCTATAAAGCCACCTTTGACTCGCCGATAAGGTCAAAAGTTTTTTGAAGCCCTGTATACTTTTGGTATTCCAGCAAAGTACGTTCGACTTTGCATAATGACGTCGACAAGCACACAAAGCTCCGATAAAAAAAAGGAAAAACCTCACCGAGCCTTTCGATACCAAAAGAGGTTTTAGGCAGGGTGACACCTTATCGTGTGACTTCTTTAATCTGTTGATGGAGTACATACTGTGCCAGTGCCCAAATGCTAACAGAACGGGCACCATCTTTACCAGAGATAACAAGCTTCTTGCATATGCCGATGATATTGATATCATCGGCAAAGACGAATCTGCGGTAAAACGGGCGTTCTCAGAGATAGATAAGCATTCAAAACGTATGACCTTAGCAGTAAATGAGGATAAGACGAAGTACCTACTATCAACGTGCAGTGAGTCTACGCTTGGACAATCTGTTGCAATGGTAGAATACAACTTTAAGGTTGTTAAGGAATTTGTCTAGCTCGGAACGACGATAACCAGCGATAACAACACCAGTCTGGAAATTCGAAGACGAATTACTCTTGCAAACCGATGTTACTACGGGCTCAGTAAGGAGTTCAAGAGCAGAGCCCTCTCTCGGAAAACGAAAATTGCGCTATCGTCCCAGTCGCTTTTCGTCCCAGTCCTGCTCTACGGCGCAGAAGCATGGACAATGTCATCAACGGATGAGGCGGCAATTGGCGTGTTCGAGAGAAAAGTTCTTCGGCAGATTTATGGACCTCTAAACGTTGGCGTGGGCGTGGCAAAAATAGAAAATAATCTTGGTCTGCTTGCAAGTATAGGAAGCATATGTCCCATACGCGAAATTTTGGTCCTTCGAGCCGGATCGAGGACAGGATCCGCAACGATCCCAGCCTAATTGCAGTTAAACTGAATCGTGATAGTTGTGATCGTTCGCCGGTACATACACAATGGAGATGAAGCGAATTCTTCAAGAACGAGGGCTTTGTAAGTCGCAATTACCCGGGCTAACAATAGCGCGGCCAGGGCCATCGAGGGCAATTAATCTGAAAAAGTTTTTTAGCATCGCCTTTATCGATTGAAGGCAAGTTTTGAGCATTTGGTAGAGCTCACGGAGGAGCTGTGCCGCTTTCAAGATAATCCCGATTTTGTCAATCCCTATATCGACTTTAGCGACTACGAGAACAAATAGAATGAGACATACAGTTTTTTGAATTTTTCGCTGGAAGGATGAAATTTCAGGACTACGTTTTGAAAGAATTTAAGTTCCAACATTCACTGGTAACTATGAAGACTGGCTTACATTTAGCGACTTGTTTTTAGGTTCTGTGGGCGAAGGTTTGGGACTTATAAAACACATCGCAGTTACCAACGACAATTATGAAAAGGCCTGGGAAAAGCTGGAGCAACGTTACAACAAAAAACCGCTAATCGTTTGTTCGATTATTACAAATTTTCTAACGCTTCCCAACGCAAGTGGGTCCAGCGTATTCACGTTACGGAAGCTCGTAGATGGAGCCGATGAGGCTATTCGCGGATTGAGTGCATTAAATTGTGAGCATCGTGATTCATGGCTGATACATATATTGTTGTTAAAGTTGGACAATGAGACACGACAGCTATTGGCTGAGAACAAGGTATCGAGCGATGAAGATGTGACCATCGACGATTTATTCTCTTTTCTTACGGGTCGTTGTGATGCTCTGGAATCATGCCAGACAACTACACCACGTAACACAATTAGTCGACGCCAAGCTACCGTTCATCACACCACTGTGTAAAAGGAACTGACCAGCAATGTCCATTTTGCACCGAAGGTCGCTCAATAAATAGCTGCACAACGTTCCGACAGCTAGATGTCAATTCGCGCAGAAAATTTGTAAGTCAAGAATTCTAGCTCCAACTTTACATGTCGCCTCTGCAAGGCGAGGCACCACACATTGGTTCATGTTAAACAGCCACACGCTTCTCATGGACATAGTCACCCAAACAGAGTACGGAAGCCAGCATTCTCACCTTGAGCGCTCAGATTGCAGACGCTGCTCCTGATTTGGTGAATCATCACATTTTGAAAACTTTTTTCGTCACCACTACTCAGTCATTCTTGCCAACTATTCTAGATACTGTGATCGACGCATGGGGTAATAGGACTACCTGTCGGATGCTGCTCGATACAGGTTCAACTAGCACCAACGACTCGAGACTAGCACCAACGACTCGACGAAGATGCTGCTTGATTGATCTTACGCAAGATTCCCAAACACCCTCAAAATGCGGTGGATGAAGTGCCTGTTTATGCCTCTTCCAGCTATACAATTTGCAAAGTCCTCATCTTGGCATTGGGCAATGGCCAGACGTCTCATCTCGTCGAGCTCTCGATGGGCACCTTGGAATGTTGTCCCGTTGTCGGAATAAAAGTCTGAGATCGGACCTCGGCGTGACCAGAATCGCTCCAAGGCTGCGATGAAGGCGGAAGACGTCAGATCGCTCACTACTTCGGTATGTATGGCCTTGGCACCTTGGAATGTTGTCCCGTTGTCGGAATACAATTCCGAGATCGGACCTCGGTGTGACCAGAATCGCTCCAAGGCTGCGATGAAGGCGGAAGACGTCAGATCGCTCACTGCTTCGATATGTATGGACTTGGTTGATAGGCATCCAAAAATAGCGAACCAAGCCTTTTCGAATTTGGGTTTTCGACCCTTTGTCAATTTGACTGGCTACTGGGCCAGTGTAGTCCAGTCCAGTGTGAAGAAAACATCTAAGGGGCTGTACTCTGGGTACAGGAAAATCGGCCAAGATTTGCGCACTGGTTCCGCGTCTAACAATCGCCGTCTTTATTCGCCGTCTGGGTTATTCAAATAGGATTTGCAAATGACTTGATAGTGTGACAGCAACTGAAAGTGTACTGACGAAGGCTTAGCCGAAACGGCCATCTACACAGCCACAGCTACTGTTCATGTTCATAAGTATTCTCTGTTGAATTTTCTGTTGATTATTGAATTATAATCAATCCTCGACCTTGAGGCTGCTAACATTCACTTTGAAAAGATATATATTTTATTTCATTTATAAAAGAAACTTCTGGAAACTTTTCATGTTTTGTAATGATGGGACTAAGAGGGATTAAGAGAAAGCATCTTCTCTTAAAAAATAAAAAAGGTAAACATATTATTTGGGGGTGACTCAGAAATCTCTAGAGATTTTGCAGTCGGTTGGTTGCATCACGCGCAAGCAAAATATCTCTTACATTTGTTTAGAATTAATTTGATGTTAAGCTGAAATATGTTAGTTGTGGTATAAGTTTTATGATTCATGCTAATATTATAATTTAAATTAAAGACGTGTTACCCAAAATTAAAATGAAAAATTTAAAATTATTTCCGCGCCAATCATAAAGCAAAACTAGGCAACCCTTGGCTCGTTTGTTGTTGACAAATTTACTATGTGGAGCTACATCACTAAAACTGATCGATACGCGATATATAACGCACCTTACCGCTCGTTACATCTCTAACAGACACACACGCGCTTAACTAAAAAAGAGACTCGGCCTGACGCCATAATAAACACAGCCAAATCTGAATTGAATCTGTGTTTAATCTTTATCAGTTAAGGTAGCTTCGCTACATATGGTAACCCCTGTGAAATAAACTGAACATTCAAAATTAAAATGGGTTTAACCAGAGACGACGGGCCTTCAAACTCTGCTGCCGCAGCCGATCCGCACCTTCAACAATCAATTTCCAGCAAAAGGTGTGCCAATACCATATTCATTTTCGTCGGTCAGCAAAGAGATGTGTCCAACCATGCGAGTTCAATGGAACAATAAATTCACAGCAGGAAAACTAAATCAACTGTCGCCACTACATCCAGCTGTCGATAGACCATCTAGCATTCTATTTGTTGAAAAAGGACTGCACATTTATGATTTTAACAATTAAGGGGGGAAAACACTTTGCGGAAAAAAAATGTTCGACTTTTTTTTTTTTGCATATTTTTGTAGCTTGGATATTCAAAAATATCCCCCTAAAAGGATTTTCAAAATTTCGAAATAGTTTAGAAGATATAGCCCTTTTAATGACCCAAAGTGACGCGATTTGCCTAGCAACTGCAAACTTTAAACGCGTTTATCTCGAAACCACGTTTTTCAAACTGGTGGCCACGATTCAGAGGAAACCAGTGGACCGATTTTGCTCCGGAAGGGCTTATACGACGCAGAATTGTCGTCGATGATTTCTTGGTACATTTTGGTTTATCTTTGGATCTTAAAAGAAAGCGACTAATCGATTCGCTTACACAACTCAAAGTCACCGGAACAACCTTAAAAAATGACCAGTAAAGCATCCTGACCATTATCAATAAATATGTAAATTTGACGAATATTAGCACCTACAAGCTGCCAGATGCAGTTGACATTTCTCATATCTTTATCACCACTGACCAACCAGTAGCAGAACCTAAGCGGCAAGGAGCTGCTTCAACTTCATTCACCTTGACCTCAACAAAGCGTACTACAATATTCCTATGAATCCCTCCGATAGCCAAAAAACTCCTGTTAATACACCCATTGGAATATTTGAGTTCACGGTGATGCCCTTCGGCCTCAAAAACGCCACTCAAACATTCTAACTATACATGGATTCCATATTCCGCGATGACGACTAAGTTTTTTCTTACATTGACGACATCCTAGTATTCTCATCTAGTAATGCAGAACATGAATCACCACAGCTCTCAAAAAACTGCTAACACTTTTTTCAAAGCGAAACAGAAACAAACGCAGCACAAGCGGTCGCTCACTGAGCGGAACACTTTTTCTCGCACCTCATGTGTTTTCTGTTACGGGTTTTCGGTTGGGCAAAACAAACGATTCAGTGATTCGACAACCTCCGACAGCAACTGTTTTGAGCAGGGACTGTAATCATTATAAGTTTTATAATAAAAATTATAAAATAATGATTAATTTTAAATTTTTATTGATTTACATAAAATAATGATTAATTTTGAGTTATACTTTACAACTCAACCAATAATCATTATTTCTGAGCAAAAAATAAAACTCATGATATAATGATTATTCTTTAAGTTTTATTTTTTGCTCAAAAATAAAACTCAAACTGTAATTGCGCCCCTTTCTTAGGGAGTAAGGGAAACATTTTTGTATATTCCTAATCAGTATCCCAAGACCAACCGTTTTAGTCCATTTTTGAATAAAAAAAATCTTGCAAACTCGCGGTTTTTTTTACCATTTCACAGACATGAGACAGGCCTATGACACTTTCCTGATCGACATGAACATACTGTGAAAAATTCGTGAAGATCGGTTCAGCGGTTAAGACGCCCTTAAGGGACAAACATACAAACATAATTTCACTTTTATATATTTGTATAGATAATTTTATTTATTTCATATTTAATTTTACAAAAAGGTGCTTCTGCAATGACTCTGAAGAGAGGTTGCACCTAAAATCTGATAACACCAATCTGAGTGCAGAAAACGCCCTCTCGATACTGACTTCTGTTGCAGGAGCAGAATGCACTACTTTGGGCAGTTCATATAGATTGGGAAATCACTCAAAATATTTTGTACATGGGCATGTACATGCAGATGTGTGTGATTATTTAAGTTCAATAAGTCCTCACTCAAATTTCACTGCCATGATTGGACATTTATGCCTAAGATTCCACGATTTAGTCTAGTGGCTGTGTACATTTTTAGGCATAGCATTCTGTCAGTTAATGAAGCAACGATTTCTGATTTTATTTTATCAAACTTTTCATTTGCAGGCCATTAAGAATTTGTGATGTTATTTTGAAGCTGTCTGAATTTAATACAGAAAACGGCATTTTTTGAGTGGTCACAAGATCAACGCATGCATCCTTGTCTTCACTTGGGCACATAGTCACTGTAAATTTAAATTTTTTTCTGGACCTTCAGCCTTTTTTCCGCCATCTCGTTCACATATTATTTTTTGTGCTGCTCAACAAAATGGCGCTTGAGATTGCAGACTTAATTTCTTTGAATGACTTGATATTTCCAATAGCGTACTTTTCCGCTTGAACCATCCACCCAGCTAGACGAGATCATTTTTAATTCAATAATGGATTATATTAGTTGGTCTTGGGTTACAGACTAGGAAAATATAAATTTTTTTTCTTACTCCCTAAGAAAAAGGCGCAATTTCAATTTGAGTTTTATTTTTGGAAAAAAAATAAAACTTAAAGAATAATCACTACTTCATGATGTACGGCCCCCTTTTTAGCATAGTAAAACAAATTCAATTAATCCAAAAATTTATTACATATGTTCGTATGAGAATTTAAGCCCAGCCAGTGCAAAAAAAAAAAATTAATTGCAATTATTTATTGTTTTATAACGAATTAAAAGTTGTACTAATACAAACACACACTTCACACATATAGCTGAGCAGACCAACGCATTGTTGTTGTTTCAACAGGCCAACACTCTCTGTGAGCTGTGCTCAGTTGTCATTTGACATTTGTAAACAGAGAGAGTGGCTCTCAGTACGCTCTCCCTGTGAAGAGACGATCAACGGGAAAAAAAGCTTATACGCATATTTTGTTTTGGTTATAGATTTAAAGTTTAGATTTAAAATTTCTGGACTAACGGAAATCGAATTGACAAGAAATTTTTTGAGAGGCAAGTGCTGCTAATAAAATGAATTGCGGAGCGTAAACAATAATTAATATTGTTAAGAAATTTGTTATATTGCTAATCCTATTGATATGTTCGTCTTCCTTTCTAGCATAGTAATGTTGAAAGGAGTATTAAGGGCGAAAAAAATTGTATAGCTATTATTTATTGTTTTATAGCGAATAAAAGATACGGTGACATGCAGATGGCACAGAATTCCATTTAACCAAAAAAATTAGTGCAAAAATAGTCAGTATTCTTCGGGAAAATCGATCAGATACAGGAAAGGTACATTATAAGAAACATACAATTCAATGGGAAATTCACTAATCAAATTTAAATACACCGAGCACAATTGGAGACTGTGCTGTGATCTTGAGATTGAATCGGTATTACATCGAATCGGAAATACATCGAATATATGGATTTATTGCCTGTGTAGGGTCAGGCACTATCACTGCGCTACAAAATCCCGTCAAAAAATAAATGTATATATTTTGTCTCTTCACACTTTCTTTGAAGCCATCCCCAAGCAACATATTCCAGAAATGCATTGAAAATTGTTTTAAGACTTACACTTTACCAAAACTTTAACAAAAGATCAAGGAAAGGAAGAAACTGTGTTTATAGCTTTCTGGGTAGTATAAAAAAGACCTAACTATGCCAAGTTAGTTATCCAAATGTTGGCTGACTGTTTAAATTGGAATATATGTTAATCAGATTTTCCAGGGCTTAAAAAAGATTCAGATACAATTATTTTTGGACCAAAAACTATGCCAATTAAAGACTTTTTTGACATATTACTTTAGACTTAAAAGTGCACATCCATTAATGTTAAGTGTTAATTTATTCGATGGTCGAATTTCGACCACAGGGCGAGCCTAGTTAATTATTATTTTGTGAGTAAAGCAATAAATTCTGGAAAATCCGTAATCATGGTGAAAATGGATAAAGGATCCATAAAGAAAAATTTTGGTATAAATCTCAATGTCTTAAAGTTGCAACAAGTGAATGATTTTTTGATTTAAAAAAAAAACAAATAATCATTATTTGCAGTCCCTGGTTTTGAGCGAGCGCTCACTAAACAACTGTCAGCAAATGAGCAGGTCACAAAAGTGTCTGCGAAAAGTGTTTTTTGATTTGTTTTTGTTCGGTAGGCTGTTTGTATATGTGACACTCGTTGAACAAAGACACATACAAGCGCAAAACACAACCACAAATACATACCCAATAAACACTTTGGAAGTATGTTCTCGGCAAAAGTGTCAGGGAAAGACAGGAGAGAAACTGGAACGAAAAAGTTGTCTTTGCTCTGAGCGGAACCGAATTGAGCAAAAACAGAACTGAAACTGTCTTTCGCTCCCTGTTTTCGTTGTGTCCGTAACCAAAATGTTTTTGCCGACACGTTACAAGTGTTAAAAGTGTTTTGCGAGCTCTGTGAACTACACCTTAAAGCAGTACTCGATAAACACCAAAAATTCAATCTTTCGGTTAACGCTTCCAAATGGGAGATTGGTCAAAAACAATTCGCATTTCTGGGATACAACATTACTGTTAACGGCTGGAAAGCACCCCAAGACCGCGCAGAAGCCATTCGAAATTACCTAAGACCCAGCCACATCATGGAATTACGCCGATTTCTAAGTACCCTGAATTACTTCCGAAAATTTATTGCGCTGGCATCAGAATCCTAAACCTTTGTCACAGGGCAATGCAAAGACTTAAAGTAAATCGATCGCAAACCTGTTAAATGGACACAAGATCTAGAAAAGGCTTTCTCGACCTGTAAGTCAACCCTGGCTTCCAACACACTTTTGAAATTCATTGCCCCAGGATGTCCATTCATATTAACCACAGATGCATCGGACATCGCTTTAGGTGCACATCTTTATCAAATCGTTGAAAAGCAAATAAATTCAATTGGATTTTTTCAACCAAACTTAAAAATGCTCAACAGAACTACAGTGCGTATGGCATGCATTTTAAACACATTTTGGAGGGCCGTGATTTCGTTGTACAAACTGATCACAAACCTTTGATTTAAGCTTTTCAATAGACATTGGACAAAGCTTCCCCAATGCAAATTCGTTATCTCAATTAAACGAGCAAGTATTAAGCAAATTGAAAAGAAATAAGTCTGGCCAAAACTGCGGCTTGACATTAATCAATGGGTCAGCGAATGCAGTGACTGTCAACGTTCAAAAATTCATAGACACAATCTACTTTTACCTTTACACTTCCGACAAGTAGATAAGCGCTTTGAACACGTTCACATTGATATTATTCTCGTTCCTGAATATAAAGGGTATAAATACTGTTTTTCGATGATAGACAAGTTTACTCGCTGGCCCGAAATAGTTCCAATTCAAAACATGACGGCCGACACAATTGCGACAGCGTTTTTCAGATCATGGATCGCCTGATACGGTGACCCAAAAACAATTTCAACGGACCAATGAACTCAATTGAATCATGTTTGTTTGAAGCACTCACAAACATGGTTGGAGCACAGCGGATACGCACTCCAATGGGAAGATAGAACGCTGGCACCGGTCACTAAAAGCAGTATTCATGTGCAATAAACGGACTCCTTGGTAAGAAATTTTACCAACTCTACTCTTGGGACTCCGGTCTTGTTTTAAAGAAGATATCAGTTCATCTGCTGCGAAATGTTATTCGGCACCAATCAATCATCATAGTCGTAGCGATATATTTGTTCTTAAGTGATTAGTTTTTAAAATACCATGTCTTAGGCGAAGCCAAAAAGTATAACAATTGCCAGTAGAAACAACAAAAAACACATATGATATATAAACACAAGCTCTTGAAAGCATTTGTGATTTGCCAAAGCACAGAGATTTTTCTGATTTCTCTCTGAGCTTACGATTCACAAGCTTGAACTCGCTACTTCATTTGTCTATTGTAACGAACCTTTGCAGCTGGACAACGATTTGAATATTATTAAGTCTATATTTGGGTTGGTGTAAATCACTTAGTAATAAGCCGTAGGCTAAGTTCACAATTCTTGATACACTTCAGTTCTTAACCTGACCGTAAGCCCGTTCGCGCTTGCTCCCGGACCGACTTCGAAGTAATCGCTCAGTCCATGTGCCCGTCCGTCTTCGTCGTGCTATTCGACTCGACCCCACAGGACTTCCGCACTACCCACTGGCTACCGTTGACCTCCTTGCGAATTACCGTCGAGCCAATCGCTTCGACTTCCCGCAAGATTCCGTCACTCGGCATTCTCGGATACCGTTCGCTCGCACTTAGGTTCACAATATTTACTTTCGCTCCGCGCACTCGTAAATCACCGACTGTTCCGTCTTCTGGGCAGCCGCTCCTTTTATAGCTGCTCCGCAGGCCCCGTTCCACTGCGCCAAGCAGGGCCTGTGTGATTCTAGACCCCGTTATAGGTTTCAAACGGGGCCTGCCTTGCTTCCTCTGCCTCTGCTGCTGTTTCTGTACCGGGGCCTTCCGCTGCTGCTGCTCCATCGAGGCCTTTCTCTTCTGCCGTTGTAACGGGACTTCCGCTGCTTTCGTGCTGCCTAGCAACACAAACCGTCTGGTAGCAGCCGTCGAGAACATTCGGTCCCATTAGCCTTGCGCCTTTCAGTCAATCCCAGCTCGCCGCTTTCCTCCAGCTGCTGTTCCGTTGAAGCAAGGCCTTTACCTCTCAGGCGACGGCCCTTGCTCTCCAACTCTCCACCAATCGCCCTCTCGCTCTTTTCACTACGAGAGAGAGCTTTCTCCAATTCGCCTCCCTCACAAATTGGCCCACAAGTATCTTGGAGTGACACTTGTCAAGAGGCTTACCTTTAAGCAACATTCCGCCGAAGTTGCAGGCAAGCTTCACAGCAAGGCGAAGAGGATGAGTTGGCTACTCAACGCCAACAACAAACTTTCGCTAAGGCACCGATTTGGAGGTACGGCGTTCAGGTGTAGGGCATCGCAAAATCAGATTCTTCCAGGCCAAAATCCTGAGGAGGATTACTGGAGCCGAGTGGTTCATCCCAACTCGACGCATTGAGAGAGAGTGTGGCGTTCCGATGGTTGGCGACACCATCAACAACCAAGCAGCGAGGTACTTGGATAAGGTCGCCGCCCACCCAAACAACCTCGCCAGGCGCTTACTCCGATCGAGTAGAATCAACGGGATTAGGGCAAGACACAGGCTCCTAAGGATCCACCCAGGTGACCTGGCTAATCAGAGGATTTAGTCCAAACATAGGCAACGAATTGACTGCACACAACCTGATTAAGACTCCAAGTTACCGGCTAGACAATTTTAAAACCACATACGAGGGCGGTCCCGGAAATAGCCGACTACTAAAACACAAAAATTTATCATTTTTTTTTTATTTTTCAACAAAGGATCCTTTTAGGTCGATACAATTTTCCCAGCGATGTTCAATAGCTTCGATACCTTTTTAACAGGGTATAATTGAAAATTGAAAATGTTAAAAGGGGGATCATGAAGTTGTGCAAACGTATGTAACAGGTAGAAAGAAGCATTTGCGATCCTATATTGGAAATAAGAAATAATCAGAGGGAGCTAAGTCTGGCGAGTAAGGGGCGTGAGGTAGCAATTCAAATTTTAATTCATTAATTTTAGCCATTGCAACGGCAGAGGTGTGAACCGGCGCATTGTCATGATGGAACAGCAAACGCGATACCCATCTTGCGCATAACTTTTTCATGTCCAATTTTTCGGTCAATTGCGATGTACAGCACTTTTTGAAATGCCTACACATTCAGCTAACTCACGAATTTTCAATCGCCGATCACTCAATACACATTTTTTAATTTTGGCCACCATTTCTGAAGTGGTCACCTCATTTGGGCGCCCATTACGATTTTCATCTTCGCAGCTCAAACGACCTCGCTTATACTCAGCCACCCAATATTTTAGTGTTGTAAAGGAAAGAGCAGAATTACGTAAGGTAGAATCCAGCTCCTTTTTAATATTGGTTGGACTAAGACCTTTTATATGAAAGTATTGTATCACATAACGATGACCAATTTTGTCCATGTTTGCAAATCAATAACAAGCGTTCTCTATTAAAATCGACAAAAAAAAAAACTGTGCAAGGTAAAGGCACCAAACTTCAAACTTAAGCTTTTAATAGTCGGTACTTCCCCTTTTTAATATTTTTTGTGAACATTTTCCAATACTACTGTGCTAGGTCGGCTATTTCTGGGACGGCCCTCGTACCCCCTCACCACTTTACCAACCTAAAATTTAGTAGAGTTAAAATCCTTACATCTAAGCAAACACACAAAAACAAACCCCAAACATGCTGCAAAATAAATTAATAGAATTAAATTTTAGCCTTAAGGTCTCTAAATAAATAAATAATTTAAAACTGTAAAAAAACCCAATTCGCCGTGCTACCGCGGCTTGTGAGGAGTTACTCCTCACACCATATAGGCCATTGGTAATGGCTGTTGGTGTGGAAGCAGGTAGAATCTCACTGACGAGTTTAGATTGGTAATAGTCCATTTGCTCTTGTGTCCAAATGCTCATATCATTTGTTGTTGATTTCTTGAGAATTATTAAATTATAATTTCTTTCCGACCTTGAGACGCTAAACCAGCACTCTGACTAAAAATCAAACCAGGTCGTTAAGCCCAAAAACTTCCAAAAGACACAGTCACGTGTAATGTTTGTTATACACCATAACGGTTTCTATTAAAACAAAAAAACAAAAAATACCTCGGTATTTAAAAGAAATTGCTCGACGTTGCAAAATACTATGCCAAGAAGTATAACTATTGCCAGTAGATACAACAAAACACACATATGACATATAAACAGCTCACACCCACCATTACACAAAGGCACAACTGTGCACTATGGGTAATATTTCAATTTATCGGGTATTTAGTCATTTTCTCAAGTTGTTCAAATTTGAATTTTTTTTATGTTAACGTCTCAAGAAATGATCGAGCTTTAAAGCTCCATACTCAAAATGTTAAATAACAGACCTATGTTAAGCCTTACAGCTGTCAAAGTCAGCTGTTGCTGTACAACGCACGTGCTTTAAAACTGCAATGTTTTTGCAGCCAATTCTGCAATTGTTATTTTGGAAACTGCAAGCTTATTTTGAATAAAACTTGAAATGGATACCACTCATACAGGTTTGTACTATATGTTGGTTGTACTAATATTTTGTTTTTGTGCGTGTTCTACTAATATTTTGTGAAATTAAAAAAAGGTTCTCAAGGGTCATTTCTTGAAAAGAAATTTTAACTTTGCGGAGACTTTTAAAAAAATGTTAGCATTTGCTAGCTGTGTGTCCAAGTGTATGTCGTAGAGTCATTAATTGTGAATTAAATGCACTTAGTCTTGATGTGCACTTTTGCGCACAACCGGCGCAAATCAATCTTTTGCAGGTGTATATGCGTTTTCAAATGCCGAGCTTTTCGATATATGGCGCAAAGAGAAAGGCCACATGAACCAAGAAAAAGCCATTTTGGACTTTTTTAAAATGAAATTAAATAAAAACATTGTTGTTTCAAACTATGAAGCGGTTTTGAAAAGCAGATGCCATAGTTTTTGCAATAATTTGATGGTCAGAAGGCAAAAAAGCAATAGGAACATAAATTATTTTGAACGAAAACATTCAGATTGGTTAATGAGCACCACCCAATTACAAATTAACGAAACAAATAATCGCAGAAAAGGGAAATTTAATCTTGCTGCCGTTCTAAAAACGCTTGCGATCAGACCTCAAAGAGCAAAGCATGTAAGACATATTTTGAAGAATTCTATAAAGAAGCCTATCCGAGCATCTAAAGATGAAGCCTTAGCTTTTATTTTGGACCAGCGCTTGTCGAAGGAGCAATATTGCGCAGTAAGAGAGGAAGTTAAGACAAGAAACGCCGACATTTATCCTTTGTAAAGAGTTGTAGCTGAACAAAAACAACATTGCAGACCGGCTAATATTCAAGCTAAGGTGCCTCTGCAAGACCTTTTAAATCACACAGCCACTCGTATTGTTGTGCTCCAAGAAGACGTTATTATAAGTGCAAAGAGAAAAGAGGAGATAAATTTCTTGTCCGCGGATTTAATCTTAAGCTATGGATTCGACGGAAGTACCGGACAGTCTAATTACAACCAGGCATATGCTGATCAAAGATCCTGCGATGCCGACTCAAGCTTGTTTGCCACAACGGTTATGCCTCTTAGATTGATTGAAGCTTCCGGACACGTATTATGGAATAATCATACACCACAGTCAATAAGATTTTGCCGTCCACTTAAGGGGGGAAAACACTTTGCGGAAAACAAATTTTCGACTTTTTTTGCATATTTTTGTAGCTTGGATATTCAAAAATATCCCCCTAAAAGGATTTTCAAAAATTCGAAATAGTTTAGAAGATATGGGCCTTTTAATGACCTAAAGTGAGCTGATTTGCCTAGCAACTGCAAACTTTAAACCTTATATCTCGAAACCACGTTTTTCAAACTGGTGGCAACGATTCAGAGGAAACCAGTGGACCGATTTTGCTCCGGAAGGGCTTAACGACGCAGAATTGTCGTCGCTATCGTTCGGCCCTCCAACTTTTGGATACCTATATTTTAAGTGTACTTTTTTTACACTACACTACAAAAAAAAAGGCCAAAAAAAATTTGTTGTTTTCAAATGTCCGCCATTTTGTTTTTTTTCGGAGGGCCGAACGATAGCCACATTAGTTCTAAACATAACGGCATTTTTCTTTTTTTTCTCAGATCATCCCAAGTGCTGCAACCATGGTCACCATGTGGGCAACTTTTTTTTATTCATCATTTTTCGGAGGCCGATAACTTTCTGAACGGCTCTCATATTGACAAAAAAAAAATTTGTATTTTCCTTTCATTCATTAACTATTTAATAAAAAATAACAAAAATAAAAAATCTCTTATACTTTTTTTCCTGGAATTTTTTTAAAAACCATCTACTTTTGCTCATCGCAAAGTGTGTTCCCCCCTTAAATTAGAGTTTTTAAAGGAAACAAAAGAAGCCATAATAAAAGAGGACAGTGACATAAAAGACGAAATAGAAAAACTGATACATGCAAAATAATATTAAACAATAATCAATGCATTTATATCAAGTATCGTCTTTATCTGACAGTTATAGATGGAAAGGTGCTTAGTGCACTGACCAAAACAAAATCTTTTCAAGCATGTCCAATTTGTTTTGCCACGCCAAAGGATTTTCTGGCAAATAAAAATTTTAAGTGCCAAGAGTTTTTACCAGCTATGCAAAATTTGAAATATGGAATAAGCCCACTACATTGCTGGATAAGATGTTTTGAATTTGTCTTGCATCTCGGCTACAAGCTACCTTTAAAAAAATTTCGAGTGGTAACTTCTTTGGACAAAAAAACTGTAGCTGATCGAAAGAAAGGTATTCAGGACTTGTTTTGGGAGAGGCTATCCCTAAAGGTTGATAAACCGAAACAAAACGGAGCTGGAAACGACTTTGCAGAAATAACGGGAGTTGACCAGCAAATTATTCAAAATCTGCGAACAATATTAATATGTTTGTCATGTCAACAACCGATTCATTTCGATAAATTTGAACAGTTTTGTTTTAAAACTGGCGAAATGATTGTTGATACTTATGAATGTTTGCCGATGACACCAACTGTTCATAAAATAATTGCCCATTCTAGGCAGATTATAGAAAATACAGTACTTCCAGTAGGATACTTTGGTGAAGAAGCGTCTGAATCACGCAACAAAGTATATAAAGAAGACAGACTTCATCACGCACGAAAGCACAGCAGAATTCATAATTTCGCTGATGTTTTTAATAGAGCAATGGATTCGTCAGATCCAGTTATATCATCGACAAACCTTATGAAGCGAGTACGCAAACATAAAGCCCTTACCCTTCCCATCGATGTTATAAACCTCTTAGCATGTAAAATTGGAGACTCAGTGAATACTTTCGATCAGTTCGAAGATGAATCTTACGCTCCGTTTTTTCAGTTTGACGAAGAAGTTGAAAACGAAGAGAATTTTGATTAGTTCTTGATAATTCGTGTATTTAATTTTCAAAATTATGTTTTTTCAATATTATTACTTAATTTTTTTGTATAGAAAAAGGTTTCCGCAAAATAAAGATGCACATTTATATTCAGTTTCTTAAAAAATATTAAAAAAAAATTTTTTTTAATTTTTTGGGTGGGCGGTGACACGCCCACTTTTCCAAAAATATTTCTGAGGGCTTACATAACAAAAATAAAAAAACCGCTTCAAAAAATCTTGCTTACTTTAAAAGTTATTAATTAATACCCGATAAATTGAAATATTACTCATAGTGCTGTGTAGGCGAAAGCTGTAGCTATTGAAAG
Organism: Lordiphosa collinella; assembly: GCA_018904265.1. Taxonomy (NCBI): domain Eukaryota; kingdom Metazoa; phylum Arthropoda; class Insecta; order Diptera; family Drosophilidae; genus Lordiphosa; species Lordiphosa collinella. Next base: position 369,026 of record JAEIFV010000082.1, on the reverse strand, counting down.
CATTTGTGATTTGCCAAAGCACTGAGATTTTTCTGATTTCTCTGAGCTTACGATTTTCAAGTTTAAATTCGCTACTTCATTTGTCTATATAGGCCATTGGTAATGGCTGTTGGTGTGGAAGCAGGTAGCATCTCACTGACGATTCTATTTTTCAGTTTAGAGCTTTCGAGCTGAAATATACCACAAACATAACCAAAAAAGAAATAATCCTAAGTCCACGCAATGTAAGAAATTCAGTTTTGATCAATAACACTAGTTTACATCCTTTTTCACCCTATTCAATTTCATGTCATTCCTTATGTAAAATAACGCCCTGAATCCAAATCTGGAGTTCAAAAATTTTAAGTGGAACAGATTTCGAGATAATCCCAAAATATCGTTTCTAGCATTTTCGAAAAAGATCTTCTCACTAAATTACAAATATCTCAATTATAAAATAATATATGAATAAAATCTATATTCTAAGTTAAAGCTAATAAAATTATCTTTCAATCATTTATACGTTACTTAATTGTAAAACTTGTACTGTGGATGCTATTTACAAAGATATCGGTCAATTCGTTTCATTTTTACTGAAAATTTGAAAAAACCGTTAATTACACCGTTAACTTAACTCACAAAAAAAATTTTAAGAAACTTCTTTCTCTTTTGGATGATGTAAACTAATATTTAACAAATTAAAAAAGTGTTCACTTATCGAAATTTGCTGAAAATTGTAGAAGTTATTAGCATATAAAAAATGAGCAATTTCAGTCTTACCGTTTACCGTCATCCATCATGGCCTTATCCCAAAATCCTTGATTGCGGCGTTCCATAATCTTCAAATCCTCTTGAAACCGTTCACCATGCTCATCACTCTTATCGCTGAAGTTTTCAGGGAAGAAATCCAAATGAGGATCCAAAATGAAAATGAATGTTCAACTAAAATTTCACGGCAATTTGCAATGCAATGTGCAGCCTTTGAATATAATGAAAACATTAATAAGTATAATATACAAACCTTACCTAATTTCTTATAATTTCTTATTAAATGTGCGACGACTTCTTTGTAGTTGGGACTTCTGAAATTTCCAAGAAATGAAGTGACAACACATTAAATTGAATTCGGAGTTCTCCAAACGTTTTTTAATTTGCGTCCCAACAAGCGCCACCTATTCTATATATGCCTTGGATAGGTTAGGGATCAAATATGCAAGTGTATCAAATATGCAAGTGTATCACCGTCAAATAGTGTATCACTTCAAATATGTATCACTTCAAATATGCAAGTGTATCACCGTCTTTTGTAAAACCTTCACAAAATGTTAAAACAAATAAAAAACCAGTGTTATATGAAGGGATGGCACTGCATTTTTTTGGCCAAGTTTTCGAGATTACTTTTAAACTTGAGCGATCGTTGAAATAGTTCCTTTCGCATAATGAGAAATCCAGGTGCTTGTACAAAATCCTGCTCGTGCTTCTCCGGGCCTGTTCGATGAATTTTTCTCGATTGCCTTCGGCTATTCGCTCCAGTATTTGGTTGAGCGCTTCCGTCCATGATCGCTGATTTTGGAGGTTAAGACGGATATTATGCTTCGCGGCCAGTAGTCGCCATACACCAAAGCATTGGGCTCCGCTTGCTAATAGCAGCTTTGCAGTTTTATTCACCAGTCTTGATGCTGGCTTTTCCATCACCTGCCTCATGTAAGCAAAGTGCGTGCCCAAGGTATAAATGTATAGCTCTGATAATCCAGTATCAATGTGAATAGCATAGTTTGGAGTATTTCGAGGCAATTGGAAGATTTTCTTGATGAAAAATCTCAGTAACTTTTCCACATCTTCATATCGGAAAATTCCTCACACCTGTGAGGCGAAGCACAGTACTGAGCGAGTAGTTGCTTCATACGTCTTGTATTTGATGCTCGGTAGCACGTTGTTGTTGCTCATTAATTTATTCCAAGAGTTATTTAGACCCATTATGGATTCCTTTAGTTTAAGGCGTATGTGTGTTGTAAATTTTCCATTTGATGTCATGGTAACTCCAAGATATTTGTAAGATTTTACTCTCTCTATCGCCGCTCCCTTCAGGCTCCAGGTTTCCCATTGAGCTACATGACAACTACCTTCCCTAAATACCATCACTTTTGACTTGTCGGTGTTTATTTTCAAATTCCAAGTTTTGCACTATTCGTTTATTTTGGAGATTGGGTGCTGAATCAGCTAAGAGTACTATATCATCCGCGTATAGTAATGTTTTGATATGCGTATTTCCGAACAAAATTCCTGCTGGTAATGCTTCCGTAATGTCATTTATATTAAGTGAGAATAACAGCGGGCTTAACAAGCATCTCTGCTTTACGCCTGTATTACTTTAAAACCAGTTAGATAGCTGCGAGCCATCCCAGACCTGCTATATTTTCCTCATACATTTTCTGTATGACTCGCAAGAATTTTGTCGATAGGCCCATATTGGTGAGTTTGTAGATGAGGCTCCTTCTGTCGGTTGTATCAAATGCTGCCTTGAAGTCAATGAAGCTGACGTAAAGTTTCTTTTTCTCTCCAAGGAAGGACGTTACGATCGATGACAATACAAAGAGTGAATCGACTGTTGAGAAATCCTTCCTGAATCCAAACTGATTTTCGCTTAACAGATTTTTTTTCCATCACCCAATTTTCCAAACGCTTGAGCAGCGTGGGTGCGAAAAGCTTCATGGTCGAATTAAGAAAGGATATGCCCCTATAGTTGCTCGCCTCTGTTCGGGTACCCTTTTTGTAAATGGGAAAAATTACGCTCTTCTTGAAGCTGTCAGGTATATTAGCAGAGTCGTAGATCGCATTAAAAGGTGCGTGCAAGCTGTTCGATGAACTCTGGGGTTGCATGTTTGAAAAACTCTGCTGGAATGCGATCCTCGCCAGGAGCTTTATTAACTTTAACAACAACAACCACAATTTTCTCTGTATGGCAGCCCAAAATGGAACTGAATCTCATTTGGGTCGACAGATAACAGTTTTTCAAAGTGCTGGGCCAGCAGTTCATTTTTGGCTTTTAAGGGGCTATAGGTCGCGGTTCCGTTTAGTTTTCTTATCATAGTCCAGAAAGATTTGCTGTCTTTTATGTGTGAGATTTCTATTTTAAGACTTCGAAAGTATTGCTGTTGTTTTTGCTTACATAAGTCTTCATAAAGTCTTCCTTGCCGCTTCGCATTGGTGGTCAAACCATGGCTGGTTATACTTCAGCATTCCTGAAGGTTTCATACAGCGAGCGGTATTTTTAATGCAATCTGTGAGATCATTTATTTCTGCAGATGTGCTTAAGCTTTGAAACTGGACAACCTGATTATTAAAATTTTCTTTTGTGTATCTTGTAGTCGCTGGCGCAAAATAAGCTTTGGTAGAAGATTGTTGATTTTCTTTGGTTGCTGCGATCCAACTGCAAGTGGCAAGCATGCCCATCCCTAATAATCTTACGAATCCCTAGACAATAATGTAACCATTAAGCAGTACGACGAGAGAACGACAAAAAGACGCAAGAGAATGTGAACGACGATCGGCAGCAGGAAGACGGCCAGTAGTCCAGAGTTGAACCGTGGCAGCCGACTAAGAAAGACGTGTACTCGAAACGCTGAGTCGAGTAAAAGACGAGTGACATCGGAAAGCCGTGCCGATTGAGCTAAAACGATTAACTAAGGACGAATTTCATATACTAACTTAACGTTAATAATTACTTTTATGACTGTTTAAACGACCTTTATACTGTTAACTGGCAGTTTTTACTGGCTCGAGGTCTTGCTATGTTATTGACATAACTTTAAACAGAGGCACACAACACAGCAAAGGAGGCATCAAGTTGATCGGACGACGTTTCATGAGGGACCAACCTCTCTCATCAGCGATCTTGAGCCTAAAATGTCTGTCCAAACAGCAGTCTCTCCATGCCCGCGACGGCGAAACTGTTTGGGACGGCAAAACTGTTAATCATTACATTTAATAAACAATATCATTGAATAAAAACCCCACATTTTGGAAGCTTGCCCGAGATTGATTAAAGTTGTGAAATAGCCGTGAGTGACGTAATAAGTGAAAAATTTTCAACGACGCAGTACAAAAATTTTTAAACGACGCAGTACACAAATTTGTAAACGACGCAGTAATGTTTTGTGAACAACGACAATAAAAAACAAAACGGAGTTGTGTGAAAAAATCTTAACTTTTTTTTAATATGGCGTGTTTAAATGAATTTATTTGTAAGAACATAAAATCTGCATCCAAGGCAAGCATATGCGCCTTGCACAAATTCATTTTTGAGAAATAAGGAGACAGAAGCAACAGAAAGCGACTGCGCGAATTTAGTGGTTTCCAATACAACAAACAGAGTACAGAGTGTGTACATCAGGGGCCGGCAGCTTCCTATCTGGCGTATATAGGAAATTTCTCAAAGCAGCGCTGCTCAAAGACGCATAGTATAAGCTGTACAAGCGCCGCTGCGTTGCTTGCTTTCCTACGCCGCGACGCAGTCGTTGCTACTGAAATTGAGAGCAATTTTTGAGCTGCTCTCACACACACCAATGCATTGCAATGCAAAAATGTAAATGTATTTTTTGCCTCCCTCTGGTGTACATACATAAGCTAAGTGAGCGTGACCTTGTATCTATCAGGCCTGTTCCGGTTTTCACATATTTCTTCGATTTCAAATGAAATCCAAATCGAACGATTTGGTTTTGGCTGTTCTGGTATTCGAACGATTTGCATTCGATTTGCAATTCGAATGTTCATTTCCACAATGTTTCCTTTGACTACTTTTTCACCTTAATCAGCTGGTGGAGCAAACCAACAAAATAGAAAACACGCTGCAAAGTCGAAGAAGTTGATTGAATTTTAATGTAGCTGTTAAAAGTCCATCTTTTCGAGGTTGATATAGTTAAGAAATCATGTTTCTTAAACTAGGCGTCCTATAATAGTTTGCAATGCGTCTTTGGAAAGAGAAATGTAACACCTTTCCAACGGTTTACTACATTGCAATCGCGGATAAAAATTGGGGGAGCTACATGAAAACATATAGAATTTTTCAGTTTTTTGCGACTTCACCGTACTTTAAATGAAAATGAATAGGTCAAATTTATATAAAACTATTTAATTTTGGTATGCAGTTTCATAAAACATTTAATTTTGATTCTTCTGCAACTTAGTTTATTAAAATCGAGTAATATTTGGTTGAGTTATTTAACTTTTTAGGAAAAAAACCTTAAAAAGCCTAATTAAAACAAGTAGGAAAGTTGGGGAAGCCCGACTATAATACACTCTTTACCCACAAAAGTGTATGCTCAGTGTAAATTTAGATGCTGCTGTAGCTGCTGAAAGCAATGCTGCTACTGCGCTGCAGCAGAGAAGTTTCTTTCGCTTATATCTTGACTATCGTTCATCCGATCTTTACCAATCCTTTGGTGGACCGATAAAGAATCCCGATTACTAAATATGTCCAAAAAGTACGAACCTTCTATCTATAAAACTGCCGAAGATATGACGTTTTTTCTAAATTTCGGGGCGGGAGGGGGCGTGGCAATAGTTGAAAGTAAGCTTGATCTGCCTGTAAGCATATGAAGCTTATGTTCCATACATGTCAAACCTCTATCTCATACCATCTCTGAGATCTATTTATTAATATAGACAGACGGACTGACAGACGGACGGACAGACAGACAGGCGGACAGACTGACGGACAGACGGACATGGCTATACAATACATATTCTAAAAAAAATTATTCAATAATTTACTCTAAAAACTCAACAATTTTTCGGTCGACAGTGCTATTATGGCGCGACTCATCACCATATTGCGAAAATTTCGTTATCCGAAAAACTTAAATAACTTTGCTAATTATTGACCGATTTTAGAAAATAGGCATACGTTCTAACCGTGAAGATGTGTTGTTCTTAAACAATAAAACAAATATTGGGAGTTTCTAACCAAATAGTGTTCAAAACCGTCACCAAAGAAAAAAAATGGAAAAAAAAAACCAATCAAAAATGGTTTACGTAGCAAATACTCCAAGATAAGAAATGAATCCTGATCAGTCATATATGGTATCTTTAAAGACCTAAATTTCTTCTTTCCAAAACCGGTAAGAAAATAAAAATCATTTGATATATGACAAAGATATGGGCGTATAAGTGAGTGTTTGTACGAAAAAAGGCTTTTTACCGTTATTCAAAATTTCGATGTGCACTAAAAAATTCTAGTATGCCACAAAAAATCTACTGAACCATATCTACAACCTACGCTACGACTTATCCCAGAAGTTTTGTTTTGATTTTTTTTGTCACACCGTGTAATCAAATAATAGAAAATGCTGAGAGTTTTGAAGAAGATAATCCGAATGGAGCTTCAATAAGGGATGAAATATCCCAAACATTTATTTATAAAATGAAAACTAAAAATAAAACTAAAAAAAAAATCAGTTCATATGTGGCATTCTTTGGCTTTTAAGGAACTTTTACCATTGCATTTCATTTCACCAATGCAATATTGCATTGCCTTCACTGGCTTACTAGATTTAAGAACTATTACTTAATTAATTTTGTCCTCTCCTAGAAGAGCATTGAGTTTTCGTTCCTTCAGCTTAAGAATTTGCGAATTTGTCACGTTTGCTTCAACCAAAATCTTGTTTTGCTCCTCAATATTTTTGTTTATTTCTGCGATTCCTAGGACGACTTGCTGTAACAGCATCTTTTGGTTGTTACACAGAATGTCCTATTCGTTTGGTTCAGTTTGCCGGCGTCGTTCTAGCAAGGAAGCTGGCGGAATGTCGTCGAGATCAATGCTCTGATGTGCGTGTTTTGAGGTTTCAGGGGATGGTCTATCAGTTGCTGCATTTTCCTTCATCTGTAGTCTGTGGAGTCCCAAAAGATTTTGCTCCTTCCACTCCATCGACTATTTTATACAAGCCACATAAAACAGCGATGGATTCTTCGTCAGGAGGCCCGCCCCCAGTGGTAGAGGTCTCCTTGCGATTATTAGCAAGCTTTTTATTTTTTATTTTATTTATTACTTACTTACTTCCTAGTGCTACAAGTTGCTAGAAACTTATGATTAAAGCACTAGTCACAAAAATATAAAATTACAAAATTCTGAATCTAAATATCTAAATACACTAAACAATGGTAAAAAAATAACTTTAAGCCATTATTTTGTCTCCTTAATGTAAAACACGCATTTACTTTTGAATTCACCGGCTCCAAGCAATGTGAATTCAAATCGAGTAAAACTATTGAATTGTGAAAACCGGAACAGGTAACCAAATCGAATTCGAGCAAATTTAGTGAAAGTGAAAACCGGAACAGGCCCGTATCTGTTTTCTGCTGGGACTAAGCCACAACGTCGAAAATGTACAGCTGCACTTATTCAGGAATTTGCTTCTCGGGAATTTGCTTGGGGAGGGACGCCGATATTGAGAGTGTTTGAATATTGAACGAAATTGTAGTGTTCTGGAATTTAGTTCGCCTTAAAGAAACTTTCTTTAACAGAAGTTCGTAATAGTGATGTTCGACTGAATAATGATTTCTGTCGTAATGTGACTTTTCGCACACTTTGAACATTGAATTCCTATTTAAGTATCTTTAAGATCCTTATAAGAATGTCCAAAACTTATGAAGTCGGATTTGTAGGATTCGTTTTTAAGAAGCTTTTGCATGGCTAATTACTACAAAGCTGGCGCCAACAGCAGTGAGGGGTGACCGGGTGTGTAAGTTTATTCAAAAAAAACTTTTCATTAGATGTTTTGAGTTGGGATCGAACCCACGCCTCTTCCACAGCGCTCGCGCACACTAGCCGCTGAGCCACATCCGGGCCTATGCATCTTACACACCCTATTAATCGCATGATGAAAAAATTATCCTGGCTAAAAGTAAATAAAGGTGAAGAAGTACTTTAGAAAATTGAGAATATTGTCCAGTAGAGGATGACAAATCAATTATCAACTTTCAAGAAAACAATGAAGACTGGTGACAGGTATACGAGGTATGTTCAAAGGAAAACGTGAATTTTGAATTTTCAAGGGCTGTGTACATTCGATTATCGACATTTTGTTTTTGTTATATTCGTACATTGGCAGTCAATTTCGATTAGTAGTTTGTTTTTGGGAACTGAAAAGGTTATTCGATTTTTGCTAATTTTTGAGCAAAAGCAACGTCGCACTAGTATCGCTCAGGAGTTGTTGAATGACGCCTACGACATCCGGGTTTGCTCAAACGGTTCATAACTAGTGACAAAACGTGGGTATATGGTTATGATATCGAAGCCAAGGCCCAATCATCCCAATGGAAGCGACCAGATGAGCCAAGACCGAAAAAAGCTCGCCAAGTTCGATCAAATGTGAAGGTTTTGCTCACGGTTTTCTTTGATGTGGTGCATCATGAGTTCCTGCCAAGTGGTTGTACAGTTAATAAGGAATACTACAAGGAAGTTAAGCAATGTTTGCGTGAAGCAATACGGCTCAAACGATCGAGATTGTGGAAAAACAAATTGTGGATTCTGCATTACGATAATGCACCAGCTCACACATCAATGCTTGTTCATGATTTTTTGGCCAAAAACAACACCGTAATCATGCCTCAACCACCGTATTCACCAGATTTGGCTCCCTGCGACTTTTCCATATTCCCAAAACTGAAGAGACCAATGAAAGGGAAACGTTTTGCCACAATTGATGAGATCAAGTCAGAATCAAAGAATGAGCTGATGGCCATACCGAAAAGCGGTAGTGCTACAGAAGTGCTTCGAGCATTGGAAAAAACGTTGGCACAAGTGTATTATATCCGAGGGCGATTACTTTGAAGGGGACAAAATGGATATTGATGAATAAATAAGTACTTTTCAAAAAAATTCCAAATTCACCTTTTCCTTTCAACACACCTTTTATTAAAAGATCTGCGGGCAATCGCGGTAGACTTACAGGAGTGAAAGTTGTAAAAATGTGTCAAATCATCCTTAAAGGCTATCTCCCAAGATCAATTCGGTTTATCAGTGGTAGAGGGTCGAACTAAAATTATCTTAGAAAAATGAAATTAATAAGTATCATTGGATAGAGGAACGCAATTTACTTATCGATCAGTAAGTTATATACGATTCAATTTTGCTTGTAGGAGAGAGGGGGTCTTACATTGTCAGTTACCGCGTGCGCGAGTCCATGTGTGCGTATGTTAAAGTGTTTTTTTTTTTTTTATACGGGGAAAGCGTTGAAAGCCTTAAAGTGTGGGACTTGGAATTCCTCACCCACTAAAACCACCCCTATTCTCCGATTCCCTCTCGCGGAAACACCGCTAAGTATTACCTCACAAGGGGGAGATGGCATGAAAGCCTCAACTAGATCCATGTCTAGGATTTGAATTTGAATTGCGCATTCTTTCAGCGCGACGCAAGGGTTTGATTATTTCTGCGGCCATGGTGCAAATAGCAGACCAATTGTTTTGCGAGCTAAGTAGGATATCCATCAAGTCAGCGACTGTGAATGGCCTCCCAATGCCTATGCTTAGCTCTTCCCGTTCTGCAGAGAATCTCGGACAAACAAAAAAGACATGCTCTGCGTCTTCAATAGACAGCGCACAGTGTGTGCAAAACGGATCCGTCTCGTGCTGAAACCTATAAAGATAGGATTTAAAGCATCCATGTCCCGTTAGTAATTGGGTCAAATAGCAGTCGACTTGTCCGTGCTTTCTACCCACCCACGGCCGTATGTCTGCTATTAGTCGTCTTGTCCAGCTGCCGTTAGTTGTAGACATCCATCTCGTCTGCCATTGTGCCATCGTACGCTCCCGCCGCAAATGGTCTGTAGGAGGGCTTCTACTTTCCATCGCAAGGAGGTCGAGCGGGACCATTCCCGCGAGGACTAGTGCGGCGTCATCCGATACTGTTCGGAAGCCACTTATCACCCTTAGCGCACATCTTCTGTCAGCGCCTTTGCAACCACGGCTGTAAGATGGGACTGCTAATGCAGGGGCCCATATTGGCGATGCATAGAGAATAATTGACTTGACCACATGGCAGATCATCCATCTGCTACGCTGCCCAGGTCCGCTAATGTTCGCCATTATGCCACTTAATGCATTTATGGCTTTTACGGCTTTCTCCTCTTCATAATGCAGGTGACTTTTAAAGGTGAGCCTGTGATCCAACATTACACCCAGGTACTTGATGGCCTCCTTCGATTGAATAAGCTCACTCTAGCAGTCTCTATACGCTTCCTACTGCTTATGAGGACTGTCTCAGTCTTGTGGGGAGCCAGGCTTAGTCCATTCGCGTCGAGCCATTCGGTGACTAGTACCACAGTCTCATTAGTTTTCTCCTCAACCTCTACTAGGTTTTTAGCCACTGCTGTGATGGCAATGTCATCTGCGAACCCTACGATTTTCACTAATGCCGGAGTGTTAAGCCTGAGGATTCCATCATACATTATGTTCCACAAGATCGGCCCTATAACAGAGCCTTGTGGAACGCCACCTGTGACCCGGTGTGTCTTCCGACCTTCCGACGTGTCGTACAGCAGTGTACAGTTTCCAAAATAGCTGGCCACCAGCTGCACAAGGTATTTGGGTATACCAAGCCTTGTAAGTGCTTGAAGGATCTTGGTCCAATTTGCAGAATTAAAGGCATTCCTGACGTCCAATGTTGTGACTAGGCAGTACTTTTTTGCGCCTCCTTGCCATCTTTTCCCAGCAGTGGCCTCACGGGCTATTTTTACCACCGTCGAAATTGCATCAATTGTTCTTCGCCCCTTTCTGAAGCCGAACTGGTAGTCTGAGAGACCTTGTCTGTTCAGCAGTTCCTTCTCCATTCGATTGCAAATAATTCTCTCGAATAATTTGCCTATCGTGTCCAGCATACATAGCGGTCTATATGCAGAGGGATCCTCCGCATTCTTGTGGCCTTTTGGGAGTAGCACCAATCTTTGGAGTTTCCATCTAGAAGGAAAGATTCGTTCGTGAATACAGCGGTTGTAGAGGTCGGTAAATACTTCGAAATGAGCTTCTATGATAATTTTTACTGCTCTGGTTGGGATCCCATCTGGCCCCGGTGCCTTATCCTTTTGCACTCTGGCTAATGCCTCAAGTACCTCTGTGGCATCTGTGGTAGGTTCAGATTCTTTATCCATGTAAGTGCATGTTAACGCTAGAATTTTGGGCTGGAGTGGAAACAAGGTCTCGACGATGGTTCCGAGTTGCGTTGGGAACGTGGGTGTGGGCCGTCTCGCAAGCTTGCCCATCACCATCTTGTATGCCTGACCGAAGGGCTGGTCTTCAGCTTCGTCGCAGAGCATTTTTCAAGGCAGCTCGTTGGGTTTGAAACGTGGTACGCATCGTTTCTGCCTGGTGCTGGAGCTGCAGGTCATGTGGTCTTCTCAAGCAACGTTTCATTGCCCGTTGGTACAGCCTTCTCGTGCTGTGACACACCATGCGAGAGTGCTCGATTTCTTCGTTCCAACAATGCACGGGCTTGTGCTTATTTCCGCCTCTTTTTTTACGTGGCATTGCTGCGTCGCAAGATCTCTCCATTGCTTGGGCCAAGCAGTTTGCGCGCTGTTCTGCGGTTCCATCGATTTGGGAGCCTTCCATCACTACCAGCAGTGATGCTGCATCAATCGACTTGTGGCACCAGCCGTTGTGCGCTGGCTGCTGGTTGTGTTGTCACCTCAGTGCTCCGATATTGCTCAAGATAGCTTGGTGGTCGCTGTGGGTGTACCCGTCTGAGACTTCCCATGTCATATTTCTCGCTAGGCAAGGGCTAGCGAATGTGAGGTCGATTATTGATCCACGTCCAGCCTTTGAGTAGGATTGTTTCTTTCCAGTATTCAGTAGCACCACATTAAGGGACGCAAAAGCATCCAGTAGCATGGTTTGTTCTGCTACTTCCCCAATCTAATGCCCATGCATTGAAGTCGCCGGCTATTATCGTCGGCGCATGGTTGCGCGAATCAGTCGCGATTTCATCAATTATTCGCTTGAATTCGGCGAGTTGTATGCTGGGAGCTATGTAGCAGCTATACCAGTATATGTCTCCACACCTGGCTCTAACATATCCTGATGCGGTTTTCTGCTCGCTCAACTGTAGTGGTGTGCTTCCACAGCTCCAGATTGCTGCTCCATACGTTTGGTTTTGGATCCACACGCTGTCAGGCATGGCTTGGTATGGCTCGCATATCAGTGCCACATCTATCCCTTGGACTCGGACTGTTTGAGTGACGAGGTCCTGGGCCGCTCTTCAGTGGTTCAAATTAAGCTGAAGAAGCTTAATTTGCACGTTCGCTCCTCAATGCCTTCTGATATAGCGGGCAAGCCCAGTTGAGGGTGTTGTGCTCGCTACTCTTTGACCCGTTTCTCACGAAGAGTATGCACGCAGGCTTGTTGCTGCAGCCTTTTGAGGCGTTGTTTGTGCCTCCACAATTGAAGCACATCGTGAGCACTTCTGCACCTGGCGGCTGTGTGTCCAAAATCTAGGCACTTAAAACATCTTCTTGGGGCGGTTTTCTGGCGCACGCGGCTTAATGCCCATCCTATGCGGATTTTCTCTTTTGAAAGAAGTTTATCCGCTACCTCTTTGGAAAGAAGTAAACTGGCCGTCTGGGTACCCCTGTAGGCTTTGCGTAACTTGGGGACTGCTTCTACCGGTATATCTCCGTCAATATGGGCAAAGACCGCCTGCAGCACTTCTTCGCTAGCAGACCATTCTGAAATGTCTCTCACCTCAATGGATACTTTATCAGAGATTGCCCTCACTTTTGCCTTATCTCCCATAGCTTCTTCCACTGCCTTATTTGGTATGTGGTTGCTTCATCGCCAGCTTTGCTCATTTGCATGAGTAGTTCTCCATCAGCCGTACGTCTTATGCCGCAAACATTTTCCCTATAGGCTTGAAGAGCTTGGTTGGATTTACATTTAACCAGGAGTGCATCTGGTCTACTGCCCTTCTTTGGTGGCTGTCTCATCCTAGGTTTAACCTTCTGCCAGTTTGTGGTCTGATCTTCTATTGCCGCCTGTTTTCTTCCCTGCTGAGCTGGCTGCTGTACTTGTACATGTTCCCTCTTTGCACGGCTGTGTTGTGGCAGCTTTTCGCGCCTGTTGGTTTCTCTGCCTCTTATCTGGCTTTACTGCTGTGGGTTGACCATGCAGTTCTGGAGTTGTTTGGGTAGCACATGGCTTTGTGCTTCTCTGACTCGGTTTTTCTTTCTGCGGAGATTGTGAAGCCACTGTTGGTAATGGCACTGGGGGCGTCTGTGGCAAGGTCTGGGTCGACATGCTGGGGCCGTTTCTCGAATTCTTAGTTTCTTCTGTGGCGTTATCTTGCACTTTCTCCAACAGCCTTGCGCGTATCTCCGTATGTTAGAGTGTGTGTGTGTATGTGTGAGTGTGTGTGTATGTGTATGAAAACACAAGAAGTGAAGGGAACAGGGTATTTTGTAGTCGGGGCACTCGACTGCTGCTCCCTTACTTGTTAAACCTGAACATTAGAAAAAAATCCCGAAGCTTTATTTTAAACCGTTTTCAAGTTATTTAAAATTTTAAAAATTCACAATTTGACCCTTTTAATCGCAGAACTTCCGCTAAAGAGTTCCAAAAAAGGTCAAATCTTGGGGTCAATTTTCAGCCAATTCGGAGACATCATCTCAAAAAATATTTTTTTGTTCTTTGAGCGCCCAATAAATTCTTTACAGGGTCGGGGCTGCTTCCTTCTGGCTGTTACATACTTTTGCAGAAACTTATTTTATGGTACTCTGGTACAGAGTATAAAAATGCAGGCTTCAGAATATGTGGTGCAACAATATCCAATATCGAACATTTAAAAACCCTATTATGCATATAAAAGATAAGATTTCAGTCACTTACTTCTTAAGTATACACTTCTATTTTTCGGAGATGTTTTTGATTTCAGCAATGTGGTGCAACATAATTCACTGGCCGTGACTTGACATATCGTTGATTTTTTGGCACATTTTACCTCGGATGGGTTAACTGATAATCATGTTTTGAAAAAAATCGACAATGTCTATAATTTTATTCAGGTGTGCAAGTAAATTTATTTTAGATTTCGGAGTGATAACAAAAGTATTGAAATATGGTAATTATATATATATGTATTTGTGATATTAATCGAAGATGGTAAGTCTAGTATATACAAATTAAATGCATGTTTCATCATTTTTAATCCAAAAGTCTTCTTTAACTTTGTTTTCTGCATTAATCGCTCGTCGGTCACTTGAATTATTTTCCAGCACAATGACAATATCTGTTGTGCTAAGTACGGGGGAATCCATGGTCTACATAAGAAAAAACATAAAAACAATTTTATTAGAATTATATTATTTTTAAAAAAATAATAATAATTATGGGGGCATGAAATAACGCCAGGTGAAATAACGCCCCCGGGAGTTATTTCATTCCTAAAAGTGAAATACTGCCCGTGGGCGTTATTTCACTCTCAAAAGTGATATAACGCCAGTAATGACGCCCGCGGGTGATATTTCACTTTTAGGAGTGAAATAATGCCCACGGGTGATATATCATCCGTGAATTAACTTAATAATTAAAGAACCGCTGATTTGTTAAGATGTATCGACCTCTTACTGATCTTCATATCACAGAGAGTAAAATCAGTTCTTTCATTGATCTTCATATCACAGAGAGATTCATATCACAGATATACGAAAATCTGCAAAGACTACTTTTTCTTTATTTGGTACTGTGTTGAATTGACAAAATTTTTTTTAAAATCGCGCGGTTTAAAAAGTAAGCCGATCAATTATTGTGATCAGTAGACATGGAACCATTTAGGTTATATAGGTCTTTGAAATTTATAGAAGTAAAGCTTAATGGCCATACTACTATGTAATAGTATGTCCTGAACAATTTTTTAAGTTCACTCACTTTAATTCGATCCTGCAAGTGACCAGATGACCTTAGTGTGGCAAACTGAATTGAAGGATATAAATTTGTTTCGGATCTACGAAACATAAGTGATTTCTTGCTTGACATTGAGTTTGATTGAGGGAAATAAAAGGTGTAGTGAGAAAACAAATCCAAAAAAAAATTGTGATACAGATTTAAAAAAAATCGCCGCCGATTAAACTTCAATCCTTTAGCAGGAATTCACTTTTTTTGTGCCGTGCATTGTAAATTGCAGTAAGATATTCGATATGAGGATGTTAAGTAATCTGTCTCCTAGACGAATGCAACTGATTCGCTCTTTTTTCCTTTTCCTTTAAAAAAAATCCTGAATACTTATCATTTTCTTCTTAATGACAAAAAAAAACTCCCGCTTGGCTTTATTTCACTTTTGAAAATGTAATATCGCCCTGTCCGTCCGTCTTACGCTCTCGTTCAGTTCATTAATATATTCTTTTTAATCACAAAGGAGTAATAACGCCACGAAATAAAAATCTGCGTATAAAACCATCTGCTGCATAAATTTTCCGTGCCGCGATTCTGTAAGCAGTTTGCCACTACGTGCTGTTACCAATTGCATAGCGAGTAAAGTGCTGTTAACGCCTCATTTCGCGCGAAATGATGAGAGAACGAATCGAATCGATATTTCGCACGGAATTGTACAAACATAGTCGCACCAAAAAAAGAATCTGCAAAGCGACAATCACAGCCGTTTTCTAATGTTAAAAAACTTAATTTAATAAACGCAGTGAAATATAAGAACGAGTGGGAAGCTTGGCAAAAGTGGTAAGTCATTCCGCTACATGTTGAAACATTATTTATAATAAAATTTATATATCTCAAGTGATGGAATGCAAGGCTGCCTGGGTAGCGCTGAAGGACAGCACCCAGAGCCACACCAAATGCCATCTGCAAAGCGCTTCCTGACATGTAGCGCAGGTGGCGTTCGTTTGGATTAACCTTCTTTGACGGAATCAAGAGCCATTGATTAAAAGTTCGCGGGCTCTACCGACCGCCGAAGAACACTAGTAGCCGAGAGGAATTTGTGTGCCATTGAGAGCTTGGTCTTCCAAATGTACAGTATTGCTATGGGTCAATCTAAAGCCCAATTTACACGACCTGATCTCTCAGGTGAGTTTTGTATCTGAGTAAATGTCAGCCCGTGTAAACAGGAGTCTGAGCCTAACCAGCTGAGCGCTCAGGTGTAATAGAACCGGCTCAAATTGAACTGACCGCACAGCGGAACGCTCAATGAACCATTGGTTTTGCAACTGAGTCAACTAAGCTTCTCCGACATATGTTAATGCTGAACTAAGTTGCTCAGCTGAGTTTTTTAACACTCAGGTCTGAAAAACTCAGCTGAGCGATCAGGTCGTGTAAATTAAGCTTAAGCAGCAGGGACTGAAGCATTTAATAATGTTGACCTTTCGGCACCCCATTTTCAAAAACGTTCAATTGGGGGCCATTGCAATAATTCTGAAGATTGCTAGACGGCATATTAATAAGAAATAATAATTTGTTCTCATTTTGTTTAATAAAAACATATATTAAAATAGAACATAAAATATTTTTTGTGCGAGTTCTGTATTATTCTGCATTATTAATTAATCTACTTCACTTTAATTAAAAATCATAACATCCAATTTGTTTTGTTTACCGACAGCGTATGTAAATTTTAACAGCGTTACAACAGTGCAAGGTTACTTTGAAAAGACTATCGACGACCAAATTTCGGTTATCATGTTGATAACAACAGTTTAGCAGACTCTGTTAAGAATCTGCGAATCATCGTCTATCGCGCGTAATATTCCGCGTCGAGTGGACACCGCGCTGTAGCAAAGATTATACAATGTATAGATCGGACCCGCACTTTCCAATAAAATCCGCAAGCATGCTGCGTTTTGTGAATGGTCATTGCGTTATCAACTGGCTTGCGCTTCAGTATGGGTGGTGGCTCAAATCACATTGGCACCGTAAATTTTTTTTTTGCCGTTTTCAATTCTTA
The DNA here is from genome assembly GCA_018904265.1 of Lordiphosa collinella. NCBI lineage: Eukaryota > Metazoa > Arthropoda > Insecta > Diptera > Drosophilidae > Lordiphosa > Lordiphosa collinella. Next base: position 352,114 of record JAEIFV010000082.1, on the reverse strand, counting down.
AAATACTTTCAAATTTTGTAGCCTTCATCTAGTATCCACAGATATAAGTGCCCATTTCCATATAAAGCAGCGAGTATTTGTTGAAAATTCAAGAGTTCATGTGCTGAAATCGCAAAAGTAAGGTGAAAATGGGAGCATGGTCTTTCTTTCGACGGTCCATTTAATGGAAAGTTAATGTTCCAAGCTTTAAAAATAATGCGTGAATCCAAAAATTTCCTGATTGTATTTAATATTAGAATATATTTAAAAAGTTAAACACACCTCTTTGGGCTACAGCTAGAATATTACATTTTTCTTTATGTTTAAAGCTTTAAAAAAAACTATCGATAGTGATGGGCTACCATCGATGGCGTCTCGATAGTGTCAAACCATCGATAGAGACGATTGTGATATCGATCGTTTTCCACCTCTATATTTTTTTAATGATTAAAAATTTGTTTTCTTCACTTTATTGAATTATTATTTTTATACCCTTGCAAAGATATTATAAAATTGTGCGGATGTTTCTAACGCATAGAAGGAAGCAGCTCCGAACACATAAAGTATATATATTCTTGATCAGCATGACGAGCTGAGTTGATTTAGCTCTGTCCGTCTGTCCGTCCGTCTGTCCGTCTGTCTATCTGTCCGTCTGTTTCTAGGCTTTCTCCTCCGTCAGTTTTAAAGCTATCCACACCAAACTTTGCACGAAGTCTTTTGGTACAAATACGCTGCACATTTGTCGGAACCGGCCGGATCAGAAGACTATAGCATATATGTAGCTGTCATAGGAACGAGCGGTCAAAAAACTAGTGTTAGTGGGAAAAACTTTTTTGTTTTTAATGGAAACGCCTCCAAAGTACGTATTTCTTAGTTTACTATCCTTTCCCATGATTTCACCAAGTTTGGTCGAAATCGGATGACTATAGCATATAGCTGCCATAGGAACGATCGGTCGAAAAACTAGTCCTAGTGACAAATCTTTTTTGTTTTTAATGAAAACGTCATTCGCATACTCTTATTTTATATACTTTTACACAATTCTACAAAGGTTGATCGAAATAAGATGACTATTGCGAATAGCTCCCATAGGAACGATCGGTCGAAACCTAGTTCGAAGAAGGGAAATTTTTTTTGGTTATAATGAAAACGACTTTTTTATTGGCACACACTTATTTTATATATTTTCACACAATTCAGCAAAGTTTGATCGAAATCGGATGACTATAGCATAAAGCTGCCATAGGAACGATCGGTCGAAAAACTAGTTCTAGTGAGAAAAACTTTTTTGTTTTTTAATGAAAGCGTCCTTATTATTGGCATATTCTTATTTTGTATACTTTAACACATTTCAACAAAGTTTTATCAAAATCGGATGATTATTGCATATAGCTGCAGTATGAATAATCGCACGAAAAAAAAGTTATAGAGAGAAAAACTTTTTTGTTTTAAATAGGATTGCCTCCAAATTTCGTAATTAACAGTTTATTATAATTTTCCTAATTTTAACCAAGTTTCGTCGAAATCAGACATCTTTATAGTATAGATCCCATAGACAAGTAAGGTCCTAAAAGTAGTCTTAGTTAGAAAACCTTTTTGTTTTCAATGGAAACTGCAAGGGCTTACAAAACTTCGGCATAGCCGAAGTTTGCATTCTCCTATTTTTTTTAAATAATTTTTGTATGACGTTTGACTCGCTTCAAATATTATACAATGAATAATAGATCGGACATTTCATTCATAACTTAGATTTTTATAGCGTTTTCTGTTGGAGCCCGTACTCACAGCTTTTCTAAGTTGAAGAAGTGGGCGAGAATAGACGAAAAACCGCGAAATTTGCATAAATAAACCGGTCATCTGATTGCGATAAATCTTTGGGGAATGGTTGGACGCTTGCCCGCAAAGGTTTCTAAGGTCCGAAAACCGCTCGGCTTGCCAAAGTATCTGTTAAAATATTTGTGCAAAAGCTGTCAAAAATAGCAAAATTTTCCAAATTTCATGAGATTAGAATATCGTTAAGACGGGTAAATAGAGGTAAAGATTGAACGGTCAAAAATATCGGAATATTACCTTATTTTTACGACGGACCTCAAAAGCGGAGATTTTCAATTGGATTCTTAGCCACAAGTGCATAAGCAGAAACGAAATGTCGGATAGCCTAGCAAAAAAATTAGAAAAGGGGAAATAAAAAGCCTTAGAAAAACTACAAACATTACTAGATATTTCGCTTTACGGGAACTATTGAGCAGATTAGGATGTATGTATAGTTTTCCCTTATGGGCGTCTAAGCCGATCTTTACAAAATTTTGACAGTATGTTCATATCGATCAGGAAAATATCATAAGCTAAGTCTTAAGTTTGTGATCCGGTTCGAATATGGATAAAGACGGTTCAAAAGTGGTTTAAATCCACACCTTTTGATTGGAAAATTGTTCCTTATGTCAGTGATGTGAATGGGCGTATTCAGCAGATAAATCCGATTTTCGATTACTGATTTCTGAATGCCGATTTTATGCGGTGAATACAGTGATTGCCGATCGCGACTGATAAATTTGGTAATCATGATTGGTGAGCACCTGTCCCCAGCTATCCGTAAATGCAACCCAGATCCCGCAATCAAACGATGTTGTATACCTCGGTGTGCACCTCGATAGAAGGCTCACATGGCGCAAACACATAGAGTCGAAAAAGCTTCAAATCAAGCTAAAGGCCAACAGCCTTCACTGGCTAATCAACTCGCGTTCCCCTCTTAAACTGGAATATAAAGTCCTACTGTACAAAAGCATCATAAAGCCTGTCTGGACGTATGGCTCGCAGCTATGGGGAAATGCCTGTGCGAGCAGTGTGGACATCCTTCAAAGATCACAATCAAGAATTCTCAGAACCATCACTGGAGCGCCATGGTACATTCGCAATGAGTGTATCCACAACGACCTCAGCATCCCATTGGTCGAAACTGAAATAGAGCAACTTAAACAAAAATATTCTGAGAAGCTTCTCACCCACCCAAATCAACTTGCAAAATCTCTTTCCATGCTAGCAACGCATTCTCGCCTCAGGAGAAATGACCTACCAACCCAGCGACTGACTTGAAGGGCCGCAGAACTCAAACTAACTCCAACAGGGGATGGTTTATAAATAAGTTTCTAGATTAAGATCTGAAAAATTATTGTTAGTCTCATTAAGAGAAGATTCAATAAATACAAAATAAGCTTAAAAAAAAAAAAAAAATGATAAAAGAGACAGTTTATCGACTGTAGGGCCAACTGTTAACGCCAAAATTGAGAATAAAGGAGGCGAACTTTCAGCGTTAGAAACCATCAAAAATTGTGACAATGTATTTTTGACTAAATTTAATAAGTCAGAGAATAGCCTAAACTAAGCAGTCAGTGTCATTCAACAGAGAATCATCAGCAATTGCAAGTCGTAAATCAGTAATCGTAAATCGGATTTATCTGCTGAATACGCCCAATGTTAGAAAATCTCAGAATTTATTTAAGCTATAGCTTATTGATAAAGTGGGCACTAGTGCGGAGTTTTGGAAAATTCCACCTCCATGGGTTGGAAAAATTGTATGGGAAGAAATAATTTGTTCTCCCGATTGACTTGAATCTCGTTTTGTAAGGATGTGACAATGTTTGATGCAATTGGCTCGAAATTCGGTTTGCAAGTTCTATGGGACAGAAAAAGGAAAACCATTCTATAGTTCTTAGGTGGGTTCAAGACCAATCGTTATTTTCGGATGAGTTCTATAGTATATTCATATGAAATTGAGTTTGTAAGCTCTTATTTTGAAAAGTTCACCACCTTGATCGGAAATGTCAGGTTTAAGGTCAGAGCTTATTTTTTAAAACTGGCGGGGTATAAGTGTAAATTGCGGCTTAGAGTCGATGTATGTAAGATTCGGTTGGAGCAAACATTTTCCAGTTCGGGTTATACGAGATGTGTTCAAAGGAAAATCTGAATTTTAAATTTTCGCGGGCTGTGTACATTCGATTATCGATATTTCGTTATATTCGGTCACATATGTTTATCATATGTTTGCATTAGCAGCCAATTTCGATTAGCGGTTTGTTTTTGGCAACTGAAAAGGTCAGTCCCATGTTTGGGTGCTCTTCGATTTTTTGCTGAATTTTGAGCAAATTCAAAGTCGCATTAGTATCGCTCAGGATTTGTTGAATGACGTCAACGACGATCCGGGCTTGCTCAAACGGGTCATAACTGGTGACGAAACGTGGGTATATGGTTATGACATCGAAGCCAAGGCCCAATCATCCCAATGGAAGCGGCCAGATGAGCCAAGACCGAAAAAAGCTCGCCAAGTTCGATTAAATGTGAAGGTTTGGCTCACTTTTTTCTTTGATTACAATGGTATGGTGCATCATGAGTTCCTGCCAAGGGGTCTTACAGTTAATAAGGAATACTATAAGGAAGTTAAGCAACGTTTGAGTGAAGCAACAGCAAAAACAAATTGTGGATTCTGCATCACGATAATGCTCCAGCTCACACATCAAAGCTTGTTCATGATTTTTTGGCCAAAAACAACACCGTAATCATGCCTCAACCACCGTATTCACCACATTTGGCTCCCTGCGACTTTTTCCTATTCCCAAAACTGAAGAGACCAATAAAAGGAAAGCGTTTGATGAATTGATGAAATCAAGTCAGAATCGAAGAACGAGCTGATGGCCATGCCAAAAAGCGCATTTCAGAAGTGCTTCGGATTGGAAAAAGCGTTGGAACAAGTGTATTATATCCGAGGGCGATTACTTTGAAGGGGACAAAATGGATACTAATGAATAAATAAGTACTTTTCAAAAAAAAATTCAAAATTCACCAGAAAAGGCAAAATAACACTATTCTTAAAAGGCTATCCTGATTAAGGCCAGGAATGCAATTCAATCGGAAATAAGGACTGGTTCGTTTCAGTGGTTCACGCAGTTTTCTGAAGCCAAATGAACCGCGGTTTCGGATCGGTTCAGTGGTTCAGTCTAAATTTATTATATATTTATTGAAATCCCGATCTTCCCTCAAATCTGCGCGAAAAAGACTTTTTGTAAACTTTCGGTGGTAAGATCGATGGTTGGTTGGTTCGATGGTTGGATCGGCCGAAATTCTGTTAAATCTTAAAGCCCATCTTTAAGTATAACGACCCTTATTTCCGCCTAATCTCAGCTCAGCTCAGGTCAAAGCTCACCTAAAGGGTCTTTTTATCGAACTTTTCCCCCAACATTAAAAAAATTATGATTTCGAAGGTGAATATGTGACTTTTCGACAATTTTGAAATTGATTTTGTAGAGAACATTTGTATAGTCGGATATGCGGGCATTGTCCTTGCTAAAGTTGGATTGAGGTGAAGAAACAAGTCAGAATCCATCAGCAACTTTCAAAGAAGGAATGTAATCTTATGGCAGGCGTGTTAGGAGGTCGGTGGGCAAACTCGTCAGTGAACTGAAGCGAACCGAACCGTTTTGTTTTTTGGTTTCCGGTTCGGTTCAGCGTTTTCAAAGGGACGCCGGTTCGTTTTGCTGTTCGGTTTATCCAGGGACTGCAAATAAAAATTAATTTTTTTTTAAAACTACGAAATAATAATTATTTTTAATTTTTAAAGCAACAAATTACTTTCAATTTATTTCTTTTAATTTTTACAGATACAAATTTTTCAAAATTTTCATTATTAACTTTTTTTGAAAAAATTTAAAAATAAAAATTATGAAAAATTTATTTCACAAAAGAATTAAAAATAAAAATTATGAAAAAAACTTTTTTTCAAAAAAAAAATTCAAAATAAAAATTATGAAATTTTTTTTAAAATTAATATGAAAATTAAAGTTAAATAACTTTTTAACCAAACGCCCTATAACAAATATTTTTACATATATGTGACCAATGGGTCTGTAAGTATGTACGTACGAGGGCCGTCCCAGAAATAGACGACCTTACTACTAAAACACAAAAATGTATAATTTTTTTATTTTCATTTTTCAACATAGGATCCTTTTAGGTCGATACACTTTTCCCAGCGTTGTTCAATAGCTTCGCTACCTTATTTATAATAAGAACTGTGAAGCTCTTCAAAATAGGCATTAACCTCGGACTCCACCTCTTCATTGTTGCCAAATCTTTTTCCTCCTTTGCCTACACATTCTGCTAACTCACGAACTTTCAATCGCCGGTCACTCAATACACATTTTTTATTTTTGGCCACCATTTCTGAAGTGGTCACCTCATTTGGACGCCCACTACGATGTTCATCTTCGCAACTCAAACGACCTCGCTTAAACTCAGCCACCCAATATTTTATTGTTGTAAACGAGGTAGTAGAATTACGTAAGGTAGAATCCAGCTCCTTTTTAATATTGTTTGGACTTAGACCTTTTATATGAAAGTATTGCATCACATAACGATGACCAATTTTGTCCATGTTTGCAAATTAATAACAAGCGTTCTCTATTAAAATCGACAAAAAAAAAAACTGTCCAAGGTAAAGGCACCAAACTTCAAACTTAAGCTTATAATAGTCAGTACTTCCACTTTTTAATATTTTTTGTGAACATTTTCCAACACTACTGTTCTAGGTCGGCCATTTCTGGGACGGCCCTCGTATGCCTATTCGGTCATGAAAGCATGCCAGATGTACTTATTTCACGATTATTTCTCTCACATGATCATTAGAGCGCACTTTTTTGAATGGATACTAATTCGCTAGTTTATGGTGTATATTTAACGAGAAAAAAATAAAGTTCAAAAAGTTATGTTTTAGTGGACGCGACGGGGCTCCAAAGTTCTTGATATTTCTCATACGCAGTGTCGCCTCTTAACTTTATATAGTTTTGTAGTTGGCGTTGATTTCAAACAAAATGTTTTCGTACTTTCAAAAGGTTACTCTAATTTATACCATAGGTGAAGATATCAAATGAAATGATTCATACTCTTAATGCCCGTTGACTAATTAGTATTAAAGATTGGATTAATAATCGTATTCTGAAGACTTTAATTTGAAACATGTTTCATAAAGGTCCAGAGGATATCGTAAAACCTTGCCAAACTAAGGAAAAAATCGTTCTACATAAAGTCCATTCGTTGACATCCTTTTTTCTTAAATCATGAACAGGGGTTGTCTGGGAATGAACATTTTGTGCGAACTTTTTGATTGTCTTGTGCATGCTAAATCAAATAAAATAAAAAAAATAGGGGAAATTAAGTTTTGTATACCCTTGCAGCTTCCATTGAAAACAAAAAAGTTTTTGGACCTTACATTTCTTTGGGATCTAAACTATATAGCAGAGGGAGGCAAAAAATACATGTACATTTTTGCATTGCAATGCATTGGTGTGTGTGAGAGCAGCTCAAAAATTGCTCTCAATTTCAGTAGCAACGACTGCGTCGCGGCGTAGGAAAGCAAGCAACGCAGCGGCGCTTATACAGATTATACTATGCGTGTTTGAGCAGCGCTGCTTTGAGAATTTTCCTATATACGCCGGCCCCTGCTATATAGATGTCTGACTTCGACCAAACTTGGTGAAATTATGGAAAAGTATAATACACTATTAATTACGAAATTTGGAGGCGATCCCATTTAAAACAAAGAAATATTTTTCTCACTAGAAGTTCTTTTTCGACTGATCATTCACACAGCAGCTATATGCTTAAGACATCCGATCTGGATAAAACTTTGTAGAAATGTGTTAAAGTTTATAAAATAAGAACATGCCAATAAAAAGGACGTTTTCATCAGAACCAAAAAAGTTTTCCTCACTCGAACTAGTCTTTCGACCGATCGTTCCTATGGGAGCTATATGCTATAGTCATCCGATTTCGTCCAAACTTTGTAGAATTGTGTAAAAGTATATAAAATAAGTGTATTCCAATGATAAGGACGTTTTCATTAAAAACAAAAAAGTTTTTCTCACTAGAACTAGTTTTTGACCGATCGATCCTATGGCAGCTATATGCTGTAGTCATCCGATTTCGACCAAACTAAATGAAATCATGGGAAAGGATAGTAAACTAAGAAATACGTACTTTGGAGGCGTTTCTATTAAAAACAAAAAATTTTTCACTAAGACTAGTTTTTCGATCGATCTTTCCTATGACAGCTATATGCTATAGTCATCCGATCCGGCCGGTTCCGACAAATGTGCAGCGGTTTTCTACCAAAAGACCGCGCAAAGATTGGTGACGGAGAAGATAGCATAGAAATAGACGGACAGAAGGACAGACGGACAGGGCTAAATCAACTCAGCTCGTCATGCTGATCAAGAATATATATACTTTATGTGGGCGTAGATGCTTCCTTATATGCGTTAAAAACATCCGCACAATTTTATAATACCCTCTGCAAGGGTATAAAAATAATATTTAACTTTTTGTTTCTCGATTGGGAATTGAACCCGGGACCTCGATACGAGAGTCGGCATCTCAACACTGTCGACCCCATGAAAATATTTTTTTTATCAAAGTCGACATTTTGTCAATCGACATTCACTCATAAAAAGTAGCAACGGGCCATCACCAGCTATTTCTTGGCAACAAACGTCCATTTTCGAAAACCTTGTTCAATTTCCCATCACTGGCGTTTTATTTAATCTAGCTGATTAAGTGAATGAGATAAATCATTTTTATGCTCATCAAAAAAGGATTTTTAACGATATCAACGTTAACGTTTCAACGTTAAATAAGTCAAAATTTGACATGTATTTAAAAGTTTCTTTTCAAGAGTTCTATTTAATTAAAAAGAAAATTTTAGAATTCCGCTAGACAGGTCGTACAACCTCCCTTATCTGGCTATACCATTTAAAGCACCAGCACATAATCACAAATATTAATGCTACTAATCCATAGATCATGTATGTATACAAACGTTGGTCATCTGGCTTTTGGTCTAAAAGTTATTCGACTAAAAATAAACTAAAACTAAACTAAAAATAATTTTTATTTTTTGAGGCAATTTTTTTATGAAGGCAATTTTTTTTAAAAAAATTCAAAAATATAAATTGAAAGTAATTTTTTCGATAAAAATTAAAAATAAAAATGTATCCCTATTTTAATGCCAGGCAAAAAAATATGAATACTGGTAACTCCCCTTTTCATATAGAACCTTTGGTTAAGAACATTTTTTTTAGCTTTTTTTACGGTCCCTGGGTTTATCAGATACAATTAGCGGTTCGGTTACGGTTTGACTCGGTTCGGTTCAGAGCCGGTTGCATCCCTGATTAAGGCTAGACGAAGCGAAGTGCGCCGGATTATATGCAAGGAGAAAATATAGAAGAACTTATATGAAATTAAAAAAAATATTGGAAAGTTAACTTTGGCTCGGCCGAAGTTTTATATACCCTTGCAGTTTGTTTTTCTAAACAAGACTACTTTTCGGACCTTACTTTTCTATTGGAGCTATATTATATAGATGTCCGACTTCGACCAAATTTAGAGAAATCATGTAAAGGCATAACAAACTAACATGTACATTTTATGAAGGCAATTCCATTTAAAACAAAAAAGTTTTTCTCACTAAAGCTTCTTTAACGACCGATCAATCCTATAGGAATCTGCAGCTCAATGCTATAGTCATCCGACTTAAATAAAACTTTGTAGAAATGTGTTAAAGTTTATAACATAAGAATAAAAAGGACATTTTCATTAGAAACAAAAAAGAGTTCCTCTCTCGAACTAGTTTTTCGACCGATCGTTCCTATGGCAGCTATATGCTATAGTCATCCGATTTTGACAAAACTTTGTAGAATTTTGTAAAAGTATATCAAATAAATAAATGCCACCCTAAGGGACGTTTCCATTGAAAACAAAAAGTTTCGACTAAATTTGGTGGAATCATGAAAAAGCATAGTGATCTAAGTTTCCATTGAAAACAAAAAAGTTATTCTCACTAAAACTAGTTTTTCGACCGATCCTTCCAAACTATAACCTATATATCATCCGCCCAGTTATTTGTACTAAAAGACTTCGTAAGTTTAGTGAATAATAAAAAAATTTTGATCAGCATCAACAGCCGAGTCGATTTAGCCATGTCCGTCTGTCCGTCCGTCTATCTGTCTGTCTGCCCGTCTGTCCGTATGAACAAACAGATCTCAGAGATGGTAAGAGATAAAGGTTTGACATGTATGTGACATATGTTCTTATACTTGCAGGCAGATCAAGTTTATTTTCAATTTTTGCCACGCCCCCTCCCGTCCCTCAAATTGAAAAAACGTCATAACTCCCTCAGTTTTATTGAAAGAAGGTTCGTTCCTTCTGGACATATTTAGAAATCAGGATGATTTATTGTTCCGCCAAAGGAATGGTAAAGATCGGATGAACGGTTGTCGAGTTATAAGGAAAACAAACAATTATGGGCAGCACCGGTCGCAACGGTGATGGGCACAGGTACTGAGTATGTTATAGTCGGGCTTGACCGACTTTTTTTCTTGTTATACCCTTGCAGAGGGTATTATAAAATTGTCCGGATGTTTGTAACGCATAGAAGGAAGCATCTCCGACCACATAAAGTATATATATTCTTGATCAGCATGACGAGCTGAGTTGATTTAGCCCTGTCCGTCTGACCGTCCGTCTGTTTTTATGCAATCTTCTCCGTCAGTTTTAAAACTATCTTCACCAAACTTCGCACCAAGTCTTTTAGTACAAATACACGGATGAATATAGCATATAGCTGTCATAGTTTGGAAGGATCGGTCATATGAAATAATACCCCAATTTCAAAAGTGAAATAACACCCCAATTTTTCAGCTGTTTTTATACCCGTTACTCGTTGACTAAAGAGGGTATACTAAAGTCGCAGGAAGCATCTCCGACCCAATCAAGTATATTTATTCTTGATCAGCATCAACAGCCGAGTCTATATAGCCATGTCCATCTGTCCGTCCGTCTGTCTGTCTGTCCATATGAACAAACCGATCTCAGAGATGGTAAAAGATAGGGGCTTGTCATGTAAGGGACATATGCTTCCTATACTTTCAGGCAGATCAAATTTATTTTCAGTTTTTGCCAGTGTTATAGATATAAGGTTCGTTCCTTTTGGACATATTTAGTAATAAAGATTATTTATCGATCCGCCAAAGGAATGGTAAAGGTCGGATGAACGGTTGTCGAGAGATGCTTCCTTCTGCCTGTTACATACTTCTGCACAAACTTAATATACTCTGTGTATTTCTGGTACAGAGTATAAAAATACCGGGAACACCTAAAATAGAATTTGTAAAAACTTTTAACCTTGGATTTTTAGTAAGATAAACTATCTATAGCATTAAGAAATAATGAAAATTTTTTACTAAAAAGTCGCGCGATTTTGATACAATTTTTTAAATTAAATATTGAAATTATACATATAGATGACCAGGAGCTGGTAAAAGCAACCTTTGCGAACTATTTATTTTAAAAGCTCCTTCCATTTAATATCTCCTATTCGGCGCTGGTATATTTTCCTTTATATCGCTTATTATTTTTAAGACACATCTGTATCTTGCAGATAAGAAAATTAACCCTTATTCCGTTTCACTGCATAACAAAAACAGGTCACTAAAAACACATATTAAATTGCATATTTTAGCAAAAATAAGCAAAATGAAATAAGACCCCAACAAATTCATATTAAAAATTGGGGTCTTATTTCCTAATAAAATGAAATAAGACCCCACAATATTCATATTAAAATTTGGGGTCTTATTTCGTAATAAAAATGAAATAAAGCCCCAAAAATTTTTGTGGGACACCCTAGTATACATATAATTTCCTCTTAATTGTTATGTAACTCCCTGCTTTTATGTTTAAAGGTTTAAAGGAACTACAGACTAAGGCTAAGCAGTCCACACTAATTTAATGCAGCTGTGTAAGCCAGCAAGATGTGAGGTGGGCAGTTATTTATTTTGGGGTTCGCAGGTACGAGCACAACCTTGGTGTTACCTCACTCACTTATATTTACTGCTCGTTGTTGGACACCATCCGTACTATAAACATAAATCAAGTCTAAAATTGTACAGATAATAATTATTGTTGAGAGTATTCACTAGCTCTATTAAAGGTCTTCAACATATCAGTGACGTTTGTAATGGACTGGGGACTATGCATACCCAATCCCAACGCATCATTCGCAATTTTTCGGTTGAGCACAGCCAGTGCCTTTTATTCACTTTCAAACTTTGTACAAAGAAAATGAAATTGGATGCCTGCGTGTTTTTAAACACACATAAATCATTTAAAAGTTTTCCCGTTTTGGCTCAATTTACCTTTTTCCAACTTCTAACAGCATGTAAAAATACAAATGTGTATCCCAAAGGCACAGCGACCAATGTGTGTTGAAATGTTGGTTGTTATTGATTTCATTTGCCGTTTGGCACCTTCACCATGCGCGTGTGCATTTTAAAGACTATGCAAAATATGAGCTTTAACATCAATTTTACAGAGAGTCGTCTTATACCACTGCAGAGGGTATTATGGAATTGTCCAGATGTTTGTAACGTAGAAGCTTCACTTATATATTATACTAGCTGAACACCCGGCGTCGCCCGGGTTCATATGATTCTAAAGAGAGCGATTATATTTAATGATAGTCTAAAATCATGAATATTTATCAAATTTCGTGACTTTTTGACCGTTTGGTTAATACTTCCTATTTACCCGTCTACAATTGCCGTCTATCAAATTTTCAAAATAATCCAGGCTCAAATCAAAAATTTGCAAATTTCGCAATATTTTGGACCGTGTAATCTACACCTTCTTTTTACCCACGCCGGCATTGTAATATAAGCACTAAGCGCTTTCATAAATACTCATAAGGCTATTTTGCAAATCTCGCGATTTTTGGACCTTAGAAACCTTCTCGGTCAAGCGTTGCTCAAAGTTTTATGGCAATCGGATGAATGGTATAGTTTTTAGAAATTTCGCGTTTTTATGACCATTTCCGGCCCATTTCTTGAATTTAAATGCCTTCGCGGGCAAGCGTGCAACCATTCCTTAAAGCTTCATCAAAATCGAACATTTTCCGCCCTTATCTTCTACTTGGAAACCTTTCCGGGCAAGCGTCGAACCACTATCCAAAGACTTACCGAAACCGCAAATTTTTTAACTTTCGCGGTTTTTGGACAATTTTTTGCAAATTTCTTCAACTTAGAAACCCTCCCGAGCAAGCTTTCAATTCATTCCCCAAAGTTTGATTGCAATCGGATGAACGGTGTAATTTTGCGAATTTCGCGATTTTTGGACGTTCGAAACCTTCGCGGCCAAGCGTCTAACAATTGTCCAATATTTCATCGCAATCGGATGAACGGTATAGTTTTTGAATTATCGCGGTTTTTGGATTACCGCCCTCCTTTACGAGCAAGCGTCTAAACATTCTCCAAAGTTTTATAACAAACGAACATTTTGCAAATTTCGCGGTTTCTTCTACTTGGAAACCTTCCTGGGTAAGCGTCGATCGATTTCCCAAAGTTTTAGCGAAAACTTAAATTTTGCAATTTTCGCGGTTTTTGGACCGTTCTCCGCAATTTTTTTCAACTTAGAAACCTTCCCGGGCAAGCGCTCAACCATTTCCAGATTTTCATTGCAATCGGATGAACGGTATAGTTTTACAAATTTCGCGGTTTTTGGACCATTTCACAGACATGAGACATAGCCTATGACACTTTCCTGATCGACATGAACATACTGTGAAAAATTCGTGAAGATCGGTTCAGCGGTTTAGACGCCCATAAGGGACAAACATACAAGCATACAAACATACAAACATACTTTCACTTTTATATAGATGTATAGATGAGTTGCTCAGAGAGTTCCGTCACTCGGATTCAAATCAAAATTTACCAATGGTTAATGTTCAATTTTAGGTTCCAGATTTTTGGGCGAAGATCTTGGTTCATTGCTCGATTTACTCAATTTATATAAAAATAAATCAATTAATTTTTTTTATAAACAAAAAATACGACGGGTTTTACATAGCGCACACTGGCCCAGCAGACCGAAATTTTGGCCAAAAGTCTCATTTTTGTACTCTGTACCAAAGGTACATAGAGTATAATAAGTTTGTGCTAGCCATGCCCGTCTGTCTGTCCGTATGAACGCACAGATCTCAGAGATGGTAAGAGATAGAGGTTTGACATATATGGTACATATGCTTCTTATACTTGCTGGCAGATCAAGTTTATTTTCAATTTTTGCCACGCCCCCTCCCGCCCCCGCAAATTGGTAAAAACTTCATATCTCCCACAGTTTTATAGATAGAAGGTATGTTTCTTCTGGACATATTTAGTAATCAGGATTATTTATCGATCCGTCAAATGGTAAATGGGAATGGTAAAGATCGCATGAACGGTTGTCGAGTTATAAGGAAAACAAACAATTAGGGGCAGCACAGGTCGCAGTGGTGTAGGGCAGCACTTCACAGGTACAGAGTATGTTATAGTCGGGCTTGACCGACTTTCTTTATTGTTTTGTTTGGGAAACTGGATAGAACGTTTGATGGAAATAATTTGGAATACTTATAGCTATTTAATGGCAAAGCTTGGAACCTTTTCTCAAAATGATTTTTGAATGGCAGCATTTAAAAATTGATTTTTGTTATAAGATTGCTCATAAAATGGAGAATCAAAAGCAGGGATTAATACCGAAACGATTATCGGTTCCGGTACAGGTACCGGTACGACCCGAAATGAATGTTTCGGTAAAAGGTTCTAGTTCGGTTTTTAATTTATTTTGGTTTTCGGTTTCGATAAGGTACAAAGTTTTTTGTTTCGGTAACCGGTACGTACCGGTACAAGAACAATTTTTTTAAGTATTGTAAAAAGTCTGATTTGAACTTATCAAATCATTTTATTCCTTTGTAATATAAAGAAACAATATTCAACATAAAACTTTCAGTCGTTTTACATTTAAAGTAAAATTATAATCGATTGTTACATTTCGTATTATTTTACAGAAAGTAAAACAATTTTAGGGACTTAGTTGAGGACTCTGACCACTATTTAGAATTTTTTCATGGTTTCGAATATGTTTTTGTGCAAGAAAAATGTTAATATAATTCAGCAGCTTATTTGATGGCAAAAATTATTATTTTTTTTTTACCAAATTTCTTTTCTTGCATCTTCGTAGGCGCTTTCAGATAAGCTTGTATTAAAACATTTATCATTAAGCAGATTGATCAGCAACCGACGCAATTTAACCATATATATTTGTCAAAAGAGTAATACAAGATTTTTTTTGCTTAGGACTTAGCTTAACTTACAAATTGGGTCCAAAAATATGCCACAAAGAAAAATATTGTTCTCAAAAACGGATTTCTCACGCATTTCTATTTCCTGAACGAGGAATTTCGCTAGAGAGGACGGATTTTTGGATATTTACGATTTGCAGTGTATCCAAACCACCCCAAACTAGACTTTCGGCTTGAAAATTAGCTGTGTTCACCTCAGCTGGCTCTAATATCGCGCACAATTTAGCAAGCTTAGTCCCACACTTTCCGATGTAGAAGAAAGTCGTTATCTGCGTAAGCAAAATTTAAGAAATGTTGAAGATGTCTTCTGCCAGACGTTTTACGCCTTCTTAGAAAAGTGACAAGAAAGCTTGACACCTTGTAAAAGATTCTTCGTCTCGCTACAAACATCTGACTAATATTACGATGGGCTCTGCATAGGTAAAAAAAACCGAAACAGTACCGGTAACAATGTTTCGGTTTTGTTCCGGTTTCAACGGTTCCAATAATAACGGTAAACGGTATTCGCTTCTCAAAAAAAAATTTGTACCGGTTCCGGTTTCGGTTCCGGTACGCGTTCATACGTTTTTTTCTTTTTCTTCCTCTTCAGGTTCTATAGAACTTGTTAATGTTTTTGTTAGCTCTAATAACGTCTCTGACTACAACTGGCTGTGAATCGGGGCATAGACAGGCAAATAAAATTCGAGTCGGGGTCGTTATTAGTACATTTTGTAATTGTGGTAGACTTTCTTTGCTAGGCTTTTTAGTTGATAAGTCTTTTTATAACGTTACTTAAAATTTGTTGACAGCCTTTTTTGTCGACTCTTAATAAATTAATAAATCAATAAATAAACCTTTTTATATTATATTTTATGTAATTTAGTGATTTAAAAGATATTGCGTTCAATTGCGGAGTTGTTGGAGTGTGTGATTCAGCATGGACATATTTTTGCAAGGTAATAAATATCTAAGAAAATTAAAAGTGATGTGTGAAGTAACATGTCGGCCGACTTGGCCACAGCGCAACCGTCTTAAGGGCAAAAATTTTTACACGTCTGCTCTGTGTGGCGTAGTTTAAGACTCCACGCCACAGAGAGCAGACGTGTGGCGTAGTTGAAGACTCCACGCCACAGAGAGCAGACGTGTAAAAATTTTTACCCTGAAGACCATTTCCGAAGAGGAACCGAAATATATCGAAAAAGTATGCAACAAATGGATTTTCTCAGCACCATTTTTTAAATCTGAAACAAACTCTATTTGGATCTGGTATACACCTACCTACACGAGGTGACGTCACTGAGATCGACGCGTTCATACGGACAGACGGACGGACATTGCTAAATCGACTTGGCTGTTGATGCTGATCAGGAATATATATACTTTATAGGGTCGGAATTGTTTCCTTTTACCTGTTACATACTTTTGCACAATTTCATGATCCCCTTTTCCAATTTTTAATGGGAACTGGGTATAATAAAAAGATGTTTCAATAAGCAGTCTATCGGGGGTGTCCTGGAAATATCTAGAAATTTTGGCTTTGGTTGGTTTGCAAATCGCTAGAGAAATCCGTCGGTGTCCCAGAACTTAGAGAGATTTCGTTTTCTTCGAAAGTCTAGTTCGAAAGGTGTGTGTATAAAATTATGCTCCTACTATAAAAACAGTGATATACAGTGAAGTCGCTATTGGTTGGTTAGTGTATTGGCTGGTTTGTGTATTGGTTGGTTTGCCAAAATCTCCCAACAAAACACGAGAGGCTTGAAACCAACCGAAATAGATTTCTAGGGCACCGAGAATTGGTTTTGGGTTGGAGTTTGGTTGGAAGAGATTTCTGGGACACCGCCGTATAAGACTGAACTTACTCGGTGAAGGAAACTTAATGAAGTTTTTCAAAAAGATCTCGCTTGAAAGAAAGAGGTGTAGTGGTGTCGCTTGCCCCTCTACACATCTTTCCTACAAACGAAAGCTTTTTCAAAAACTTCATGAAAACGGCTCCACAGCACAGTGGTCCAGATTTGCCCCGCCTTGAACAAAACTATAGTTTCAATTTTGCAAAAAAGGTAAACTTTTTTTGGCTAAGTCGATAGTTTAAACACACAAATTAAAGTAGCCAAAATATGGCTCAGATATATTGACGGACAAAAATGTTACAGCCGCGTAAACTTGGTAAATTTCGCACAAACCGAAAAATGCACCAATTTTGGATTTTTAGAGTACTTTGAGTTATCAAATCTTCGGCTGTAGTGAACTTTTTTAAGCTGTTAACTTTTTTAGATAGGTCTATTATTTCTCTTTTCAGAAATATATAAAAATTGATAATCCAAGACGTGGTTTGTGAACAAATGTTTTTGACGCAGATACCTATTTTACAACTGTTTTTCAACTTTCGGAGGCTGCCAAAAATTGTCTTTGAAAGTCTCGAAAAAGTGATTTTTTAGGAAGAAGTCAAGGATTTGTTGGTCATCCGTTCGCAGCAATTTACAATTTACACACTAAAAAAAGATTGATTTTATATTGCAGCTATATCTAAATTAATTCAGATAGATTTAAAACTTGGTGGAAGTATGGAACTCAAATAAATATAATTATTTACCAATATATTTATTAAAACTCAATTTTTTCTATAAAATGTATAAAAAAGTTATTATTTTGTATGGGAGCTATATCTAATTGATATCCGATTGACTTGAAACTTTTTCTTTGAAAAAATATTGAATTCACATAGGAGCTATACCCAACTGATGTTCGATTAGCTTGAAACTTAGCAAAATTATAAAATCAACTAAACAATTTATTTGACAAAAATGTGGTAACGTACATTAATTTTTGTGGATTTCAGGTGCAATAAAGGTAACACATAATGTGGAAAATTTTAATTGTATAAAAAATGCCTTAAGCTTTGACCGATTTAGTGCTAGTTTTGAAAAACCAACAGAGTATCATATTATGTAGACTTTGACCCAAAATCGGCACCTTAGTTTTAATAATATGGCTTGTAGGAGCTTTAAAAGATACTTTTTTGACGAAATGTTGACTTTGGTGCATTATATCTCTGGTACTGCTGACTCAATGCTTATAAACTTTTGATTAACCTTGAACAATTCCTAATCAAACCAAAAAAAATCATGAATTCAAAATATTGAGCGGTTTAAGAGTTACAGACTTATGTCCAAGCCAAAACGATTCTGGACCACTGTGAACCGTGTAAAGCCCGACTAAGACTGTTATACGTCAAATATAGTTGACGTGAGGTAGGCGCTCGTGTGCAGGAAATGGACTTCCTTCATTGCTAGTGTATAGATCTTCAATTTGCCCTCTAGAATAATTAGCACGTTTATATGGGTGCATATAATGGATATGGGCACTTGTACAGCACGCACGTGACAGCCGTAAGAGTTTATTAATCTTCATCATAAAGAAAAGCAGAACAATTTTAAAACGAATTTGCCCATATTGGTTTTTAAATAGCAGCTTAGTGGTATTATTTTTAATGTCTGAACTGGGAGTAGTATAAAGAGAAGGTCCCAAAATACTGGCATACGTGATGCGAAAATGCAAAAATCCAGTTGACGTGTTTCTTAAATGCAATCTAATTTTTACAATAAATTTTAATTTTTCTCAATTCTGTAATCAATATTTGTTAAACCACTTAAGTCTTTAATTGAATTAAAAATAGTTTATTTGCTAAATGTCTCGAGAACTAGGCAGTGCCAGCCAAAGCGAAACGTAAGTGTTCCATTTCCGATAGTTTTGATTGATTCTCTCGTGCCGATTTCGTTTGGCCAGTGGTTTGCCAAAAGTAAAATGTAAGCACTTTCATTCGAAATTGAGAACAGTCAATCCAAACTGAAACGGAATTGCGTTCGGTTTACCTTTTAAAACGTATCGGAATTGAGAACATGCCTGATAATGTTACATTTATTAACTTTCAAATGAACCACGCGTACATCACACGCATGCAAATATGTTCATATGTACATGCACACGAATGCATAAACATGCACGTTCGGTTGCTGCGTATGTATGCATACAATGTATATATATATAAATGGGTCATTCCATGTGAACTCAGCCACCCGACTTTTATTTATGTCAAAACAAACATTTCTATTCCTGCTTTAAAGATCTACAAATCGAGAGTATAATCCTATTTTTTGACATCCCGGAGTGGCTCAGCGGTTAGTCTGCGCGACTGCTGAGCATGAGGTCGTGGGTTCGATCCCGCCTCGGAACATCTAATGAAAAGTTTTTTTCTTTGAATAAAACTTTACACCCGGCCACACCTCTT
The DNA here is from genome assembly GCA_018904265.1 of Lordiphosa collinella. Lineage (NCBI taxonomy): Eukaryota > Metazoa > Arthropoda > Insecta > Diptera > Drosophilidae > Lordiphosa > Lordiphosa collinella. Next base: position 332,654 of record JAEIFV010000082.1, on the reverse strand, counting down.
GCTGTTGGCGCCAGCATTGCAGTAATTCGCCATGAAAAGCCTCTCAAAAACTGCCGTTCGGATTCGGCGTTAATCTGTAGGTCCCTTTCTCTTGTGCTAAAATTAGAAGCGCACAAACCAAGAGATTGAGAGAGGCTCGGCTTTGGCCCCTTGGGGCTGTTGTCATCTTGACAAGCCGATTTTACTTTTACTTTTACTGTTAACTTGCAGTTTTTACTGACTCGAGGTCTTGCTATGTTATTGACATAACTTTAAACAGAGGCGGCCGTTGGTTGCACACTGAGTCCAAAGTCCAAAACGGAGGCCACACACTTACAAAGGGGAATGGCTGTCTTAGGCTGTCTTTTTGGTGTTTTTGTGCGCAAACTGCCTTTGGAATTCCCAAACAGTTTTGACGTCGCGGGCATGGAGAGACTGCTGTTTGGACAGACATTTCAGGCTCAAGATCGCTGATGAGTGAGGTTGGTCCCTCATGAAACGTCGTCCGATCAACCTGATGCCTCCTTTGTTGTGTTGTGTGCCTCTGTTTAAAGTTATGTCAATAACATAGCAAGACCTCGAGCCAGTAAAAACTGCAAGTTAAGAATATAAAACTTTAAAAAGTTATAGCTTTATAACGGTGCATCCGATTTAAGCGGCATAAATTCTTATACTATTTTTAACTCTTCTATATATGTATATACATATATTAAGCTAATCACGCATGTAGCATGTATGCAGATATGTACCCACCCGACAAGCGGTATCGAGAACGGATCCGTTTTCGACATTTTCTCTAAGGTTTGTCTCACAAAACTATCGAGAATGTATTCCGTTCTCGGTCCGAAAAAGTATTACCTGTCGCTCAGTTTGTGGCAGCAAAACATAAGTTCTCCATATCCGTTTTCGGATCCGTTCTCGACACTTTCTCGATAGCGAAAACGAATCAAAAACTAGTCCGTTTCCAATACGTTTTCGCTATCGAGAAAGTGTCGAGAACGGATCCGAAAACGTGTTGCAAACATTAAAGGATGTACACTTTTAAGTCCAAAGTAATATGTCAAAAAAGTCTTAAATTGGCATAGTTTTTGGTCCAAAAATAATTATATCTGAATATTTTGTAAGCCCTGGAAAATCTGATTAACATATATTCCAATTTAAACAGTCAGCCAACATTTGGTTAACTAACTTGGCATAGTTAGGTCTTTTTATACTACCCAGAAAGCTATAAACACCGTTTCTCCCTTTCCTTGATCTTTTGTTAAAGTTTTGGTAAAGTGTAAGTCTTAAAACAATTTTCAATGCATTACTGGAAAATGTTGCTTGGGGATGGCTCCAAAGAAAGTGTTATTTTTTGACGGGATTTTGTAGCGCAGTGATAGTGGCTGACCCTACACAGGCAATAAATCCATATATTCGATGTATTTCCGATTCGATGAAATACCGATTCAATCTCAAGATCACAGCACAGTCTCCAATTGTGCTCGGTGTATTTAAATTTGATTAGTGAATTTCCCATTGAATTGTATGTTTCTTATAATGTACCTTTCCTGTAGTAGAAGTAGTAGTATTTATTTCAAAATTATTTGGCTTGGCAATGCCGTTTCTTGTGGGTGTTTTACATGTATACATTTTTAGTGTTTTATTTATATTAGCTTCAGTTTAAAATTAAAAATCTTCTGTTATTATTTGACGCCTGTACTTAAAAATTTCGCTTATGTAAGAGGCTAGCAGCGACCAGTTTGGCCATTCAGCAGATTGACAGCTGATTCAGCTGTCAGGGTGTATGTACCGAAGTAGCGGAACCTCATCTCTTTTAGTATCGGGCATACAGCAATAAAGTGCAGCACGTCTTCTCGCTTGCCTAAATTGCAGAGGGTACAGGGATCATCACTAATGTGGGGCTTATAGCCCATCACTAATGTGGGGCTTATAGCCCAGATTGTAATCCAAATTTTTGTATATGAGCCTAACATCACTGCTTCGGGCCATATTCTCACATCGGACTCTATGTTCTGCATCCATATTGGACAAAACTGTCTCATGTGATATTCGCCAGTTTTCGATTTCGTCGATGTTGTTTCCCTCTCCGTATTCAACAAAAAGCGATTGCCATACTGCAAAACATTGTGACTTCTCCGCAAGGAGGTGCTGTTGAAACAACAACAATGCGTTGGTCTGCTCAGCTATATGTGTGAAGTGTGTGTATGTATTAGTAAAACTTTTAATTCGTTATAAAACAATAAATAATTGCAATTAATTTTTTTTTTTTTTTGCACTGGCTGGGCTTAAATTCTCATACTAACATATGTAATAAATTTTGGATTAATTGAATTTGTTTTACTATGCTGAAAAGGGGGCCGTACATTCGTATGAAAGCTTTTTAGCGTATTAATATATAGATTCTCTGCCAGCTGTTCAAGAAGCAGCGTTATTTAATGGTTAAACTCGTTGAAATACTGGCGTCCTTTTCTTTTTAATTCCATTTTATCTTAACTTTATTAAACACTTTTATAAACAAACACCGAACGAACCTTTTCAAGCAAAATTTTTTCACAAACGACCTGACGCCCGCTTCAGCACAAAGTCAACAGGCAATAATTCTACAATTGCAACAAAAACAACATTTGACTTCCGAAAAGTGCGTTGTGTTGTTATTGTTTCGCCTCTGACTTTCTGTACATTTATCTTTTTCCTTTGTTTCTCTTCTTTGCTGCTGTCACAAATAGAGAAAAAATAGCTAATGTCCGTTTGAAACCCGCATCTCTTAAGAAAAACGGATTTCGATTATAAGAGAAACTATCGTAATTCTCGTAGGTCCGGATACATACGAGAAATTGTCGGGTGGGTAAAGACAAATTTTATTCAAGCTTATCGATTCCACAAAACATTGATTATCAGGAATGTTCTTAATTCTACTACTTTTTAAAATGTAAACCGAACGCAAGTCCACTTCTGTTTGTGTTTGCTGCTCTCGATTGCGAATGAAATTTAAATGAATCGCTTTGTTGCCAGTGCACACTTCCAACAAAAGGTCTCAAGAAAAGACCATAAATATACTAGATTGGTATTTTTCAGTATATTTACCGATATCTCAAGAAATAATAGATTTTATTGCCGATATACACATTTGCTTTATCGATTATGACAATTAGTGTTAGGCGACCTTTCTAATCCTAGATGCATGTTAGCCGTCTCGAGGTCAGGTTGGTAAAAAATAATTATGTCTCTGTTATTTCAGAAATTTTTCTTCAGGTCAAAAATTTTTATACGTCTGCTCTCTGTGGCGTGGAGTCCTAAATATGTGGCCATATATAATAGAATTGGGTAATCAAATCTTAAAAAAAAATAGGGGAAAGTTAACTTCGGCTCGGCCGAAGTTTTGTATACCCTTGCAGCTTCCATTGAAAACTAAAAAGGTTTTCTAAGACTACTTTTTGGACATTACTTTTCTATAGGATCTATACTATAAAGATGTCTGATTTCGATAAAACTTGGTAAAATCATGGAAAAGCATAGTACACTGTTAATTGCGAAATTTGGAGGCGATCCCATTTAAAACAAAAAGTTTGTCTGACTTGAACTTCTTTTTCGACCGATCATTCATACTGCAGCTATATGCTATAGTCATCCGATTTTGATAAAACTTTGTAGAAATGTGTCCAAATATATAAAATAAGTGTATGCCAATAAAAAGGACGTTTTCATTAGAAACCAAAAAGTTTTCATCACTCGATCTAGTTTTTCGACCGATCGTTCCTATGGCAGCTATATGCTATAGTCATCCGACTTCGACCAAACTTTGTAGAATTGTGTAAAAGTATATAAAAAAGTGTATGAGTTTTTCTCACTAGAACTAGTTTTTCGACCGATACTATGGGAGCTTAGCTATAGTCATCCGAATGAAAATAGTGAAAAGGGATAGTACTAAGAAATACGTACTTTGGTGGCATTAAAAAACAAAAAAGTTTTCTCTTTAAGACTAGTTTTCTCAACCGATCGTTCTTATGACAGTTTACATCCGATCCGCCGGTTCCGACAGTATTTGTCCAAAGACTTCTGCAAAGTTTGGTGAGGATAGCTTAAACTGACGGAGGAGATAGCATAGAAACGAGAACAGTATAGTCATCCGATTTCGATCAAGAATTTTGTACTTAGAATTGTGGTTAAAACTCGGATTTATATAACTATAAAAAGTGTATGCCAATGATAAGGACGTTTTCATTAAAAACAAAAAAGTTTTTCTCACTAGAACTAGTTTTTCGACCGATCGTTCCTATGGCAGCTATATGCTATAGTCATCCGATTTCGACCAAATATTGTGAAATAATGGAAAAGGATAGTATAACTAAGAATTACGGACTTTGGAGGCGTTTTCATTAAAAACAAAAAAGTTTTTCTCACTAAAACTAGTTTTTCGACCGATCGTTCCTATGGCAGCTATATGCTATAGTCATCCGATCCGGCCGGTTCCGACAAATGTGTAAAAACTGACGGAGGAGAAAGCATAGAAACAGACGGACAGACGGACAGGGCTAAATCAACTCAGCTCGTCATGCTGATCAAGAATATATATACTTTATGTGGTCGGAGATGCTTCCTTCTATGCGTTACAAACATCCGGACAATTTTATAATACCCTTTGCAAGGGTATAAAAACATGATCGCAAGAAAACGAGGAGCCGAATTTTTTCTCGGGATGGGAAAATTTTGCTCATAGAAGCTGGAAAGAGCAAACGATTGATGTGGAACCAAACGGACAACGGTCACAGTAATTTATTGCTTACGGATCGCTGATAGGATGCGACGGTAAGTAAATTATTTAAATGTCGCCATTAGGCTAATCTATTCATATTAATAAATAGTGCAAGGAAGCGTGGACATCGCTGCGAGAAAGTTTCCGCCCAGGGCAGGAGAAAATGGAAACAACGATGGCGATGCTTTCGTGAAAGTGTCACTGCTAGTCCGACCACGACAGCGCTAAACAGAATGCCTTGTTGCCCCTTTTAGTATTTTTGCTTTGGCAGCTCCTTTTTTGAGGTATATACTAAGCTTAAGGAAGAAGCGACTAAAGAAAAATTATCTATTTTGCACAGAGATGTCTTTACGCTGCACACTGCACTTATGTCGGAAGATACTGAAGAACTGTTACGAATTGAAAACGGCAAAACATTTATTAGTGATTTACATTCGTACAATATTATTGGACACTATCTAGTTACCATAGAACTTTATGTCACTCACATATATGCTTAAACAATTTGAATGCAAAAAAGTAAGGTGAAAGTGGGAGTATGGCTGTATATGTCGTTTTTGTTTGAGCAGATGCTTTGTTACAGTGAGTACTAATCTTTAAAAACAGTCAAAACGGAGATTGCCCAAAGATCTATATGTCAGCTAGAACTTGTAAATTAAAAATACGAAAATAAATAGAGCTTTAATTGGAGTTTTGTTTTGGTAATGCAAAGTTAAACAGAAACAACCCTCACAGATGATTGTGAGGGTATGTTGCCAACTAAATTCTAATCTTTCACAGTTTTAATTAAAGATTGATGGAGAATGGGTTATCGTTCAATGCATATTTTATGCGATGTTATAGGTTTACTATGTGGATAATAAAAATGTTTATTTTATTTACCTTGAACAAGCTTACCTTTATTTGGGGAAGACTGTATGTGTTCTTAATTGAGACTCTATTTGAAGTTACAGATTCAGCATTTTTAATATTATTGATTTGCCGACTCGATCGAATGTGTACCTATATGAAAAGTAAAATGTAAATAAACTTGTTAATTTTTTAGTCTGCATTTAGGAAATGTTAATCATTTCTGCTAATTTTATATAACGACTCAAAAATTTTGTAATTTATAAAATATGTATATTGATTGTTAAAAAAATTTGATCCAATAATGTGCACAATTACGATTGCTTTGGACTTGCACTAAAGCTGGAGCACATCGATGGTCAAATCGAAAAAAAAAAAATAATTTTTTGACTAGTTTTACAACCGATCGTTCCTATAGCAGCTATATGCTATTTGGGGGTTTTCGGCAATTGCGGGGTTTTTTAAGGTTCGTGCAAAGTTTGGTGAGGATAGATTTAAAACTGACGGAGGAGATAGCATAGAAACAGACAGACGGACAGGCGGATAATGCTAAATGAACTCAGCTCGTCATGCTGATCAAGAATATATATACTTTATGTGGTCGGAGATGCTTCAATGCGTTACAAACATCGGCACAATTTTATAATACCCTCTGCAAGGGTATAAAAATGCTCGCTAAAGATATTTTGAAATCGATTTAGAGTTCAGAATCTAAAAATGGACTAGAAAAGTTATTGCAGAAATGGGTTAGTTCTTTTATTTTTCTAAACTAGTTTAACTAGCAATCCTCAGTGCGTAAATTAGAGTCCCTTTTTTTTTCAAAACATATAAACGAGGAATTTTCAACTTAAATACCATTTTGTCACCAATTCTCTTGGTTTCTACAACAGCTTCATCAAAAATTTGTTAGTTTTTGCTTTTCTTAAGTAGTTAGGCAATCAAATTGGCGATGCGAAGCTGATAACATCCTTAACCATATCAAAATATCGTGATCGTTAAGGTAGGAATGAATAAAAATGCACCTTCGCGCATAATATTGCCACTTGAAGAGAGAATAAGAATTAGTTTGAATATCCAATACTATTTTGAACACTATTTTGGGGGGCTTCAGTCCCCCTAAAGCTTAACGCCGAATCCGAACGGCAGTTTAAGAAGCTTTTTCATGGCTAATTACTATAAAGCTGGCGCCAACAGCAGTGACGGTGACCTGGTGTGTAGGTTTATTCAAAGAATAAACTTTTCATTAGATGTTCCGAGGCGGGATCGAACTTACGACCTCTTTTACAGCGGTCGCGCACACTAGCCGCTGAGCCACATCAATAAATAATCCTGATTACTAAAAATGTCCAGAAGGAACGAACTTTTTTTCTATAAAACTACGGGAGATATGATGTTCTTTCCTATATGCGGGGGCGGAAGGGGGCGTGGCAAAAATTGAAAATTAGCTTGATCTGCCTGCAAGCTTAAGAAGTCTTTGTCCCATACATGTCGAACCTCTATATCTTACCATCTCTGAGATCTGTGCGATCACACAAACACGACTGTGCGGACAGACGGAGAGACCGACAGACGGACATGGCTAAATCGACTCGGCTGTTGATGCTGATCAAGAAAAAAATATATATACCGGTCGGAGATGCTTCCTTCTGGCTATTACATACTATTGCACAAACTTATTATACTCTGTGTACCATCAGAGTAGGACAAGATTGAATGAAAATCTAAAACCATTCCAAACTACTAAAGCTGTTTATGGCCTTATTCAAGAAGTCACCACTGATCAAATAGTTCATATTTAAGGAAAACCATATTTTCCTTCTGAATGATCATATTTCCACTATTTTCCTCGCAACTCGAAAAGCCCCATAACCCTCGAACGCCGATGAAATATATTTTTTAAGGAAACGTCAAAAATCCTTTCCCTTTGCACGATGCCATTTTGCAAGTGTCGAAAAACAAATATGCCACTAGTTATACCACTAATATGTTAGAATGGTTTTGAACATACGAAAAAACGACAGTGTCAAGGATTGCAGCGATTATTGGTCCTCCATTCTAAATTCCGTCCATCTTTCGAAGGACGAGGATCCGCTCATCTGCTGGGAAGTCTTGTTTGTGATTTAAATTAAAACTTTACTCTGTGAAGTACTCTGTAACAAAGGTACACAGATTCTTGATCAGCATCAACAGCCGAGTCGATTTAGCCTTATCCGTTTGTTCGCCCGTCTGTCTATCTGTCCGTTTCAACGCACAGATCTCAGGAGATGGCAAAAGGTAGAGGTTCGTATACTTGCAGGCAGATTTTTTGTAAACGCCCCCTGTCATATCTTTTCTGTACCTTCTGAACATATTTAGTAATCATGATTACACTGGTCGAACCCCAAAATGATTTAAAGATCAGACAAGTATATTTTTATAGGATTTCCATCGCTGAACACGAATCTGGTCTAAAAAAGTGCTCGTCACGTCGAGATTTTGAGAAAAATGGACTCAAAGTTTTAAAAACCGTGTTTTTACCCCTTTTCAATCACGTGTAGAGAATAAGGCTGAGATGCTACATGTCTCTAATTGGACTTAAATTAAAGCTTGAACTGTCAACAATATGAATCAAAACGAAAAACCTTGAATCAATCTAAAATTTTCATATAGCATTACTTTTTTTTATGTGCTCTCGTTATCTATGTACGTCCACTCATATGGCTCAGTGAAGAAACGCGTAGTAAAATCTATAAAAATCATATTTGATTTAACTATGCCATTTTCGTATTAGAAATAATTAAAAAGGATTTTGAATTGACTGAAAACATATTTGGACGGCGAATTTCAGTTACCCCTTTTATATTTCAACGGCAGGGAATTCCAACTCGAGAATTACAAGCTGTTAAAAGTATTTTGTTGAATACTTTAAGGCAATTCAATATAAGTAGAGTTTTAGCCGTGTGACGACCAATATGTGGGATAGTGCAACTGGTTGACTCAGCATCCCAATCGTGTTCAAGTCCAAAGGTTTCGAGTTCGAGTCCCACAGAGTAAGTAAAACATTTATAAACATTCATTTAATTTATATAATTCTTAGTTCTGCTTTTGGATTCATTACAACATAAATTGAGTTTAGATTGAAAGGCAAAATTTTTAAATAAAAAAAAAAATTTTTAATAATTTTCAATATTAAATTTATCTATTTCCAATATTAAATTTAAAGTGTTCACTCTTTCGAATACGAGTTCCATATTTAACGCTATATCATTGGTGCAAATAGTAAAATCAAAGTGTAAATATTAAAATATCAGTGTATTTTTCCCTTAGTGTACGGTTTTTACATCATGATGGAATCTCTCACCATGCTCACCGCAAATTGCAGGGAAAAAGTCTAAATGAGAGTCAAGAAAGTGAATTTATCAATCATTTTTGCAACTAATGACTTATAATTCTCAGATCGTCTGTTACCCTTTTATACAGAAACATTAGGCGACCTCAAAAACAACAAATAACAATAAATAGTACAAATAAAATTAATAATAAAGTAGGCCATATGAGTGCATGTAGAATTCCAGAGCACATGAAACAAGTGATGCTACATGAAAATTTAGGCTTGATCCAAGGTTTTTTATTTGATTTTAATGTTTGACAATTGAAGCTTTAATTGAAGCCTAATTAGAGACTTCAAGCACCTCGGCCTTATTCTCTACACATGATTGAAAAAGGACGAAAACAGAGTTTTTTGAGACTGTGTCCATTTTTCTCAAAATCTCGACGTGATGGGCACATTTTGAGGCCAGATTCGTGTTCAGCGATGAAAATCCTATAAGAATATCCTTGTCTGATGACCTGTGTTATTTATCGATCCGCCAAAGGATTGGTAAAGATCGGACGAATGATAGTCAAGTTATTAGCACTGCTACAGAGTAGCAGCCCTGCATATCCAAGCGATCCGCTATCAGATTGGTATTTGAGGGCTCACTCCTTTGCCAACTCCGACTTGTACTTGCGCTTGCGCACTCGCGCCAAATGCGCGACTTTTCACTTAATTTTTCGGCCAATTCAATAAAAGTCTCCTTCGAAAAATCTCCTCCTCCGTGAAATTCTAACTTCCTTATTATATTTTTAGCTCAGCATTTTTTTCAAGTGCCGGTCAAAATTCAAAACCACAAATATTGTGACTCCCGGAAAGCTGTGAACCATCAACATACCTTTATTATTTTGGAGGCCGACAGCTTTTTGATCAGCCCTCGCACTCACACATTTTTAATTTTGTATTATTTTTAATGAATTGAACAACGAAATACAGATAACAGAATTCCAAAATCTTTTCAAAATTTCTTTCAACGATTTAAAAGAAAACAAGGAAGAAAGTCGGTCAAGCCCGACTATATTATACTCTGTACCAGTTGGGGTCGCCGCTCGCATTTGCTCCTGATTGTATTATATTTTTTTTTTTGGGGAACATGGATTGGCACGCGCCGCAGACAAAAAAAAACCTTTGCATTTGCCAGAGCTAGAGATGGGCGTACATCGAAAACTACGCGGGACTCCGGAGTGACCAGAATGACTTAACATCATTGTGATTGCTTGATATTATGTTAGAGTTAAGAACTAGACTATTTTTATATTATTTCCAATTTAAACAATCCTCGTCTTAGAAGTCAGATGGGTATCGGGCGATATATTTGTCCCGCGACCATCTCTAATTTCTCTCTCAATATTGTGTATGTGGGAAAGGGAAGGGGGAAAATGAGAGCGTCCCAGTAAGCTGCAAGAATCCAATTGGATCTAATGAGCTAGCCATAGCTGTTAGGTTTTGTATAGGATTTCGTTGTTGGAATTACTCAGACAATATATTTGCAGGTTTAATTCATTTAAAAGGTGGAATTTTTGGCGGGGCGGGTCTGTCCGTATGGACGCACAGATCTCAGAAATGGTAAGAGATAGAGTTTTGTCATGTATGGGACATATGCTTCTTATACTTGGCAGATCAAGTTTATTTTTAATTTTTGCCACGCCCCCTCCCGCCCCCGCAAATTGGAAAAAACGTCATATCTCCCACAGTTTTATAGATAGAAGGTTCGTTCCTTCTGGACACATTTAGTAATTAGGATTAATAATCGATCCGCCAAAGGAATGGTAGAGATCGGATGAACGGCTGTCGAGTTATAATGAAAACAAACAATTATGGGCAGCACCGGTCGCAACGGTGATGGGCAGCACTTTACGGGTACACAGTATGTTATAGTCGGGCTTGACCGACTTTCTTTGTTGTTTTAAAAATGTAAACAATATTATTTTACTGGTTATGCTGTATCAAATGAATAACATTTTTAATATGTACGTATTCCTTTAAAACTTGTTTTTACAAATCAGGCCTGTTCCCACGACATCCGAGTGGATGTAAAAAGTAAATCGATTGACATTCCTAATCGTTTTCATTTTGGTGATCCCGTTTCCGAGTAAAATCGATCGATGAAGACTTAACAATTTGGATCAGCACCGCGAATGCGCTGATGCGGAATTGTCAAGAGTTCGGTTTCATTTCGATCGATTTTTTTCGCTTACACGCAATTTCTTAGGTACAAGTTGGAAATAAATAAGTTTAAATGAAATTGTATGCTCGAATATCTATGGATAATACCCTGTTAAAGCGAAAATATACTTTTGAAATGACCCACCTTACGCTGCAAAGTAGGTTTATAAAGCAAGTATAACATTGCCTTATAAAGGATGATTTTTTAAGAGCTATAGGAAAGTTTAAAAAAAAAAACACATAAAATTCAGAAAAATGCATGAAATCTTTATTTGAATCGATAGTACAGTCCATTTAATTTAATGTTTGAAGATTATGTCATGCAAATGTTGACCGTGACTGCGCCTGAAATGGTCCATCCGCTTAGTCCAATTTTGGCATACTCGTTCCAACATTTCGGCCGGTATCTCAATGTTGTCTTCCAATGCGTCAATTGAAGCGGGCTTGTCTGTATAGACATGAACTTTAACATAGCCCCATAAAAATTAGTCTAAGGGCGTTAAATCGCACGATCTAGGCGGCCAATTGACCGGTCCCGAACGTGAAATAAAATGTTCACCGAACTCGCCTCTCAATAAGGCCATTGTTGCGCGTGCCGTGTGGCATGTGGCACCGTCTTGTTGAAACCACATGTCATGCAAGTCAAGATCTTGCATTTTGGGCAAAAAAAAATAGTTGGATATCATCTCACGGTAGCGCTCACCATTCACAGTTACGTTACGATTCGCATCTTCTTTGAAGTAGTACGATCCAATGATGCCACCAGCCCATAAAACGCACCAAGCTGTGACTTTTTCTGGATGCATTGGAAGCTCTTGCAATGCTTCTGGCTCATATTCACTCCAAAATCGACAATTCTGCATATTTACGTACCCATTTCGGTAAAAAAGTGGATCTTCGGCCAACTTTCCAAAAGCCCATTCACCAAAAATTCCACGTTGCGGTAGGTCGTTCTGCTTCAATTCTTGCACCAGCTGTATTTTGAAAGGCTTCCCACCTAAATCCTTCCGCGAAATTTTCCAAGTTGTTGAGTAACAGAGGCCCAATTGCTGCGAACGGCGACGAATCGATAATTGATGGTCATCTTTAACACTGGCCGATACAGCTGCGATATTTTCTTCAGTTCGCACTCTACGTAAGCGTGTTGGTGGTTTAATGTCCAATGTAATATTGGTGCGAAATTTAGTCACAATAGCCCGAATCGCCGCTTCATTGGGTCGATTAAACTGACCATAAAATGGAAGAAGTGCGCGATGAACTTTCTTAACAGAGCACGCATTTTGATAATAAAATTCAATAATTTGCAAGCGTTGTTCGTTTGTAAGACGATTCATGGTTAAATTATAGACCAAACTGAAGATACTTGACAGTGAAACAAAACACGATACGTGCGTGAGCTTATTAAACCAATGTTGCCAAAAAGATAATAGCTAAAAAATCACCCTTTACTTGGTTTTTTCCTAAGACCCCAAAAATCTGAACTTATGGCCCAAAAACTGGTTTTTGCATTTTTTACTCATTTAAATTGAAATAACTCGCGCATCTGATTGATTATAGCCTTGGAAATTCCGATAGCGACGAGAGGAATCCAAAGTATGATAACCTATGGTTTGACAAATTTAATGTGATGGCTGAGAAATACGGGTTACAGATCTGGCATTTTCGGGTTTGTTTAACTTCGTCAAACGGAAACCAAATTTATTGGGCCAACATTAGTTCAACGGAGAATTACATGGGATTTTATAATAAAACTTAACAATAAATTGCATAGAATAAAATAGCGAAACCAGTGGGGGTCAAAGTAGAAATTCTGAAAAACAAAAAAGAAAATGACAGATCTGTAACAAAATGCAAATGGCATTCCCCGCCACAAAGTGGAGTTATCAAAATTTCTCCAAGACAATGAAATCGACATAATGCTTTTTGCAGAAACTCACTTGACGGACCGATACAATTTTCAAATACCTGGGTATGCATTTTACGGCACAAATCACCCAGATGGCAAAGCCCATGGTGGCACTGGCATCCTCGTCAGAAGCCGCATCAAGCATTACCCACTATCAGGATTTTCGGAAAACTACCTACAAGCCACATCTATATGTGTAGAGTCTAAACGAGGCAATATCACTCTGTCCGCGGTTTACTGTCCCCCACGTTTCGCAGTATCAGAAAATCAATCAAAGTTCATTCGCTAGAAATAAAAAATGCCATCGGAGAGCTAAATCCCAGAAAAGCTCCTGGACATGACCTTATTACACCTAAAATGATTATGGAACTTCCAAGTCCCGCCATTACATATGTCTCAAGACTTTTCAATGCTGTTCTGCGATGTGGATACTTTCCAACTCAGTGGAGGAGGTCCACTTTCCAACTCAGTGAAGGAGGTAATGATTCAGAAACCAGGAAAAGATAAAACACAAGCGTCATCATACAGACCCATTAGTCTGCTACCTGCCCTGTCAAAACTATTTGAGAAGATCTTACTCCGTAAAATTGATGCCCATGCACAAAATATCATTCCCTCACATCAATTTGGGTTTAGAGCAAAGCACGGGACTATTGAGCAAGTCAACCGTTTAACTTCAGACATTCGGACTGCGTTTGAGCACCACGAATACTGCTCTGCAATTTTTTTTTAGATGTTGTCCAAGCATTTGACTGCGTTTGGTTGGATGGTCTTATATTCAAGATAAGGACAATGCTTCCCCCAAATACTCACAAAGTATTAACAAGTTACGTCAGTAACAGAGTATTTACAGTTCGTCAAAATGAGTACACAACGGAAGAGTTCACTATAGGAGCCGGAGTGCCGCAGGGTAGCGTACTCGGTCCTCTCCTATATGTAATGTACACTGCCGACATACCAACAGACTCTCGACTTACAATAAGTACAAGTCTGCTGGCAAGCCACCTAGCTAAAGTGGAAGAGTGGCTGGCCAACTGGCGCATAAAAATCAACGAGCAAAAGTGTAAACATGTGACGTTCACACTCAACAGAAGCACCTGTCCCCAGCTATCCTTAAATGCAACCCAGATCCCGCAATCAAACGATGTTGTATACCTAGGTGTGCACCTCGATAGAAGGCTCAAGGCGCAAACACATAGAGTCGAAAAAGCTTCAAATCAAGCTAAAGGCCAACAGCCTTCACTGGTTAATCAACTCCCGTTCCCCTCATAAACTGGAATATAAAGTCCTACTGTACAAAAGCATCATAAAGCCTGTCTGGGCGTATGGCTCGCAGTTATGGGGAAATGCCTGTGCGAGCAGTGTGGACATCCTCCAAAGGTCACAATCAAGAATTCTCAGAACCATCACTGGAGCGCCATGGTACATTCGCAATGAGTGTATCCACAACGACCTCAGCATCCCATTGGTCGAAACTGAAATAGAGCAACTTAAACAAAAATATTCTGAGAAGCTCTTACCCACCCAAATCAACTTGCAAAATCTCTTTCCATGCTAGCAACGCATTCTCGTCTCAGGAGAAATGACCTACCAACCCAGCGACTGACTTGAAGGGCCGCAGAACACAAACTATCTCCAACAGGGGATGGTTTATAAAATAGATTCTAGATTAAGATCTGAAAAATTATTGTTAGTCTCATTAAGAGAAGATTCAATAAATACAAAATAAGATAAAAAAAAAAGATCTGTAACCCGCATTTCTTAACCATCAAGCTAAATCTTTCAAAGCATAGATATACTTTAGATTCCTCTCGTCGCTATCGGAATTTCCAAGGCTATAAACAATCAGACAGTGCATGCGCGAATTATTTTAATTTAAATGAGTTAAAAATGCTAATAGCGGTTTTTGGGCCATAACCTCAGATTTTTGGGGTGTTTGGGGTGGGAAGAAACCAAGTATGATGCAATGCTTTATTCGACCTGCCCGACAATATGTACTGGGTCTCGTGAAAAGTATGCTTAGTATGCTTTTTTGTAACTCTTTGTAATTTAAACCCATCAAAATATGTCACATATAAAAATAAAAAATGCCAAGAAAATAGGCATTTACTTTCATTCCACCGACTCTAAGGCTAAACTTTTGAAACCGAATCGTTTCCGGAATCGGGAACAGCTACCAACTCCGATTCCCCATAATCTGATCGAAATCAAAAAAAAAAGGAAAATGAGATATATTTTTTCGATCCCAAATTACTGGTAATACTTAAAGACGAGATACAAGCTAGGTCATGCAGTGAAAAACTCGTAGAAATATAAAGGTAACGGCTGGTTTCCATGCTCTGTTTTCGATGATTGATTAATAACATGTATAAAATCCTACCGAATGCACTCTGTCATAATTGACTGTGGTACCCAAACTCGTTGCGATTGTAGTTTCCCGAAAGCTGGAATGGTCTCGTGAAAAACCATTATTGTAGTATGCACCCATCCTTCTTCCGCAAAGGATTTCCTTGAAAGCAACTCGATACCGACGTGACATCACGCTGTACACAATAGGGTTAATGGTGCTGGGGAATAAGAAAACATTAAGCATTTTTGGAATTCGTTGTTTTTTCCTTGGCTATTGGTATGTGCATTTACCACGAAACATAATATGCAAATCCCGCTATTGAGAATAGCCATTCGTTTATATCTTCGAAATTGGCATTACTTCTAGCGTACAAGATCCACAGACGTTGCATATGAAATGGAAACCAGCAGACGAAGAATGTTATGACTACAGCGGCTGTTTAGGAAATATAGAACAAAAGACAACAATGAAAAAAAGTTCTATTAGATTGAATGCTTGTTAGCTTACCTAACATTCGAATAACGGCCTTCTTTTTCATTTGAGAATTTCGGTTTTCGCGATGCACTGAACCATGCTGCACCCCTGTAATGAAGTGTAAGCTGAAGCAAACTTTATGTTTTTAAGAAATTCTTGTACTTACCCAGTTTTTTTGTGGCCCTCGATCGAATCTTAAATCCCATTCGACCATATAGCAATATAATCAGCACCATGGGAATAACGAAGAATATACAAAAAGATGCTTCGAACAAGGGAAACTGTTGTGGAATCTCGGGCGATATTGAACAGAATGCAGATTCCGCTATTGGAGTATTAGCTGAGAACGGGTAAATATTTTTAGGTTTGCTTTGTAAATTGATAATATAAATGGATACTCCATTGCTACCTTACCTGTTGGGTAATTTAGATATTGAATGCTAGTGTGTATTCCAAATGGTACGGCGCTTAAAAAACTAGCGATCCATAGCAGTGCAATGATGCGCAGTGCGCGCTTGAACCCCACCATTGTATATAAGTGTAAGGGATGGCAAATGGCCAGAAACCGTTCCATTGAAAATGCAACAATCGTCAGCACCGAAACATATGTACACCTGCAATGTTATTGAATGCCGATTAGCGGATTTTCCTTAGGCGTTCCAATTAAGCACATTTTAAGTATACTTACGCCTCGGATATGAAAGCTCGGATCTTGCAAAAGGGTAATCCAAATAGATACGGATACTGGTGCCAGTAAAGAAACACTTCTGCGGGCAAACCTGTTTACAATAAAGTTAGTTTATTAAGACGGTCAAACAATCTCAGGATATTTCGACAACTATTTTAAGCATTGAATAAAAGTTTTGCCACTTCATGTCAATTGGAAAACAGGAGTCATTCAATAATTCCTTTCTTCCGTCAGTTTAAGATAACGATACCTGTCTCTTTACTTTAAATCAGGGATGCAAACCTCTTGGTAATAAGGACTGGTAAGGTTAACACAGTTTTTAATCCGCTGGTTCGGTTTATTAAGGGGTTAGGTGGGTTTCAAAATTTCAAAAAATCGATTTTTTTTTTGCTTATCTTATAAATCAATATGCTTAGAATATTCTCTCAGAGTTTTAAAACGATCTGAGTAATATTCTAAGAGATATAGCCTTCGGATGTTCTGCCCATCAGGCTATGTCAGCGTGAATGTAAATCTTTAATCGCGTTTTTCTCGCAACTACGTTTTTGAAATCGGTAGTCACGATTTCTCGAAAACTTATGAACCGATTTCTTTCAAATTCACTTCTTTAAAATAACATTATCTCGTGCTTGAACGAAAGATTTTTTTTTCTTCTATTTAAAGTGATTTTTCAAGGCCATGAAGGGTGCAAATTTTACTCAAAAAGAGGGTTTTTTGTTCTCAACGCCGCCAAAAATGTCATTTTTTTTTCCTTCGTCCAAGCACGAGCTTTAAGCATCTACTAACAGAAAATTTTTGGTTTTTGCATTTCTGATAAATCTGTCATGAGTTATCCTGGCTACGCCGAGGGTCCTTTTGCGGGGTCACAGGAGACGACGTGTCCACGCCTTAATTTTTAATATTTTTCAATGAAAATTTCACAATTTACTTATAAAATATATACCTTTTATATGGTAAATTGATGGAATGAAATATATTCTTGGTTAAATAAAAAAAAATTCGTAAAAATGTACCTGTTTTGAGCCTTTGAAACCCACCTAACCCCTTAAGTAAAAGTAAAATTAGCTTGTCAAGATGTCACAGCCCCAAAGGGCCAAAAAAGTTTTCATTAGCTGTTCGGAGGCGGGATCGAACCCACAACCTCATGCACAGCGGTCGCGCACACTAGCCGCTGAGCCACCCGGCCACTGTTCGGCTTATTACATGGTTTTCTTATGCTGAAAGAAACGCTGTTTTGGTTATGTTGTTCAGTGAGAGGTTCCACCAGGATATTAAAGAAATGGAGAAAAGGTACCAGGGAAGGTGGGACATTAACATGAGAGACGATTACATTAAATTTGACAAACGAAGATAACAAATGCGCAGATTCTTAGAAACCGAAAAGCCTTGTGAGATTTTGTTGCTGGTGCATTACAAATGACCAGCCTATTTTACTGTTTTTAGGAAACGAAAAAATATTAGAGTCTCTACCACCCATTGCATACTTTGGGGCACCAGCAATAAATAGGATATTTTTGGATTCAAGTGCTAAAAAGGTATATCTCCATTGAAAAAAATCGCAGAATTGTTTGGTATAGTTCGTTTCAAAGCTAAGGAGTGGTACTTTCCGATAGTATCAAAGAGAGTCCAAACAATAGAATGGATTCCCCGAAAAACGCTCTAAAATAAAACCGCAGTCTTGCTTAGCACACGAATCTAGAACCTAGACGAATCTAGAATCACTACCAACCCCGTAATGTACTGGACCTTGTTGCCTAGTGTAATATTCATAAAAATTTCTAAAAACTAAGAAATAACATAAGTATGCAAATCAAAAGAGTTTTTACTAAAATGTTATTTCACTTTGATTTTTCTTAGTTAAAGAACTAGTTTGGAAGCAAATAATTTCAAAAATAATATTAAAAAGTTTTTACAGTTTTTTGAGCTTAGGAAAAACATTTTTTTTCTGAAAAATACGTGTTTTTCGTTTTAAGGTAAAAAATAGGGGAAAGTTAGCTTCAGCTCGGCCGAAATTTTGTATACCCTTGCAGCCTCCATTGAAAACCAAAAAGTTTTTCTAACTAAGACAAACTTTTAAATGCCGCCATAACCACAATTCTCAACGGATCTTTATGAAAATTTTACAGTTTATTTATGACTGCATATACAAGAGAATCAATGGATTTGGTCGAAAGGGCGTTATCAGCCACTCGACGTAGCTTCCGGAAAATGTCTCCGCAGGCGACCTGTACGACCTTGGGGTCGTATTTTCGGATACATGAGCGAATCCTGTTGGTTAGTTCTTTGATATTTTTGGCCTTCCAGCTGTTTTTGTAAACTACAACACTCAAACTTCCAAAAAAATCTTCAATTGGACGACACTGCGGCAAGTTTGTTTGGTTCTGTTCCTTTGGTACAAAAGGGATGTCTTTGCTGCTCAGGATAATTATGTTTTCTGGCCTGACAAAGCTTCTTCTCATTACGCTTAAATGACGCCCCTCGTCAAAGCTTCTTCTCATTACGCTTAAATGACGCCCCTCGCTTTGTCAGGCCAGAAAACATAATTATTGTCGGAAGTATTTTCCCTTAATAAAGGAATCAAAACTTTCTATAAACACTCGTTTATGTACACTTTCTTGTTGACTGCAATGCCACTTGGCTTGAACCACGCCTTCGATATGCCCCTCTCGGAGATCGCAATGTAAATCATAACTTTGGGCTCAAGCTTTTGCTTGAACTTGTATTTCACATCAGCAGGTGTTGACGATAGATCGGAGGTGTAAAAAACTCTATTTCCCGGTACATGGCTGCGACTCAAACCAAAGTTACTTTCATCGTCTAAATCAAAGAGTTTGCCACGATATTGGTTCCACATCCACCGACATTGAGATTTGACAGTTTGTATTTGGTCAGGTGTGTAATTTGGTGCTCTTTGCTAAAGTCTGGCAACAATACTATTCTTTTTCAGCACTTTACTGATGTGTTGTTGGCTGCAATTATATTTTCTGGCCGCATCTTGTTGACTTATGTTGTCTTTGTTTTTAAAAAGTTGGGTTAGCTTTCTGACAGCTTGGCCAGTCATTATGTTTGCTTGCCGACCACACCCAAATTCTCTTTTAATTTTAATTTAATTTAATTTAGGTTATTGATTTTATCCTAGCACTACAAGTACAAATAGACTTATATTGATTGTACTAGTCTCAACAAGGATTTAAAATTTCAATGAATATGAATTTAAAGAATAACACAGTGCAACGAATTTCACAAAAGTGCCAAAACCCTGAAAATGACTTAGCGTACGCTTTAGAGCAGGTCGCATATAACACGTCCTCATACTTGGTTTTCTTCGGGGACCCCCAAGATCTGAAGATATGGCCCAAAATCCGTCCATTCCATTTTGCTCACTTAACATGAAATAACTCGCGAATGGACCATCTGATTTTCTATAAACTTGTAAATTCTGATAGCGACGAGATGATTCTCGTATAATATGGCTGATAAATGCGAGTTACATATCTGGTATTTACAACTTTTTTTTTGAAGTTCCAACTTTAACCCTTCCTGGTTTAACCAAATTGCTCCAAGCTATTTTTTCTTAGATTTTATTATATTAGTCCATTTAATTCTTTGTCAGACAAATGTTGCTTAGATGAATTTTGTTACCGTTTGCCGAAGATATTCGCGTTTTTCTGAGCAAACATCGGCTATCTAGTATTATTTTTTAATGTGTTTACAGAATAACTTTTTAGTTAACATAAGAGCCCCGAAAAGTATACTTTCCGAATGTTAGGTGGGAAATTTAAATATACTTTTTCATTGTCACATAAATTTTTACATATGTTTTTTACGATGCTGGACTGTTTGGGAGAACTTACCTTGTAGGGTCATGATAATCTCCGGTCAAATCAACAATTAATACTTACATCCTGACTACAATAGTACCATCTCTTCTCGGGGACGAGAAAAACCAAGTAAGAGGAAGTGCTATAA
Organism: Lordiphosa collinella; assembly: GCA_018904265.1. NCBI lineage: Eukaryota > Metazoa > Arthropoda > Insecta > Diptera > Drosophilidae > Lordiphosa > Lordiphosa collinella. The sequence goes on along the minus strand of JAEIFV010000082.1, from coordinate 312,165 downwards.
GCGACCTGCTCCACAGCGTACGCTAGGTTATTTCTCAGGTTTTTTCCCACTTGTGCACGGTGTAATTACTAACTTAACCTGATACATATACTGGCCTGTTCCCGTTTCCGTTTTCGATCAGATCATGCGGAATCGGAATCGGTAGCTGAAAGATCGATCGAAATCGAAATTGTTAAGGCTGTCTTATGGATGAATTAAAATTCGAAAACGATTCGAGCATTCATTCGAAAAGACAATCGATTTCAATTTCACTCGGATACGGGAACACCGAAGTGAAATCGATTCAGAATTGCCATCGTCTTACTATTTAATTCCACTCGGAAACGGGAACAGGCCTGATAGTTTCATAATATAAAATACTAATAATTTAATTATTTTTAATTTCATTTTGATTTTCTATTTTTAGTGAATTTTAAACCTCAATTTGCCATTGATTTTTAAGTTTTATATTAAACTGAGGGGTGCTTCTAATAGTTGGTTACCAAAAACTTCATCTCCGATAATAGCATTTTGGTTCTTAGTCAGATAAAGTTCTTGGTTCTTTGTGAGATAGCAGGTTTCAGATTTTGAAACAAGTTATTCGGTTCACGAGTACTTATAATTTTATGGAGGAATGTGAGAGTCCTGAGATCAATCCACTTTGCTTCTCAAACTGCCGTTCGGATTCGGCATTAGTTTAATGCCTTTCTCTTGTGCGAAAATTAGAATTACGCAAACCAAGAGATTGAAAGATGCTCGGCTTTGGCCCTTTGGGGCTGTGTCAAGCCATTTTACATTACTAACTTATGCATGTCTCTCGAGTCACAAAGACCAAGAATCGCTACACCATAAAATAGTGTGAGTACCAAGAACATTTTGCAATAAGCAACTTGATTTAAATAGTCAGATTCGACGGTGACACTAAGAGCTGCCGCAGTAACCCATAAGTCCGACCAGTTGCTGTAGCGATATGCTTGCTCCACGACAATGTATTGTTACAGGTTTTCCCTAGATTTACTGCCTGTTCCTCGTACTGAATGGGCGTGCTATCTAAAAACAATTTTGGCAAAAGACTGGTATCAACTGGTTTTTTATGGATGACAATACATTTGGATTTTGATGGACTTAAACCCAAACCACACCGTCTTCAATCTGGGACAGCGAAAGACTAACATATATTTGGACATCATCTACGTACAGATGAACTTCACAATTAGATAAAACATTCGGTGAGTCATTTACATAGACAGAAAGCAATAAGGGCCTTAACACGGATCCGTCCGGGACGCCACGAGACTATAAATTAAAGTTGGAGATACAGGAACCAGAGACAACCGCTTGGAGTCTACCGGTGAGGTATGACATTATAAAACTAACAGCAGCGCTAGTGAAATGGTACAGATTTTTTATTTTTATGCAAAGAATTCCGTTTCTAACTGTATCAAAGGCTTAACTATGGTTTAGCAGCGTCAAGAAAGTAACAGATCCAGAATCAATCTGCTGACGTATATCATCTACTATATTTGTAATTGCCGATATACAACTGTTATTTCTGAAACCAGATTGTTTTGAACTGAACAGCATATTATCATTAAGAAAACGGAGCATCTAAAATGCCATTAGGTTTTCTAAAGCTTCAGTAAGAAAGACTATTTTGCGTTGCAAAATAATCGTCGTGCTGATCAAGAATATATGTACTTTATGTGGTCGGAGATGCTTCCTTCAGTGCGTTACAAACATCTGGACAATTTTATAATACCCTCTGCAATGGTATAAGAAATTGTTCAGTAAAATCTCTGCTGACCGACCTCTTGGGATCGTTAAGTTAGCATGGGTTGTCATGAAAAATTACATATTTAGGAGACTTAGGTTTCTTGGTCAACCCCTCCTACCCAACCTATCAGAGACATCCGACATAGAGATCCCAGCTCTTATTAATTACATTCTGTCCACACAATGGTTCAGTACCGAACACAACCCTAGGGTTTAACAGGGAATATATGGCATCGCAACGGGCCCACGTGGACTAAGTGGGAGAGCGACTTGTCGCTCTCAGCCATCGCAACCTAACCTAACCTAAGAAATACGAAGTACATTTGGACTTGCCCTCTTGGGTAAATTGGTTTACTGCAGTGGCGGGCACACGAATACAATGACATGTAAGACTTGCGTTTGTGTGCGTAAGAAAAAAACGAAGTTGGCTTCGTGTGTGACGTTTTAATGCTTTGCACTGCGCAAAAAAAAAAACCTTAAACTTAACAAAATGATTTGCGTCTTGCTAAATATAAATAATTAGTTACTTAATAACTAATTACATAAATAAGAAAGCAAGTTCAAGCATCAAGACTTAACAAATTGATAAGTAGATACTAAATAACAACAATTCAAACAACAAATTGTTGCCTTAAGTTCTAACAATTTTTCTATTCTATCCTTATTAAATATATTTTTAAAACTAGAATGTTGAGTATTATAATGTCTCTTAATATTAAAAAGTTTACAAATATAAATAATAAAGAAACAAATTAAACATTCTGCATCCCCATCAATATTTTCAATAAAGAAAAATTCATCTTCCCACTCTTCCAAAAACATTTTTTCAGTGCATATAATAAATTGCTCAGCGAGACCTTGCTTCGTTGGCGGCTGAACAGCAACTGATTTGATTTTCGTTTGCGCTTCGTTGTCGAAATTCCGTGAAACGAACAAAACACCGCGCACGAGTTAAGCCGAAGACGCTTGCCGACGCCACACGACCGTTTACAGTGTCGGTGTCGCGGCAGAGCGCCGGCAGAATAACTCCCAGACTCGCGAGTCTGGCTCGCGCCCTCCACTGGTTTACTGTAAACACTTTACCTTTGTCAGCGTGCATTTCGTAGAATTATACAACGCGATCACAAAGACGTTCTTGCTTTTGCTGCAGCAATATGCTAAAGTCATCCGATTTTGACAAAACTTTGTAGAAATGTGTAAGAGTATATAAAATATTCCAATGATAAGGACGTTTCTATTGAAAATAAAAAAGTTTTTCTCACTAGGACTAGTTTTTCGACCGATCGATCCTATGGGAGCTATGTGCTATTGTCATCCGATTTTGATCAAAATTTTTAGAATTATGTGAAAGCATTTCTAATAAATAAATGCCAAGTTTCAAGACATTTCCATTGAAAACAAAAAAGTTTTTGTAACTAAAACTACTTTTCAGACACTACTTGTGTATAGCTCCCATACACTATATACTACTATATAGATGTCCGATTTCTACCAAACTTGGTGGAATCATGGGAAAGCATGGCAAACTAAGAAATACGAAGGTTAGAGGAGTTTCCATTGAAAACAAACAAGTTTTTCTCAGTAAAACTAGTTTTTCGACCGATCGTTCCTATGACAGCTATATGCTATACACTAAGGGAAAAAACACTGATGTTTTAATATTTACACTTTGATTTTACTCTTCTCACCATTGATAAGGCGTTAAATATAGTATTCGTATATCTAAAGAGTAAACACTTCAAATTTAATATTGGAAATAGTTAAATTTAATATAGGAGATGCAGTTAAAATTTTTTTTATTAATGAATTCAAGAGCAGAAGAGTTCTATTAGATTTATTTCTGAAAAACTAAGAATTATATAAATTAAATGAATGTTTATAAATGGATACTTAATCTGGGGGGGGACTTAATCAGTTGCACTGTCGCACATGATGGTTGCCACTCGGATAAAATTCTACTTATATTGAATTGCCTTAAAGTATACTACAATATATTTCTGGCGTGTTGTCGCTTGTATGGCCGCTTGTAATTCTCAAGTTGGAATTCCATGCCCAGGGGGAAACTGAATTTCGCCGTTCAAATATGTTTTTAGTCAATTTAACAAGCTTTTTAATGAATTTTAATACGAAATAGGCATAGTTAAATCAAATATGATTTTGTTATAGATTCTACTAAGCGTTTTTTTCTTGAGTGTAGTCATCCGATCCGGCACGTTCCGACAAATGTGCATCATATATGTACCAAAAGACTTCGTTGAAAGTTTGGTGAAGATAGCTTTCAAACTGCCGGAAGAGATAGCATAGAAACAGACAGTCGGACATGGCTAAATAAACAGCTCGACGTACTGATCAAGAATATATGTACTTTATGTGGTCGGAGATGCTTCCTTCAATGTGTTACAAACATCCGGACAATTTTATAATACCCTCTGCAATGGTATAAAAAGTTTTTCAGTAAAATTTCCACTGACCGACCTCTTGGGGTCGTTTAGTTAGCATGGGTTGGCATGAAAAATTGCAAATTTTAATACATTTCCATAGAAAACAAAAAGTTTTTGTAACTAAGATGTCTTTTCAGACTCTACTTATCTATGATTGCTATACTATATAGATATCCGATTTCGACCAAATATGGTGGAATCATAGAAAAGTATAGTAAACTAAGAAATACGAAGTTTGGCGGCGTTTCCATTGAAAACAAGAAGTTTTTATACCCTTGCAGAGGGTATTATAAAATTGTGCGGATGTTTGTAACGCCATGAAGGAAGCATCTCCGACCACATAAAGTATAAATATTCTTGATCAGCACGACGAGCTGAGTTGATTTAGCCCTGTCCGTCTGTCCGTCCGTCCGTTTGTCTGGTTCTATGCTATCTCCTCCGTCAGTTTGAAAGCTATCTTCACCAAATTTTGCACGAAGGCTTTTGGTACATATAGGCTGCACATTTGTCAGAATTGGCCGGATAGGATGACTATAGCTTATAGCTGCCATAGGAACGATCGGTCGAAAAACTAGTTTTTGTGAGAAAAACTTTTTTTTCAATGAAAACGCCTCCAAACTTCGGATTTCTTAGTTTACTATAAATTTCCATGATTCCACCAAATTTGGTCGAAGTCGGAAACCTATATAGTATAGCTGTCATAGAAGAGTATAGTCTAAAAAGTAGTCTTAGTAAGAAAAACTTGTTTGTTTTCAATGGAAATGTCCTCAAAACTAGCATGTATTTGTTTTATATGCTCCCAAACAATTGTACAAATTTTGCCAAAATTGGATGATTGTAGCATATAGCTCCCAAAGGAACGATTGGTCGAAAAAATAGTTCTTGTGAGAAAAACTTTTTTGTTTTTAATGAAAAAGTTCCTTACGTTGGCATATATTTATTTTATATACTATTACACAATTCTTCAAGGTTTTGTCAAAATCGGATGACCATAGCATATAGCTGCAGTATGAATGTTCGGTCAAAAAAGAAGTTCTGGTGAGAAAAACTTTTTTGTTTTAAATGGAATCGCCCTCAAAAAATATACATGTTAGTTTGTGATGCTTTTCTATGATTCCACTAAATTTGGTCGAAATCGGACATCTGTATAGTATAGCTCCCGTAGAAAAGTAAGTTCCGAAAAGTAGTCTTATTAAAAAACTAACTGCAAGGGTATACAAAACTTGGTTAACTTTTCCCTATTTTTATACCCGTTACTCGTATAGTAAAGATGGTATACTAAAGTCGTGCAAATGTATGTAACAGGCTGAAGGAAGCATCTCCTACCCAAAAAAGTATATATATTCTTGATCAGCATCAACAGCCGAGTCGATCTAGCCATGTCCGTCTGAACGTCTGTCCGTCAGAACGTCAGTCTGTGTGAACACCTAGATCTCGGAGGCTAGAAGAGCTAGAGCCATCAAGTTTTGTATATAGACTCCTATAGTCCCTACGCAGATCGAGTTTATTTCAAATTTTGGACACGCCCCCTCCCGCCCTCACAATAAAAAATTTTGAATAACTCCAACAATTTTAAAGATAGCTCATATATTGCAGAGATTGTAGATACTGGGCACATACACTACCCAATATCTACAATCTCTTAAAGTTTCATAAAGATGGGATAATAAATGGCAGTGTTACAATGGTTATAAAACACGTGGCATACTTTTTGGCGCTACATGCACTTTTTGCTCACATAATGATGAAATGGTCACATTAATGTTAATGCTCTGTTAATAAACAGGCTATTTAACACTAATTGCCCTGAGTAACGGGAATATCTCGTTCTTACTAAAACTAGTTTTTCAGAAATATGCTATAGTCATCCGATCCGGCCGGTTCCGAGAAATGTGCAGCGTATTTCTACTAAAAGACTTCGTGAAAATTTTGGTGAGGATAGCTTTAAAACTGACTGAAGAGAAAGCATAGGAGCTGACGGACGAACAGACGGACAGGGCTAAATCAACTCAGCTCATCATGCTGATCAAGAAAATATATTCTTTATGTAGAAGCATTCCTTCTGTGCGTTACAAACATCCGGACAATTTTATAATATCTTCTGCAAGGGTATAAAAACTCGAATTCGTTTAAGCAGATGAAACCGATTGATCAATTCCAAGTGAATTCAATTCGAGTGAAAATTCTAAAAACCAGTCCAAGCCAAGGCCTTTGACTAGTCCGTTGGGCCACGCTTAGTCCAAGGGCATACCATTTCAATGCAGTATTCCTATCCCATTTTTTAGGGCTAGTCATTTGAGCGGACGTCTCCGCCGCCTTGCATCATGAAGGACTAGTCCATGAGCAGACTATTAGGACCAGTCCATGAGTAGACTAGTAGCACTAATCCATGACAAGACTTTAAGGACTGGACCTTGACTAGACCGTGCAAACTACTCCATGTGTAAAAGGCTGTACCTAGGCCATAGGGGATAGTTGAGCTTAAGCACAATCAAAGTATATAAGACAGCAAGTTAAATAATAAAAACAAATGTACACAAAATTCAGTTTTAATTATGTAAACAAAAAAACGAATGCATGGCAACAAATGCGATGAGAACATACTTTTAACTATTTATTTACATAGAAAAAACTAAATCATTATATTGTTTACTAGCTGAATAACCGGCGTCGCCCGGGTTCTTATGGAATGCTAAACATAAAAGCATACAAACATACAAACATGCAAACATTCAAACATACAAACAAACAAACATACAAACACACAAACATACAAACATACAAACATACAAACATACAAACATACAAACATACAAACATACAAACATACAAACATACAAACATACAAACATACAAACATACAAACATACAAACATACAAACATACAAACATACAAACAATACAAACATACAAACATACAAACATACAAACATACAAACATACAAACATACAAACATACAAACATACAAACATACAAACATACAAACATACAAACATACAAACATACAAACATACAAACATACAAACATACAAACATACAAACATACAAACATACAAACATACAAACATACAAACATACAAACATACAAACATACAAACATACAAACATACAAACATACAAACATACAAACATACAAACATACAAACATACAAACATACAAACATACTTTCACTCTTATATAGATGTATAGATGTATGTATATGCAAGTGAATACATTCTTGTCTATAATTTAAACATACATATTAGCTTTTTAGATCAAATACTTATGTATATGATTTATCAGACGCGACACAAAAACTGCAGCATGAATCAGAACTAACAATGAGCACGCCCTCGCCAAAAGTGACGAAACTCTAAGTAGAGTAGAAACGTTTGCCACAAAAAAAGAGGAGCGCACAAAACAAAAAGAACAACAAAGAGCCGACCATGGTATAATTCAGAGGGAGGCAAGAAATACATTTACATTTTTGCATTGCAATGCATTGGTGTGTTGCTTGAACGGAGGCAGCTGCAAAAAATTGCTCTCAATTCCAATTTCAGTAGCAACGACTTCGTCGCGGCGTAGGAAAGCAAGCAACGCAGCGGCGCTTATACAGATTATACTATGCGTGTTTGAGCAGCGCTGCTTTGAGAATTTTCCTATATACGCGAGATAGCAAGCTGCCGGCCCCTGGTATAATTATACCAGGTAAGGTCAAGCATTTTTTTTTGAGTACTAAGAGTGGGAGAGCGAGAGTGAGCGCTCGAGCCAGCGGCGCACATGGACGCACATTATGTGTGCTTGTGTGTGTGTGTAAAAAAAGGGTTTTCAGAATAACAAACACTTAAACAAACAAACAAATTTAAGTGGTAAATATTTATTGAAACAATTTTAATATTATTAATATTAAAGCTAGAACTGAACATCCCGATGCTTTTATATACGTACGAAACTATGTATACATTTTCTGTTGTAAGGCAACAACACAAAACGTACACAGTTAAGTATGTACACTGGTCGGCATATATATTTTGACAAGCATTTTTTCATAAATAAACCATTTTATCTGTTAAACAAAAAATCCTAAAACTTTGAAATTTTTATCGAATACTGGTATGAAAGTCCGCTTTCAATAATTCATAAGTAGTCCACAATCAGCTGCTGGGGTTGGAAAATATTAATCGAATTGTCCAAACGGAGGTGGGCATAAGTATTTTGACAAGATTTCAAACTTGATATATTCTCAGCACAGGATCTTTAAAGCTAAATGAATGATGTATTCTAGATAAGTTTTTCACGCCGAATCCGAATCTAGCGTTAGAAACTCCATATCTCTGATAGATTAACGGTAAATTAGGCATGAAAATGGATAATTTGGCTGTTTTACTTGGTGCTAGATGTGCTAGAAAAAATGTTGTTTTTAAAAATTTGATTTGTTTATTGTATAGTTCATACTTTTATCTCTAAAATGTGATTTAAGCCTTATTTATTTCATAAGATATAAGTTCGTGATTGATCTGCCAAGTATGGCCGATTTGCATGCAAATTCATATTTATCGTTTTTTACAGTGTAGTTTTTAAAGCAAAACGCACCGTAAACTTAAAAACTACACTGGCGCTCAACTAAAATACAAATCTTAATTTAAAATTAATTTAAACTTGAATTCCAATACAAATCGGTTAAGCTTGGCAGATCGATCACGAACTTATATCTTATGAAATAAATAAGGCTTAAATCACATTTTAGAGATAAAAGTATGAACTATACAATAAACAAATCAAATTTTTAAAAACAACATTTTTTCTAGCACATTGGGTCCAAGTTAAACAGCCAAATTAGCCATTTTCTGCATTTTCATGCCTAATTTACAGTTAATCTATCAGAGATATGGAGTTTCTAACGCTAGATTCGGATTCGGCGTGAAAAACTTGTCTAGAATACATCATTCATTTAGCTTTAAAGATCCTGTGCTGAGAATATATCAAGTTGTCAAAATACTTATGCCTCCTCCGTTTGGACAATTTGATTAATATTTTCTAACCCCAGCAGCTGATTGTGGACTACTTATGAATTATTGAAAGCGGACTTTATTTTTTTTTTTTTTTTAAAAATATTATATATAGCGTTTGTGTTTTTGTAGAGGTCCATGCAATATTTCATACCAGTATTCGATAAAAATTTCAAAGTTTTAGGATTTTTTGTTTAAAAGATAAAATGGTTTATTTATGAAAAAATGCTTGTCAAAATATATATGCCGACCAGTGTAAATTAATACCAACTTTTTTTTTTTTTTAAGCTTATTTTGTATTTATTGAATCTTCTCTTAATGAGACTAACAATAATTTTTCAGATCTTAATCTGGGATCTATTTTATAAATCATCCCCTGTTGGAGATAGTTTGTGTTCTGCGGCCCTTCAAGTCAGTCGCTGGGTTGGTAGGTCATTTCTCCTGAGACGAGAATGCGTTGCTAGCATGGAAAGAGATTTTGCAAGTTGATTTGGGTGGGTAAGAAGCTTCTCAGAATATTTCAGTTTCGACCAATAGAATGCTGAGGTCGTTGTGGATACACTCATTGCGAATGTACCATGACGCTCCAGTGATGGCTCTGAGAATTCTTGATTGTGATCTTTGGAGGATGTCCACACTGCTCGCACAGGCATTTCCCCATAACTGCGAGCCATACGTCCAGACAGGCTTTATGATGCTTGTGTACAGAAGGACTTTATATTCCAGTTGAAGAGGGGAACGGGAGTTGATTAGCCAGTGAAGGCTGTTGGCCTTTAGCTTGATTTGAAGCTTTTTCGACTCTATGTGTTTGCGCCATGTGAGCCTTCTATCGAGGTGCACACCTATGTATACAACATCGTTTGATTGCGGGATCTGGGTTGCATTTGAGGATAGCTGGGGACAGGTGCTTCTGTTGAGTGTGAACGTCACATGTTTACACTTTTGCTCGTTGATTTTTATGAGTCAGTTGGCCAGCCACTCTTCCACTTTATCTAGGTGGCTTGCCAGCAGACTTGTTGCGTTAATTGAACATCGTGATCTGCTTAATATTGCCGTATCATCCGCAAATTAACTTATTGTAAGACGAGGGTCTGATGGTATGTCGGCAGTGTACATTACATATAGGAGAGGACCGAGTACGCTACCCTGCGGCACTCCGGCTGTGTACTCATTTTGACGAACTGTAAATACTCTGTTACTGACGTAACTTTCTAATACTTTGTGAGCATTTGGGGGAAGCATTGTCCTTATCTTGAATATAAGACCATCCAACCAAACGCAGTCAAATGCTTGGGCAACATCTAAGAAAATTGCAGAGCAGTATTCGTGGTGCTCAAACGCAGTCCGAATGCCTGAAGTTAAACGGTTGACTTGCTCAACAGTCCCATGCTTTGCTCTAAACCGAAATTGATGTGAGGGAATGATATTTTGTGCATGGGCATCAATTTTACGGAGTAAGATCTTCTCAAATAGTTTTGACAGGCAAGGTAGCAGACTAATGGGTCTGTAGGATGATGCTTGTGTTTTATCTTTTCCTGGTTTCTGAATCATTATGATTGTGGACCTCCTCCACTGAGTTGGAAAGTATCCACATCGCAGAACAGCATTGAAAAGTCTTGAGACATATGTAATGGCGGGACTTGGAAGTTCCATAATCATTTTAGGTGTAATAAGGTCATGTCCAGGAGCTTTTCTGGGATTTAGCTCTCCGATGGCATTTTTTATTTCTAGCAAATGAACTTTGATTGGGTCAGTTTGTGCGGCGGTCGAAACCAATGGAAGTTCATAGCCATTGGTTGGAGGATTTGGCTGGAAAACCTTTCTAAGGTGAAGTGCAAAGACAGTTGCCTTTTCTTCGTCGCTGCGGGCCCATCTTCCTGTCTGATCTCTTAGAGGCGTGTCTACCTTTGCAGGTAGCTTTATGCTGGCGCGTGCCCTCCATAGGTGAAATTTGGTGCTTGTAGGCGATAATTTTTCGATATAACGGCTATGTGCTAGCTGTTCTTCGGCTTTGAGTGCTTTGAGAAGTACGCGTTCTGCAAGTCTCAGACGATTTTTTGCGGCAGGCGATCTAAAGCTTTGCCATTCTCTTCTTGCACGCCGCTTTTCTGTGACCAGCCGGTCAATGTAACTGTTTGTCAATCTACGATCTTGCTGAGGTGTTGTTGTTGTCGTTTGGGGGTTTGAGTGATGAGCAGCGGCAGTGATGATAGAGGTGAGGGCTTGAACAGTATTGTCGATGTCTTCTTCGCTGTTTATGGTTGGGTGAGCTCGATGTGACTGCTGATATATTTTTTGTATATGAGCCAGTTTGTCTTGTGTGATGTCAGTCTCCGAGGATATTCTCTAACATGAGGGCACTCCAGAAGGGTGAATATTATTGGAGAATGGTCTGACGACAAGTCAGCAAGGGCTTCTGCAGTTACCAAGTTTTGTGGAACTTTTCTTGTTATAGCAAAGTCTATAAGATCGGGTAATTTCTTTGGATCTGCCGGCCAGTATGTAGGCCTTCCCGGAGATACAAAGTCGAGTTTGTTTGATGCGCGCGTGAGTATGCTGTAGAGTTGCTTCCCTTTGGGATTGGTCAGTCTGGAGCCCCAGTTGGGATGTTTCGAATTATAGTCACCCGCAGCCAAGAAGCGTTGACCAAGTGTATTAAAGAACTCTAGGAATTGATTTTCTGATATTGCGAAACTTGGGGGACAGTAAACCGCGGACAGAGTGATATTGCCTCGTTTTGACTCTACACATATCGATGTGGCTTGTAGGTAGTATTCCGAAAATCCTGATAGTGGGTAATGCTTGAGGCGGCTTCTGACGAGGATGCCAGTGCCACCATGGGCTTTGCCATCTGGGTGATTTGGGCCATAAAATTCATACCCACACTCAGAAAAAAATTCGCCCTGAATTTTAGAAAATCGCCCTATTTTAAAATTTGCCCTGGTGTTTAGAAAAATTTTCTAATAAACAAAAAAAGTTTTCTGAAAATAAGAAAAAAATGCCATTAGAAAATTTTTTTAGAAAAAACTTTTCTAAAAACAAGAAAAGGCCAGATTTTTCTGATAATTAGGGCGCATTTTTCTAAAGTCTTTTTCTTAAAAATAGGGCAAAATTAACCTTTATTTTAGAAAATAGTAGCCCTTAAAGAGACTACTGTAATTTCTTAAAAACAGAAAAATTTTCTGGAACTAATTTTCTTAAAAATGTGGCGATAGTAGCCATTGCTTTTAGAAAAAAGGCGTTAGATTTCAGAAATTTTTGCTCCAGTGCAAAAATATAAGTAGCCCATTCAGACGTGCCGCTTCAGCGCTGTGAAATAGCCTAACCGTCTAAGCGGCCGCCGTCGTTGCGCGCGACAAAGGTCTTGTGTTCTAATCCCAGTCAGTCCCTGAAAATTTTTATTTATTTAATAAAAATTAATCAAAGCAACTGGGGTGTTGTTCGAACGAAGCGGACCCGGAGCTGGACCGGTGGTGGACTTGGACCTGGGCCGGTGGTGGCGAACTGGATCTGTACCCGGTGGTGGATCTGGACCACCTCACCTGGTGGTGGATCTGGACCCGGTAGTGGATCTGGACCTCTCCCGGTGGTGGATCTGGACCACCCATCTGGTGGAGTATCTGGACCACCCGGTGGTGGATCTGGACCACCCACCCGGTGGAGGATCTGGACCACCCGGTGGAGGATCTGGAACCGGTGGTGGATCTGGACCACCTTGTCACCTGGTGGTGGATCTGGACCCACCCGGTGGTGGACCTGAACCGGTGGTGGACTTGGACCTGGACCCGGTGCTGGACCAGGACCCGGTGGTGGACCTGAACCGGTGGTCTTAAACAATTTTTTCTGCTTTTAAGAAGATTCCTTTCTATTATTAAGAAAAACTTGTCTCTATATTAGAAAAAAAATTTCTTATTTTAAGAAAATAGTTTCTATGATTCAGAAAGAGATTCTAGTTCTAAGAAAAGCAGCTCTTTGGTTAAGAAAAGCTTCCCATAATAGTTAGAAATTATTTTTCTAAATTTTAGGGTCAGTCGCCTTAGGACGGATTTCAAAGGCGAATTTCTAATTTTAAGGGTTAATTTGGGACTTTTTTTTATGAGTGCAGGTAATTGAAAATTGAATCGGTCCGTCAAGTGAGTTTCTGCAAGAAGCATTATGTCAATTTCATTGTCTTGGAGAAATTTTGATAACTCCACTTTGTGGCGGGGAATGCCATTTGCATTCCAGAGTGAAAATCGTAGGAGAGCCATTACTTGGATTGTTGCGAAGCGAGCATTTGAATGAGAATTCATTGTGTTCTCATTTGTTCTTGCATTGCGTTTTGCATATATACTATAAAATCCTTTAGCGTCTGCTGTAACGATAGAAACATAGTTTCTAAGCTACTATATTTTGATGGTTGTTCCGCTTGTTTTGATGGCAGTGTCGGGTCACTTCGAATTTCATGCGAAACCGTAGATATGGGTGCGGGTCTTTCATTTCCTAGTTTCAAGGCGCTTGCGAAAGAAACACCTTGGGTTGTAGTTGAGGCAAAGGTCGATCTCGTAGCTTTGGTGAAGAAGACTCCAGGGGTCCGAGGGTGTGAACTGATTAAGGTTTCCATTGGATCGGGCAAATTCTGTGCGCGTATTAATCCTGCTCTTCAGATCTTTGTAGACTGGGCAACCTCTGTAGTTTGCAGTGTGGTTACCTCCACAGTTACTGCATTTTTTGACAGATGGATCCTCCTTGTTAGCAGGGCATGAGGCAGTGTTGTGCAGCTCTCCGCATGCAACACAAACTGATCGCAGAGTGCAGTAGGCTTTTGTGTGCCCAAATTCTTGGCAATTGGTACATTGCACTGGATTTGTGCGTTTGTGCGGCTCCTCTACAGTTATTCTGCAATGCAATAAGAAAGGTAGTTTGTAAATTGAGTGCACTACATTATTTTTAGGAGCTGTGTCTTCCGGGCTTAGTTCAACTTTGAATAGTGGCTGTGTTTTTTTGTCCCTGTTTATTAAGTTTATAACGGACTTGACCTTGAATCCCTTTTCCTCCAAGGCAGAAGCGACTTCCGTTGCAGGTACACTTGATTCAATGCCCTTGATTACTACCTGTAGGCCGTTGCTACTTTTTAGTTGGTAGGTGTAGTAGCTTTTATTTTCAGCTCTTAGGCATTTTTCGACTGCTCGATAATTTTCTTCGGTGTTGACTTGGAGCTTTGTTTCGCGTATATTGCCTTTGTTGACGGATGTTACATAAAAGTTGTTGTTGCCTATTAGCGATACAAGCTTTGTGACTAGGGCCGCACAGTTGCTATGCTTTATATAAATGGGTGGAGGCTTTGGTTTAGGGGCATTTGGAGCCTTTTCTTCACACTCAGCATCAGACTGTTGACCAAGAATTTGGAACCTATTCCCAGTGAGGGGATCTTTGTCCTCAGGTAAATCGCTTGTTTTGTTTATTTTTGGAGTGTTGCCGCTTTTTTTGTTTTGCGGGCTTAATTTGCGTTTATTTATTTGTATGTATTTGCGGGAGGTCGTGCTGAGTTGACGTTTTTGAAAGTAGGTTAGTGGGGAACGTTGGTGTCTGGATACTTGCTGTTGTTGTTGTTGAGCTTGTCGATTAAGCGGTGGTAAGCGTTACTGTAGTTGTCGTTGAACTTGACGAAATGCTAGTCATTGGTGGCTTAGGGGGCGGTGTGGGGCATTGGGAGCTCCAAGTCGGAGTAGGGGTATGAGAGCTTACGGTCGCATTGCTCGTGGTGGTTGCGTCGGGGGACACAACCGAAAAGTAAGCGTTGTTGCGTGTTATGGAGAGTCGTCGATCGTTTTGCTGTTGTAGCATTTGGGCATTGAGTTCTCTCTGACTCATGGTGTTGTTGGTATTTTTGCCAGTAGCATTTGTTGAATTATTACGCGTTGACATTTATCAAAATTTAATATAGTTAAATATTAACTATTAGATATTTTTGGACAACATAAGCATGAGTGCTTATGAATGTCCATTAGCGTCTTTTATCGTGGATCGAAATTGTTTGTTTAAACAACCGAATTAAGCACTTTTAAAACGATTTAAACCGGAGCGCGACAAAAACACGTCCGACCTGTTCAATAAACGCGAAACATTAACGTTTACATGAAAATCGAAAACCGGAACAGGGCCCGTTAAGATTATAAGAACGCGCCATCTAAAGACAGGCTGGGAAATCATTAGCTAGCAATGTTTAAACGAAAAATTATTTATTTTGTGAAAATCTTTTAACACCTTTTTTTATAAAAACTATAAGAACTTCAAGGGTATATAAAATTTTTGAGGAATCCAGTTAGATTTCCTCTATTGCTTTTTATAATTTTGGACAACGGAGTCAAATCAAGATTATAATATTTTGAAGTAAAATCAGTTGTAGGAGTACTTTAATGTTATACGCACCGAAAAGTAAGTAGAGTACATCGGATACGGCAAGGCTGAAGAGGTAATAATTAGTCGCAGTGTGCATCGTCGAATGGCGAATTATTACTATGCACACTAGTAGATTGCCTATAACTCCGGTTAAAAAAATTCCACCGAATGTGATACTAATCTGCAAAAAAGAGGGTCTCATTAGTAATCAATCAAATTGTGGTGCCAGTCAGTCAGATTAGTTCCTGCAGTTGACCAGCGGTCAAGTCATGCTCGAGCTGCGGTTGAGCATAAGACACTCAAATTCGGTTAACCTGCCGGTCACGTTGACTAACCGCATATTGAGAAATCGGGCCTTAGAAATTAAAGGCGATTTTTTTGGCATTATATAAACGTATAGAGACAGCATAACATATAATGTCGTGCACATTAACTTTGGCCTACTAAGGATTAAAATCTGTTTATAAATATGCAGAATCCGCTGTCTTATCATCATTGTAAATTGGCCTTAATGCTTATGGTAAATGAAAGGAAATCAAATTTTGCAAGAATTACAACAGCCTCGAAATTTGTGTTTCCCAATTGGCGCGACGAGGTGCAGGGAGATAGTGCGGAGCTGGGTGTGTCCTCCTGGTGGGTTGTCGCTTGGGACAGAGTCGAGTGGCGGGCATTAGTGGCAGCGGCCGAGACCGTAAAACGGTTGTGATGATTTTATTACCATCAAAGTGCCAAAGAAGAAGAATTGCAGCAAATATACTTTTATTCTAATTATGGGTAACAGAAAAAGACGAAATAAAAAGAAACCTATTGAAAGGAAATGAAAGTTTACAATTGGTAAAACCATACTTTTTTAATTTGTTAGTGTGGATGCTATTTACAAAGATATGGAACATTTCGTTTCATTTTAATCGAACATTAATTACACCGTAATTTTAACACACAAAAAATGTTTTAAATTTTTTTTTCTATTTTGGATAATGTAAACTAATATATAACAAAATTTAAAAAGTGTTCATTTTTCGAAATCTGTTCTAAATTGTAGAGTTATTATCATTTATTTAAGCTAAAAAAATTTTAAGTAGAACAGATTTCAAGATAATCCCAAATTTTCTTTTTTTTTTGCATTTTTGAAGAAGATCTTCTCACTTAATTTCAAATATCTCAATTATGATGAAATTTTTGATATAGTTTTATATACCAAATTAAATCTAATAAAATTATCTTTCAATCATTCATAAGTTGTTTTATTGTCAAACTTGTAGTGTGGATGCTATTTACAAAGATATCGAACATTTCGTTTCATGTTTATCGAAAATTTTAAAAACCCGTTAACTACACCGAACTAATAAAAATAATTTTTTAAAATTATTTCTCGGATGTTATAAAAACTAATATAGTATAATTAAAAGGGTGGTTAATGTTTCTATTTGGGCTTGGGTTTGGTTGTTTTTGTTTTCTTTTTGTTTTCGGCCAATCGTGGGCTGTGGCGGCCTCGTCAGCGCTTTCGGTCGTCCTCCCGTTTTGTCTCGTCCTCGGGTTTTGCACGTTCCTTCCATCTTTCTTAATACCTTGTCCTTTGTGCTTTCTTGGTGCTGATCGGGCTCTGTCTCGTCTTGTTGGGCTATATGGCCTCGTCTTTACTTTGCATAACAAAGTTCCACAAAAGTTGGTTCGCTTGTCGTCGCCTCTCATTCCTTTGTTCTCGAGACGCTCCACAAGACAAACTGCTCAATACAAAATTTCAGCGTCCTGAGCTGGCCCAACCATAAAACGAGACATCCATCTGTCAAGCCCTCTTTCGTGTTCCTCAAACCCCAAACGATTTTGTTTGATGGCTCCAAAAACGTTGACTTCACGTCCAAGCACTCGCCCTCCCGTTATACAATATCCTACAATCAGGGGCACCCACCGCGTTATCTTAGATGTTGCCAAGCTCCGGTTTGGTGTGGTCTTATATTCAAGATAGGATGCTTCCTCAAATACTCACAGTCCTGAGTTACGTCTACGTATTACGTTCGTAAATGAGTACACACGGAGTTCATAGCGGGTGCCGGGTAGGTACTCGGTCCTCTCCTATTTAATGTACACTGCCGACATACCAACAGACCCTCGACTTACAATAGTACAGTCTGCTGGCAAGCCACCTTAGCTAAAGTGGAGAGTGGCTGGCCAACTGGCGCATAAAAATCACGAGCAAAAGTGTAAACATGTGACGTTCACACTCAACAAAGCACCTGTCCCCAGCTATCCTTAAATCACCAGATCCCGCATCAAACGATGTTGTATACCTAGGTGTGCACCTCGATAGAAGGCATGCGCAAACACATAGAGTCGAAAAAGCCAAATCAAGCTAAAGGCCAACAGCCTTCATTGGCTAATCAACTCCCGTTCCCTCTTAAACTGGAATATAGTCCTGCTGTACAAAAGCATCATAAAGCCTGTCTGGACGTATGGCTCGCGTTATGGGGAAATGCCTGTCGAGCAGTGTGGACGTCCTCCAAAGATCACAGTCAAGAATTCTCAGAACCATCACTGGAGCGCCATGGTACTTCCGCAATGAGTGTATCCACAACGATCTCAGCATCCCATTGGTCGAAACTGAAATAGAGCACTTAAACAAAAATATTCTGAGAAGCTTCTCACCCACCCAAATCAACTTGCAAAATCTCTTTCCTGCTAGCAACGCATTCTCGTCTCAGAAGAATGACCTACCAACCCAGGACTGACTTGAAGGGCCGCAGAACACAAACTATCTCCAACGGGGGACGGTTTATAAAATAGTTTCTAGATTAAGATCTGGAAAATTATTGTTACTCATTAAGAGAAGATTCAATAAATACAAAATAAGTCTAAAAAAAAAAAAAAAAAAAAACAAATTAAAAAATGTTCATTTATCGAAATCTGGTTGAAATTTTAGAATTAATTAGCATTTATTTAAAAAATGAGCAATTTCAGTTTTACCGTTCAAATGGTATTAAAAATTTCTATGGTCCTTTTTGCTCCGCTATTTGTGTGCTCACTTTTTTGAATTTGTTAAATACCTTTTAGAAATCAGCACTGACACTAGTTGTTCTGTTGTATAATGATTTTGCTCCGACTCCTAGGTAATAAAGTGACCGAAATGCTTACTAATCATGGAGTCTCATGAAAGCTTTGGAGAGCTTGTAACATAACTAGAAAATTTTTGCAGTTGTTGCAATAGATCAAGGATTGCAACAAGGATATACTAAACGCATGTGTTTTTTGTGCAAATGGGACAATCGGGCACGCCACGAGCCTTACGTTCGAAAAGAATGGCCGGAACGAACGAGTTACATAGTTGGTCAAGAAAACGGTAAGTTGAGTCACTTGTGAATAATAGGCAAAATATACTGCCACCCCTTCATATAAGTCTGGGTTTGTATAAAAATTTTGTGAAGGCTTTACAAAAAGACCGAGATGCACTTGCATATTTGAAGAGCGTGGTCCCTAACCTTTCCTAGGCAAAAATCAACGAGGGTGTGTTTGTTGGACCGCCAATTAAAATACTTTTGGAGTTCTCCATATTCAATTTAATTTGTCCAAGGATATGGGAGAAGCATGGAATTCGTTCCGTCGTGTGGTTACTTCATTTCTTGGAAATTTCCAAAGTTCTAACTACAATGAAGTCGTCGCACATTTAATAAGAAATAAAGAGAAAATATGGTTTTTTTGTATATTATATTAATGTTTTTTTTTATTCAAATGCTACTCATTGTATTGCAAACAGGAGTGAAAATTTCGGTATTATTAATTTTTTTGGATTTCTCCCCTGAGAACCTCGTCGTTAGAGTGATGCGTATGGTGAATTATTTCATCAGGATATGAAATTCCACTATCAAGGATTTTAGAATAAGGCCATGTTCGGTGACTTTTGTTGGTTTCTCACACGAGAGGAAAACTATGCACACAAACGGCGGAGCAAAGCGGACCATAGACATTTTTAATACCATTTGAACGGTAAAACTGAATTTGCTCATTTTTTAAATAAATGCTAATTTTTCTACAATTTCCACCAGATTTCGATAATTGAACATTTTTAATTTGTTATTTATTAGTTAACAACATCCAACAGAGAAAGAAAATTTTCGATAAAAACGAAACGAAATGTTCGATATCTTTGTAAATAGCATTCACAGTACAAGTTTGACAATAAAAGAATAGGGGAAAGCTAACATCGGCTCGGCCGAAGTTTTGTTTATCCTTGCAGCTTCCATTGAAAACAAAAAAGTAAGACTACTTGTTGGACCTTACTTTTCTATGGGATCTATACTATATCGATGTCTGATTTCGACCAAACTTTGTGAAACCATGGAAAAGCATGTTAATAACGAAATTTGGAGGCGATCCCAGTTCAAAACAAAAAGTTTTTCTCACTAGAACTTCTTTTTCGACCGATCATTCATACTGCAGTTGTACACTGAGAAAAAAGTGATTCCTAAAATTTTAGGAATCTGGTTTTTATGACCTAAAATTTTCTTTTTAGGCAATAATTGCCTTAAAAATGGTAAATATAGCCTAAATATAGCCTAAATCTTTCCATTTTAGGTAAAAAATTTTAAGGAATTTGAGTGCTTAAAAATAGTCCAAGGGGCTAAAAAATATTTAGTATGATAAAACGGACAAATTTTGTATTGTTTCTTAGTTAAATCGGTTAAGAAAGTGGCATGTATTTAAAGGCTAACGTCAGTGCCTTAAGCCCTAAAAATATCTGTAAAGCTGTTTGTTGAGCACGCATCGTTATTAAATGAATAATACTTAAAGTGTTTCACTATAGTGAATTTCCAAGTTTGTGAAGCTACAGCAAAGTGTTATACATATCAGTTGTTGCAAGTTTTAAGCTCTTTTTTTATATAATGGGATAATTAAGCGTAGGTCTCAATGAAGACAAAAAAGTGAAAAATTAATTTTTCATCGTACATAACCTGAAAACTTTTGCCCACACAGAAAATTTTTCATATCCAAATAGAAAGGTAATGTTATTATCTATAACTGTCTTTGAAAATTTGTATCTAAAATCAATAGCTTTAAAAATATAGACCAATTCTCGTTTTTCGATATGGCGGCCGTTCCCAATGACTTAAGCTTTTAAGACAGTCCTTTACCACGTATCAAAAATCTGGTTCAAAAAATTTCGACTGTGTGACTGTGTATTTTTGACCAAATGTAACAAGCCAAAAAATATCCTAACTATAGTTTAGAATGCTTAAAAGCATTCAGTGTCATTCAACAGAGAATCAACAGAAATTGCAAGTCGTAGATCAGTACTCGTAAATCGGATTTATCTGCTGAATACGCCCATTGTTTGAACAATTACGAAAAAAAGATAAATATTTTTAAGAACTATTAATAATGACGAAAAACATTTTTTCTAATACATATTTATAATATTTAGAGTAATTTTATAATTGTTTATAATTTAAATAAAAAGGCAATACAACCAGATCAGTTATATGCTCATGTAGGTGTCATAGAAATAATACGCTAAGCCGTATTTGGTTGTGCAGTATGAAAGCTAAATTTTAAATAATAAAAACTGTAGCTTTTCTGTAAAATTTTGATTTCATAATCTGGTCACACCACTTCAACAAGGAATTTCACAAGACGCGAGTGTGCCATGAGTCAAGACGCAAGAGCGCTGAAGCCGGAGAGAAATTACAAAAAAAAATAATTTAAAAAAAGCGGAAAGACGATCGTATTAAAAGTGTTTGTGTTTTTGATTAAATACAGGTAAGTTTGCTTAACAATGTGATTTCAAATGTGTTCATACATGTGACATATGTACATATGTATGTGCCTTGGTTGCTTCGGCACAATTAATATGTACACAAGTACACACAATGTCAAGGCTAATGTGTTCATATATATATGTGCAACTTACATACATAAATATACATATAAACTTGTTAAATCAGCCAAATTAACAATTAGTTTTTCTTGCACGCATTGAACATGTTCTTGCAAGTCGGCTTCATTTTGTGTATAGTGCTGACGATCTAGCTTGGGATAGTTGCTTTTTTTTTAACATGCCAGACAAGTCTGTTTAACTGCCAACTTTGCATCTCGTATGCACAAGTATTCTTTCCTCCAGAAAACAGTGTTGGAAGCTTAGCTTGAAAAATTGATTTCTGTTTGTAGAGAAAAACAGTATTTTGATTTTAATTTTTTGAGATTCATTTTTATTTTTAATTTAATTCCAGCGCTGGCAAATATGGAAAACATTTTAAAAAGACTTAATTGTGAGGAGTTGCTTAAAGTTTTCATAGGTATTGAAACTAGAAATAATTAATTTAAGTTTATTTCTATTTATTTTAGAAAACCTGGACAAAGAGGTTGATTTATCAATATTTTGCCTTCAATGCAACAGCGAAGCGAATGTCGATCTCGATGAAGTTTTAAGTCACTGGAGTGTGACGAAAAGCGCTTAAACAACTTTTTATCAGAAAGTCAATTGGACTTAATTCTAAGGGAATGGTCCATTTTAAAGCAATCATTTGGCCCTGAATTGGTAATAAAATCAAATATTTACTGATGGTCGTACAAATAATTCATACAACTTTATATTTACAGATAAATCATGATTTTTCTAGACGATTTCCTGAGAAGGAAAAGTTGCTGTTAAATAAGTTTGACCACTTTGAAGATATTGTGCTCCCTCTTGCACAAAAGAGGGTAACGGAAGAATACAGCGTGAAATTGCTCAAAAGCTTTCAAGAAGCTGATGAAGGTACATATTTTATATTTAATTATGTTTGTATTGTTGCTTCTTATATATATATCTTTGCAGAAGCTATGGCTGTAGGAATATTTTTTATTGCTACATGGGTTACTGGTTCCAACGGCGCGTCGCTGATTTAATGCAAAATAAAGAAAAAAATGTAAATGAAAAATATATTTTTGGGAACAAAGATTACCTAAATTTTTAGGTAATTATGGGCAACAATTTTAGGTACTTTATTGCCTAAATATTATGGCTATCAAGGGCTATTTTTAAGGAAAGTCGGTCCTTATTTTATAGCCTACATTCAAGGCTACAAATTTCCTAAAAACGTAGACTTAATTTTAAGCCATATATTACCTAAAACCACAAAAAAAATTTAGGCAGTGGGTGTCCTAAATTCGAGTCCAATATTCCTAGACCCCTAGTTTAGGCCAAATGGCCTAATATATTAGGTAATTTTGGGCCATTCTAGTCCATACTTTTTTCTGGGTGTATGCTATAGTCACCCGATTTTGATAAAACTTTGTAGAAATATGTTAAATTATATAAAATAAGAATGTGCAAATAAAAAGGACGTTTTCATTAAAAACGAAAAAGTTTTCCTCACTCGAACTAGTTTTTCGAACGATTGTTCCTATGGGAGCTACATGCTATAGTCATCCGATTTCGACCAAGCTTAGTGAAATCATGGGAAGGGATAGTGAACTAAGAAATACGTACTTTGGAGGCATTTCCATTAAAAACAAAAAAGTTTTTCTCTTTAAGACTAGTTTTTCAACCGATCGTTCCTATGGCAGCTATATGCTATAGTCATCCGATCCGGCCGGTTCCGACAAATGTGCAGCGTATTTGTACCAAAAGACTTCGTGCAAAGATTGGTGAGGATAGCTTTAAAACTGACGGAGGAGATAGCATAGAAACAGACGGACAGAGGGACAAGGCTAAATCATCTCAGCTCGTCATGCTGATCAAGAATATATATACTTTATGTGGTTGGAGATGCTTCCTTCTATGCGTACCAAAAGACTTCGTGCAAAGTTTGGTGAGGATAGCTTTAAAACTGACGGAGGAGATAGCATAGAAACAGACGGACAGACGGAGGGACAGACGGACAGGGCTAAATCAACTCAGCTCGTCGTGCTGATCAAGAATATATATACTTTATGTGGTCGGAGATGCTTCCTTCTATGCGTTACAAACATCCGGACAATTTTATAATACCCTCTGCAAGGGTATAAAAACAAGATACTCTGTACCTGTGAAGTGCTGCCCATCACCGCTGCGACCTGTGCTGCCCATAATTATTTCTTTTCCTTATAACTCGACAACCGTTCATCAGATCTTTACCATTCCTTTAACGGATCGATAAATAATCCTGATTACTAAATATGTCCAGAGAGTATAAAAAAATTTAATTTGTGTAATATCAGTTAAGAAATTATAAACTCCATTTACAGAAGCCGACAAATTGAAGTGCGTCCAAGAAAACCATGACACGATATACTAATAATTTCCACTCAAAAGCATTAAAACAGAAAAAATTACATATAACATCCATTCAACTATTCGACTCAAAGACACTATCTTTAAACCATACAAACACTTAATTAAAACCCGATAAAAAAAGAGTTCAACAACAAATCACATAGTGACGCAATGATATTGAGGCATTTGTAATGGCGTCAAATTCAAACTATTTAGAATCCAATGCATTTGTAGGGGCAAGTCTCCAAGATGTTTTTGCATCTCTCAGGATTCCTGATGCAATTCTATTCTTACAAGTATTCGATGGCAATACTCTTTCCCTTGATAAGTTTATTACTAATGTTGAAGAGATTCGACTGTTAATTTACGGTACTGGCAGTACACCCTATGGAAAACTTATTTTTAGGGCAATCCGGAATAAGTTAGAAGGGAAGGCAAATGATGTTCTAAATTCAACAGGTGTAGGCTTAGAATGGAATGAGATAAAAGAAACTTTACTTTTGCATTTCGCAGATATACGGGATGAGCCTTCTCTAATGTACGACCTACACGAACTGGCCCAAAAAAAATCGGTCTGTTTCTCGCTTGTATGAAGAGGTGTCCAAAATAAAGGTAGCACCTATTAAGTTGACAGAAGGTCGCAAAAAGAACCCAATAGCCATAGAGGCCAAAAGGGAACTATATTCGAAAACATGCCTTAATATATTTTTAACGGGCTTAAGAGGACCTTTAGGAGCAACAGTCAGGTCAATGCGACCAAGATCACTTAGAGAAGCCTTCGACTGGGCGATCAAGGAAAAGGATATTTATTTTCAAGAGAATTCGTAGAGTAGGGCTTGAGCGTTACGATAACAACTCGAAACACAACTTGCAATGAAACTATCGAAATAGTATACATCCATACCCACAAAACGGAGGTTGGCGTAACAGACAATCAAATTACGAAAACAGAAGAATTGATTTTCAGACTGGAAATGGACCGCAGGGCAATGCCAATAGAAGTACTTACATGGGAAGTATGAATTCTCGACCTATTAGTTATAATCATAAAAGCTATATACAGAACCATAATTTTCAGTCTGACAGGTGGTATACAAATCACAGTGGACAAAGTAGGAATAGTTCAAATGCAGCAGCATTTATGCCAAACACAGAGGGGCATGACGGCGATAGTAGGCAATCTGCACACAATAGAAACACCAATAGCTATTTCAAGCAGCAAGGACTGGCTTTTAATGTTTATAAACAAGAGGTTGGGGAACAACAAAACTCGCAAGATCTACACAACATTGATGAAACCCTACATTTTCAAGCAAAAGCCTGGGATTACAGACAGGATATGTAGACAAACGAAGACACGGCCCTTCTTTTATTTCAATTTATAACTGCGTCCAAAGAATTCTCAACTATCTAACGGCGTTCCTACTCTGGTTGTGACTGGCGCAGCTCCTGATCCGGCTCATATTGTTACAGATTCTACGGTCACTCCAATTGTCGATACTGCTGCTACCGCCCCACAGTCTGGCGGTTCGCAGCGTCCTCCATCAACTCCTTCTCCAGCTAATTCGGCACCAGCCAGTGGTATCTCATCTGAAGCTACCACAATCATGCCACGGAGTAGCCTACTTCCACCATCCAACTTTGCCTCGGATAATGCTTTGGCAACTGCTCCTCCTACTACAGATAATGTCGCCGGCGCCCAACCCGCATTATCCAACATTACCATATCCGGACCAGCTGTTAAACCTATATGGGGTGTTGCCCCAAGAAGAAATGTGGCAATATCTGGCATTGCTCCCTTAAAAGCTATATTTGTCTTGCGTTTAAATCCAAATGCGACTGCAAACGATCTAAAATCCTACTTAGGCAACTGGCTGAATGTTTCTTTTACTGAATTCATTGTTAAAAAGTTCGTCTTTAAGCAGAACCGAAAGATACCAAGTTTAAAAATTAAAATTTCGGAATCCCTACTTCCTAGAAGTGGCCGGAGTGGCTCAGTGGTTAGTGTGCGCGACTGCTGAGCATGAGGTCGTGGGTTCGATCCCGCCTCGGAACATCTAATGAAAAGTTTTTTTCTTTGAATAAAACTTTACAGCCGGCCACACCTCCTGCTGTTGGCGCCAGCATTGCAGTAATTAGCCATGAAAAGCCTCTCAAAAACTGCCGTTCGGATTCGGCGTTAAACTGTAGGTCCCTTTCTCTTGTGCTAAAATTAGAAGCGCACAAGCCAAGAGATTGAGAGAGGCTCGGCTTTGGCCCCTCGGGGCTGTTGTCATCTTGACAAGCCGATTTTACTTTTACTTTACTTCCTAGAATGCTTGAGCCTTCTCTTTGGCCTGAACATACTATTGTTCACGAGTATGCTGATAGGTCGGATACCAATACCAATGTGATCCGTACATCTGATCCCAAACCTTCAAAAAAGTAACTTCAACCTTCTACATTCACTATGTCTGTTAGGAAAGCTTAATAGGTTGTATCCAAATAGTGTCTCCTTTGATGCCAGTGTTATTGCCTTTTCAGAAACGTGGCTGAATTCTTCAGTATCTGATTGTGAAATTTTTTCAAATGACTATGTCATCTATCGATGTGACCGTTCTGCACGTCTTGGTGGTGGAGTCCTTATTGCCGTTAAAGCTTCCATTGCTTCCGAAATAGTTGCAATCGACAATGTTCACAACATTGAGTTCGTTTCTATTCGATTATCTCTTCAAGATGTTTTTATTTACATATCTTGTTCGTATATCCCACCACGATCAGACATTAATATTTATATGCATCATTTATCCTTAATTCGCAATCTGCAATTGCATCTTAGAGATAATGATCATCTCGTTGTTTTAGGTGATTTTAATCTACCCAGTTTGGCTTGGATGCCCTTAGATGACTCGAATATTTTAGTTCCGACGAGTCCGCATGACTTTGTCCACGGTATGATTGACCTCTCGCTAAGTCAAGTTAACTCTATCCATAACAGTAATGGTAAGCTCCTGGACCTAGTATTTGCCTCTGACCCATGGGTATCAAGAACCCTGAAGATGTCTATCATCCAACCCTTGAAATAGTTTTTGAGATTTCTACCTCTTTGGTGATGCCATCTGAGTTGGAGCCAAGATCAAGTCGATTTTTCCGAAAAGCTAATTTTACTGAGCTAAATCAACATCTTTTGCATGCTGATTGGTCTTTTCTTGATTCTGATGCTAGTCCATCCGCTAAAATTACCTTGTTTTACCGAATACTTAATTCTGCATTCGATTTGTTTGTGCCTTGTTCTTCATTATCTGTAGCATCTCATAGGCCTCGCAGATTGTCTAATCTTAAAAATGTGAAAAACAGACTACATAAAGAATATAAGAGGACTGGACAACCAGCGGACCATTCCCGTTATTTAATCGCTCAGTCAGACTTTCTTCTTCACAATTCTCAGTGCTATCAAAATTACCTTATTAGATGTAAAAATGAATTTAAGGAAAAACCTAAGCAATTCTTTTCATTCGTCAACTCTAAACGTAAATCTTCATCTTTTCCATCCTCTCTTCGTTATAACACTCTCACCGCCAGCAATGACTTGGACATTTCCAATTTATTCGCTGATTTTTTTCAAACAACTTACTCATCGTTTACCTTCAATACTGCACCTACTTACCCTTACTCTTTTACCGTACTCTGAAGGCATTTTCATGCCAATAGTCGACGAAAGCACAGTGCACGAGAATCTTAAACTCGTAAAAACTTCCTATTCATCTGGTCCGGATAATGTTCCTAGCTGTGTTCTCAAGCATTGTGCCACAGCCTTATGTGAATCACTAACTAAAATATTTCAACTATCCCTAAACCATAGCTTTTTTCCTGATATCTGGAAGGAATCTTTATTTTACCTCTTCATAAAAAAGGATGTAGGATCTGATATTCAGAATTATCGTGGGAATGCTAAACTTTGTGACATACCCAAGCTATTTGAATTAATAATAACTACTCAGCTGCAGCACCAGTGTAGCTCTCTTATGTCTCCATCACAGCACGGGTTTATAAAGCGCCGGTCTACATCAACAAATCTTTTCGAATTTACTTCCATAATCAGAGACGGATTCAAGCTGAAAATTCAGATCAGATCAGATGTTATCTTCACCGATTTTAGCAAGGCATTTGATTCAGTTAATCACCTTTGCTTTTAAAAAAATTGTCCCTCTTAGGCTTCCCTAACCCCTTAATAAACTGGATTTCAATGTACTTGTCAAACCACACACAGAAAGTCTTATTTAACAACACTCTCTCTAAACATGGTAACGTCACTTCCGGAGTTCCCCAAGGTAGCCACCTTGGACCCTTGCTTTTTGGTTTGTTTATAAACGACCTTCCTTCTGTCATTGTGAACTCTAAAGTTTTGATGTATGCTGACGATGTCAAAATCTTTATGCAACTAAAGGACCAGGATTCACATTTCTTATTACAAAATGACATAAACCACCTATATTCTTGGTGCACCAACAATTTGTTGAACCTTAACCCCTCTAAATGTTGTTTTATGTCTTGTTACCGTTTACCGTTCATGAACTTTTCGGATCACATTGGCATCATCGTTAGCAAAGCGAAAGGGATGTTGGCTTTTGTTAAGCGTTGGTCTAAAGAGTTTGGTGACCCTTACACCACTAAGCTTCTTTTCGTCTCACTTGTTCGACCAATACTCGAGTATTGTTCATGAGTATGATCTCCGCAGTATGCAATTTACCAGGACCTCATTGTGCAGAAGCAATTTCTCCTGTTTGCCTTACGTGGATTAAACTGGGAACCCCACCGTCGTTTGTTATCGTATGTGGATAGGCTCCGCCTTTTAAGCCTACCGTCTCTACAGGATCGTAGAACTTGCCATGGAGTTATGTTCCTTCATAAACTAATACATGGGCACACTGACTCTAGTTTTCTTAAAAGTCAAATTAAATTTTCGATCCCTTCTAGACCTACACGACAGTTCCGGCCAATTTTTTTACATATAAGTAGATCTAATTTTGAATCTCACGACCCGTTTCGTATCATATGTATGCTTTATAATGATTTATGCCATTTGTTAAGTTCTGAGGGTTCCTTATTTGTTAATGTTTCTAATATTTTGTTATATTTATCGACTCAACAAATGTAAATCTTTGCCTCCGCCCACTTGATGTGAGTCGGAGCACATCGTAAAAATGTTCTCCCAATTCGGTCGGAGGCTGGATTAGGTTTAATATTCTTTAGTATGTTGACAGCTAATTTGTCAACTCTTTTTACACTCCGGGCCCGGTGTAGTTAGTTCCGAAAAAGAAAACGCCTCAGGGGAACAAAAGTGGAGATTGGTAGTGGACTATTGAAAGCTAAACGAAAAAACAATTAAGGACAAATATCCAATGAAAATAGAAAATAGAGATAGGAAGGGCAAAATATTTTTCATCGTTGGATCTAGGGATACCACTAGGGATACCACAAAATAGAGATGGAGCCTAAAGACATTTCAAAGACAGCTTTCACTGCAGAATGTGGACATTTTGAGTATATTAGAATGTCATTTGGTCTGACTAATGCTCCAGCTACCTTCCAAATGGTTATGGATAACTTGTTGGGTGAATTGGTAGAAAAATGTTGCTTAGTATATTTGGACGATATAATCGTATTCTCGCCGTCACTGCAAGAACATATACAAGACCTTAATAAAATATTAAAAAATAGAAGTGCGAATCTTAAGTTGCAACCGGATAAAACGGAATTCCTATTTAGGTCATATAGTAGCTAGCGAGGGTATAAAACCAAATCCAAAAAAAAACTGGAGCCTATTAGGGGTTTTCCAATACCAAGAACTAAGAAGGAAGTTAAATCGTTTTTGATATTATTAGGATGTTATAGGAAATTCATTAGAGATTTCGCGAAAATAACCAAACCCCTGAAGCAGCAACTGAAAGGAACAGGATCGGTAAAAATAAGTGATCAATACATGGATAATTTTGAAAAATGTAAGACATTGTTATGTACTTCAATATCCAGACTTTACAAAATAGTTTATTTTAACTACTGATGCTAGCAATGTAGCAATTGGAGCAGTGTTGTCCCAAGGTTGTTTGGGAATAGACAAACCAGTATCCTATGCGAGTAGAACCCTAACAGACAGAGTTAAATTATTCTACAGTGGAAAAGGAAATATTAACAATAGTTTGGTCAATTAAATATTTTAGACCATATCTGTTTGGCCAAAAGTTCAGAATAATAACAGATCACAGACCTCTTATTTGGCTCATGAGTTTCAAAGAGCCCAACTCCAGTTATATTATATTCAAAAAGGGGTTACAGAATGTAGTTGCAGAGGCTTTAAGCCGAGTAGAAATAGATGTTAATATAAACAAAAATTTTCCTGAAGTTGGCACATTGGGAGACACGATGCATTCAGCTCAAGAATTTTTAGATGAACTAATGTGTATTTCTGAAAAGCCATTAAATGATTTTAATATTCAGTTGATATTTAGAATTGACAGTACATCAAACATTGAAACAACGACTCCTTTTAAAAATAAACTAAGACGGATAATTTCGGAACCTTTCTTTACAGCTTAACGCCAAGTCCGAACGGCAGTTTGAGAAGCTTTTCATGGCTAATTACCACAAAGCTTGCGCCAACAGCAGAGAGGATTGACCGGGTGTAAAGTTTAATCAAAGAAAAAACTTTTCATTAGATTTTCGGAGGCGGGATTGAACCCACGACCTCTTGCACAGCGGTCGCGCACACTAGCCGCTGAGCCACCTGGCCACAAACTAATATATAACAAATTAAAAAAGTATTCATTTATCGAAATCTGTTGAAAATTGTAGAAGTTATTAACATTTATTTAAAAAATGAGCAATTTCAGTTTAACCGTTCAAATGGTATTAAAATAGTATCCCCTCGTGTGAGAAACCAACAAAAGTCACCTAACATGGCCTTATTCCAAAATCCTTGATAGCGGAATTTCATAATATTCATATCCCGATGAAATCGTTCACCAAGCTCATCACTCTCATAACGAGGTTTTCAGCAGGGAAATCCAAAAAATGAGCAATACCGAAATTTTCACTCCAGTTTGCAATAAAATGGGTACACAGAGGGAAAAAACCGTGAACATTGGACTCAAAATGAGCACATTCGGTCACAAAAACTAATCATGACCGGATTTTCTCACTTTTAGAACAATTTCTCACTTCAAGAACTTTTTTTTGAGAACGCAAAATCTTGATGTCAGTTGATATGTTCCTTTCCACCGTCGTCCAATGTCCAGGTAAACTCGCTGTCCAAGTCCACTGTCCAGATCCACTGTCCATGTCCAGGTCCACTGTCCAGATCCACCGCGTCCATGCCGGCCCAGGTCCAGGTCCGCAGAGACATCGCTTGTACAACACCCCACCCGCCTTGGTTATTTGTTATTTATTAAATAAATAAAAGTTTTGGTCGGACCTCACTGGGAGTAGGGCCCAAGACCTTTAGTGCGCGCAACGACGGCGGCCGTCGCGACGCGTCGTAGACGGTTAGGCTATTGCCATGCGTCTGAAGACGCACGTCTGAATGCCTACTTATACTTTTCGGTGGGGTGGTTGAGGTGAGCTGAATTGTGCTCATTTCAAGAACATTCGGAACATTTGTGCTCAAATATTTGAGAGAACATTCTGTTCACATTTTGAGATGAAGAAATCTTATTTTCTGACCACGTTTTTTCCCTCTGTGTAGCGTTTAAAGAAAAAATAAACATTAATATAATAAACAAAAATTACAGATTTTCTCTTTATTTATTAAATGTGCGACGACTTCATTGTAGCTAGAACTGTGGAAATTTTCAAGAATTGAAGTAACCACACGACGGAACGAATTCCATGCGTCCTCCTTATCCTTGGACAACATTAAATTGAATTTGGAGACCTAGGATAGGTTAAGGAATACGCTCTTCAAATATGCAAAAGCATCTCCGTCTTTTTGTAAAGCCTTTACAAAATTTTTAAACAATCCCAGACTTATATGGAGGGGTGGCAGTATATTTTGCCCATTACTCACAAGTGGCTCGAACTTTACATTTTCTTGACCAAACATGTAATTCGTTCGTTCCGGCCATTCTTTTCGAACGTAAAGCTCGTGGCGAGCCTGACTGTCTCATTTGCACAAAAAAACCCGCGTTAAGCATATTCTTGTTGCAATCCTTGATCTATTGCAACAACTTTGAGGTCTGCGTCAATTTTCCAGTTATGTTACAAGCTCTCCAAATCTTTCATGTGACTTCGTGATTACTTTACTTTATTACCTAGGAGTCGGACCAAAATCATTATACAACAGAACATCTAGTGTCTGTGCTGATCTTTGAAAGCTCTTTAAGAAGTTTAAGAAGTGTGCACACAAATGGCGGAGCAAAACGGACCATAGACATTTTTAATACCATTTATACGGTACATACAAAAATGCTCATTTTTTATATAAATGCTAATTAATTCTACAATTTCCAACAGATTTCGATAAATGAACACTTTTTAAATTTGTTATATAGTTTACCTCATTCAAAAGAGAAAGAAGTTTTAAACATTTTTATGTTAGTTAAAATAACAGTGTAATTAACGGGTTTTTTTAAATTTTCGATAAACATGAAACGAAATGTTCGATATCTTTGTAAATAGCATCCACACTACAAGTTTAACTATAAAACAACCTTTGTATGATTGAAAGATAATTTTATCTATTTGGTATATAAAACTTATTCAAAAGTTGCATCATAATTGAGATATTTGTAATTAAGTGTGAAGTTCTTTTTTAAAAATGCCAAAAACGATAATTTGCGATTATCTCGAAATCTGTACTCCATAAAAATTTTTTAGCTCCAGATTCAGGTTCAGTGCGTGATTTTACTTAAGGAATGCCAAAAATGTGTCGAGGATAAAAAAAAAAATCAAACTTGTGCTATGTGCCGCATATTCTGGACAAATTCACTCCAGAATGCATATTTAGTGCTGATGGAACTGGCAAGGCACTGCCAAACGGAAGCTACAAAGGCAAGCATGAAAATCCAAAAGGATTCAAAACCCAATGCAATTGGTACATTCAAACGAGCTTATTGTGATGTTTAATAAAAACAAGAAAGATAGTCGGTCAAGCCCGACTATAATTATTAAACTGCGAACCTGTGAAGTGCTGCCCATCACCGTTGCGACCGGTGCTGCCCATAATTGTTTGTTTTCCTTATAACTCGAATACCGCTTATCCGATCTTTAAAATTCCTTCAGCGGATCAATAAAGAATCCCGAATGCTAAATATTTCAAACCTTCTATCTACAAAACTGTGGGAGATATGACGTTTTTCGATATTGCGGGGGCGGGAGGGGCGAGGCCAAAATTGAAAATAAACTTGATCTGCCTGCAAGTATAAGAAGCATATGTTCCATACATGTCAAACCTCTATCTCCTACTATCTCTGAGATCTGTGCGTTCATACGGACAGACAGACGGACGTGGCTATATCGAATCGGCTGTTGATGCTGATCAATACTTTATAGGGTTGGAGATGCTTCCATCTGCCTGTTACATGCTTTTGCGCAAACTTAATATTCTCTGTGTACCTTTGGTACAGAGTATAATTGTTCACAACAAATGGAGTGGGGTGGGGTGGGTTGGTGTTGTGGTACCAACCGTCCACCGCCAGTTACATACATTTGCACGACTTAAGTACACCCTTTTTACTCTACGAGTAACGGGTATAAATATACAAATTCTAAGATTTTATATACTGGCTAAAGATTTTGTAAAATGTGGTCGATATTGCGCTACAAAGTGTCAAAATCAGCTGGAATGATACTATTAGAGCATTTGATGGCATTAATAGAGGATCTTCGAGATCAAACATTATAAAGCAACGATGGGCAAGCCCTTGCTTCCATTGCTCCCGACAGTTATTTTACGGCGACGGGCGCCACATAGACACATTAAAAACTGGCTCGTCACCGCACACAAGCTATACAGAAACACCAGAACAATTGCCTCGCTTCGAAGCGAAAATAACAACACATCTCAATATTTATTTTGTCTGATCTAAGAAGAAGCAGAATCTTACAGTTACTATTAGGCAATAAAACCTTATAAATACAATTTAAAACTTTTCACATGAATTATCAGAAATATAAAAATAATATAGTGATTATTCTTGAAGTTAACTTCTTTTCTATTACAACCAGGGATGCAAGACGATCGGAAATAAGAACTGGTTCAGTTCAGTGGTTCACAGAGTTTTTAAAGAGCAGGTTCGGTTTATTTCATGGGTTTTGAATCGCGGATTCGAATCGGTTCAGTGGTTCGCTCTCAATTTATTATATAAATTTGAAGGCCTGTTTCCGTTTTCGCAAAAATCGTTCGCAGAAATCTGAGCAAATATTAATATTTTCCGAACTTAAAAAGTTAACGCAGTCCGCAAAATGCCAATACAGCAATTTATGCTTTTGTATCGGCCGAAATTCTTTCAAATCTCAACACTTAAAGCCCGTCCTAAACGGACTTAGGTTGGTTGTCCGTTTCCTATACATTTAAAAATCGCAATCGGCCTTGCACATGGCCGAATTTCGTGTTTTTATTAGATGTCCCCAGGAGGAATCGAACCCACTACCTCTTGCACAGCGGGCGCACACACTAGCCGCCAAGCCACACACGGCCATTAGAGGGTTAAACAAACTCCAAAAACTTATAACTTTCTCCTTTCGCGCTTTATTCCGCAGAATATTAACCCATCAAGCCGGTACTTAAGGATTACGTACTATGTAATATCAAGTTGGGTCTGTTGGGTTTGAACACATTATAAAATACTGGATTTGGTTTGTAGAGGTATTTAAATCCAGGTTTTTCATTGAGCTATTTGGTCTACTTAATTCTTAAAATATTGAACATTTTGTAATAGAAAGCTTTTCATACCAAACAGCTCTTCAAAATGTAAATATTATGACTTCTAAAGTGAAAGTGACTTTTCAAAATTGAATTTCAAAAGAAAATTTGAATAGTCTTAGCATTTTCGGTTCGGTTTATCAGTTGGAACTAGAGGTTCGTTTACGGCTTGGTTCGGTTCGGTTCAGAACTGGTTTGCATTCCTGTTAACAACTTTGAAAAATCATGGGTCGAATCAAGGTTCGAACCAAAAGAATTGGCCAAATACCATCAACATTAAAACAATAAATCAACTTTTATTAGATATTTGGGGTCAGCTTGCGTCGTTTGCAACAATAAGGATAATAACATAGGGAAAGGCTATTAAACATTTCTTCTACTGAGTAAAGGGTATATCGAAGTAGGGCAGGACTGACTTGAACTTACGTTCTCGTTTCTTACAGAGATTAACCTTTTCTCGAATTCACTGAAACAACACAAATGGGGAATCTAAGGGTAAAGTCAAAAATTGGATTTCCCAAGTCTCCGCCTTTATTATTTGAGTAGTTTTTTAAGAATTCGCTTTAAAAAATTCGCAAGTCACTTACAAAAATAGTCTATGTGTTGTTTATAAATTATATGTGACTTACCAGTATAGCCTTATAAAGCGGTAATGTTTGTGGTCCAAGAATGTATTCCGTATACTCTGCTGGAGAACAGTTATAGTTTGAGCATCCATAGTCCTCAATTTCCGTTGATTTTGATGAAGTCACCACGATGTTAGATTGAAACATGGAACTCATGGTCGTAAAGCTATAATTAAACATTATCTGAGTCGAAGAATTTGTTGTTAGAATCAAGAATCCGGTTTAATTTTGTATTCTTTTATTCAAACTGTTTTACATTAATAGAATTTGTCACTAATAAAGCATATTGTTAAATGATTTTCCCATTGCAACTTCAATAGTATAATAATCACACAGTTATGTAAATATGCTAGCATCTATTGACGGATAAATGCGAAAGCCGAATTTAATTATCGAAGACATAATAATATTGCTACCGAATCTTTTAAATGTCCGTTGATAACTGCGCAGGCAAGTGAAGATAAGAAAAAACGGTTAAGCTAATTTGCAAATAAGTACGCACGCGTCAAGTGACATGCTCGTATGTGTACATACATTTATATGTACGCAGTGAAGTGTGTTTGCACATTGTACAATGGTCGACAGAAGTATTTGGACAAAAAAAATTTTTTCCACGAAGCAGAAAATTTTTGTTATCTCTCATACATTATATACAGTATAACACATACCTGTAAGTTAAACGAAAATATCTGATATCATTTATATATTTTCTTTTTTTTTACAGGCTACTACCCTGATGGTAGTAGCAGATTTAAGGAATACTTACTAACAAAAATTTGTAAACTACTTTAAATACTTTGCAAACTACTTTGAATAACACTATTTAGTCAGCTATTTATAACGACATTTCGAACTTCAATATTTGAGAATATTTTCATGGATATTTACTTATAATCTGGCGAATTAGACCGGTTGTGACAATGATTTGAAAGAAAATATTTATTTTTAGATTTTCCGAGGCGGGATCGAACCCATACAGCATCGCACAGTAGGGGCACATCTTAACATTTTCACTATTTGGTTCTAAAAAAGGGAACACTTTGGGACCGCTCGACTGAAATGGGCCCAACAAGCTTGCAGTCAGACCAACCAGTGCAGTGTGCACAACCATAGCCACTTAACAGCGAGCGCGATAGAAGCACACATTCGGTTGAGGGAAAACCTAGACCTTAAGGGTCGTGAGCAGTGTGTACCGAAAATATGGGTTGAGAGTTATTTATGTGCTATGGATAGGAATAATCCAAACAAAACGTTATACACTCAGAAAAAAATTGCTGGCGGAGCTCTAAGTCGACGGGATGTGACTCATATCGTTTTGTAATTACAATTTCAAGTATGTTTTGTTATTAAGTTAAGTACGAAACATTTTTAAATTGAAAAACGACTGTTAATATTATTTGATTGAAACCGCACCTCTTGAATCAAGAACTTTTCGAACATAATTCAATTTCAAATGATTTTCATTTTAAAATAGACTTACAATGCCAGATCTAAGAAGTGAGCAACTGTAAATGCGTTGCTTAACTGGTTCTTAAAGCTCCCAACTGGCTCTTACACTTTTCTTATGGAGTGATGGTAAACTTCTGACATACAGTAATACCGTCTTGCTTTTTTTGATAGTTCATGGACCTTGGATCTTTTCAGCCTTTTTCAATTTAATCAATGAACTCATTTCAAGAAAAAATTGGGAATAGCTTAAGAATTTTATGGGCTATTACCAAGTACATTTTGTTTTTGTTTGATATATTCTTATTTTGTTTCATGAATGTATTTGAGTTGAGCAGACACTTAGAAAACAAAGTACTAAAAATGCAGGTTTTAAAAAAAAAAAACATTTTACTCTATATTCAATTACATAAGCATTTTAGGTGCAAAATCTGGGTCGAAACGTTTTAAAATAGAGAATTTCCCATACGAATTTGAATATGTGTATTTTAAGTTATTTTCTCAGTGTAGAATATATTGCACTTCAACAAAAAATATGAATGTTCTTATTTTAAGAGTTAATCTGGTTTAATACAAGACTATTACTACCTTAAAAAAGACAGAAATGATTACAAACGATACAAATAATTTTAAAATACTAGTTTGAAGTTTACTTATTGGCTTATATAAATGAAAATATATCTTAGATTTCGAGATTGGAAAAATAGCACTTGAAACAAGAACTTTGTATTGGAATCATGTCTTTTCGCACATACTGTACTATTGACACCGTTTGTACTTAATTCAAGTTCAGAGTTCTTATTTTTTCTGACTGTAGGGTTACCAGATGGCGATTTTGAATAAACTTGAATAAATTATTTTGTATTAGATTATGATTAAGGTAAAACAAATATGGCTCTTTGTTGTCAAAATACTTTTGGCTGAAATTGTATTTCCTATTATAGCCGAGAAAATGCCGCAGAGTGAGTTATATCTTAACTTTAGAGCTCAAATAAATAAATGACTATGAACTTAAAATCTGCAATATTATCTAGAACTTTAGTTAGGTGTACATGTATTTATAGCAGGGCAATACAAAATGAACCGGAGTGGCTCAGTGGCTCAGCGGTTAGTGTGTGCGACTGCTGAGCATGAGGTCGTGGGTTCGATCCCGCCTCGGAACATCAAGAAAAGTTTTTTCTTTGAATAAAACTTTAACCGGCCACACTCTTGCTGTTGGCGCCAGCATTGCAGTAATTACCATGGAAAGCCTCTCAAAACTGCCGTTCGGTTCGGCGTTAAACTGTAGGTCCCTTTTGTGCTAAAATTAGAAGCGCACAAGCCAAGAGATTGAGAGAGGCTCGGCTTTGGCCCTTCGGGGCTGTTGTCATCTTGACAAGCCGATTTTACTTTTACTTTTTTAATACAAAATGAAATAGTATTCACCCAGTTTTTTACAATTGCAAAATAATATTTATCTTACCTAGATGGATAGAAATATTTGATTCGACGCCAATTCGCACAACTGAATCGATTTAGCCCTGTCCTAGTG
The DNA here is from genome assembly GCA_018904265.1 of Lordiphosa collinella. Taxonomy (NCBI): domain Eukaryota; kingdom Metazoa; phylum Arthropoda; class Insecta; order Diptera; family Drosophilidae; genus Lordiphosa; species Lordiphosa collinella. Next base: position 273,877 of record JAEIFV010000082.1, on the reverse strand, counting down.
ACCAGTTATACTGTCAATTACTCTGATCGTGGCGTCTGTTTGGATATATCGCAATTTATTTGGCCTTTCAGCACAAATTGCCAAAGCCGAGCATCTCTCAATGTGTTGGCCTGTTTGCTTCTAATTTACACTCAAGACAAAGGGAAAGACAGTCCGGACGGCTATGGGTCAAATGCTTTTTCATGACTACTTATTTTATAACCAAGGGTATTTTGGGGTTCCTGAACCAGACCATAAACCAGACGCCTTATATTTTGGACTCCTCGAACCTAAAGCCAAACCGGATACTTACGTCAAATGGGGTGCGGTTCACCAACTTAAATAATTTGTTCACCGATACATCCAGGAAGATTGGAAACCTCTGGATACTTATGTATAAACAATTGCATTTCTAACCAAGTGTGGATGTATAAGTGTATTAGATTATAAAAAAAGAAACCATTTTAATGAACTCCCTCTTGGCTTTGAACAAGCGGTATATCTTTAGTGAGTCACATTTACACACTGGCGATAAGAGATGTCTACGTCTAGCATACGAGTCTAAATCTGAATGCGGTTCACCAATTTAAAATTCAAGAAGATCTTTAATCCTATGATATTTCTCTAGGTCAGATAAATACTTGATAAAGGCAGAGCTAAAGTGTTTAACGAAATGGATCAATACTTACAAATTAGGCAAACGTTCTCTAACTCTTCAAGATTTTTATACTCTGTACCAAAGGTACATAGAGTATAATAAGTTTGTGCAAAAGTATGTAACAGCCAGAAGGAAGCTTCTCCGACCCCATAAAGTATATATATTCTTGATCAGCATCAACAGCCGAGTCTTTATATCCATGTCCGTCTGTCCGTCTGTCTGTCCGTATGAACGCACTGATCTCAGAGATGGTAAGAGAAAGAAGTTTGACGTGTATGTTATTTAGTAATCAGAATTATTTATCGATCCGCCAAAGTAATGGTAAAGATCGGATGAACGATAGTCGAGTTATAAGGAAATCAAATAAAACTTTGAGTGGTACAGAGTATATTATAGTCGATCTTGACGGACTTTCCTTTACGATTTGATGTAAAACTAACAAACATAAAGTTCCACGCAGATTGATGAATGTTTAGAGGTCGCTCACGAGAACTAAGGTTGCAAAAAAGCTTTTTTTCTTATTATTAAGCCCTAAAACTAGTTAAAGAAACTCTAAAGATATAAAAAAGCTTAATTGGTTAAAATCAAACGAATTCTATGCAATCTTACCTTTCCAAAATGGGGCTATACATTTTTGTACGACTAAAATTAATGGTTTTATTGCAAATAAAAGAAATGAATCTCTTTTAAAGATTTTAATACTCTGTACACAAGGAACACAGACACTGCTAGACAAAATTAATGTCGATCTTCCCCAATTTCACCAAGTTTGTTTTTTAAAGTATTTTAAAGTACATGAAAAAAATATGTCGAATATTTATCAAGATATTATCGATAAACGGATTTTTCGATTTTTTTAAAAGTTGCCTTCACTTAAACTCTCAGAGCTTGACCTCGGATTTTGGATAGTTTCAAACTGATTGTTATTCTAGTAGGCAAAAGGAAATGTGCACAACTTAAATTGTTGTGCTAATGCTTTACTCTAATAAATTGCAAAAAAAAATGGGCTTGCTTCCAAGATGACTTAAATTACTATTTAATAAGTTAGACCGTCAGCAAAACACAAAATGCAGACAACAAAACGACAAAAATTTGTTGGAAACTCATTTGCCCCATTCTACTAGGCTTAAAATCGATTTAAAAAAATAGGGGAAAGTTAACTTCGGCTCGGCCGAAGTTTTGTATACCCTTGCAGCTTCCATTGATAACAAAAAAGTTTTTCTAAGACTATTTTTGGGACATTACTTTTCTATGGGATCTATACTATAAAGATGTCTGATTTCTATTAAGCTTGGTGAAATCATGGAAAGGCATAATACACTGTTAATTGCGAAATTTGGAGGCGATGTCATTTAAGACAAAAAGTTTTTCTAACTTGAACTTCTTTTTCGACCGATCATTCATACTGCAGCTATATGCTATAGTCATCCGATTTTGACCAATCTTTGTAGAAATGTGTCCAAAGTAAATAAAATAAGTGTATGCCAATGATAAGGACGTTTTCATTAAAAAAAAAAGGGCGCAAAAAGTTTTTCTCACTAGAACTAGTTTTTCGACCGATCGTTCCTATGGGAGCTATATGCTATAGTCATCCGATTTCGACCAATCTTTATAGAATTGTGTAAAAGTATATAGATTAAGTGTATGCCAATGATAAGGACGTTTCCACTAAAAACAAAAAAGTTTTTCTCACTAGAACTAGTTTTTCGACCGATCGTTCCTATGGGAGCTATATGCTATAGTCATCCGATTTCGACCAATCTTTGTAGAATTGTGTAAAAGTAAATAGATTAAGTGTATGCCAATGATAAGGACGCTTCCACTAAAAACAAAAAAGTTTTTCTCACTAGAACTAGTTTTTCGACCGATCGTTCCTATGGGAGCTATATGCTATAGTCATCCGATTTCGACCAATCTTTGTAGAATTGTGTAAAAGTATATAAAATAAGTGTATGCCAATGATAAGGACGTTTTCATTAAAAACAAAAAAGTTTTTCTCACTAGAACTAGTTTTTCGACCGATCGTTCCTATGGGAGCTATATGCTATAGTCATCCGATTTCGACCAATCTTTGTAGAATTGTGTAAAAGTATATAAAACAAGTGTATGCCAATGATAAGGACGTTTTCACTAAAAACAAAAAAGTTTTTCTCACTAGAACTAGTTTTTCGACCGATCGTTCCTATGGCAGCTATATGCTATAGTCATCCGATTTCGACCAAACTTAGTGAAATCATGGGAAAGGATAGTAAACTAAGAAATACGTACTTTGGAGGCGTTTCCATTAAAAACAAAAAAGTTTTTCTCTTTAAGACTAGTTTTTCAACCGATCGTTCCTATGGCAGCTATATGCTATAGTCATCCGATCCGGCCGGTTCCGACAAATGTGCAGCCTATATGTACCAAAAGACTTTGTGCAAAGTTTGGTGAGGATAGCTTTAAAACTGACGGAGGAGATAGCATAGAAACAGACGGACAGACGGACAAGGCTAAATCAACTCAGCTCGTCGTGCTGATCAAGAATATATATACTTTATGTGGTCGGAGATGCTTCCTTCTATGCGTTACAAACATCCGGACAATTTTATAATACCCTCTGCAAGGGTATAAATATGCAAAATCTGGGGTCTACTCATAACTCTTTTGTTTCGTCACCGATTGAAAAGTTTTAAAGCAATTTGAAAAGAAGCAAACGGGCCATAAGTTTCGCATTCATCCAACAATATGATAGGGCGGGGGCTTTTAATGATATGGGCTCAAATGTAGAAAGGACTTATTTTTTTTTTTAAATTTAAGGAAATTCGGCCAAAGCAACAAAAGCACTAACACTTTCACATTTTTGTCTGACTATTTTTGTCTGTATACCCTTGCAGAGGGGGAAACGGAAAAAACGGTTTATCGATAATAGCTCGATAACTATTCAACAAATTTTTTATGTCGATTCTCGTGCTCAGCGGGCCAAAATACTTTAAAAAAGTAGGGGAAAGTTTCGGTCCTTACTTTTCTATGGAAGCTATACGACGTAGATGACCGATTTCGACCAAACTTAGTAAAATCATGGAAAAGCATAACACATTGTTAATTACGAAATTTGGGGGCTATCCCAATTAAAACAAAAAAGGTTTTCTCACTAGAACTTCATTTTCGACCGATCATTCATACTGCAGCTATATGCAATAGTCATCCGATTTTGACAAAACCTTGTAGAATGGAGTAAAAGTATATATAAAAAAAAAAGAAACGTATGCCATTAAAATAAAAAAAAAATTTCTCACGAGAACTATTTTTCGACCGATCGTTCCTATGGCATATTTTTTCTAACTAAGACTACTTTTCTGACTATACTTTTCTATGACAGCTATACTATATAGATGACCGATTTCGACCAAATATGGTGAAATCATGGAAAGCATATTAAACTAAGAAATACGAAGTTTGGAGGCGTTTCAATTAAAAACAAAATAGTGTTTCTCACAAAAATTTGGTTTTCGACCGATCGTTCTTATGACAGCTATATGCTATAGTCATCCGATCCGGCCGGCTCCGACAAATGTGCAGCGTATTGGTACCAAAAGACTTCGTGCAAGGTTTGGTGAGGATAGCTTTAAAACTGACGGAGGAGATAGCATAGATAGCATAGAAACAGACTGGTTTTGTGGCTTAACAATAAGAATTATGCTTTTTTTCCAACTTTAGGGTTCGTGAGCGACCTCTAAACATTCATCAATCTGCGTGAAACTTTATATTTATTAGTTTTACATCAAATCGAATGGTTTTGGGTAATGTGAGCTAAAAAAACACTTTTCTAAATGAGGGCCATCCTAATGTATATACATATATAAATTTGGCTTCAGTGAGCTTCTGTAACTTTGCGGTGAATCGGCTCTTCATCATTCTTTGGGGAGCTATAATTAATCTGTTCTCATCATAGCGTTACATAGAGGCTATATGATAATTTTAAAATGTCTTATCTTTTGCAGGTATTTGCATTTGAAAAATCTTATCTCAACAAATGTTTGCCCTTCCTCGAGCTTGATACTTTTATTCATGTAGATATATATAATATGTATGTATTTATATGAATAGTTGTTTAATCTTATATGAATAAAATATACCATATATTCAAATGTGGATAACTCAGGCACTCGGGCCTCAACAAGCCCAAAGTGCCGAATTTCTCATCATGCTAATGAGTGTACACATTTTTAATTTAAGCCCAGCACTACATGTATAGTATAACAAGTAAGAAAGACGGTCAAGCCCTACGAACTTTGAGTTAAGGTGGGTGAAGTGCTGCCCGTCGCCGCAGCCGTAGCAACCGCAGCTGCCCATCACAATTGTATGTTTTCCTTATAACTCGACTTTCGTTTATCCGAACTCTACTATTCGTTTGGCGGATCGATATATAATGCTGATTACTAAATATGTATAACCACAAGGTACAAGCCTTCTATCTATACATCTGTTGGAGATATGGCGTGATGTGCAAAGGCCGGCCAAAATTGGACAAATGTCCCACTTTTTTTTTGAATTTTTTCAGAAAATGATTTTTGAATGGCAGCATTTTTAAGATGATAAAAATGTTCCAATAAATGAAAAATTAATAGTCGAAACAAGAAAAGAACAGCTGCCAGAATTCGATTGCATATCCTTGACTTCGCACTATATTTCAATAATACAAATAGGGGAAAGTTAACTTCGGCTCAGCCGAAGTTTTGTATACCCTTGCAGCTTCCATTGAAAACAAAAAACTAACGGGCCTGTTCCGAATTCCGAAAACGAGTGGAATTGCCGCAAATCGAGTTGATTGCTGTTCCGAATTCTGCAAATCGACTAGAACTGTCGTTTTTAAAACGTTCGCTGCAGAGTCCGTGGAATTAAAAGTAATTGCTATATATATCATTAAAGTATTTCCCCAATATGATTAACTAAAAACTCGAAATTAGTTCAACATCAACAACATCTATAAAATATTGCATGAAAAACCAAACCGAGCGGCCGCGACCAAACCGTGCTGTTCTGAATTCCACTTAACTTTTAAGTCGACTTCGACCATCAAGCGGCGACTGCTAGGGTTGCTGCATATGAATTTATTTAATCGAACATCACCTTTTCTATTTCACTTAGCTAAGTTTAACCATATTTGATATGACATATGGGCATTTCCACAGAAAGGTTCACCGAGGCCAAAAAATTAAAAGTCCTTAAAAACACTATTTTCGATCATATTTTTATCGGGAAACAATTAAGTTAAATTAAATTCAATTAATTAAATTAAAGTTTAAGGCAATCTCAAATTTACTCATATTCCATTTCGAGATTTTCAAATGAAAAGTCGAGCAATCACCATTTTTCTTGTTTTTATCATTCTTTTGCAGGTTTTTTTCCTAAAAAAGTACCTATAGATTTAATTAAATTTTGCTCTCTAAAGTCATTTTAAGGGTACAAAGTGTAAACAAAGATTGCATAAGAAACCATAACAAACTATGTGAGTGCATTTTACAGTAAGTTTTTTTTTTGCATTATCAAAGAAACCACAAAAGTAATAATAGAGACAAATTTGTCACATAACGTATGTCACGTAACGTATCATAATAAGTCAAATACAAAAAACACCAACATATATTTTTTAACGAATCAGCTCTAAATATATAGTAACATGATTGCAGATCGTATTAAATTTTGTTGTAATAAGAAATTCGAACGGGTTTCGCAGATATATGAATTTTTATGAAAGCCAAAAAAACGCACTTCCATATTCTGTCACATAACGTATTCCTTTTTGTCTGCCAGTATCTTGGGACCTTCTCATTCTACAACTCGCAGCTTATATATTAAAAATAGTGCTACCAAAATGCTATTTAAAAGCCAATATGGACAAATCTAATTTAACATTTTTCTTTGTTTTTTTTTTATGATGAAGGTTAATAAATTCGTACGACTGTCGCGTGCGTGCTGTGGAAATGCCCATATGCAAATGTAATATTTAAATACTGGTTAAAGTAAATATAAATGGATTTAAAGGGTAAATAAGGGCTTTATAAATATAAACAAGCGAATAAGAGGGCGCCAGTATGACGTTAAATTTTCCATACAAAACAAGTAAGGGAGCTGCAGTCGAGTGCCCCGACTACAAAATACCCTGTTCCTTTGATTTCGTGTGTTTTTTCTTTACATACACACACACTCACACATACACAGACTCCTACATACACACACACTCACACATACACAGACTCCAACATACACACAAACACATGGCATGCGGCCGCGCGCGATACCTGACAATGCAAGACCCCCCCTCTCCCACAAGCAAAATTGATTCGTATATAACTTCGGTGTTCGATCTTAGTGATCTTTTCAGAATAGATAGATATTGAGCCTTACTTGATATATGTAAAGTTTGGAAGGTCTATCTAAAAAATTGTGGCTCTGACAGTTTTTTGCGCTTAAAGGGGGGAGGGGGAGGAATTTTCCAAATCTGAAACAAACTCGTTTTGAATCGGGTATACACCTATCTATATGCAAAAATTTGTGGCTCTAGCTCTTATAGTCTCTGAGAAACACGCGTTCATACGGACAGACGGACGGACAGACGGACAGGGCTAAATCGACTCGGCTGTTGATGCTGATCAAGAATATATATACTTTATAAGGTCGCAAATGCTTCCTTCTATCTGTTACATACTTTTGCACAACTTCATGATCCCCCTTTTCCCATTTTCAATGGGAACAGGGTATAAAAATAGGGGAAAGTTAACTTCGGCTCGGCCGAAGTTTTGTGTACCCTTGCAGCTTCCATTGAAAACTAAAAAGTTTTTCTAAGACTACTTTTTGGACCTTACTTATCTATGGGATCTATACTATATAGATGTCTGATTTCAACCATACTTGGAAATTATGGAAAAGCATAGTACATAATTAAGCATAATTAACAGAATTACGAAATTTGGAGGCGATCCCATTTAAAACAAACAAGTTTTTCTCACTAGAACTTCATTTTCGACCGATCATTCATACTGCAGCTATATGCTAAAGTCATCCGATTTTGATAAAACCTTTTTAGAAATGTGTTAAAGTATATAAAATAAGAATATGTCAATAAAAAGGACGTTTTCATTAAAAAGAAAAAAGTTTTCCTCTTTCAACCAAGTTTTTCGACCGATCGTTCCTATGGGAGCTATATGCTATAGTCATCCGATTTCGACCAAACTTTGTTGAATTGTATAAAAGTACATAAAATAAGTGTATGCCAATGATAAGAACGTTTTCATTAAAAACAAGTTTTTCTCACTCGAACTAGTTTTTCGACCGATCGTTCCTATGGCAGCTATATGCAATAGTCATCCGATTTCGACCAAACTTTGTAGAATTGTGTAAATGTGTATAAAATAAGTGTATGCCAATGATAAGGACGTTTTCATTAAAAACCAAAAAGTTTTTCTCACTAAAACTAGTTTTTCGACCGATCGTTCCTATGGCAGCTATTTGCTATAGTCATCCGATTTCGACCAAACTTAGTGAAATCATGGGAAAGGATAGTAAACTAAGAAATACGTACTTTGGAGGCGTTTCCACGACTTTAATATACCCTTTTTACTCTACGAGTAATGGGTATTAAAACTAACATATTTGAGAAATTGCTGGCATAGCGACATATCTCCGACGTCATATCTCCGACCAGTACATTTTGCCAGCGCTTTAAAACGACATAGCTCCGCGCGGAGATATGTCGTCTGTGAAGCGTCGGAGATATGACGTCGGAGTTATGTCGTTACCCTGCTATCCTCACGAATATGTAAGCAGCGCTTGAAGTATTAAGTTCAGCTCCAAGCTCGTCTTGGCTCACGTGGCAAAGAACAAATTGGACCAGCTTGGCAGCAGAATCAACATGACCCTTCGCTGGATACCGGGACACAACAATATCCCCGGAAACGATTTGGCCAGAAAAACCAGAACCCTACTGTGGCATGGGCCAATACACCATTAGGAATCTGCTTAAAAAGGAAAAGAATACGCTTAGAACAGACTCGTGTGTGAACACCAGGGGCATGAGACAAAAGGTTACAGAAATTGATCCAACAAAGAAAGAATGCCCTCTGGATCCTGACAGGGCTCTACTTGGGCGACTGCAGGACTGAGCTCTACATGGGAATAAGAATCACCCAACTATGTAGACATTTTGAAGATAAGGAGGAGTCCTTTGAACACATATTTGCACACTGCGATGCTCTAACGAGGCGCAGACTTAACAGATTTGTGGAAAACAGCTTACACCCCACCAAGATTAGTTACCTAGAACCCACGAAAATGCTGACATTTGAACAGTAGGGAAGCTCTATAGACCAAGATTCGTCGCGGTGTGATATATAAAGCGGTATATACGGGGATGACACAGAAACCTCTTCCAACGTTCCAACCGAAAACCAATTCTTAGGTGCCACAGAAACCTCTCGAATTTTGTTAGGAGGTTTTGGAAAACCAAACCAAATCGACTTTACGAACCTACGCGATTAAGCACTGTTTTTGTAGTTGGACCATAATCTTAATTCGACTTTCGAAAAAGAAAACGAAAGCTCCCGAAGTTCTGTGGCACCGACGGATTTTTTGAGAGATTTGCAAAGCCAACTGACGGCAAAAGCTTTAGATATTTCTGTGTCACCCCCGTATGTGGTCGGAGATGACAATTTTCTAAAGGTTATGGAAAGCTTTACTCAACCAAATGGCAAGAAACATTGAATATAAGACAAGTTTTCAATTTTATTCTGTCTTAGAAACTCTCACAGCTCAAAATTGCTTAATATTATATATCTTATATAGCAAAGTTGCGTTTGTTCACAACTTCCTGACCTCGAGCCAGCTAAGCTCGTTACTAATTAAGCATTAGAAAAGCCAAATAAATTACAAAAATAACAAAAACCTATATGAGAGAAGGCACGCTCTCTTATTTTGTAAACGAAACTAACAAAAGTTTCATGTAACAACACATGCTATTTAAGTGTTAGGCATTCAAATTTAACGGGCAGTTCTAATCTCGCTAGAAAGCTTCAAGCTTTCTCACTTAGAAACTTTAGCATCAAGCTTTCCATCGACACACATTAAGTTTGCCCTTCTGATTGCATGGAATTGACTCAGCGATCAGGAGTAATTTAGCGAGACGCCTTCTGAAGATTGGAAAGATTAAGTTAAAGGAAACCCTAATATGTAGGCGCACAGAAACAAGAATACTATACTGTCGATGTGCACTCTTCTTCTTTCTTCTAACACTCTTCTAACTTCGTCAGACGGTAACCAAATTCATAGAGATAACATTTGTTCAACGGAAATTTAAATGGGCTTATAGATTAAAACATAAAAAAGCAAGGGCAAAATTGAAATTTAGGAACGGCGCCACCTAGAAAGGCGCAACGAGGCCATAAAGTTTGTTCTAAATATAACGTATACACCCTGAATTCTAAATTGAATTTCCAATAATGAGATCTGTGCTACATGTGTCGAGTTGTCAATTTTTGAAAGTCTTGCAAGGTATTTCGATTTTGATATATATTGTTTTTGATCCCAATATTGTCATGGGTCGACAGTGTTGAGATGCCGACTTTCGTGTTAAGAACGAGCCCGCGTTCAATTCCCAGGCAAGGAACGTAAAGTTAAATTTTATTTTTTTTTTTAAGTTACACTGTGATAGTATTTTTTTCAAATAAAACAAGTAAGGGAGCTGAAGTCGAGTGCCCCGACTAAAAAATACCCTGTTCCCTTGACTTCTTGTGTTTTTATACACATATACACACACTCTCACATACGCACACACGCACGCGCAAACGCGGTAACTGACAATGCAAGGCCCCCACTCTCCCACAAGCAAAATTGATTCGTATATAACTTCGGTGTTTTTTGTCCGATCTTATTGATATTTTCAGAATTGGGCCTTACATGATATATATAAAGGCTCGAGGGTCTAACTTAAAAATTGTGGCTCTGACAGTTTTTTGCGCTTAAAGGGGGTAGGGGGAGGAATTTTCCAAATCTGAAACATCTCGACTTGAATCATACCTACATGCAAAAATTTGTGGCTCTATATCTTATAGTCTCTGAGATCGACGCGTTCATACGGACAGACGGACAGACGGACAGACAGACAGACAGACAGACAGACAGACAGACAGACAGACAGACAGACAGACAGACAGACAGACAGACAGACAGACAGACAGACAGACAGACAGACAGACAGACAGACAGACAGACAGACAGACAGACAGACAGACAGACAGACAGACGGACGGACAGACGGACATGGCTCTATCGACTCGACTTTACTAGCAAGAAACCCGGCTTGCTTCGCTACGCCGCCGTCAGTTAAGCTATTTCAAGCGATATCAGTATCAGTTTTTCTTTTCCGTCTTGGGGTGGATTTCACAAATTGAAAAATATTTGACCGTATCTTACATACATCGGCTCAAAGCAGAGATTAACTCTTATGCCACGCCCGCGGTTAAAAAAAGTCTCACCTGACATTCCGATCTTGGAGGTGGAGTTTTAAAAATGAAAGCTTACAAACAAATTTTGATAAAGATCGGCCCAAAAATAAGGATTGGCCTTGAACACACATTTTGTATTGCAATCGGATGAACGCTATAATTTTTCAAATTTCGCGAATTGAACAACATATTCCGCCCATTTCTTCAACTTAGAAACTTTCCCGGGCAAGCGACCACCATTCCACTAAGTTTCACTTAAAACCAAAAATTTAACCAATCCCCAAAGTTTCACTGAAATTAAGAACTTTGCAAATAATGCGGTTTCTGGACCATTTTCCACCTCCAGGTCGACCTCCATGTCCACCTCCAGGGCCTCCTCCAGGTCCAGGTCCCGCACACAACCAAGTAAAATTTGTATGCAGTCATTGTTGAATTTTCATGAAGATCTTTGAAAATGAGTTTGTCCCCAATCCGATGATAAACAAAAAAATTGCATACAACAGTTTTCCGAACATTTCCCGACTTCGGAGGTAGATTTTCCAAAATTTGAAAGTCACGTTGATCATATTTTTTATACCCTGTTCCCATTGAAAATGGCAAAAGGGGGATCATGAAGTTGTGCAAAAGTATGTAACAGGTAGAAAGAAGCATAAAGTATATATATATTCTTGATCAGCATCAACAGCCGAGTCGATTTAGCCATGTCCGTCTATCCGTCCGTTCGTCTGTCCATCCGTCTGTCCGTATGAACGCGTCGATCTCAGAGACTATAAGAAATAGAGCCACAAATTTTTGCATGTAGGTAAGTGTATACCCGATTCAAATCGAGTTTGTTTGTTAAGCGCAAAAAACTGTCAGAGCCACAATTTTGAAGATAGACCAACCTTAATATATTAAGTTCTATCTATTCGGAAAAGATCAATAAGATCGGACAAAAAACACTGAAGTTATATACGAATCAATTTTGCTTGTGGGAGAGAGGGGGGCTTTGCATTGTCAGTTACCGCGTTTGCGCGTGAGTGTGTGCGTATGTTAGAGTGTGTATATGTGCAAGTGTGTGTATATGTGTATGAAAACACAAGAAGTAAAGGGAACAGTGTATTTTGTAGTCGGGGCACTCGACTACAGCTCCCTTACTTGTTTATGAGTAACTTTGAAAACGAACTTGAAGCTAATCGCTGGGAACTAAAATTCAACCCATATAACCTTTACCACCCAATTTCCACCATGGAGGGTGAATTTTCCGGAAAATTAGTATGCAGTCATTGTTGAATTTTGAAACAAAAAACAAAAAAGCTGCATACAACAGTTTTCCGACCATTTTCCGACTTCGGAGGTAGATTTTCCAAAAGTTGAAAGTCACGCTGATCATATTTTTATGAGTAACTTTGAAAACGAATTTGGAGCAAATCGCTGGGAACTAAAATTCAACCCATATAACCTTTACCACCCAATTTCCACCAAGGGGTCATTGTTGAATTTTCGTGTAGATCTCTGAAAATAAATTTCAGCCTGATCGGATAAAAATCAAAAAAGTTCCATACAAGAGTTTTCTTTGAATTTTCCACATTTCCCGACAGAATTTTTCAAAACCGTTTCTTAGTACTCTTTTTCAGCATAAGATAAAACTACTGTAAAAAATTCAGCTTTCTATCTCTTATGGTTTGTCCTGTGCGACGGTCACCAGTCAGTCAGGTTGAACAGTTTTATATATATAGATAGGGTCGCAAATGCTTTCTCTACCTGTTACATACTTTTGCACAACTTGATGATCCCCCTTTTCCCATTTTTAATGGGAACAGGGTATAACAAGAAAGAAAGTCGGTCAAGCCCGACTGTAATATACTATCTACCAACGAAGTGAATGCTAAGTGTGTAGTAGTAGTTTATATTTTTGTGACGAAAATAAATAAAAATTTATATGAACAATGGTAGGATGTACCAAATAAAAAATAAGAACTAAATGCAATAAGCTATGGCGGCTTGGTTTAAAAAAACCGTCTGTCGCGCACCTCCTCGCACCCTCCACACGAAGCCTAATACACCTGGCTGCCCGGGTCGTCCCCAGATACCAGATCGTTCAGCCATGCGTTTTGGGTTTGAGTTGAGTGCTAACATGAATTTCATATATCAGATATAAAGAATTTGCAGTATAAAAATAACTTAATTTTTAAAATAATCCATTCAAGATTCTATTTCTATAAGCTAAGGCTCTAATTACATAACTCTGTAGCTTATTCCAGTCCGCGCCGTTGAGGATGTCAACTATTTCGTGAGGTCGTAGGGTACCTTTTCCAAAAATTGAAAGCCGGAGTTCTCGTAGAATGGGGCAAGAAATGAAATGAAATGAATGACATTTTCAAGCTCACTCAAGTTGCACAGAGGGCAGTTTGTTTCACTCCTTGTAACATTTGGTATGAAATTCAATTTCAATATTTCACCTCTGGCCATAAAAATGTTTCGTATTCCTTCAATGGAAACCTCATCAGAGAAATAGTTATTCTCACCCAGATCGTAATGGAGCTGCCTATAGATCAGTCGCTCTGAGCTTCTCTGGGATTCTTCAACAAATTGGATCCTATATGCTGCCTGCATTTTAATGGTGATAGCCCAAGTTTTCCAAGACGCGGTATCTTCCAAATTCAGTCGCACTTCGTACTCCCCGGCTAAATTGTCCCACTCTCTGAAGCATTGCAGACGATCTTTTAACAAATATTCTGCTAAGATCCTAGGTACCCTTCTTCTTCCTCCATATTTATGACTTTTTGCATGTAGTCGAAATGCAGATTGACTGTATAGAGATGCAGAGGCGATAGTCCCGTCTCCAGATATAACATTCTGTTCGGCGTGTACTGTGGCAGACGAAAAATTTTCTTAAGAAAGTACCTTTGAAGACTCTCTACCTCATCGTATCGCCGTATCCCCCATACTTGTGCACCATAACACATTATTGCTCTCACTGCGCCATTAAACAATTTGTATTTTGTGCTAGTTGGAACTTCCTTTTTGCCTAGTATCGATTTCCAAGTACTATTAATAGCTACTTTGGAGTCTTTTAGCTTTTCTCCCAGGTGAAAGTTAAATTGAGCATTGTGATGAATCCAGACTCCAAAATATTTGTACGACTTCACAACCTCCAAGTCAGTCTCACCCAGTTTCCATTTTTCAGCAGATGCGAGCCTTCTCCAATATTTTTAAAAAATCAGCACCTTTGACTTTTCGCAATTAATCGTTAGACCCCAAACATTGCAGTACTCTTGTAGAACGTTAATAGTGTCTAGCATAGCTTTTGGTGATTCGGCAAAAACCACTATATCATCTGCGTATAACAATGTTTTAATCTCCAGACCGCTTATTGTGATTCCTTTTGGAAGAAATTCCACTAAATCATTTAAAAATATTGAAAAGAGACTCAGTAGGAAACCACTCAGAAAGCCTTGCACCGTCCCACACTGCAGCTTCATTGTTTTCATACAAACTTTGCAAGGTTTTTATAAATTTTGTGGAAATGCCGATATTGCTCAGCTTATACATTAAATTCCTTCTATCAAGTGAGTCAAAGGCAGCCTTAAAATCCACGAAAAAGGCATAGAGTTTTTTGTTGTTGTCCAGGTAGGTACGCGCAATGGTATTCAGACAGAAAACATTATCTACAGTGGAATAACCTTTTCGAAATCCAGACTGAAACTCTGTTAAAACGTCGACTGTATTAAGCCATCTACCCAGACGTTCGAGAAGAACTGCAGAGAATACTTTTTCTATTGCGTTCTGGAAGGTAATTTCCCTGTAGTTACTGGTTACTTCTGGATCGCCTTTCTTGAAAATTGGGAAAATTATGGCTTTCTGGAAACTATTGGGGGCTTTCCCGGCTTGCAGTATATTGTTGTACGCTTCTGCTAGTCTTTGTAGGAATGAAGGTGACGAAAATTTCATAAATTCAGCCGGTATGCGATCAGGTCCAGGTGCTTTGTTAACTTTTATATTAGCGGCAATACCAGAAATTTCTTGTGCTGTTATTATTCCATCTAGTGCTTCATTTACTATGCTTGGTAGGGCATATTGCAGGGGCTGCTTCGAGCTGAATTTAAGTAGGCTGCCAAAATAGTTGGCCAACTGCGCGGCGTCCACTCCTGTGCCTTTTACGAAAGATATTCCATTTAACCTTCTAATGGTGCTCCAGTACGTCTTGCTGTCACGTATATCTTCTAGAGATGCGGCTAGCTTTACATAGAACAGTTTTTTTGATTCTTGACAAATGAATTTGTACTTATTGTTTGCTTGCTGATACTGACTCATGGCTTCTTCCGAGTTTCCTCTCTTGGCGATTCTAAGCAATTTAAACGATGTATCCCTCGCCAGTTTGCATCTGTTGTTGTACCACTCCAGCTTATATGGTGTTCCTACACTTCTCATTTGGGTTATTGCTGAATTTGAGATACAGCTTGTGAGGTGGCTTATTTCTTCAATATTGGAGTCCTCTTGGTTCCATGTTGCGGCGCAAATCATGTTGTCTAAGTTTCTCCTGTACGTCTTTGCATGTCTGTGAGTCCATTTTAATTTCGGCAGTAGGCTTAAGTGTTCAGAAAAAGTTGGTTGGCCGATGCATAGGGACGCTTCCAAGGGCATATGATCCGAGAATATCATTTCCTTTATTTTTAAATCTTCTACCATCTCCAACCACGAGCCTCTCACCAAGCAAAAATCTATTGTTGATCGTGCAGTGCCTCGCATAAATGTATGATCTCCAATGGCATCGCTAGTAGATCGTCCATTAACCAAAGTGAAGCCAACATTTTCTGCCAGATCAATAAACCTGCGGCCATTAGAGTCTAAAACCTTACCTCTCGTTTCTCTTTTTTCCAGTAGCTTGGTTTGTACGACCTGCGGATTAAATCCACATATTTGCGTTTCTCCGATCCTCGCATTGCAGTCACCAATAATCATTAAGTTATCCTTGCACTCCTCATTATTTAGTATGTCAATCAATTTGGATATGTCTGCATCCCACCTATGACAGTTGAGGTAAACGGGAAGCACAAAGTGGTCCGTCGCGCCTGCGCTGATCTTGAAAAGAGTGGCATCTTCAATTTCAATAAATCGGACAGTATTATTTTCCATCAAATTCCTGCTTATTCCATAAAGCATACCACCGCTTGCTCTTCCTTTTCTGTGAATTCTACTTGCTGGTATCCATTTAAGTACATAGTTTTTAAGTTTTGACTCCACGTGGACCGACTCTGACTCCAGAAACGTTTCAGACAGCGCAAACATTTGAAATGACGCTATATAGCTCGCGAACTCGTTGAAGATAAGTTTGTTTTTAAGGCCTGCTACGTTATATGACAAAATACTAATTCGTTCTTTTTTAGGATGATTAGCGGTTGCTGGGTAAGAGTTATGTAGCTGAACAGAATCAATTAAATCTGAGTTATTTTGCGAATTATTTGATGTGGGCTTATATTCTAAATGGTTAAGACTATAACTTGCTTTATTCCTTGCATGACGAAATTTAGTTAGTTTTTTGTTGTCAATCTTTCGTTTAGGGCCTCAAAAGTTATATCAGCAACATTAAGATCTTGACCATATATTTCTTGTAATTTTGCCCGTGCGTCTTTTCCTTGGCACATGAGTGTCTTGTTGTTGCTGAACGCCATCCAGATCCCATCGATGTTGATGCTGTCATTGTGCACATAAACTTTCCGAGTGTTGTTGATTGAGGTAAGGTGTTTTTTCATCATTAATAATGCTGCTTTATTGTGTTGTCTTTCTATGGTTAAGTCTCGCTCCACAAATATATTTGTTCCCTTTAACCTAGGTGCATTTTTGCAGATTTGTAAAGCAAGATCTTGCGTTTCGCATTTCACAACCACTCCCATTTTACCACCTCTCTCGTACATCTTCCTGGTTTCATTGACTTTGGCATTATTGATGTGCAGTTTCTCTCTTAAGAGGGTTACGACGGCATTTCTGTGATTGCTGTCCAAGTTCATACCCTTTATAAGAACGTTTTTCCTTTTTTGCTGTTCAACTAGGTTATCAATAATCGCTTTATCCTTTTCTCTATCTGCCTTTAGGTGTGCCATTTCTTGCTTAAGAAGCTCATTTTCGCTAGCCAACTGCTAAGTGTGTATTTTGCTGCTGCAGTAGCAGCTGAAAGCAGCGCTTCTACTGCTCAGCTGCAGCGTACTTTGTTTTGTTCGTAGCTTGACTATCGTTCATCCGATCCTTGCCATATTTATGGCGGATCGCTTTATAATCTTGATTACCACATATGCTTAAAAGGTACAAACCATTTATCTTCAAAACTGTGGGAGATATAACGTTTTTCCAAATTGCGGGGGCGTGGACAAAATTGAAAATAAACTCAGCCTGCCATACTGGAGAAACATGAGCGAAAAATCCATAAAAAAAGGAGTTTGATTTTTTCGACGTATTGCAGTCTCTCCATGCCCGCGACGGCAAAACTGTTTGGGAATTCCAAAGGCAGCTCTGCGCGCAAAACACCAAAAAGACAGCTTAAGACAGCCATTCCCTTTTGCCTTTGGAATTCCCAAACAGTTTTGCCGTCGCGGGCATGGAGAGACTGCTGTTTGGACAGACATTTCAGGCTCAAGATCGCTGATGAGTGAGGTTGGACCCTCATGAAACGTCGTCCGATCAACCTGATGCCTCCTTTGTTGTGTTGTGTGCCTCTGTTTAAAGTTATGTCAATAACATAGCAAGACCTCGAGCCAGTAAAAACTGCAAGTTAAGAGTATAAAGGTCGTTAAAAACTTGATAAAAAAACTTTAAAAAAATCGTATGAAATTCTCGTGGTAACTGAAAAGAGTAATGATGTAGTTAGATTCCAAGGACCCGAAATATTGGGGGATCCGACGAGTTTGGTCATGTCTTTTTTTCGACTTGCACAGTGTTATTTTTGTTTTTATTTTATATAGCAAGAAAAAATATTCCTAAAACATACACAAGCAATTTATTTTTCCTAACAACCACTGTTCATGATTTAAGAAAACACGGAACTACACTTGGGTTTGGAGAAATGGAAATCGAAAGGTCTCTTCAACACAATACATGAGATGCTTTGACAAGCGCCACATGTTAGTCCTCCACGAAGTTCTCCAAATTATTTTTGTCTTAGTTTTTGGTATTTTTTTAATCCATTTCTTGATTTGAGTTCATGATTCTCTAAGGTCGAGTAATGTGAAACATGTCTCAAATCAAAGTCTTAAGAGTAATTTTATTCCACCAACATTTTTGTACAAATCATTTTTTTTTTTTGGTATCGTCCCTTGTGCTTTGCAAAGTTTAGTTTAAATCAGAGTAACCATTTGAAAGTACGAAAACATTTTCTTAGAAATCAAAGCCAACTACAAAAATATATAAAGTTGAAAGGCAACACTGCGTATGGTAATATCAAAAACTTTGGAGCCCTCTTCGCGTCCATTAAAAAACAACTTTTTGAATTTTTTCTCTTTTCTCGGTAAGTATACACCATAAACAAGCGAATAAGAGGGCGCCAGTATGACGTTAAATTTTCCATACAAAAAAAGCGCCCAACTGCACAGTGTGACATCCAGAACAATCTAAAACTATTTTGTGATGTCTTTCTACTTATGAAGTCGAACTAAAAAAAATTGTTCTAGAGGGGCGGTCGGAAATGCACCGTTCGCGAGTTACGGGCATTTAAAGTTCAGAGATGTGCTTTTCATTTATCACGCTGCAGACTATGTCTAGAACGTTTTCGTTCACAGAATATTTGTAAAAAAGTTAAATTATTAAATTAAAGATGGTTTATTGCTAATTAAAATAAATAAAATATAAGTAAAAAGATTTGTTTATTAATTTTGTTCAAAGGTATGCAGCCGTCAGATTAGAAGATGGTATGAGATAGAGGGTTGACATGTATGGGACATAAGCTCTTATATGTATTTAGAGAAAGATCAAGTTTATTTTTAGTCTTGGCCCGGCCACTCCCGCCCCGAAAAACCGTCACATCTCCCGCAGTTTTATAAATAGATGGTTTATTAATTTAGACATATTTAGAAATCAGTATTACTAATCGATCTGCTGATGGAATAGTAAAGATCGGATGAAAGATGGTCAAGTTATGATCAAATGAAAATAAGCTTATTGGAAAAAAAACCACCTTGTGGAAATTTGTGCAAATCAAACTTTTGCATTCTGGAAAGACCTTAAACCGACCTTCAATTTCGCGTTAAGCTTGAATCGAAACAGGCCGAAACTATACACTTTCTATTCCATTCTTTAAAAAAATAAAAGAAATTAAAAGGAGCATGTATTTAAAGCTTCACAGCTATTTAACTGAATTAGTAATAGGAGGGCCGTCCCAGAAATGGCCGACCTAGCACAGTAGTGTTGGAAAATGTTCACAAAAAGTATTAAAAAAGGGAAGTACCGACTATTAAAAGCTTAAGTTTGAAGTTTGGTACCTTTACCTTGCACAGTTTTTTTTGGTCGATTTTAATAGAGAACGCTTGTTAATGATTTGCAAACATGGACAAAATTGGTCATCGTTATGTGATACAATGCTTTCATATAAAGGTCTTAGTCCAACCAATATTAAAGAGGAGCTGGATTCTACCTTACGTAATTCTGCTCCCTCGTTTACAACAATAAAATATTGGGTGGCTGAGTTTAAGCGAGGTCGTTTGAGCTGCGAAGATGAACATCGTAATGGGCGTCCAAATTAGGTGACCACTTCAGAAATGGTGGCCAAAATTAAAAAAGTGTATTGAGTGACCGGCGATTGAAAGTTCGTGAGTTAGCTGAATGCGTAGGCATTTCAAAAAGTGCTGTACATCGCATATTGACCGAAAAATTGGACATGAAAAAGTTATGCGCAAGATGGGTGCCGCGTTTGCTGACTTCAGAACAATGCGCCGGTTCACACCTCTGCCGTTGCAATGGCTAAAATTAATGAATTGAAATTTGAATTGCTACCTCACGCCCCTTATTCGCCAGACTTAGCTCCCTCTGATTATTTCTTATTTCCAAACTTGAAAAAATGGCTCGGAGGAAAAAGATTTGGCAACAATGAAGAGGTGGAGTCCGAGGTTATGCCTATTTTGAAGAGCTTCACAGTTCTTATTATAAAAAAGGTATCGAAGCTATTGAACATCGCTGGGAAAAGTGTATCGCCCTAAAAGGATCCTATGTTGAAAAATAAAAAAAAAATGATAAATTGTTGTGTTTTAGTAGTTAGGTCGGCTATTTCTGGGGCCCTCGTACTTTATGTGGTCGGAGATGATTCCTTCTATGCGTTACAAACATCTGGTCTTAACTATAATACACTTTTCAAGTGTATAAAAAGACCCTGACTCTTAATGTGAAAGCCTTCAGTCGGACGTCTCTTATTAAATTGTTATTGAATGAGCAAAACAAGAACAGATCTGCTGAGAACAGTCAACTGAAAACAAAAACAAAGAGAAACGAAATGTTCTGCTCAGAGCGAGAGCAGGCGTGCATGGTTTTTTTCGGTTTTGTTATTGAGCAGACCCCAAAGGGAAAAACGACCAACTGTTATTTAGGAGCTCTGATCAGAAGATATTTAAGTTATGAGCTGAACGCTTGGTGTGTAGGTTGGCAGTAAGAAGTTAGACATTTACCCTACTCCTGGGACTGGTTCAAAAGTGGTTCAAGTCCACATCTTAGAACTATTGAAGCTTTGATTTGTAGATACATATCAGAAATTATTTATTGGTATAGTTTGTGATTGGTTTGGAAATATGTGGCTTGATCCTTTCAGACATTTCAATCTGATTCCGACCAAGTTTGGACGAGCTTATATATGAATATCGACCTTAAACTTGAACTTAAGACTGTTCATATCTCATTCTGAACATTTCCACCCAATGCAACGTACCCAAGAATCGGGTCATACTCTACACTAGGCAAAGTTGCCAACTGACTTGTTTTGGCCACTTTTTATAATTACTGGAATTATAATTACTGTATTTTAGTTTCGGAATATTTGTCCCTCCATATTTGCTCCAATAAAAGCCGGCTTTCTAGTTTAATTCAAATTCATAAAATTGTGATTATGAACGAACTTATGAGCTTGGGGAGGTGCTAGTGACATCTCCATGGCACCCTGATATTAAGCACTCAAAGCACTTAATGTCCAGAAAGCTCTTGAAGCAAGTCGTACTCATAAATTAATTGCAACACATGGCTAGCCGTTCACATTTTGTTAAGCTCTTCTGCTAAAATAGACTGTCACGCCAATATTAACATGTGTGAGCCTTCACATGCACACATACAGACGTGTGTGTTAATGTGAAGTTATTTGAGTAGAAGTCCTGACGTTAAGGCAATCTCATGTATGGTATGTATACAAGTATTTATAAAATGTGTAGACGTGCAAACGGCAAGGCCTCCGTGTCTTTTGATTGCTTCCCACATACACAATCCCGTGTGCTACACAAAACCAAATAAGAAGGCAGTGGACGAAAATATTCGACCACGATTTACTTAGTGCTGCTTTATGCAAGTGAAGCCTGTACTAGTCCGAAAAGATAGGCCTTACCGACAAAAAGGAAATATTCCCGGAGTCCTTACGTGAAAATCTAATTGCTCGTAATAGGGCGAAGCTAACCCGTTTTACGACTAATTTATGCAGGATATATTTATGATCAAAGAGAACTTACTATAAGTTAGATCGTTCTAAAGCAGCTATAGTCCCTGGACTCTAAGTATGCTATGACCAACTGTAGTAAATTTGATGTCATGATATAACGACCGGTGAAAACGAAGCCTCTAAGCGGGTGTTATTTAATGCCACATGTTTTGAGGTCAGGGGCGTAGGAAAGATTTTTCCAATGGCGGTTTTTAGGAATTTTTTCATTTGTCGCTTTTTATAGAATATATATTTAGCAATTAAATATATATTCAAAGAATGGGGCTTAATCCACAAAAAACCCCCACCTTCTTACGCCGCTCTTTAAGATGCACACTTAGGAAATTGCGCTGCAGGAAAAAGTTTTGTTAAATTGAGATACTTAGAGAAGTAATAAGCTCCGTGTAATATGGCACTAAACATTTTTGAAAATGTTCTTTTCAGGCAATTTTAACTTCTTCAACCGTTGATTTCTCAAAAACTTAACGTGCTAGAGAAATTTTGAAAACCTCTGTAAACGATATCACTCCCGGACCGCGATAACACATAATTTGTAAAACTGTGATATCAATGCATCTACAGAACAATAATATACGGGGGTGACACAGAAACCTGTTCCAACCACATTCCAACCGAAATCCAATTCTTAGATGCCACAATGCTTAGACCACAAAATAGATGCCACAGAAACCTCTCGTATTTTGTTAGGAGAGTTTGGCAAGCCAACCTATACACAAACCAACCAAATCGACTTCACGAACCTACGCGATTTTGCACTGCGTTTGTAGTTGGACCATAATCTTATGCACACACCTTTTAACTCGACTTTTAAAAAGAAAACGAAACCTCTCGAAGTTTTATGGCACCGACGGATTTTTTGAGAGATTTGCATATTAACCGACGGCAAAATCTCTAGAGATTTCAGTGTCACCCCAGTATAAGACCAATTTTCAAAAAGATATAGATAACTAATATAAGATCCATACCGAGAAAATTTTACAGATCTGTTTGAAAGCAATGCATATTTCCCGGGCGGTTCCGAAATATTCATATAAGCGTTCAATAAAATTAAGACTTTGTGAAAATGTACACTTTGCAAGCGTATTGAAATGTGTGTATGCTCTGGGCATGGATTACACAAAGTCAATATACCTCTCTACCGTACTAACTCGAGTAATGGGAAGCGTGTCGAATATATCAACACTGGTGATTCAACAATTGCTGAGGAGTTTAATATTAAAAACGTGATAAATGGACCAGACCACAAAATAGCTGCCAACTAAATTAATAAGACTATTTATTTATTTGTCTATAGGTATGTAACATGCTGCTTTCAGCCAAGGCACACAAATGTTCCATCGTCTATTTTTATACTCTTATGTTTATACCCTGTTCCCATTGAAAATGGGAAAAGTGGGATCATGAAGTTGTGCAAAAGTATGTAACAGGTAGAAGGAAGCATTTGCGACCCTATAAAGTAAATATGTTCTTGATCAACATCAACAGCCGAGTCGATTTAGCCCTGTCCGTCTGTCCGTATGAACGTGTGTTTCTCAGAGACTATAAGAGCATGCAAAATTTGCATGTAGATAGGTATATACCCGATTCAAAACGAGTTTGTTTCAGATTTGGAAAATTCCTCCTCCTCCCCCCTTTAAGCGCAAAAAACTGTCAGAGCCACAATTTTTAAGATAGACCTTCCAAACTTTACATATATCAAGTAAGGCCCAATCTATCTATCTATGCTGACAAGACCTTATTTATATCGGACAATAAGCACCTAAGTTCGCGATCGATCTGCCAAGTTTGACCGATTTGTATTAGAATTCAAGTTTAAATTAAGATTTATATTTTAGTTGAGCGCCAGTTTTGGTTTTTCGTATACGGTGCGTTCTGCTTTAAAAACTACACTGTAAAAAACGATAAAGTATTTTGAAGTTGGGGCATGCTCGGCCCCTTACTTGTTTTAATGCATCATGCCATACTTGGCAGATCGATCACGAACTTATATCTTATGATATAAATAAGGCTTAAGTCACATTTAAGAGAAAAAAGTATGAACTATACAATGAACAAATCAAATTTTTAAAAACAACATTTTTTCTAGCACTTTGGATTCAAGCAAAACAGCCAATTTAGCCATTTTCTGCATTTTCATGCCTAATTTACAGTTAATCTATTACAGATATGGAGTTGCTAACGCTAGATTCGGATTCAGCGTGAAAAACTTGTCTAGAATCCATCATTCTTTTAGCTATAAAGATCCTGTGCTGAGAATATATCAATTTTGAAATCTTGTCAAAATACTTATGCCCACCTCCGTTTGGACAATTCGATTAATATTTTCTAACCCCAGCAACTGATTGTGGACTACTTATGAATAATTGAAAGCGTACTTTCATACCAGTATTCGATAAAAATTCAATTCAATCAAAATCTTAGGATTTTTTGTTTCAAAGATATAATGGTTTTTTTATGAAAAAATGCTTATCAAAATACTTTTGTCCACCATTGTATAGTAACAAGAAAGAAAGTCGGTCAAGCCCGACTTTAATACTCGTATACCATAAACCAACGAAACAGTATGCTCAGGATGTATTTTGCTGCCCCAGTAGGAACTGAACGCAGCGAAAACTCTTTTGCTCATAACCCGATTTTCGTTCATCCGATCTTCACCAATCTTCAGAAATCGATATATAATCCTTCCATCTATAAAATTTTGGGAGTTATAACGAATTTTCCGAATTGTGGGGGCAGGAGTGGGCGTTGCAAAAATTAAAAATAAACTTGACCTGGCTGCAAATAAAACATGGCGAACCTCTCTCTCTTACCATCTCAGAGATCTGTGCGTTCATATGTACAGACAGACAGACATGGCTATATCGACTCGGCTGTTGATGCTGATCAGGAATATTCCTACTTTATAGGTCAGATGATTCCATTTGGCTATTACATACTTTTGCACAAACTTAATATACTCTGTGTTCCTTTGGTTCTTGAACTTTCCAATGATGAAAATGTTGACTTTAGCTAACGTCTTAACATTGACAGTCTAGTTATTTAATTGAACAACCTTCAACGCCAATGCACATACCTTCAGCTACCCAAAAAATGTGGTGTTGTTTACTTTAATCTGTTTGTAACACAATAAAAAAACAGAATTGGAAGAACTCTTTGCGTTTTCAAATGAGATTTTTTTAAAAATGGTCCAATAACATCCTCGACATGGAGTACCCCCTCTTAATAGTTTCCATGCAATATGTAAAAGGACTTCCAGATGAGCCATTTAAACTGCAATCTGCCATGGATTTGGGGAAACCTTTTATAAAGAACTGACATTACAACGTGCAACTATTTTGAGAACGTTGGATTGACGACCTGACAAAGTTGAAGAAACCTTAATGCATTTTATTTATATTATATTTAATTAAGATAAAACTATTTGCTATTATAAATAAAACCCCTATTTAACTTTACTCCAGCTATTTTTAATTACCAGCGATAAATTGGTCTAGTTTAAGCTTTTGACTATAAAACAGAACTGCAGGGACGACACCTATTAAAAAAGAGATTTTTTAGATCGATGGCCGATTTCAAAGACCCAACCAGATAATTTGGGTCAGTTGTAAGTTCTCTTTTAAATTGCTCATAAGAGGTATAAAATTTCATGAGTATTTTCTGTTTATATTGGGATTAACAGAAGTTAATCGGCCCTGTTCCGAATTCAGAGTCGGTTTTCGTGTAAACGTTTGCTTATAGTGTTTAATCCTAACAATGTTATATGGAAGGTTACAATTATTCCAACGGTTAATAGATAACATTTGACGAAAATCGGAATTGCTTAAGCAGCTGAAACCGATTGCTCAATGCCAAGTGGATTCAATTCGTTAAAAAGAAAAGACCTGATCTAATAGCCATATACATTCTGCTTACTTTTGATAAAAAATTGTAAACTTTACATTAGAAAAAGCAACGAATACTCGAAAACCGACTCGGAATTCAGAACAGGGCCGAATATCGTCAAATGAATTTTGTCAGAATCTAATTTGCAAAAATTGGGTCTCTGGATATTTTCAAAGTACTCAACAAAGTCAAAGATGAAGTAATTAACTACAAGAGAAATTTCAAAGCGATTTACATTCAGTGTTCCTTTACAGTTTCTATTTTAGAATTCTAACTTCACATATTGTATGAAGGCAAAGTTCGCATTGTTGCTTATTCGATTCGGGCATTTTTAATCTGCCATATCTAATTAAAAACACCATACATTTTTTAAACTCTATTGTAAGTTGACTCAAGGTGTTTTTAGTGATAAGCGATCACTTGGTCACTTTTGCTTTGAGCTATAAAACAGCACTGCAAGAAACTCTCCTGTTGATGGTAGTTTTTCCAAATCTATGACCGCTTTCATAGATCCAACCAAATACAAGGAGTCAGTGGTACGTCCTTCTTGCATATTGGATATAAACGAGGAATCATCCCACCGTGTTGCTAGCTTCACCATTTGTGAAATGTGTGAATAGTTTTTTTGACTTTTTTGTAAAAGGTCTCTGCCTACTTACATTGACAATTAAAAGATAAATTACCTAAAATATCTGATTTTGGATTTTCGTTAAACTCTCTATAACATATACTGCATTTTATGAGCTATGTGCCGCAAAGAACTAGAAAAAAATGATTTTTCATACAAGGCAGGTACGCTCTAACGTACATAAACAAAGTTCATTGAACATGTACTTGTTTAATTTAAAGCTTAAACTATTGTAACCATATCGCTTACTTACTGCAGACCAATTCTCTTCCGAGTCAAGCATAATGCGCACCAGGTTACAAGCGGCTGGTGTCCTCCCCACCCTCTTGCTTACAAACAAAAAATATATGTTCTGCGTCTTGGGTGACCCGCTGACAGTCTGTGCAGATTGGTCCTGTCAGCAGTTCAACTGTCCATGTCGTCTGTTTAGCCATGTGGCTATGTTCGGAATAAGGCGTCGCGAACAGCGCTCGTATGTGCTTTGGTTCCACCTTTTCTGCCACAGTTCAATTGTAGCTGTTCTTTGCCTCTCCTTCGCCAGTAGGGCAATAGGGATGATGCCAGCCACCACAAATGCTGTCTACGAATTAATTATTATTTTTAGTTTTAAAAGCGAAAAAATTACTTTCAATTTAATTTTTTTTAAATTTTATACCCTTGCAGAGGGTATTATAAAATTGTGCGGATGTTTGTAACGCATTGAAGGATGCATCTCCGACCACATAAAGTATATATATATTCTTGATCTGCATGACGAGCTGAGTTCATTTAGCCCTGTCCGTCTGTCCGTCCGTCCGTCTGTCCGTCTGTTTCTATGCTATCTTCTCCGTCAGTTTTAAAGCTATCTTAACCAAAGCACCACGTGTTTTAGTACAAATACGCTGCACATTTGTCGGAACCGGCCGGATCGAATGACTATTGCATATAGGTCGAAAAACTGGTTTAAATGAGAAAAACTTTTTTGTTTTCAATGGAAACGCGTCCAAGCTTCGTATTTCTTAGTTTACTATTCTTCCCCATGTTTTCACAAAGTTTGGTCGAAATCGGACATCTATACTAGTATTGCTGTTATAGAAAAGTAGAGTCTGAAAAGTAGTTTTAGTTAGAAAAACTGTTTTGTTTTCAATGGAAAATTCCTTAAAATGGTCATTTTTTTATTTGGTATGCTTTCACATAATTCTGAAAAGTATTGTCAAAATCGGATAACCATAGCATATAGCTACCATAGGAATGATCGGATGAAAAAATAGTTCTAGTGAGAAAAACTCTTTGTTTTCAATGGAAACGTCCTTATCATTGGCATATACTTATTTAATATTCTTAAACACAATTCTACAAAGTTTTCTCAAAATCGGATGACTATAGCATAAATCTGCATTACGAATGATCGGTTGAAAAAGAAGTTCTAGTGAGAAAAACTGTTTTGTTATAAATGGGATCGCCCCCTATTTTCGTAATTGTTAGTTTGTTGTGCTTTTCCATGATTCCATTAAGTTTGTCAGAAATCAGACATCTATATAGAACAGCTCCCATAGAAAAGTAAGGTCCAAAAAGTAGTCTTAGAAAAACTTATTGGTTTTCAATGGAGGATGCAAGGGTATGCAAAACTTTGGCCGAGCCGAAGTTAACTTTCCCCTATTTTATATACTCTGTACCAGAAGTACACAGAGTATAATAAGTTGTGTCCGTATAGCAAACAGATCCAGAGATGGTAAGAAAAGATGTTCGTCATATGGGAGAAAAGCTCCGTAATAGAGTAAGTTTATTTTCAATTTTGGCCACGCTCCCTCCCGCCCCCGCAATATTTTATAGATAAAATGTTCGTTTATTCTGGACATATTTCGTAATCGGGATTCTTTATCGATCCGCCAAAAGAATTGTTAAGATCGCATGATCGATAGTCGAGTTATCAGGAAAACAAACAATTATGGGCAGCACCGGTCGCAACGGTGATGGGCAGCACTTCACAGGTACAGAGTAAGACCCACTTTATTACTTGTTATTACTTAAAATACATTGCGCTGATATATTTTATTAGGTTTGCATCAAAATTGGATATATAACTAATTCAGTTAAATAGCTGTAAAGCTTTAAATACTTGCTTCTTTTTAAATTTTTTCTAGCTGAATACCCGGCGTCGCCCGGGTTCTTATGATTCTTAAAAGAGCGATTATATTCAATCTAGTGCATGTCGGTATAAACATTTTGGACCGTTCGATCTTTTTCTCTATATAAACGTCTTCATGATAATCTAAAATCAAGAATATTTTGCAAAGTTCGTGACTTTTTGACCGTTTGGTTAATACTTTCTATTTACCCGCCTACTATTGCTGTCTTCAAATCTTCTTACATTTACCAACGCTGGCATTGTAATATAAGCACTAAGCGCTTTCATAAATACTCATAAGGTTATTTTGCAAATTTCGCGATTTTTGGACCTTAGAAACCTTCGCGGGCAAGCGTTGCCCAATGTTTTATGGCAATCGGATGAACGGTAAAGTTTTTTAAAGTTCGCGGTTTTATGACCATTTCCGGCCCATTTCTTCAATTTAGATACCTTCGCGGGCAAGCGTACAAACATTCGTCAAAGCTTCATCAAAATCGAACATTTTGAAAATTTCGCTGTTCTACTTGGAAACCTTTCCGGGCAAGCTTCGAACCACTATCCAAAGATTTACCGAAACCGCAATTTTTAATTTTCGCGGTTTTTTGACAATTTTCTGCAAATTTCTTCAACAGAGAAACCCTCCCGAGCAAGCTTTCAATTCATTCCCCAAAGTTTGATTGAAAACGAATGGGCATTATAATTTTGCGAATTTCGCGATTTTTTGAACCTTAGAAACCTTCGCGGCCCAGCGTTTAACCTTTGACAAAAATTTCACCGCAATCGGTTGAACGGTATAGTTTTTGAATTATCCAGGTTCTTGGACTATTTCCCGCCCATTTCTTTATAATCTCCAAAGTACCCCAAAGTTGACAAACGAACATTTTGCAAATTTCGCGGTTTCTTCTACTTGGAGACCTTCCTGGGAAAGCGTCGATCAATTTCCCAAAGTTTTAGCGAAAACTTAAATTTTGCAATTTTCGCGGTTTTCTAGAAACCTTCCGGGGTACATATCGACGAAAAAATTGTCGTTTTGAAACGACTACGAGAAAAAAAGCGTATAGATGTCGTTTAACGACATATCCCGACGTGTAAACGAATATGAGACAGTGGGTGATAGCAAAACAAAAGAGTTATCCACAACATTTTTCTAATAAGGAAACTTCAAAGATTGACGTATTAAACCCAACAACGTCGGTAAACCAAAATTTTGACAAAATGCGGTTTTATAAAAGAAGAAATGAAAAAAAGAAAAAAAAAAATTTTTTCACAAAAAAACAGGTAAAAAAAATGAGTAAAAAGAGGGGGGAAAAAAAAGAAAGTAAAATAGAATACTCAAGAAAAAAATTGGGAGCCCATCTTCAGTTATACTAAAATAAAAGTTAAAGAATTAACAGAAATTGTTTTTGCAACGAGTTTTTGGAAAACGAGCACTGAGCGACGTGAAACGACATACGTCCGAGCGGAGTTTGGCATTTTGAATCGACATGTCTCCGACGTGTTACAAACACATATTTCGGAGGAGCATTGTTCAGCGACATATCCCGCCGTGAAAACGACATACGTAGTAAAAAGATTTTACAAGACTCAAAGTTAATTAAATAATTTGTAGTTAGTTTATAGATTTTGAAGAGGTGCCATACAACGGATGGACAGACAACAGGTTATGACCGGATTGATGATCAAGAAAAACGGTGTGGAAGCAGAGAATACAAATATAAAAGAAAAACAAAATTTTAGTATCGAAAACAAAAAAAGTAAATTGAACGGTAGAAACATTAATAAAGAATGTTTTATTTAGCGGTGTTTTTGAGTAAAAAACATTATTAAACAAAAAAAAAAAGGAACAGACGAACTTTATTTCCGACTTTAAGGGGCACAAAACCAAACAACAAACAAAATTAAATTTTTTTAATACAAGTTCAAATTACAAAATTTAGAATTATTTGGTCCCGAAACGCGGTGAATTTAAGAATTTATTTTTAGATTTTATATAAAGAAGAAAAAGATAATAAGAAAGAGAAAAGGTCAAGGAAAACACGAGGAATGGTTGGTGAAAAAACAGTAAAATCAAGCGAAAATAAAAAAAAAAAAAAACTTAAAACATTTTAAAATTTTTCAAAAATGAGAGAAGAAATTAAAAAAGGGTTTAAATGGACAAAAAAAAGTTAATATAAAAGATTGTACGTTTCAGAATAGGAAAAAAATTTGTGGATTGTTTGTAACGACATAGCGAGGAGTTCCGGGAATAGAATAGGTTGAGCATCTCCGACCATAAAGTATAAAATTTGGGCAATAAAACTGTGAAATAACGCCCGCGGGCATAATTTCACTTCAAAAAGTGAAATAAAGCCCGTGGCCATTATTTCACTTTCAAAAGTGAAATAACACCCGCTGGCTTTATTTCACTTTTTGGAGTGGCGTTATTTCACTTTTGAAAGTGAAATAACGCACGCGGGCGGTGTTTCTCATTCATCGGTGGAGTTTTTTCTCCTTTGTGATTTAAAAAAAAATATTAATGAACTGAACGAGAGCGTAAGACGGACGGACAGGGCGATATTTTCTTTTCAAAAGTGAAATAAATCCAAGAGGAAGATATTTCATTCATGTCATTTAGACGATGATAAGTATTCAGGATTTTTTTTGTAAGGATAAGGAAAAAAACGATGAGTTAAACAAGAGCGAATCCATTGCATTCGACTAGGTGACGGATGAGTAAACATCCTCATATCGAATATCTTCCTGCAATTTATAAAGCACGGCACTTTCGAAAGTTGGTTTTAAATCTCTAACTTGAATTCCTCTTACAATTTCCTCCTTTCTTTGATTTTTCTTGAAAGCAATAAAAAAAAAAAAACAAGTAAGAGAGCTGTAGTCGAGTGCCCCGACTACAAAATACCCTGTTCCCTTGATTTCGAGTATTTTCCTTCACATGAGTGTACACACACTTCAATATACACACAACAGCATGCGAGCATGCGGCCGCGCACGATAACTGACAATGCAAGAACCCCCTCTCTCCCACAAGCAAAATTGATTCGTATATAACTTCGGTGTTTTTTGTCCGATCTTATTGATCTTTTCCGAATAGATAGATATTGGGCCTTTCTTGATAATTATATAGTGTTTGGAGGGTCTATCTTAAAAATTGGTGTCCGGGGCATGTTGTGTAAGCATGTGGGAAGGCGGCAATTTGAAGAATTTGTATTAATTATGAGCGACAGGTCAGTAGCCTAGATAGCTGAGGATTCTTTGGATCAGAATATGCGATATTGTCATCCTCGGGTCAGCGAGTGAGATATGGCATACCAGTGACGAGTAGAATGGTTCCTTCTAGAATGGATAAGGTATTGGTGGCGGATCATGTCTCATCGGTTGGAAAGGAAGAGTGGTATCTCATCTGAAGCTAACACAATCATGCCCACGGGGGCGCCTCCTTCCACCATTCAACTTTTTGCCTCGGATAATGCTTTGGCAACTGCTCCTCCTACTACAGATAATGTCGCCGGCGCCCAACCCGCATTATCCAACATTACCATATCCGGACCAGCTGTTAAACGTATATGGGGTGTTGACCCAAGAAGAAATGTGGCAATATCTGGCATTGCTCCCTTAAAAGCTATATTTGTCTCGCGTTTAAATCCAAATGCGACTGCAAACGATCTGAAATCCCACTTAGGCAACAGGCTGAATGTTTCTTTTACTGAATTCATTGTCAAAAAGTTCGTCTTTAAGCAGAAGCGAAAGATATCAAGTTTTAAAATTGAAATATCGGAATCCCTACTTCCTAGAATGCCTAGAATGTAGCCATTCTGCACGTCTTGGTGGTGGAGTCCTTATTGCCTTTATAGCTTCCATTGCTTCCGAAATAGTTGCAAGCGACAATGTTCACAACATTGAGTTCGTTTCTATTCGATTATCTCTTCAAGATGTTTTTATTTACATTTCTTGTTCGTTGTCCCACCACGATCAGACATTAATATTTACATGCATCACTTATCCTTAATTCGCAACCTGCAATTGCATCTTAGAGATAATGATAATCTCGTTGTTTTAGGTGATTTTAATCTCGAATATTTTAGCTCCGACGAGTCCGAATGACTTTGTCCACGGTATGATTAACCTCTCGCTAAGTCAAGTTAACTCTATCCATAACAGTAATGGTAAGCTCCTGGATCTAGTATTTACCTCTGAGTTAGCTACCCCATGGGTATCTAGAATCGATCCTCTCTCTACCCCTGAAGATGTCTATCATCTAGCCCTTGAATACGTTCTTGAGATTTCTACCTCTTTGGTGATGCCATCTGAGTTGGGGCAAGATCAAGTTCATTTTTCCGAAAAGCCACTTTTTGCATGCTGATTGGTAATTTCTTGATTCTGATGCTAGTTCATCCGCCAAAATTACCTTGTTTTACCGAATACTTAATTCTGCATTCGATTTGTTTGTGCCTTGTTCTTCATTATCTGTAGCATCTCATAGGCCACCTTTACTCGCAGATTGTCTAATCTTAATAACGTGAAAAACAGACTACATAAAAAATATAAGAAGACTGGACAACCAGCGGACCATTCCCGTTACTTAATCGCTCAGTCAGACTTTCTTCTTCACAATTCTGAGTGCTATCACTATAACCTAATGAGATGTAAAAATTAATTTAAGGACAACCCTAAGCAATACTTTTCATTCGTCAACTCTAAACGTAAATCTTTATCTTTTCCATCCTCTTTTCGTTATAATACACTTACCGCCAGCAATGACTTGGACATTTCCAATTTATTCGATGATTTTTATACCCTGTTCCCGTTGAAAATGGGAAAAGGGGGATCATGAAGTTGTGCAAAAGTATGTAAAGTATGTAGAAGGAAGCATTTGCGACCCTATAAAGCATATATATTATTGATCAGTATATATATTCTTGAACAGCCGAGTCGATTTATACCTGTCCGTCTGTCCCTCCGTCCGTCTGTCCGTATGAAAGCGTCGATCTCAGAGACTATTTGTATTTATTTCAAAAGATTTGAAAAATTAGCTGTCAACATACTAAAGAATATTTACATTTGTTGAGTCGATAAGTATAACAATATATTAGAAACATTAACAAACAAGGAACCTTCAGAACTTAACAAATGGTATAAATCATTCTAAAGCATACATATGATACGAAACGGGTCGTGAGATTCAAAATTAGATCAACTTATATGTAAGAAAATTGGCCGGAACTGTCGTGTCGGTCTAGAAGAGATCGAAAATTTTATTTGACTTGTAAGAAAAATAGAGTCAATGTGCCCATGTATTAGTTTATGAAGGAACATAACTCCATGGCAGGTTGTACGATCGTGTAGAGACGGTAGGCTTAAAAGGCGGAGCCTATCCACATACGATGGCAAACGACGGTGGGGTTCCCAGTTTAGTCCACGTAAGGCAAACAGGAGAAATTGCTTTTCCACCGACTCAATGAGGTCCTGGTAAATTGCATACTGCGGAGACCATACGCATGAACAATAATCGTGTATTGGTCGAACAAGTGAGACGAAAAGAAGCCTAGTGGTTTAAGGGTCATCAAACTCTTTAGACCTATTCTGAAAAGATCACTAAGATCGGACAATAAACACCGAAGTTATATACGAATCAATTTTGCTTGTGGGAGAGAGGGGGGTCTTGCATTGTCAGTTAGCGCGCGGCCGCATGCCATGCGTTTGTGTGTATGTTGGAGTGTGTGTATGTGTGTATGTGTGAGTGTGTGTGTATGTAATGGAAAACACACGAAATCAAGAAAACAGGGTATTTTGTAGTCGGGGCACTCGACTGCAGCTCCTTTACTTGTTTTCAACTAACTTATTCATCGTTTGCCTTCAATAATGTACCTACTTACCCTTACTCTTTACCGTACTCTGAAGGCATTTTCAGGCAAATAATCGACGAAAGCACAGTGCACGAGAATCTTAAACTCGTAAAAACATCCTATTCATCTGGTCCGGACAATGTTCCTAGCTGTGTTCTCAAGCATTGTGCCACCGCCTTATGTGAACCACTAACTAAAATATTTCAACTATCCCTAAACCATAGCGTTTTTCCTGATATCTGGAAGGAATCCTTTATTTTACCTCTTCATAAAAATGGATGTAGATCTGATATTCAGAACTATCGTGGAATTGCTAATCTTTGTGCCATACCCAAGCTATTTGAATTAACAGTGTAGCTCTCTTCCCGGAATACATACCAACAAATCTTCTCGAATTTACTTCCATAATCAGAGACGGGTTCAAGCTGAAAAATTAATCAGATGTTATCTTTACCGATTTTAGCAAGGCATTTGATTCAGTTAATCACCTTTTGCTTTTAAAAAAATTGTACCTCTTAGTCTTCCCTAACCCCTTAATAAACTGGATTTCAATGTACTTGTCAAACCGCACACAGAAAGTCTTATTTAACAACACTCTACTAAACATGTTAACGTCACTTCCGGAGTTTCCCAAGTAGACCTTGGACCTTTGCTTTTGGTTTATTTATAAACGCCCTTCCTTCTGTCATTGTGAACTCTAAAGTTTTGATGTATGCTGACGATGTAAAAATCTTTATGCAATTAAAGGACCAGGATTCACATTTCTTATTACAAAATGACAAAAACCACCTATATTCTTGGTGCACCAACAATTTTGTTTTATGTCTTGTTACCGTTCTACCCCATTTATGGGTAAGTATTGTCTTGGCCCGCACAACCTCGAGCGCATACATGCAGTGACAGACCTAGGCGTTTTATTCAGCTATAACATGAACTTTTCGGATCACATTGGCATCATCGTTAGCAAAGCGAAAGGGGTGTTGGCTTTTGTTAAGCGTTGGTCTAAAGAGTTTGATGACCCTTACACCACTAAGCTTCTTTTCGTCTCACTTGTTCGACCAATACACGATTATTGTTCATGCGTATGGTCTCCGCAGTATGCAATTTACCAGGACCTCATTGAGTCGGTGCAGAAGCAATTTCTCCTGTTTGCCTTACGTGGAATAAACTGGGAACCCCACCGTCGTTTGCCATCGTATGTGGATAGGCTCCGCCTTTTAAGCCTACCGTCTCTACACGATCGTACAACCTGCCATGGAGTTATGTTCCTTCAAAAACTAATACATGGGCACATTGACTCTAGTTTTCTTATAAGTCAAATTAAATTTTCGATCCCTTCTAGACCGACACGACAGTTCCGGCCAATTTTCTTACATAT
The DNA here is from genome assembly GCA_018904265.1 of Lordiphosa collinella. Classification (NCBI taxonomy): domain Eukaryota; kingdom Metazoa; phylum Arthropoda; class Insecta; order Diptera; family Drosophilidae; genus Lordiphosa; species Lordiphosa collinella. Next base: position 238,270 of record JAEIFV010000082.1, on the reverse strand, counting down.
AAGTTGATCTAATTTTGAATCTCACGACCCGTTTCGTATCATATGTATGCTTTATAATGATTTATACCATTTGTTAAGTTCTGAAGGTTCCTTGTTTGTTAATGTTTCTAATATATTGTTATACTTATCGACTCAACAAATGTAAATATTCTTTAGTATGTTGACAGCTAATTTTTCAAATCTTTTTAAATAAATACAAATACAAATAAATACAAATAGTCTCTGAGATCGACGCTTTCATACGGACAGGCGGACGGAGGGACAGACGGACAGGTATAAATCGACTCGGCTGCTCAAGAATATATATACTGATCAATAATATATATATTCATCAAGTTGTGCAAAAGTATGTAACAGGTAGAAGGAAGCATTTGCGACCCCATAAAGTATATATATTCTTGATCAGCATTAACAGCCGAGTCGATTTAGCCATGTCCGTCTGTCTGTCTGTCCGTCTATCCGTATGAGCGCGTCGATCTCAGAGACTACACGAGAAAGAGCCACAAATTTTAGCATGTAGGTAGGTGTATACCAGATTCAAATCGAGTTTGTTTCAGATTTGGAAAATTCCTCCCCCTCCCCCCTTTAAGCGCAAAAAACTGTCAGAGCCACAATTTTTAAGTTAGACCCTCGAGACTTTATATGTAACATGTAATGTCCATTATCTATCTATTCTGAAAAGATCAAGAGAGAGAAGAGAGAATATATATACTTTATAGGATCGCAAATGCTTCTTTCTACCTGTTACATACTTTTGCACAACTTCATGATCCCCCTTTTCCCATTTTCAAAAGGCGAATGCTTTTTTCGAGCTTTGGGGAAATTTGATATAATGATATGGTTTCCTGCTATAGTTTGCAAGCAGATTTGGAAGCATTTCACTCATGGTGTCGAGATAATCTTCTAAACATTAACAGTTTGAAGTGTAAGGTTATGACATCTTACCATAGGTCAAAAATAACAGTTAACGCTTATTTTCAAAGTGTTTCTCACTGACGGAAACACAAAAATCATAAATAATTTCTGTTTCTCACAGTGCCTTATTTTTCTGAGTAATGTTTTTGTGTTCTCTATTGACTGTTAATTTAAAAAAAAAAAAATATCTGTCTTTCAAAAACACTTAATTTAAGTACAACGTGTTTTCTTTTAAAAGCTATGGTATAACAGAAAATCGGTAAGTGGAATGTTCCGTTTACTTATGGTATGACCATTCACTTGGTGCATATGATCGGACAATGGAAAAATACCAAAGAGGATAAAAAATATTGAAACTAATAAATTTTTAAGTGGAAAATCATGCCAGGATCAAACCATAAGCGGAGCTCACAGTTAATAGATATATATATGGTTCTAAATGATAGTTATCTATTATCCAGCAATGGTTATAGCAATAATATACCGCGATTAATACCAAAGATGATCAATAAGGACAAAAAGAAATAGAAAAAGCATTCAGAATGTATCAAGGCAGTTTATAGAGACTGACAAATCATAAAATCGCGAAAAAAATACCAAAGAGGACTCAAAATATTAATAATAAAAAAGATAATTTCCAATCGAGTGGAAAATCATGCCAGGATCAATCCATGAAAGGAATTTACAGTTCGTAGATCTCCATGGTACTAAAACCGCTAAATGCTTAAGACACTGCTTTTAACGACAACAATTGACCATAGATAACCTAGCCATGGTTATGGCAATACTAAGCCGCAATAAATACCACGGAAGATCAATGAAGAAGAACATAGACAGAGCATTAAGAATGTATGAAGCCAGTTTACAGAGACTGAAGAATCATTAAATCGCGAAAAAATACAAATGAGGATACAAAATAGTAGTAGTGCAAGACAAACTTTACTCCCAATCAAGTGCAAATTCTTCCAGAATTACATAGTTCCCCATGCTTCTTCAATGAATGCCGTCGTAGATTGGTAATATGATTTCCCGATAGCACAAGATATATTGCAGTTTGAAGTTTTTGATGGCATATTGTAAGCATAAAAGATTAGAACTCTTTGATCGGCATTTCTTCCCATTTTAAGGAACGTTGTTCAAATTCAGCACCGTTCACTTTGACACAACAAAAGAACACACGAAACCAGAAGGAATCAGGAATCTCGAACGCTTTTCGTACAACAGTACTTTCGACTTTGATTTAAAAGAAACTTATTTTCTGTCCCTCAAAAATAAATGTCTTTGATCAACAGAAACACAAAAAAAAACGAAAATATGTGTTTCCACTGAGCGAGACATTTAAATTTAAGAATCAAAGCATTCTCTCTTATGTGTGGGATATTTTAAGTGTCTCAAAATAATAGTTTTTTTGTAACACTTCAACAGATGAGTGGGATATTTTCGACCTCTGCATTTTACAGAAGCTTACCACAATTAGTCGCGTACATGCTTGATGATGTGGCATTGCAACGCCTAAATGTAAGTAGTAAATGCTCTTGGTGCAATTCTTGACCATCAATATAAATTTTACTCTCATGTAAATGATACTGTTAATAAGGACAGAAGTGTTCTTGGGTTCATTAAGCAGTGGTCAAGGATATTTGACGATCCCTACACTACCAAGATTCTTTACACTTCTCTTGTACGTCCTACTCTTGAGTAAGGATCATGTGTGTGGTCTCCGCAATATTCGAGCCACCAAGATAGAATAGAATCTCTGCAAAAGCAATTCTTATTGTTTGCTCTTCGTGGTTTGAGCTGGAATCCTGAGGTCCGTTTACCATCTTACTCTAGTAGACTACTTTAAATAATCTTCCTTTATTATTTAACCATAGTGTTATGTTTGGTGTAATCTCCATACATAGACTAATTAATGGCGAAATCGACTCATAGGAGTTGGTTAGCCAAATTAATCTCAATGTTCCTTTTAGATTGTCTCGTAACTTTCTCCCCTTATCTCTGCAACGTTGTAGTACTAACTATGCCTTGCATGATCCGTTTCGAGTCCTCTGTGCTGATTACAACAAACTACCGCTTAATTAATTCGGAACTTTCTATTCCTGATTTAAAATCCTCCATTTTAACTCATTTGGCCCGTAGTTAACATCATTTTGTACTTTTCCATTGGGTGACCACATTGGCGGCTGTGCTTTTAGGTCGGTTGGGCGGGAGGGAGGTGGGCTGCTATTTTGCCTGGGGCTCGCGAGTAACAGGCTTCGGCTTGGTGTCGCATGGGCCACTTGAACGTACTGTGCATTTTACGTCAACGTCCATCCAAAAAGTGAGCGACCTCTAAAAATTCATCAATCTGCGTAATAGCCTATTTCCACTATGATCACATATTTCGATATGTACATATTTTTTTCTGAGCATGATATGTACATATTTTACAGTTTCGTAAACATGTGAATGGCAGCTGACAATTCAAATTTGAGCTATTATGCATTACGTTATTGCACTAAGTTCTATGGAGCTCAAAACAATAAATGCAGTTGCATTTAGAATGTTGCAAGCGACTGCTCACTTGGAGACATTATTTTATAATTATTGCTTAAATACTTGCTCAAATAAAATTGACAAAAGACAAAGGAATTACATATTGCTTCATGCGAAAATTTCACCTTTGATTTGTGTTTGCCAAATAAAATTTAAAAAAAAAATTCCAAAAGACTCAACAGTAAATAAAAAAAACAATATACTAGATTCTATGTTTTACTTAACATTTTATTTTATAGTTTGAACATGTAAGACTAAAATTCTATATTGCCAATATCCATGCGCTCCGTAATCTCCAAGCGAGCAGTCGCTTGTCGGTCAAGTACCTCCATCCGCTCTGTTGTGGCAGCCACCATAGCCTTTACAAACGGTGTCATCTCGGCCTGGTCCAGTTTGCGTTTTTTCAGGCACACTGAATTCCCATGTGAAGCCAGTAAGCCACACGAGTCACTTTACCTCAACACACAGCTTGAGAAAGAGGATGATGGCTGCACTGACTTTACGGCTCTCATTTTGATAGAGCACAGTCTAAAACACCTTGCGTTTTAAGTTCAGACCTGTATAAATAAATCCCTACTTATCTAGTATTTACTTATATCTGCGCGTTAAATGTCAATTTTTTTGCGATCATCTTTCCATTCAATTAATTGGGCAACCATCCTTCCAAATAAATGCGTAGTCCTTCTAAGGCACTGACTTACGTTTTGGAGCCACCTGATATCAAATTTATTAATAAATTTCCTTCAATTATCAATTCAAATTAATTTTAAATCAGGGTTGACTTTTTGTGACATCGATTACATCAGGGTTGATTTTGTTGTGTCATCAATATAAAATAATCTAGTATTTTCTTTTACAACACTGTGGCGAATGGACACATATATTAAATATGTACATTTTTTCTCTGTGGAAAAAATGTTACATATTTTTGGATATGTGATAAAATGTGAAAATATGTACATATTTGCTATAGTGAAAATAGGCTATCAGCCATGCTCCGGTTTTCACTTAATTTTGCGAATTGCGATTTTAACAAATTCGTACGATTTCAATTTACAGCGCTCCGAAATTCGCAAGTTATTGGTTTTCGATAATGTTTCATTGCCAACTTGTTTTGTGTCATTTCACATTGCAAAAGCAGCCGATGAGCGCCTATCGATAGACAGTTATCGATATATACCATGGCCATATCGCAAATTGTTGTTATTGTGAGCTGTTTTCCCCCTTGTTCATTTTCGTGCGACTCTATTAAAAAACTGTTTTAAGTATACTCTTAACGCGAATTGAGTAGAAGAGTATGTAAGAATAATCTTAAAATGTTAACGAACAAAATAAATCTTTAATTTATTTACATCAATCTTTAATTTATATTTACTTTTCATTTCACGGACGCAGATGTCGCCGGTTTAAAATCGTCAAAACTATGCGATTTCCAAATGTCGGAGCACCAACTTTTACGATTTGGAGATGAAATCGCAAAGTTTTTGCGAAATCGAAAACGGGAGCATGGCTGTATGACTTTATATTTTTTAGTTTAACATCAAATCGAATGATTTTATGCTATGAGAGCTAGAGTTTGCGTCAGAAAAATTTTTCGCATATACACGGGGGCCACCTTAGAACCTATACGAGGGCCGTCCCAGAAATAGCCGACCTAACTACTAAAACACAAAAATTTATCATTTTTTTTTATTTTTCAACATAGGATCCTTTTAGGTCGATACACTTTTCCCAACGATATTCAATAGCTTCGATACCTTTTTTATAATAAGAACTGTGAAGCTCTTCAAAATAGGCATTAACCTCGGACTCCACCTCTTCATTGTTGCCAAATCTTTTTCCTCCGAGCCATTTTTTTAAGTTTGGAAATAAGAAATAATCAGAGGGAGCTAAGTCTGGCGAATAAAGGGCGTGAGGTAGCAATTCAAATTTTATTTCATTAATTTTAGCCATTGCAACGGCAGAGGTGTGAACCGGCGCATTATCATGATGGAACAGCAAACGCTGCACCCATCTTGCGCATATCTTTTTCATGTCCAATTTTTCGGTCAATATGCGATGTACAGCACTTTTTGAAATGCCTACACATTCAGCTAACTCCGGTCACTCAATACACATTTTTTAATTTTGGCCACCATTTCTGAAGTGGTCACCTCATTTGGACGCCGATTACGATGTTCATCTTCGCAGCTCAAACGACCTCGCCACCCAATATTTTAGTGTTGTAAGCGAGGGAGCAGAATTACGAAAGTTAGAATCCAGCTACTTTTTAATATTGGTTGGACTAAGACCTTTTATATGAAAGTATCACATAACGATGACCATTTTGTCCATGTTTGCAAATCAATAACAAGCGTTCTCTATTAAAATCGATCAAAAAAAAAACTGTGCAAGGTAAAGGCACCAAACTTCAAACTTAAGCTTTTAATAGTAGGTACTTCCCCTTTTTAATATTTTTTGTGAACATTTTTCAACACTACTGTGCTAGGTCCATTTCTGGGACGGCCCTCGTATTTAAGTGCACACACAAAAATTTTAGGTCGATCCGTAAATTATTTTCGAGCTAACACGCATATTTCTAAGGACGCATCATTGAAATTAACAGTGCTGCTAAAAGTTAAACGGGTTTTTCTCAAACTGTGTTTTCAAAGTCGGTGACCACTTTCATAAAGAAACCGCTCGGTGGATTTAAATGAAATTTTTTGCAACTCTTTTAAAACATCTTAAGCCCGTCCTTAATCGAAGGATTTATTATACTCTGCACCAGAGGTACCCAGAGTATATTAGTTTTGTACAAAAGTATGTAACAGCCAGAAGGAAGAATTTCATCCGGGGAGAAAAGGTGGGGGGGAGGGGTTGTTGGGGGGGGGGGGGGGGGGGGGGGGGGGGGGGGGGGGGGGGGGGGGGGGGGGGGGGGGGGGGGGGGGGGGGGGGGGGGGGGGGGGGGGGGAACTACTACAGGGCAGCACCGGTCGCAACGCTTCACAGCTACAGAGAATACAATAGTCGGGCTTGACCGACTTTCTATCTTGTTTTTTTTTTTTAAATCTGTGATTTTTTATAAACCATTAACTGTTGTTTTTTCGTAAATATTCAAGAATAAACTTTCGATGGCAGTCATTTTGTCGATTTTCAAAAAATAAAAGCTTCGATTAAGGACTAGATTAACTATTAATAAGTTAAATTATGTTTATTTGAATCACTTCGGGTGAACAGTTTGGAAGATATGATGGTCACCGCAAAGGACTACTTGTGGAACAGGGATCGATACATATACCGATCAAGGCTGCAAAGCGGTCCGGAACCGAACCCCTGAGAACCGGTTCGGTTCGGGTTTTTTGGGGTTCGCGAACCGGACCACGAACCAGTCGCCTTAAATTTTTTGGTTCATCGAACGAAGAACCGCCTCTTTTTGAAAATGGGGTTCGGTTCACCAATTTTAGTCATTTTTTCAACGATTTATTTAGGGAAAAATTGGAAGTCTCTGGATATTTAAGTATAAACGATTGCATTTTTACCTGAGCGTGGATGATTTTTTATGTAAACTAACACAAAAATTTTGATTACTAGATTGAATAGAAGGTTTCTTTCGTTTAACATGAGCCTTCTGATCTAGTATCCGAATATATTTGTAAATCTTCACATATAAAGGCAAACCGCTGCACATTGGGCGAAATGGTCAAAGTGTTTGTTTGTGTCGAAATTGGGTCTCTATCGATTACTAATATCGCACTGAGTTTATTATCGATAGGTTCTATTTCGATTGACATGCTGCAGTTGATCAGCTGTGAGCAGTCAAACACAACATATGTTTCAGCAGGTGCATCATTATGCTCTTCCGCGCTTTTTATGTGCGTTGCCAAATTTGATCTAAAGTTGCCTTTGGTATAATTAAGTGGATAATATAAGTGTATTATTTATAGCTAGAGGTATGTATTAACTAAAAAATTTGTTGTTTGTGATCTGTACTAAAGAGTTGTTTAAAAAAATAAAGTTAAAGTTGACTATACCATTAAACACTTGAAAACAGCGAACGTAACACTTTCGTGGACCAGAACTTCCGAGATTCGTGGGGACTCGAGCTAGAATTTTTTTATAAAATTACTATGTTGTATTGTGTTTGTGAAATGTTCAATATGAATCCCGCCTACAGCCAACTTTACATGATATTATATTTTTCAGGCTCAGAGGACGAAACGACCAATTAAGGGGAATTAAATTAATATCTTCCAAACTAATTGAGATATTCGCAATTTTTATACCCTGTTCCCATTGAAAATGGTAAAAGGGGGATCATGATGTTGTGCAAAAGTATGTAACAATTAGAAGGAAGCATTTGCGACCCTATAAAGTATATATATTCTTGATCAGCATCAACAGCCGAGTCGATTTAGCCATATCCGTCTGTCCGTCCGTCTGTCCGTCTGTCTGTCTGTCTGTCCGTCTGTCCGTATAAACGCGTCGATCTCAGAGACTATAAGAGATAGAGCTACAAATTTTTGAATGTAGAATGTTTCGGACTTGGAAAACTCTTCCCCCTCCCCACCCTTTAAGAGCAAAAAACTGTCAGAGCCACAATATCTTGTGGCTTCCCTTCCAAACTTTATATATATCAAGTAAGGCCCAATATCCATCTATTCTGAAAAGATCAATAAGATCGGACAAAAAACGCCGAAGCTATATACGAATTAATTTTGCTTGTTGGAGAGAGGGGGGCCTTGTAATGTCAGTTACCGCGCTTGCCCGTGCGTGTTTGCGTATGTTAGAGTATGTGTGTGTATGTGTGAGTGTGTGTATATGTGTATGAAAACAAAAGAAGTCAAGGGAACAGGGTATTTTGTAGTCGGGGCACTCGACTACTGCTCCCTTACTTGCTCTTATTTAAAAAGTAGGAAATAAAAATTTTAATAAAATTTAAAATTTTTTCAAATACATGTTTTTTTTTAAATTTTTTTTATCTTAATCATGTTATTCTGAGTCTGAAATATCTTAAAATGCAATTTCAAACTGAAAATAATTGATTTCTAATTTTAATTAATATAAGAAAAAAGAAGACTGAAAAGGGCCGAATACACCGATTTAGTCCGAAAAAATTAATAAATAAAAACTTAAAAATAAAAAAATTTACTTTTATATTAAATTTAAGTATATTTTTAGCAAAAAAAATATCAAACTCTAAATTTAAACATTTTATCATGCATTCCTGACTGAAAGACCCAATGCCAAAATATGGTAAAAAGGCCAAACTTTGTCAAAAAAAACTGTATACATATAAATTTAACAAATTTTTTGTTTTGTTTTACATTGTAGTTTAATCAATTTGTAACTATAAAAAAAAGTTTTACCCTACGAGCAATTAATTAAACGCCGCTAGTGATGCCATTTCGACCACTGTGCGCTGCTGCGCAATTAACGCTGCCCTTTTTTTGATTTTGCTGCTCACCACTAATTACTTTGCCGTTAGATATAGAAAACGAGTTTGCTTTAATAACCACAGAAAATTTGTATGTATTTATGAGAATTTGGCGCCATTTTTGCTACTGTTGCTCGATATGACAGTTCTTGGTAGATGACTCGAGATAGCTGCCACAAATTTAACAGCCCAAATCACTTTCATACATATGTGGGTATGAACAATGTTCATTGAACATATATTTACATCCAAACATGTCAAATGTACGTAAGTCGCTTGGATCGCGCCATAATTGGAATTAACTGTCAGATTCATAAGGATGACGAGATCCGCGTTTACACGATGGCGATAAAAGAGGTCCACGTCCAGTATATGTGCCCGAATTTTACTTCTATCATTCAAGAAGTACTCCTACGCCGTTTCTCTAAGTCAGATTTATACTATTACCTTCGATAATGGAGCAAACATGGTTCAGGCGATCTTTTGAATGACAACTGCAGAGCAGAAAAGGAATGCAGCGATAAAGATTGTATTACCGAAGAAAGTTGCTCATGTGACCCAAAAGTGTTTGTTAGTTTGGACGATGAGAAAGTTGCGTCTATAGATTCCCTGGAGGACTGTATTATTATAGTTCGTTGTGCTGCACAAACTTTAAATTTAGTGGTAAACTTTTTATACCATTGCAGAGGGTTTTAGAAAATTGTCCGAATGTTTGTAACGCATTGAAGGAAGCATCTCCGACCACATAAAGTATATATATTCTTGATCAGCACGACGAGCTGACTTGATTTAGTCCTGTCAGTCTGTCTGTTTCAATGCTATCTCCTCCGTCAGTTTTAAAGCTATCTCCACCAAACTTTGCACGAGGTCTTTTGGTACAAATACGCTGCACATTTGTAGGAACCGGCGGGATCAGATGACTATAGCATATAGCTGTCATAGGAACGATCGGTCGAAAAACTAGCTTTAGTGAGAAAAACTTTTTTGTTTTGAATGGCCTCAAAACGTGATTCCACCAAATTTGGTCGAAATCGGACATCTATATAGTATAGCTGTCATAGAAAAGTAGAGTCTGAAAATTAGTCTTGGTTAGAAAAACTTTTTTGTTTTTAATGGAAATGTCCTCAAAATTGGCATGTATTTAATTTACAGGGTGGGCCAAAAGAAGTCACCCTATTGGAAGATGGTCTTATTTTTACAAACAGCCGCCAAAGTTAGATCTGTTTTGACATTTGTGGACTAGACAGATGTAGAATACAAGTGAACAACCCATGGATCAATATACTCCCCAAGAACGCGGAATAATCGTGAATAATCGATCATTTCCACCTCAGCGGGTACGTGAACAAGCAAAACTAACGCTTTTGGGGCACTGAAAATCCACGAGTGATGCACGAGGAGCCATTACACCCGCTCAAAGTGACTGCATGGTGCGCTGTTCACGCTGGAGGAGTCATCGGGCCATTTTTTTTTTCGAGAACGCCGCTGGTCAAACGACAACAGTGGACGGTGGTGCGCGTTATAGGGTCATGTTAACCGGGTTTTTTTCTGCCGCAATTGGACGAATTAGGACTGGAGGACATGTGGTTCCAACAGGACGGAGCAACGGCACACACTGCGCAAGCCACCACCGACATTCTGTGCGAGTATCTGCAGCCCGAAGTTCTTGCAATGGAAGCGGAGAAAAAGGCCGGGGGGGGGCCGTGCCCCAGGGGTCAAATGAAACCAGACAGAGCTATGAAAGTCGCGGGGGGGAGCCGCGCCGCGCCCGGGGGGGAGCGCCCATTTGGCCGATATCATCTTCTCGAAATGACCAATTAAATTCTAAAGGTTCAAATAAATATAATCAAAAAACAGAATATACGTTTTTTATTTAGAAAAAAATGAAAGCCAAACAACATCCGATGACTTCTTTTGGCCCACCTTGTATAGCAAATTCTACAAATTTTTAAGCTTTCCGGGTGGAGTTTCAAGAAACGTGTTATGCTCCACACAATTCTACAAATTTTTGTCAAAATCGGATGACTATAGCATATAGCTGCAAGATCGGTCGAAAAACTAGTTCTAGTGTGAAAAACTTTTTGTTTTAAATGGAATCGTCCTTCAAAAGTACATATGTATGCTTTTTCAAGATTCGAATTTGGTTGAAATCGGATGTGAAAGAAAGAGGAAAGAGAAGGAGGGTGTGGGGGGGGAAGGGGGTGAGGGGGGGGGGGGGGGGGGGGAAGGTCATTGGCCCGATACTCATAAAATTTTAAACAATAAGTTGTTGATCAGATGACTTTAGCATATAGGCTGTCTTAAAGGAAAAACGATCGGTCGAAAAACTAGTTCTAGTGAGAAAAACTTTTTTGTTTTTAATGAAAACGTCCTTATCATTGGCATACACTTATTTTATGTACTTTTACACAATGCTACAAAGTTTGGTCGAAATCGGATGACTATAGCATATAGCTCCCATAGGAACGATCGGTCGAAAAATTAGTTTGAATAAGGAAAACTTTTTTTTTTTTAATGAAAACGTCCTTATCATTGGCATATTCTTATGTTATATACTTTAACAAATTTCTACGAAGTTTTATTAAAATCGGACGAATCTAGCTGCAGTATGAATGATCGGTCATAAAAGAAGTTCTAGTGAGAAAAACTTTCTTGTTTTAAATGGGATCGCCTCCAAATTTTGTAATTATCAGTGTATTATGCTTTTCCATGATTGCAACAAGTTTGGTCGAAATCAGACATCTATAGAGTATAGATCCCAAAGAAAAGTAAGGTCCAAAAAGTAGTCTTAGTTAGAAAAACTTTTTTGATTTCAATGGAAGCTGCAAGGGTATACAAAGCTTCGGCCGAGCCGAAGTTAACTTTCCCCTATTTTTTTAAATTAATTTTGGTGGAATCGAGTTTAAACATGACATTGATTTAGTATTCTTACTTTTGTAAAATAGATAAAATAAAATAGACTTTTTTTCGTGCCTCTAACTACGCCTAACCCCTTAATGCCATGTAGCGGGATAACTAAGAACAATCTGATGGCGACAAACGGTTTTTATAATTTGTACCAGAGGTACACAGAGTATATTAAGTTTGTGCAAAAGTATGTAACAGGCAGAAGGAAGCATCTCCGACCCTATAAAGTATATATATTCTCGATCAGCATCAACAGCCGAGTCGATCTAGCCATGTCCGTCTGTCCGTCCGTCTGTCTGTCCGTCAGTCCGTATGAACAAACAGATCTCAGAGCTGGTAAGAGATGGAGGTTTGACATGTATGGGACATATGCTTCTTATACTTGCTGGCAGATCAAGTTTATTTTCAATTTCCGCCACGCCCCCTCTCTCCCCCGAAAATTGGAAAAAAATCATATCTCCCACAGTTTTATAGATAGAAGGTTCGTTCTTTCTGGACATATTAAGTAATCAGGATTATTTATCGATCCGCCAAAGGAATTTTGCAAATTTTGCGACTTCTTTGACCCTTTGGTTTGCACCTCCTAGTATTTTGGACCGTTCAATCTGCATCTCTATTTACCAACGCCTGCAATGTAATCTAAAATTTAAGCGCTTATATGAATATGATTATTTGATAATTTCGCGGTTTTTGGAACTTAGAAACCATCGCCGGCAAGCATCCAACCATTCCTCAAAGTTTCTTCGCAATCGAATGATCTGAATTATTTTGCAATTTCGCGGTTTTTGGATCATTTTCCTTCCCTTTATTCAACTTAGAATTCATTTCGCAATGTTTCGTCGCAATCGGATGAATGGTATAATTTAGCAAACTTCACTCTTTTGGACCATTTCCCACCCATTTCTTCATCTTAGAAACCTTCGCGGGAAAGCGTCCAACTATTCCCCAAATTTTCATGGCAATTTAATGAACGAAATTATTTCCCGCCCATTTCTTCAACTCAGAACCTTCCCGGACCAGCGTCCAACCATGCCCAAAAGTTTCATTGCAAGCGGAATTCTTGCAAATTTTGGCTGTTTTTGGGCCATTTTTCGCAAGTTTCTTCAACTTTAAAACCTTCAAGGGCAAGCGTACGACCATTCCCCAATATTTCAGTACAGTCGGATGAATGGCATAGTTTTGCAAATTTCGCGGTTTCGGGACCAATTTAGAATCTAACTCTCTCTTGGAGTTTGTTGACGATGTCCGTCTCCCTGTAACCGCCATGAAAGGCGCCTTCTTTATGAAATACAAAAAAAAATGTCTGCAAAGGGTCACCCAAGTTACCTAGCGGTATGAAATATAGTTAAGAACCTATTCTACGGCTGCAAGATATATTTACTCAAAAAAAAATTCATTAAAATCAGTCAAACCGTATCGGAGGAGTTTGCTAACACAACTTGTGACACGAGATTTTATATATGGGTATTTCCATGATGACGAACGTGACCGTCGTACGCACTTAAAGCAGAATAAAAGTCAAAATAAACATTATTTTTTTCTTCTGTCACTTTAACTTATAGCTCTTTTGGAGCACTTTATTTAGTGGTAAAGTTGGTATCAGATGTAGTGTTGGTTCCAAGATAAAGCCAACCAAAAAGCGATACGCACGTGACCAAAAATGGAAGTGCTTTTTTGGGCATCAATATAAGTGCACAACTCAGCAAAACCTGCCAAAAATTTTTAGTGCGACTAATTTTAAAGTGTTTTTAATCATTTTTATTGTATTTTAGAATTAGTTTGTCTTGAACATTTTCTTTATTTTTGTTTTCTTAGAAAGTAAAAAATCATGAAATTGTGCACTGAATATTTTCCATCATGTGATTCTTATAATGGAAAAAAAGTTACAGTAATTAATAATAGTTTAGATTGTTATGGTTTCATTTTCATTATTTTTAGCTCGTTCTACCATAATATCGATTTTATAGCAATAAAGTCAATACATTCAATAGTAACTTTTTTTCAAAAAAAAAACGTGCAAAATAAGTACCCAAATGAGAAATATGAGACTTGTGCGAGTTTGCTTCTGGAAATCTCGAAATGGCCAATGAACTATTGTAAGATTGGCTAACATCAGTTAAGTTTGATTGATTCCACATGAAAATTTAATAAAAAATTGTGTTTTTAAATACTTTTAATTTTTGGTCTCGGTGGACCTTTCTGTGGAAATGCCCATATGTAGATTTGCAAATTGTTTGAGCTCCATATGTAAGACGACAACAGTGTGGTTTGAATTTTAAAAAATGACAACAAATAAAATGTTCTAAAGATTTTTTGAAAAATTATTGATTTGGTGAACATGTAGTATAAGTAATTTTTTCAAAACTATCAAGCCATGGCGTGCCCATTAAAAATAAAAATAAAATCAGCTTTGGATAAGGCGAGAGCTACTTTTTTACATTTTGTCGTTTAAAGGACCGCTCTAGTGCGCACATTGCTCTTTAGAACATTTAAGCTCAAATGTTTTGAGAGTTTTGTTTCTATTTTGAGTTTAAGGCAACTTAACTTTTGAACCAAATTTTTCCCTCTGTACCTTGATTGTTCATATGACAGGGGAACATATGTCATATTCGAAACCAGAACAGACCTGACCGTCTTAGAATATTTGTCCGACCTCTATTTATGTATCAAATGCTCATACGCTCTCCCAGGGAATAAAAAATAAGGCGAGTGGAATAAGACCAAGTTGGGCTAAAGATGCAGTTAGCGTTATTTTTTACACCGAACCCTCAAAAAATTTAACAACAATCGAAAACACTTGCACTGAACTAACAAGAAGGAATGGCGTCTTATTGCACTAGCTTTCGTAACTAAACGTTTAAGAAAAAACTTATACTTTAATGTGCGGTGGTTGAGGTAAATTGAATTGTTCTCATTTCAAGCACTATTATAACATTTTAACAAAACATTTTTGAGAAAGATTCGGGCTTATTTCGAGTTAAAGGCAGCTTGTTTTCTGAACAAGTTTTTTCCCACTGTGTAGTTGGCTGTGAACCTTCTGTCAATATTCGTGAACAATATGTAAAAAAGGATGTGCAAATAATATTTAATTCAATGATTGAATCAGTATGTTAATTTATCTGTATCCCAGTTTAAAATTGCTTGACTTTAAATTTATAAGATTAAACTAGGATCTAAAATGGGCGTCGCCAATAGTGAAGACTAAAACAAGACGGCACGATTGGGCCTGTTGAAAATTATTGGGGCTGGGCTTCTAAGTTTTCGAAGTCAGGAAATGCCCTTCCCCTTTTAGTTTGGTGATAACTAACATAACATTCAGAATGCAACAGTTACAGATAATAAATAATTTTTAGCCTGCAGCTCGAAGCTAAGCCATAAATTATTTTTGATTTGAATTAGTGTCCAAAATATAGTATTTTTATATAGTAAGTATTTAAAGCTCAATAAATTATAAATGGTAATCTTTGAGGTCTTCAAAGTGTTGTTCAATGCACAAGCACAATCATTATTTGATATTACATACATACATATGTATACTATAGGCAGGCAGCTCATTCGTTAACACACACTACTTAATTGGTTTCCTCTGATTCTCACAAATTCATATTAAACCGCTTCACAATACGAACATTGCATTTGAAAATACAGCTGCTGTGCGCGAAAGATTGTTGGCCGACGAGCGTTGCAGTATAACTGTCTGCATATTCAAAGGAACTTATTATTATAAGTTACTCTCCAACAAGGACACGGAGAACTTTACAACCTTATGCGCAGGCGCTAAACCGTTGCGTTCCATATGAGCGGCACCGCTTTTGTATCTTATTGAAATTGTTGCGTGCCTAAATGAAATTCAGAATCCACCATGTGCGACTCTGGGAACGGTAAGAATCAACTTGTTGCTTAAATAAGGTGTGCAAACTAACTACACTGCTAAAAAAAAAAGCGCATAGTATAATTAATAATGTATATATTAAATTTACAAATGCAAGTTTTCATTCTAGTTTTGAACAGTTTGATTCTAGACGGCCGGTTAACTTCCGCTTTCGCTTAACATAGTCATACTACAAGCAAATCGAAATGATGAAGAAAATCCGATCCTATGATGGCGCAATTTACATTTGCAAGAACGAAAGTCCATCTGAATTTTCGTTGTAGACCTAGCGATATAGAAAGATGTTGCTCTCCGTGTTTTTAATTGCCGATCCATTCGCTGCGAATAATTGAGTTGTATTTGAATATTTTCTTGTTGTCTTGTTAGCGTTGTTGCCAAATTAGTTGTGGTATTGCACCATGATTCGTCTTGAGCAGCTTCAAATGACAGATTTTTTGTTGCAACTTCCAGACTTGATTCGAGAACGTTTCTTGTGGTTGTTGTAAAACATGCTGTGCGATACGCGCAAGCCGTTTATCGAATTCTGTTGTAGCCACGGAGCTATTTTTTTCGATTTGACTCGAAATTGAAGAATCGTTTTTGAAATCGCCAACTTCTATTATTTAGATGGTTAATTTGGCTAACTTCATCAAATTTACATCAGAAGCTTGCAAAATAGCTTGTACTCGGCAGTCGCTGCAACCAGAGAGTTTTCAGAAAGTCGTTGGTGACTTTGACTCTTCCTAGTGAGCTTAATTCGCTTAATTCGTCCCAAATCAATCTCCGAGAGGAGTTTCTAAGTAGGGATGTCGGATACCGGGATATCGGGGAAAAATTAAATTATAAGATAAGTCCAAATAATTTTATTCCTTTGTAATACCCCTTTTACATTGGACGCGGATCAGTCGAAGCTGACAAAAACCCGCAGCATGTGTTCACACCAAACTCTCAGTTTCGAAAATAACTGACAGCTATAAATAAAAAATAGAAAACAAGCTTAGGAAAAAATTTTAATAAAATGGAGCCAGAAAGAGGAGATTCAAGCAGAGGTACACAGGAAAAAAGATCCCTGGTAGAAAGGATATCCATTTTAAGATCCAATTTTTTAATATCCTTTTGACTTTATTCAACTCCATTGGATGAAGAAAAAATATCAATTCAATTTATAAAAAAAAATGTCAAAAGGATTTTTTTATGCTTTGAGTTTCGAGCTTAGTAGTCGGTAATGAATAACTCGATAGCCAGCCAGTCAAGTATAACCGAAGGTGTGAAAAAGAAAGACATATTTTACTTAGAATTTTGACATCGTCGTGCTGCTTCATTTAGACGAAAAAGATTTAAAAGTACGCAAGCACTGCTGCAAAAAAGTGAAGAAAACCAAAAAAAGTGAATTGAACTTCAAGTAACGTACATGTACCTACTCAGATTTATATATTTGAAGCCATTTGTACATTTAAAAAACATTTGCAAATTTAAAGTTGAAGTGTGTCTGATTTTGTATGTGTATTTTGCATATGAATGCCAAGCAAACAAACATATACCGCGGGATCAGTCTCCTTCCCATTGCATATAAGGTTCTATCATGCATCCTATGTAAACGTCTAAAGCCGAGAATAAGTAAACTGATTGAACCTTATCAGTGTGGCTTTAGACCTGGCAAATCCACCACAGACCAGATATTCACACTGCGACAAATCCTGGAGAAGACCCAAGAGAGAGATCAACTCCCATCACCTTTTTATACTCTGTACCAAAGGTACATAGATTAAAATAAGTTTGTGCAAAAGTATGTAACAGCCAGAAGGAAGCATCTCCGACCCCATAAAGTATATATATTCTTGATTAGCATCAACAGCCGAGTCGATATAGCCATGTCCGTCTGTCTGTCCGTATGAACGCACAGATCTCAGAGCTGGTAAAAGATAGAGGTTTGACATATATGGGACATGTGCTTCTTACTATATACTTGCAGACAGATCAAGTTTATTTTAAATTTTTGCCACGTCCCCTCCCTCCCCCGCAAATTGGTAAAAAAGTCATATCTCCCACAGATTTATAGATAGAAGGTTCGTTAATTCTGAACATATTTAGTAATCAGGATTATTTATCGATCCGTCCAGATCGGATGGTAAAGATCGGATGAACAGTTGTTGAGTTATAAGGAAAACAAACAATTATGGGCAGCACAGGTCGCAGCGGTGATGGGCAGCACTTCACAGGTACAGAGTATGTTATAGTCGGGCTTGACCTACTTTCGTTCTTGTTTTTAACTATAAAGCCACCGTTGACACGCAGATAAGGTCAAAGTTCTTTGAAGCCCTGTCTATTTTTGGTATTCTAGCAAAGTACGTTCGACTTTGCATGATGACGTTGAGAAGCCCACAAAGCTCCATCAGAATAGGAAAGAACATCTGCGAGCCTTTCGATACCAAACGAGATTTTAGGCAGGGTGACACCTTATCGTGTGACTTCTTAAATCTGAATTTTTCTACCTCGAAAAGACGATAACCAGCGACAACAACACGTCTTGAAGTCCGAAGAAGAATTTCACTCGCAAACAGATGTTACTACGGGCTCAGTAAGGAGTTAATTGCGCTATATAAGTCGCTTATCACCCCAGTCCTGCTATACGGCGAAGAAGCATGGACAACAACAACAACGGATGAGGCGACAATTGGCGTGTTCGAGCGAAAAGTTCTTCGGAGGATTTATGGACCTCTAAAAGTTGGCGACGAGTTTCGCATACGAATGAATCACGAACTGTACGAGCTCTTTGGGGACTCTAAGCTTGTACAGCGCATAAAACAACAGCGGTTGCGCTGGATAGGACATGTTAACCGTATGGATGATAACGCTCCAGCAAAACGGGTGTGGTCGATCGAAGCGGAGATGGCGCGACCAGGTGCAGGAAGATATTTCGAAGTTGGGTGTGCCCTCCTTCTGGTGGGATGTCGCTCGGGACAGAGGTGAGTGGCGGGCATTAGTTTCAGCGGCCGAGACGGTAAAACGTTTGTGATGCTATCATCAGGCCAAAGAAGAAGAGTTCATTTCAAAGCTAAGAAGTGGTACTTTCCGATGGTATCAAAGAGAGTCCAAACAATAGAATGGATTCCCCGGAAAACACTCCTAAAAATAGGGTGAAAATAGGCACTTTTGGCAACTTTAAGCTCAAATTACTAAAAATCTCGACGTGATGGACAATTTCTGAAAAAGCAGTCTTGCTTAGCACACGAAAATCATCTAGAATTACTACCAACCCTTCTATATACGGGAATTTTGTGTCCTTGTGTATTCATTGTATTGGCGCGACAACTAACCTTGCCAATGCCAATGAATCCTCAATACACAGCTTCAACGGAAAGTTCCTTCCGTCCTTCCCATCCGTTTTTCTGTTCAGCAGCAACAAAGTCAATAAGTCAATCAAAGTCAGTAGAAACAGTTTATGGAACAGTTAAGCACAGCCTTTGGAGCAGTTGATCTTGTCAAAAAAAAATTTTTCTTTCGAGCTTGCAACTTTAATCTCTAATATCTCGCTTGGTGCAAAAAGGCGCTAGACCCCGTTTAGGTCAATATTTGGGTGTTTGCAAAAAATACAAAGTTTTAAGAAGTTTACATCAATCCGAAACGGGATTGAAAAAAGGGTAGTCCCGGATATTCTTAAGCCGATCCGAAAAAGATTGATTTGATCCTACTTTTTCCTATCCTCAAACGATAAAATTTAATTCCATAAAGAAGGTAGGATTACTTTAAGCATGTTCGAGATTAATTTGTTCCCAGAAAGATTCCACTCTTCTTTTTTTTGAATTTGAATTTATTATTGATTTACTATCCTAACGCTACAAATACAGTGTACTTATTTTTGCCTTAGTCACGACAGTTTAGTAATATTTTAATTTATATAACATTTATCCGATCTTATTCTGTACATTGATTTTTTTTTATTTTTACATTAGTGATTACCTAGTCTCTTACTAATTTTGTTTTTTTATTTGGGTTATTAAATTGTTTTTAAATTGCGTTGCTTTCCTAATTTATTTAAAGTCATGTGGGAATTGGTTCCAATTGCGAGATGCGGCTACAAAAAAATGATTTCAGACATTGATAAGAGTATTCTAAGACATATAAGGCTATGTGTTCTTTTCGAGGCTGCAAAGTTTAATATATCAAATAGATATGTAGGTTCTCTAGTGGTTATAGTTTTGTGCAGAAAAACAAGAATTCTAAGGCTACACCCAGAAAAAAGTATGGACTAGAATGGTCGAAAATTACCTTTATTTTGAGCCACTTTGCCTAAACTAGGGCTTTAGAAATATTGGACTCGAATTTAGTTCATCCATTACCTAAAATAAAATTTAAAAAAAAGAAAATTTGGGTGGGGGTGGATGGTAGGAGCGGAGCGGGGGGATGCATGCGAGAACTCACACACACAAACAACAACACCACACACCACTCCTATTTTACTGTGTGCGATTGATTTTTATTTTTAAGTACGATATAAAATTTTTCACTTACCCTTACGGGGACTCGAACTCAGGTCCTCAAAGACTGCAACAACCGCTGACACCGCCGTCTCAGCCATCACCACCAAATCTCGCGTTGGTCTGTATGCCTCTAAATCTTATTATAAATTGTATCCCAAACCCGCATGGCATTTTGGAACAAATTTGGAATGCAGGCATTTAGCTCAGAAAAGGGCTGTTATTTCTCTAGAACGTTGACGTCGATTGCTCAAATCCCCGTAGGAGCATCGTTTATTTTTTTTTATTTTTTTTTTTTTTTTTTTGAGGTGATTTTAGTATCGTCTATATTTTTTACAATGCATTAATCTTTTTTTACGTCCATAACGTCAAAATATACAAAATTTATGGGATAAAATATATTTAGCCTCTTGAACGTTGAGGTCGTGGGCTCAAATCCCCGTAGGAGATCTGTTTTTTTTTTTAATATTTTTATTTTTTTTTTTAATTTTATTAATTTCTTTAAGGTGTTTTTAGCATTGTCTATATTTTTTACATTGCATTTATTGATTTTTTACTAACATAACGTCAAAATATACAAAATATATAGGCAAAAATATTTTTAGCCCATTGGACTATTTTTAAGCACTCAAATTCCTTAAAATTTTTTACCTAAAATGGAAAGATTTAGGCTATATTTAACATTTTTAAGGCAATTATTGCCTTAAAAGAAAATTTTAGGTCATGAAAACCAGATTCCTAAAATTTTAGGAATCACTTTTTTCTCAGTGAAGTCCATGATTTTAAATTGAGGTCAAAAATGCTATAAGAGTTTGGCGTTATATGGTCGGTGGGTATACGGTCGTAAATATGGAATTAAAAGTCACTTGTAATTTGTGCATGCAACTTGCATCACAGCTTCCAAAGATTTCGACTCTATAAAATAATGTCGGTATAAGGCATGTTTTTGCAACAGTCAGTTTGAGGTTACGTGGCAGGCAATTTCGTGTTAAAGGCTGCTGTCTGAGCATACCATAGGTATTACCTCTTGTCTTTACTACATGATTACTCTAAGACAAAGTGTTATTGAAGGTTATTCCAAGGTTAGAAGCATAATCTACATACTCAATAGCGGTGCCGCAGAAAGTAAGTTCAGCCAGCTGTCTTGTGTATATCGCTTTCTTGTAAATAATTAGGCACTTGGACTTTAGAGGGTTAAGTCCTAGCCCATTTGCTGCTGCCCAGTTGTTTGTTGCAAATAATTTATTGTTACATTCACTGACACAAACATAAATATCCCTAACATATGTATAATTGAACGTCATCGGCATACATATGGACATCACAAATTGTCAGATCATAAGGAAGGACATTTATATAAATAGAGAACAGAAAAGGACCTAACACTGCACCCTGAGGAACGCCTCGCTTGATGGGTAAAACATTTGAAATATTTTTTCCCGAAACTACAACTTGACTTCTTTCTGCTAGATATTTTTTTATGAGATGGCGAAAGATTGAATAGGTTCTTTTACTTTGTGTATAATAAATCATGATCTACAGTGTCGAATGCTTTGCTGTAGTCCAGTAATGTCAGAAGTGTTACATTGCTATCGTCAAGCTGTTTGCGGATGTCCGCGACTCTCACTAGTGGTGTTGTACAGCTCCTATTGTTTCGAAAGCCTGATTGCTTTTGGGTTAAGCCTAGTACGGAGAACGCAAAAAAGCGCTCGTAAACAAAAATCCTCATATAAAAATGACACTGTAAAACAGCTCGCAAAATTTTTGACGTGAAACGTTTTGCGACTAGTATGCTGACAAGCAAAAAGGGGGGTTGTAAAATCCACACTGGCGTCATCGCGTTACCAACTACTCTGCGCATGTGGATTTTATTGAACAGCTGTTCGAGTTTTGTTTGTGCGCCCAAACTAATTAAATTTATTTATTTTGACGGTCGGTAGAGCAAAAATATGTCAAAAAAATAAAAAATTTGATTGAAGCGCTTTCATGAGGAAGAAAAAAATCTAATTATTTGGGGCCTCATCAATATTTTGAGTACTTAGATTCAGTTGCCATAGACAGCCTCGAAGTCCAGAAAGAACAGCAACAAATTTGTTGCTTGCACCGGCCAAGGTCGATGAAGAGAAACCACTTTAATATATATGTACTAACGATTATGAAATAAAAACCAATAAATAATGAAAATGGTTAACATTTGTTATTGATCTCGTACGCCTGCAGATTCGTATCGCGTCTGCACCGGGTGCTTTGTTTTGGAGACAATTAAAACTGTTGGCGCTCATTTGGAAGTTTTGAATGAACACTTCTGTGACTCCAACTATTGGTGAAATCACCTTAGATCTTACAATCTCTCTTAGCTTTGTCGATATACTCATATCGTTAGCAAATCTTTCAAATATGGCAACTGAGACGCTAGCGTCTGCTTCTTGTATGCTCTGCCTTCCTCATCCAAGGCAATTTGTGCGGCATAAATGAAAACTTGAGTTTTCATATACAAAATCTGTAATATAGGGGGACAACTGCCTTCTGGCGTCGCCATTGGACCTTACCGATCTTCATTTCATATACTAATTTTTTTATTGTTGCCACTTGAAATCCTCATTAAATTGCTTGTAAGCCGGGGAAAGTGTGACCGTACCTTTAAAAATTACCAATAACGCCTTATTCTTGGTATTTTTTGGCTGTCTCAGCACACTTATGTGTTTTTACGATCCACTTTCGCAATAAATGGCTTTTTGTGCGCACAAACTGTTTGGCGTTCTCCGTACTAGGCTTTAAGAGAGAAATGGCTTTAAAGAAGTTCTGCATATGCTTTGCCATTATTTGCTCAAAAACTTTTGATAGAAATGGCAAGAGGCCATTAGGTTTAGGAATAGGAAGAATTTTTCCAGTTTTCCACTTGTCGGGAAATGTCGAGGTCGTTAGAACAGAATTTATAATATGTGTGATATGGTCAAGCAGCAATGGTAACAGAATTTTTAGAAATTTAGTATTAAGTTTATCAAGACCGCAGAAGAGCATTCGACTTTACTCTAAGATTACTTTCTAGGACATTACAAGAACTTACACACGTAAAACTAAAACTATTCTCACATAGGGGAACAGAATTGACATACATATTATGGGTAGGTACGGGTACATTTACTTGAACGAATTTCTCATTAATCTTATTCACATCTAAGTCATTGTCGATAGTTCGCTGGAAACTTAAATTTGTAAAAATTATTTTTTGCGTTTCTCATCTTTTTTACTACTACTGCTCTTAGTTTCGTAAAGGTAAGTTTAGTGTCCTGAGTGCGGTAGCGCTTCCATTTTTAAACCCTTGAAAAGTTTATTATAATTTTGCCCAGAAGTTTGCAACGCATTGAAATAATCATTTCCGACTCCATACACTAAAGGGTGATTTTTTAAGAGCTATAGGAAAGTTTTTAAAAAAAAAAAACACATATAATTCAGAAAAATGCTTGAAATCTTTATTTGAATCGATAGTACGGTCCATATAATTTAATGTTTGAAGATTATTTCATGCAAATGTTGACCGTGACTGCGCCTCAATGGGTCCATCCGCTTAGTCCAATTTTGGCATACTCTTTCCAACATTTCGGCCTGTATCTGCTTCAATGTTGTCTTCCAATGCGTCAATTGAAGCGGGCTTGTCTGTATAGACATGAGCTTTAACACAGCCCCACAAAAAATAGTCTAAAGGCGTTAAATCGCACGACCTAGGCGGCCAATTGACCGGTCCCGAACGTGAAATAAAATGTTCACCAAACTCGCCCCTCAATAAGTCCATTGTTGCGCGTGCTGTATGGCATGTGGCACCGTCTTGTTGAAACCACATGTCATGCAAGTTAAGCTCTTGCATTTTGGGCAAAAAAAAGTTGGATATCATCTAACGGTAGCGCTCACCATTCACAGTTACGTTACGATTCGCATCATCTTTGAAGAAGTATGGTCCAATGATGCCACCAACCCATAAACCGCACCAAACAGTGACTTTTTCTGGATGCATTGGTAGCTTTTGCAATGCTTCTGGCTCATATTCACTCCAAAATCGACAATTCTGCATATCTACGTACCCATTGAGCCAAAAATGAGCTTCGTCGCTGAACACAATTTTTCGGTAAAAAGAGGATCTTCGGCCAACATTCCAAGAGCCCATTCGCCAAAAATTCCACGCAATTCTTGCACCAGCTGTATTTTGAAAGGCTTCACATCTAAATTATTCCGCAAAATTTTCCACGTTGTTGAGTAACTGAGGCCCAATTGCTGCGAACGGCGACGAATCGATAATTGATGGTCATCATTAACACTGGCCGATACAGCTGCGATATTTTCTTCAGTTCGCACTCTACGTAAGCGGGTTGGTGGTTTAATGTCCAACAATGTAAATTTGGTGCGAAATTTAATCACAATAGTCCGAATAGCCGCTTCAGTGGGTCGATTAAACTGACCATAAAATGGAAGAAGCGCGCGATGAACTTTCTTAACAGAGCACGCATTTTGATAATAAAATTCAATAATTTGCAAGCGTTGTTCGTTTGTAAGACGATTCATGGTTAAATTATAGACCAAACTGAAGATGCTTGACAGTGAAACCAGTGTTGCTGTTTAAACCAGTGTTGCCAAAAAGATAATAGCTAAAAAATCACCCATTATATATATTCTTAATCAGGGCGACGAGCTGAGTTGACTTAGCCCTGTCCGTCTGTATGACTGTTTCTAAGTATCGAGCTGAAATTTTGAACAAAGTCATCTTTCTACTGCACGCTGCTAACCGACCGGATCGGATGCTGGAACCGACCGGATCGGATGACTATAGCATATAGCACCCATGGGAACGATCGGTAGAAAAACGAGTTTAGTTAGAAAAACTTATTTGAATTCAATGTAAACGTCTCAAAACTTTGTATCTATTGGTTTTTTATGCATTGTAGTGGCTCGCATTCAGAATGGAGCTATAGTCATTTGAATCGTTGATCAAATTCAAATTTCATCCGCCATTCGACTGCTTGTTCAACTGCATGTTAGTTGCACTGCTTGATCAAGCAGTCTGTCAATTGCGTTCTCACTTCTCATCCTGCCTTTTCGAACGCTGCAATGCGCCACATTCCGCACACACACAAACATTTGTATGTGTGCGTAGGTTTAAGAAACGGATGTAAGAAAGGCAGCATTTAGATCAGACCATGGTCCCGTTAAAGTTACAAAACGCATGGTTTGAGCTTTTTGAAAGCTCTGCTAGCATCGTTTAATAAGCATGGAAAAGAACTGAAGCTTTCACTTGCAATTAAAGCAGAGGCAGGCAAGAAATACATTCACATTTTTGCATTGGTGTGTGTGAGAGCAGCGCAAAAATTTCTCTCTTTTCCAGTAGCAACGACTGCGTCGCGAACACGTAACGCAGCGGAACTTCAACAGTTTATACCGTGTGTGTGGAAGCAGCGCTCCTTTGAGATTTTTCGTATGCACGCCAGATAGGAAGCTGCCGGCCCCTGAATTAAACCGTGGAAGAAGACAGTCGAATTCCGGGATGTGATTTCTATTTATATACATATAATAAACCTCGTGTACAGTCTCGTGCCAATATTCCGTATAAAAGTGGCTGGTGACTGTAAGAAAACAAGCCTCATTGCCTATTTAGTGGGATTAAATACTCTTTCTGCGAATCCGCCTGTACAATTTTGGACAGTGCTAGTGCGCGTACATATTTTGTGATCCCGGGTGCTCCCGAAGGTAATTATGAGGCTGTGAGTGTGTTGTGATATTAAGCAGGTTTTGTTTATACAGCCGCTTAGCGGAGTGGTGGCCACCCAGCCATCCGGCAGCGCAGGCGCACCTTGGCTGGGACCGCTGTACGTCATTTACTGTTTAGATTGCGGACTGCCATATCTGGCCAGCGTAGAAGTATATCTGTGTCCCTAGTCACTGGCATCGTCTGTGGTCCACCCGTCTGCTATTCATATAGCCCAGTCGAACTTCGCACCTGTTTATTCGATGAGACCTGCCCACCCCCGTGATTGAAGCAGGATCCTGATAAGATGGGATTCACCTTAGGGCGTAGAGCAGCTCTGCACTTGACCTTGGAAAATTTGGCGTAGGCACCTGTGCATCCATGTGTGTTGAGGTTATGTGATCGCGTGTTGCCGAAGTCGCAGTTTGTGTACCCTTTCTGACATCGCCATCTTATTCAATTTTTGAGTTTAGTTACAAATAACCAAAGTCCTTCACGGCTAGTATACCAGTTTTATTGAATTTTTCAATGACATTAAGTGAATATCAATATTGTTAAAGTTTCTTATTTTTTTTCTAAGTATTCATAAATAAGCAAAAGCGATCGAGATTCTCAACTTTTATGATCTTTGACCCTGCATATGTATACTTATAAGTTTATCTTTTTGTTAACAACATTTAGCAACAATTATCCAGCCTCGTCGTGTACCTTGGGCCCAACGTTCGCTTCGATGGAATAATTTCTGGTATAAATAAGTCACATATTGTGTAACGCAGAGTGAGTTATAAAATTCCTTCTATATATAATATATATCTATGCAGACCCTTGAACCTTAATTTGGTCACCTTAAAGTTGAGTTTCGATTTGTTTTGAACAGTGAATGTCACAGAATGTTAATATCTTAATTTTGATAAATTTGAAAACTTGTAGTTAAATAGGTTTTTTTTTGCAATAATTTTCACATTCCCCTTTTGTTTAATTGCCTGACGCGGTAAGGAAAAGAAACATGCCTTCAAGATATGATCTTGTTAATAAATGAAATTTGATAGTTATCTAATATGAATATTTAGTGTTCTAATTTGGTCTGTCAAGTACCAATGTTAGCTGCTTACAAAGGTAATTGAAGGTTTAAAGAACCTTGTTATAGGGACGAGCAACAACATGGTTGGGAAGGGTAGAGACGAGAGACTACCAACACCTTAGTTCTCTCACAAAAGTAAATCTGACAAAGCTAAGTTTGATGTCCGGTCGGAACAGATATTTCCAAATATAGTAGATCCTTCGTGTTTGCTCCTTGCTTTTAATTGATTTTGTCTTTTTGTTTTCTGAAAGCGCACTTATTTTAATGTGTCAATGGTGTCGTTATGTTTTCTGAAAGCGCACTTATTTTAATCGTGTCAAAAAAGAAGTGGTGACATCACAGTTTCATAATCTAGGTTTAGTGAACGGTATAGACATCAAATAAGATACGATACAAATGTCTTAGTGAAAACCATTTTTATTTAATGGTACCGTCCTCAAATTTGGTATTTCTTTAATTTATATTTTCAAAAATTTTACAAAGTTTTGTCAAAATGGTCTAACTTAAACTCTTTACGCGTTGGTCATTTTTTTTTTCAATGTTACAGTTTATTAATTTGGACATCAATATAGATATATGCTTTTTACCAGATTTTGCAGAAATTGGCCGAAGTCTCTAAATCAAAACGAGCATTTGCAAAAGTATTAAAACTTCAGCACAGCCGAAGTTAGCTTAGTCTTCTCGTTTTGTAAGCAGCATCCCGCAGATTTATGCAGCGCCTTTTTTCATTATTGAACCAGGGCGTTACCTTTGGTTTAATTTTCTTAGTTGTTAAAAGCACACAGGTTTCGAACAATCGGTTGTAATAATTATGAAATGTGTACATTTAACTGACTATCCGGGTTCGGCAGGAAATAGATATAGTTCCAGCTGTATTTATAGAATTCAATCATCAAAATATTATAGTCAATTGCCCTTAAGTCCTTGTATGTAAAGGAGATGTTAATGTGATCTAAAACTAATTCGAACGTCATAAATATGATGTCATGTTTAGAGAATGCAGGAGCAGAAATCTGGTCATATAAAAGAATCTTTTTAGTGTCACATACGAAAAAGATGTCAAGTAGGGAATCGCAGGTGCTAGAGAAATGGGTAGGTACTGAGTTATTGACTGCAGTTATACCTAGTGATTCCATGACAACCAAAAGACGTTGCTCCAAAAGCAAGTTACTATTAAAATCGCCAGCTAGTATAACGTCGGTATATATCACGGAAAGGTCAGATACTACATTAAGAAGTTCACAGTAGTCAGTATTTTGATGTGGTCGGTATATGCACCCTAATAATATTTTTTGACCCAGACTTTTGTTAATTAATTCGATAAAAATATATTCACTGGTACTGTGAGGAAGACTTCCACGTATAAGCCTACTTTTACTTTTATTCGCAATGAATATTGCCACTTCCACTGCATGTTCCACACGGTCAGATCGATATAAAACGTAACCATTGGTTCCAAATTTTATTCACGATACTTTTCCGTGATATGTCTGATATCAAGGATTTTTTTAAAGCGCGTGCCCCACGTTAGTCGCCAATTAAATAAGAGTTAATATTTTTAGTTAAAAAAATTTATTTCGTGGCTCGTCGGCCTTTATTACTATTGTGTTAATGCTAAAGCTTCTCAACATAAGCTTCAAAGCTTGAAAGCTCCAACTTGGAGAACAAAGGAAATGCTTGGTCAACAAAAGCCATAAGAGCTTTGGCCTTTGGACTGGTGCAAAAGAACAAAGGAATTGCAGAGTCTGCAAAATGAAATGTTTACGTTAACCCGGTGGCTGGAGCCCGCTCTAATCGATTTGACAGAAAATGGATATGTTTATAAGGTCCATATAAAAATTATACGACACTTTTATAACTTGCGTTTCCACCCTCGCAAAATCTTTCTGAACTGGAATATAATAGAAACAAATATGACGAACAAATGAAAAGCACATATGCAATGAAAATGTACCGTTGGTTGCGTTCAAGTCATAGAAATTTACTAGCTTGCAGCTGTATCAGAATTATAAGACACATAACGAAAACTAAGGCCAGACTGTTAAAAACAACTCCACTTGTAATTTTTTTGTTCACGATTGTAATTTAAGCAATTTAAAATAAAACGGGTCGATCAACACTGCTTTGCGAGAAAGAAAAGGGCTTAATTCTTGCCTTTCCAAAGTCCGGCTTGAATATAAGCCAAATATCACGTGAACTCGGTCGCAGTCGCACAGTTATTGCCAATTTTTTGAAGAATCTTGAAGAATACGGCAAAAACGTAGTACTGGATGAAAACCAGTGTTAAATGACCGTAGCAAGCGCCACATTATTAACAAAGCGAGCAGTTCAACCGCCTCATGCTCCCAACTTTCTGCACTCAGCGCAAAAAGTGTGTCCACTATGAGTGTCTGGAGAGTCTTAAATAAATCTGATCACATTGTGAGAGGTGTACTTAAAAAAATTCCTCATTTGACAGCCCGCCACAAAGCAGTTCGGATGAAATAGACCAGATGGATTTCGTCATTACTGGCGTGATTTAAGAAAGGAGCCCCTTTACGTTTCGAAAAGCAATTTTGGTGGCGGGTCAGCAATGGTATGGGGAGCATTCAATAAGTTTGGAAAGCTGGATTTGCAATTTACGAGCTCCAGAATGAATAGTGCAGACTACATTCGAGTCCTAGAAAATAGTTAGCTCCCCTATTTAAATGAAAACCTGGGATCTCCCTGTATTTTCATGCAAGACAATGCCCAAATTCACACTGGCGGGTCACAAAAGCTTTTTTACAAGAGTGTTCGGTCGAATTATTGAAATAGCCAGCATGCTCACCAGACTTAAATCCAATTGAAAATATTTGGGGAATCCTCTCAAGACGTGTATACAAGGAAAAGACAAGCTACGACAGTGTTAAAAGTGCGATTTTAAGAGAATAGAACCTCCTTGAACTGGAGTAATTAGTGAATCTGATAGATTCAATGAAAAAAAGAATTTTTGACGTTGGAAGATGTAGGGGATCGACAATTATGCCTAAATTAGTAGTTTGAATTAGTTTAAATGTTATTTCTTTTATTCCTATAGACTTTTAGTGTTAAAACTATAAGTGTCTAATCATTTTGATAAAGTTAAAAATGCCACTTATTTTTTATTTTGATAAAAAAAGCACTAACAGTTGGAACAATAAATATACTTGAGTTGAATCGTTTGTCTACATCGTTTTAATATGTGTGAGTGACGGTTTATGCAATACGTAAATATATCTTGAAAATTATATTCAAAATACAAGGTGTCTTATAGTTTTGATATGGACCTTATTAACAATATGAAATGCAAGAGGCATGAGGGTGTTAACTTACATATATATTTGGTTGCTCTAGCTCTTCCAGTCTCCGAAATCTAGCCATTCAAACAGACGGACGGACGGCTGCATGCCATACTTTTGCACAAACTTAATATACTCTGCATACCTTTGGTATACTCTGCACGTCATTTAATAATAATTTGAAGGAGAAAGATGATGTTCATTCATTTATGGGAGGTAAACTTTATGAATGCATTAAAGGCTGGATTTCGCTTGTCTACAATGCTTAAATTTATGGCGGCAACACCCTGTGTTTCCTAGGATTGAGCAGATCGTTGACAAACTGAAAAACATTTCAATGGTTTTATTTGAATTTTCACAAACTAATTTTGTTCACAAATGAAGTTTTGAAATTAATCCCATAATTATTCCGAATTTTGAATAAGTGTACTGCTTGCGACAGAAAATTTACTCTCACGACGACTTGCATTCGCACTAAGACTTGCTTTTTTAAGAATGAATTCCTCTTCATTGCAACTTACACAAACTTCAACAAAGTGAGAAATTTGAGGAGACCTCAGTTTTTTAGCTATTTGGTATGCGCCTGCTAATGCCTCTTTGGTGCGTTCCACTTTGTGCAGGGCTGCATGTGACTTAATGATCAATACCATACTCAGGAAACGATATATATAGCTGTTGCAGATTTTGGTTTCTGAAAATAAGAAATCGCTTGTCATTAAATATTTTATCAGTTAAGGGATACACATCAAACCAGCGATTGCCCTTCGAGCGGTGAAGCAGCATTCATCAAAGCGATTCGACTGTAAATGTGTAATTCCAATTTGATGTAGTAAATAACACTTCTCAATTGAATACTTTGCAAAGACCATTCGTTTTTCCAGACGTGCTATCATTCGTCTAAAAAGAAATACTGTGTTATGTTCATATTGAGTGGCAAGTGAAGATTTACCTTACCTAGACGTCTGTAAGGAAGGATCTGTCAAGTCAGGTTCTTGATGTGTGGAGCGATCGCCAAATACGAAGGTCATCACGTCCATAGATTTATCAGTAGGAAGGTGCAACAATTTTAAGAGAGCACTTTTGTCTTCTTTACGAAAGTTTTTAGGCACTTTATATTGTTCTGCGAGAGCCAAGGCCAGTGTGTTGTAAACTTCGTTAATGAACTCAAATTTCCATGGCATTATGCGATTTGTTTTAAGGACAACATAATCTCCCATTACCTCCTCCACATACTTAGAGAGTCTCTGAAATTATGAAAGTTTATTCTTACGTTAATAAAAGCATTTTAATTGCATTGATAAAATTTAGTATTATTTTTTTCCGTTATTTCTGAATATTTAGATGTGAAGCATAAAATTTAATTTATAGGGCCGACGTCGAGTAATTGATTGTTTATGCTACTTCTAATATCTGACAATCAGTCTTGTTCTCAATTTCAGTTCGACAAAAGTTTTGTGATTTAGAACCGGTTTTTGGTCTGGATTTGATCTCTTAGGGTGAGTACTGAGAACGTTCGAATTTTCCTTTAGCTGTCAAATTCTGATTTCTGATTTCTTGCCAGATTTTGTTGTTTAAAATTTAGAAACAAAGCAATACACAAAAGTATTTTGAAAATAGTCACCAGAACTGGCTCGGGTGTTGTGGCTGGTGCTTATTCTTTTGGGCCTCCTTCACGCGAAAAGCAATATCTAGTAAATTTCTTTAAGTAAAATTCGAACGTTCTCAGTACTCACCTTAAGTCGCAAAACTTTTCGGAAGAGGAATAAAAAATAACCTGTAAATAAATATAAGGGAGGAAAAGCCAGTGAGG
The DNA here is from genome assembly GCA_018904265.1 of Lordiphosa collinella. NCBI lineage: Eukaryota > Metazoa > Arthropoda > Insecta > Diptera > Drosophilidae > Lordiphosa > Lordiphosa collinella. Next base: position 206,227 of record JAEIFV010000082.1, on the reverse strand, counting down.
GGATTTAAACTGTTTATATCGTTGAATACTTTTAAATGTTATGGTTCGACCGCCCTGTATCAATGCCATCGAAGTCTCATTTTAAACTTTTCTGCATATTTTCTCTGTAGTGCACGACATTGTGGACGGCATCACAAATTACTATACAAAATCTTTAGGCAGAATGTCAGATCTTCGAATGTCCACAATTTTGGTAATTGTTAAACACAGGAACTGTTATTCTTCTTATTTGGCCCGATATTTCTATCACAACCGTTTGACGTCTCGGCCGCTGCAATTAATGCCCGCTACTCGCCTCTGCCTTGTGGGAGCTGGCACCAGTTGGTCAGTTTAAGCGCCTCAATGGGTTTCAGTACCTGTTTTCCCAACTAAGTTTCGGTAGTCCTACACTTCTAAGGTTTCACTAATTCGTTAGCCTTCCGCCTGTACACTTTTTTTACTGGAGCTTCTTCATCCATACGAGTAACATGTCCAAGCCAGCGCAGGCGCTGTTGTTTTATGCGCTTGTCTAGATCAGTGTCCCCATAGAGTTCATACCGTTCGTGGTTCAAACGGGTGCGGAATTCATCGCCAACTTTTACAGGTCCATAAATCTTCCGAAGGACTTTTCTCTCGAACACGCCGATTGCCTCCTCATCCACTGTTGTTAATGTCCATTCTTCTGCGCCGTATTGCAGGACTGGGATAATAAGCGACTTGTATAGCGCAATTTTCGGTTTTCGGGGAAGGGCTCTACTCTTGAACTCTTTTCTAAGCCCGTAGTAACATCGGTTTGCAAGAGTTATTCTTCTTCGGATCTCCAGACTGATGTTGTTGTCGATGGTAATCATCGTTCCGAGGTAGACAACAGATTGCTCACTGCGCGCTGAGACTAGGAACTTCGTCTTTTCCTCATTTACCGCTAAGCCCATGAGTTTTGACTGCTTCTCAATCTCTGAAAACGCCTTGCTTTCCTCCCTTTCCGCTTCACCGATAATGTCAATATCATCGGCATATGTAGTAGTAGTAGTAGTATTTATTTTCAATAATTGCATATAGTTGCATATAATAATTGCAATAGCCGTTTGCACTCTTATATCATATTTATAATATTACTTAGTACAAGGATTATGTATAAGGAGTAAGGAGCTTAAACTATTTTATATATTCTTTAAAAATCCTCTGTTACAATTTTGAGTCTATATTTAAGGGCAGCAGCATATGCAAGTAGCATTACAAAAAGATGGTAGGTTTCGATTTTCGTCTCATGCGTTATTTCCAGTATTTGTCTCAATGTGAATATTTGGTCTATGGTGGATTTACCAGGTCTAAGGCCACACTGTTCAGGGGCACACCTAGTGTGAAATTTCAAAAAAATCGATTTTTCTTTTTTTCATATTTCGGTAGATTACACCTTTAAAAATAACATATTAAAATTTCAAATCGATATCTCAAATAGTTTTTGAGTTATAGCAATTTAAAGAGCAGCCGCTCGGTAGCTAGAGAGACGATCATTTTATCTTTAAACGCGTTTTTCTCGAAACAGCATTTTCCGAATTTGCTGCAGTGATTACTCAAAAACAAATGATCCGATCACTATCGAATTTTTTTACATGTTCTATATATAGTTCTCCGTACAATGACCTATCGATTTTTGATCTGATCAAAAAATCGAATTTTGGCAGGCCAAAAACGACCAAAATTTTGGGTAAAATTCGACTATTTTTTTTAAAACGCCGCCATATTGTCAATTTTTGATTTTTTTTCTTTATCGTAGGTCATTGTAAAGACAATATTATCTAGTTTAACGAGAATTTTTTTTTTAGATTTCATCCACGAAGAAGGCCGGAATCACTGCAGCAGTGAAGGACCTTTTTTTCGCGCAGTTGGAGATCGACTATAACTTAAAAACTATTTAATTTTTTTCTTCAAAAATTTCACTGTATATTTTTGAAACATGTATAAATATATTCTTAAAATTTTGAAATAATTGATAAAGTATTTTTTTAAATAAAAATTCCCAAAAATCACCTTTTTTAGGCCATTACACTAGGTGTGCCCCTTAAGGTTCAATCAGTTCGCTCATTCTCGGCTTTAGGCGTTCACATAATTTCTTAATAATAATCGGCTACTGAGTTCAAAACAATCTGGTTTCAGAAAAAACACGAGTTGTGTAACGGCAATTACAAATATAGTAGAAGATATACGTCAGCAGATTGATTCTGGCTCTGTTACTTTCTTGAAGCTGCTAAACCATAGTAAAGCCTTTGATACAGTTAACCACGAAATTCTTTGCACAAAAATTAAAAATCTGTATAATTTTACAAGCACTGCTGTTAGTTTTATAAGGTCATACCTCACGGGTAGACTACAAGCGGTTGTCTCTGGTTCCTGTATCTTCAACTTTTATTCATTGTCTCGTGGCGTCCCGCAAGTATCCGTTTTAGGGCCCTTATTGTTTTCTGTCTATGTAAATGACTTACCAAATGTTTTGTCTAATTGTGAAGTTCATCTGTACGCAGATGACGTCGAAATATATGTTAGTCGTTCGCTGTCCCAGATTGAAGACTGTGTCGTTGTCTCTCGATAAAATTAGCCGTTGGGCCAAAGAGAATGGTTTGGGTTTGAATCCATCAAAATCAAAATGTATTGTCATCTATAAAAAACCAGTTGATACTAGTCTCTTGCCAAAATTGTTTTTAGATAGCACGCCCATTCAATACGAGGAACAGGCAGTAAATCTAGGGATCACCTTTAACAATACTTTGTCGTGGAGCAAGCATATCGCTACAGCAACTGGTCGAACTTATGGGCTACTGCGGCAGCTCTCAGTGTCACAATTGTTTCTGCCAATTAAAATCAAGTTGCTGGTGTAGAGATTTTTGGTCATTGCGATTCGAGAGACATGCATAAATTAGTGGTGGCATTTAATTACATTGCTAGATATGTATTTAATATTGGGCGCATGGAACATATTTCGCATTTTGCCTACAAGATTTTTGACCTTAGCCCTGCAAAGTGGATTGATCTCAGGACTCTTACATTTCTCCATAAAGTCATAAGCACCCGGGAACCATCATACCTATTTCAAAAACTAAAACCTGCTCTCTCACAAAGAACCAACAACTTTATCTGTCCACGACCCAAAATGCTATGCTCGGAGAGGCAGTTTTTTGTAAATGCTATTCGTCTGTGGAACGATTTACCTCACCATCTTAAAACAATTAGAAGCACCCCTCAACTTAAAAAACACTTGCAAATTGACAATTGAATCATTGTAGGGACTAGCACAATCGATATAAGTCTATTTGTACTTGTAGTGCTGGAATAAAATCAATAAATTAAATTAAATTAAATAAGATGCATGACAGAACCTTATATGCAATGGGTAGGAGACTGATCCCGCGGTAATTGGCGCAGATTGTAGGGTTCCCTTTTTTAGGTATTAGGCAGACTTAGTAGTGATCCGAGTCTATATTGGCTCCTCGGTAAGAACATACGTCTAGCACACTCGATGAATGTCTTTCGTCTATCACACCGTGATCAATATGGTTTTTAGTGTCATTATCAGGGGACCTCCAGGTCGCCATGTGGTTGAGCGGTGTTTAAATCTTGTGCTACTAACTACTAACTATTCCTGCCCGCAGTCTCTCTCCATTACTGGAGGTTTCATCGTGCAGGCTAAATCGGCCGATTGTCGGACTAAAAACGGCTTCTCTCCCGATTTTTGCAGTAAAATCGCCTAGCACGATCCTAATGTCGTGATCAGGGCTGCGCTGGTATGTACGTTCCAGGCACTAATAGAAATCGTCTTTCGTCGCTGCACACAGTGGCTCGTTTTCCAAAAACTCGTTGCAAAAATCATATTTCGAGTTGTTGACTCCAATCATTGGGCATACTCTCTTCGCACCACATTCTGCAAAGGAGTTTGTGCATGCACCTTACCTGCTCCTCGCCGCCAGCATTGAACAATTCAGTGGGCAGCTCATCGGCTCCAGCTGATTTGTTATTTCTTAGCCTTTTTATGGCTTACCAAACTTCGTTATGGTCCGGTGGGTCTATTTCTATATCATCGATTGGTGGTTCCACTACTTCTCCAGAGGCGTCATTGTGTTCGTCATCGCCTCCCAGCAGGTTGGAGAAGTAGTTTCTCCATTTGTCTAGTGCCATTTTTGGATCAGCCTTAAACCTTCGGCCAGTCGCTGAACTTTTTGGTAGAATTTTTGAGTCTCACTCATGCCGAACAGGCTTTCGACTTCCTCGCGCATACGCCTTTCCTGGTCATTATTTTTCCTTCTGAAAAGGCGCTTCTAATCTCTCCTTTTCTTCCGATATCGCTCCTTGACAGCACGCGTTACTCCCTACTGCAGAGGTCTCCTCTAGGCAGCGTCATTCTTTACAGTAGCGCGGCGGCACTCATGATCACACCATCACTGTTCGGCATATCCGAGAGTCTTCTTGGCAGCCGTACTCATGGAGTGTAAAATATGTTTCAACTGTTCACTTATACCTGAAGGGAAAGGTGAAATTTCCTTGAGAAAATGGGTGAGTTTTGCTGTGTAGGCTTCGGAGGTCCGCTGTGATTGCAGCTTCCCGACTTTCAGCTTTCGACGTGTACTAGAGCGTGCGGCATGTGCCACACTAAGCCGCGTGCGTACTTTGGCTGCAACAAGGTAGTGATCCGAGTCTATATTGGCTCCTCGGTAAGAACATACGTCTAGCACACTCGATGAATGTCTTTCGTCTATCACACCGTGATCAATATGGTTTTTAGTGTCATTATCAGGGGACCTCCAGGTCGCCATGTGGTTGAGCGGTGTTTAAATCTTGTGCTACTAACTACTAACTATTCCTGCCCGCAGTCTCTCTCCATTACTGGAGGTTTCATCGTGCAGGCTAAATCGGCCGATTGTCGGACTAAAAACGGCTTCTCTCCCGATTTTTGCAGTAAAATCGCCTAGCACGATCCTAATGTCGTGATCAGGGCTGCGCTGGTATGTACGTTCCAGGCACTAATAGAAATCGTCTTTCGTCGCTGCACACAGTGGCTAGTTTTCCAAAAACTCGTTGCAAAAATCATATTTCGAGTTGTTGAATTTGGCAAAACTGTTGACTGTTGGAAAATTCCTCCCCCTGCCCCCTTTAAGCGCTAAAAACTGTCAGAGCCACAATTTTTAAGATAGACCTTCCAAACTTTATATATATCAAGTGAGGCCCAATATCTATTCTGAAAAGATCAATAAGATCGGACGAAAAACCCCGAAGTTATATACGAATCAATTTCAGTTACCGCGTTTGCGCGTGCGTGTGTGCGTATGTTAGTGTGTGTGTGTGTGTGTGTATGTGTGAGTGTGTGTATATGTGTATGAAAACGCAAGGGAACAGGGTATTTTGTAGTCGGGGCACTCGACTACAGCTCCCTTATTTGTTTTTCATAATTCATGCTAATAAATAAGTCTACGAGGTCAGCTTGTAGATTAGATGCTCAATGGGCGTGTTCACCAGCATAAATCAATAACCAAAAATCGACTAATTTTGTTAGATTGTGCTGGTGAACGGGCGTGATGTGCAATCATTTACTACGTTTATGCTTAAATAAAAAATCATGATTTTTGCCCATCGAATTATGCTGTACTTATATATATTATTCATTAAGGAAATTATTTATCTTATATTTGCCTTAAACATCATTTATTTGGTACATCTTCAACTAGTCAGATCTTTAACTAGTGTGGACTAGGTTTAAAACTGTCATAAATGACAACGAATTATCCTTTTTTAATAAATAATTGTTAATGGAAATAAAGTTGGCATACTTTTAAACGCAAAAAATCATGGTTTTTTCCAAGCATAAACGTAGTAATTATTGCTAATTTTCGTGATTGTGTTAGATGAAAATCCATCAAAGTATTTCTTTGTTAGATTGATTTGATTTGTGATTGTTATCGATAGCTAACAGCTGACAGCAATAAACTAGGGATGTCGAAAATATATCGTTTGTATGAAAATATCGATATCATATCGACTTTACATCACCACTTATTAAAAATATTTCAAAGAGTTCCAAATAAGCCGGCTCCATTTCGATTTGGTACTATGTAAAAATAGCATTAGCTCACCAGACTAATAATTTTACAGGAATGCATAAGCTCAACTCCATGGCAACCTTTATAGAATCAGTTAGGGAGTTTTAATATTTATCATATGACACAACATTTTCGTTGATAAGATCCATTTAGGGCTTAGAATTTTAGTGCACCTGCAGCTTTGCCTTTGGTCGAGAGCATTAAAATGAAGTCCAAAATGTATTGAAATTTAAGGTTTAGCTTCGACTCCTGGAGTAGAAACATTTATTAAAAAAAAAAATTGGTTGTCTGTAAAGTCGGTTTACTGACGATAGTTGAACGTGACAACGTCTTAAGAAAATACTGATGGAATGGTAGCATTTTTCAAAAGAAAATTTTAATTTCATTTGTTTAATAGATTTGTATGTATATAGAGAAGGAGGTAATTGAAATTTAAAAAATAAAAATACAACAAAATACTTGAATAAAAATAAAATTTATTGTTTAAATTTCTATTCAATTGTTAAAATTTAAATTTTGATTTTATTATTTTAATAATATAATTAAATTTTTTCAATTAGTTACTTAATTATTTTTGCAAATTTAATTGTAATTTGTTATAAAAATTTAAAATTATAATAATTCATTATAAGAATAAACACTGATTAAATTATTGTTTATAAATCTTACATTTAAAATTTGGAAACATTAAAATTTTCGTAAATCTAGTTTTTAAAAAACACGCCTCAATGTGTTTAGGCTCGTCCTGTGGTCGAAATTCGACCATCGAACAAATGAACACTTAACATTAAAGGATGTACACTTTTAAGTCTTAAGTAATATGTAAGTCAAAATAAATCCATATATTCGATGTATTTCCGATTCGATGTAATACCGATTCAATCTCAAAATCACAGCACAGTCTCCAATTGTGCTCGGTGTATTTAAATTTTATTAGTGAATTTCCCATTGAATTGTTTATATGTTTCTTATAATGTACCTTTTCTGTATCTGATCGATTTTCCCGAAGAATACTGACTATTTTTGCACTCATTTTTTTGGTTAAATGGAATTCTATGCCATCTGCATGTCACCGTATATTTAATTCGCTATAAAACAATAAATAATAGCAATACAATTTTTTCGCCCTTAATACTCCTTTAAACATTACTATGCTAAAAAGGAAGACGAACATATCAATAGGATTAGCAATATAACAAATTTTTAAACAATATTAATTATTGTTTACGCTCCGAAATTCATTTTATTAGCAGCACTTGCCTCGCAAAAAATTTCTTGTCAATTCGATTTCCGTTAGACCAGAAACTTTAAATCTGCTTATAACCAAAACAAAATATGCGTAGAAGCTTTTTTCCCGTTGATCGTCTCTTCACAGGGAGAGCGTACTGAGAGCCACTCTCTCTGTTTACAAATGTCAAATGACAACTGAGCACAGCTCACAGAGAGTGTTGGCCTGTTGAAACAACAACAATGCGTTGGTCTTCTCAGCCATATGTGTAAAGTGTATTAGTACAACTTTTAATTCGTTATAAAACAATAAATAATTGCAATTAATTTTTTTTTTGCACTGGCTGGGCTTAAATTCTTATACGAACATATGTAATAAATTTTGGATTAATTGAATTTGTTTTACTATGCTAACGCAAAGGCCGATTGTGCTTCTTTGTCGCTCGTTCCGCGCTCTCGCTTGCACTTCAAGCCTTACATGGAACGCCTCGAATTATAAGACGTTGTCACGTCAAAAAATTTTTTTTTGCCCAAAACTATTTAAAAACGTGTTCAAAAATATATTCAAGCCATTTGAAATTTTTTTTAAGTTTCCCAGAGAAATCGCAAATTTTGAGCAAAAGATCAAAAGTTTGAGTTTACCGATTGTGATTACTCTATTGTGAGGGCGTAACCTTAAGTATTTTACATCAAAAAAATCTTTGAGGTTGGCAGATTATTAAGAAAAAAAATCATGTGGATAACTCAAATAGTTTAAGAGTTATGATTAATGCAACGTGCTTTGAGAAAACGAGCCACTGTGCGGCGATAGAATCGACCGGAAGTCCTATACGGGTTATGTTTATTTCTTAGCAGGTGGACCAATAGCCTGGCGGTCGGAGAAACAGGGTAGTGTGGCGCTTAGCAGTACCGAGGCGGTGTACATGGCTCTTTTGTCAGCGTGCAAAGAGGCAATAGCTAAGCCGCGGCTTATAGCCGAGATTTGCTGTGGGGACGAGAGTACTCCAACTACCCTGTATGGCGACAATCTGAGTGCACAGGAGCTGACAAAGAACCCAGTGCATCATTCGAGTACAAAACATTCATATTGATATCAGATATCATTTTGTAAGACAGGTTGTAAAAGAATCAAATTTTGTTAAAGTATGCTAGTACTACTGAAATGATAGCTGATATTCTCACCAAGAGTCTTCCTAAGACAAAACATGAAACCTAAATTTAAACATGTTAACATGCTCGGAGTGACTTGAAAGATAATGAGTGCGCTTTACCAAATGGAGAAGTTGGAGGTGAACAATTATGACTCCTGGAGTATCCAGATGCGATCTGTGTTGGTGCACGCGGATGTGTGATTACGCGAGTTAAAGGCGAGAAGGCGTTGGCAACTATAACGCTAAGTGTGAAAACTTCACAAATGGGCTACATTAAAAATTGCAAAACAACGTTTGGGGCCTGGAAAAGTTAAAAGATGTTCATCAGCCAAGTGGACCTGTACGCAAAGTTCAACTCTACAAGAATTTTTTTTTAGAATTTGGTTGCTGGTTCATTACAAATGACCAGCCTACTTTTCTGCTTCTAGGAAACGAAAACATATTAGAGTCTCTACCACCCATTGCAAAAAATCATCTAGAATCGCTACCAACCCTTCAATATACTGGACCTTGTTGCCTAGCGTAATAACTATTTGAATTTTACTATTTTTTTCCCAAAAATATTACTCAAACGCCTATTACGACTAACTAGTGCATAACGAATTACACAGTTCAACAAATATTGGGTCATCGCTGGCCCTCGAATGAAATTTTTACCGTTTGTCAGAGGGTTTCAAGCTGAATACAAGTCAATTCTCAGAATTTCTTTAGCACGTCAAGTTTTAGAGAAATCAATGGTCAAAGTTGTTAAAAATGGTTCGCTTGAAAATTTAGATGCATAGAGGGTACTATAATCTTTCGACGGCAATTAACCAAATTCTTGGATGTTGATCCATGATCCATAAATAAATTTAAAAAGAAGTACGATATATATTTTCCAAACAATTAACCTAAAATCAGTGTCTGTCTTAAAATTTAAAGTTGTCTTAAATTCACCGCAAGATACAAGCCAAAGTCTCAGAGAAAGACCATTAATCAAACTTATCAAACGGTTTATGAAAGGTTTTTTGGGAGTAGTATGGTCAATTTGGACAAATCGTGGGAACCACATGTTATTTGTACAGGCATATTTATTCATTTTAAAACAATGAGACACTGTTTTTAAAAGGATCCTACTGACACACAGCTATTTTAGTATGTTTGTTAGGAAAATATAAATTGTACATCTTTTTGTGTGTGGTGTGTGTTGCTGCTGCTCCCCCCACCCACTCAGCGCCCCCGCCCACACCAAGCCCACCCCCCACATTACTTTTGCTGTGATAATTTTTTAAATGCAATTTTTTTTATTTATTTTATTTTTTACTTACCCTTACTGGGATTCGAACTCAGGACCTCGGCACTCTAACACGAACGACTGACATCTTAACGCTCACCGATACAACAGTATCGCGCGAGACGGTGGCGAAATGACAGTAAAGAATGCAATCAAGACCGGTGGTAGAATGGCAAGACATTTGCCGGGCAGCCGCCAGGTCGTGGGTTCGAATCTCATTCAAGGCATTGACATAAAAATTATTTTTATTTTCTCTTTTTTTTTCTTTAGATTTTTTTTTGTTTTTTAGTTTTGTTGTTTTTAAAATTTTCTATATTTTTCCGATATTTTTACAATGCACTGAGGTCTCAAATACATTTTTTTGTCAAACGCGAAGCTCGTTACTGCAAGCATCTTTCCTAAATTTAAGGAAATTATTTTCTTGTTTTTAGGTAAAGACGAGTGCATCGTTTTTTCTTATTTTTTGGTAAAGACGAGTGCATCGTTTTTTTTTTCCTACTTTTAGGTAAAGACGAGTGCATCGTTTTTTCTTATTTTTAGGAAATTTTTTTCTCAATTTTAGGGTTTTTTTTTTAATGGTTATTTTTTTTTTTAAATTCAGGTCAAAATTTATGGCTAGATTTTCTGAAATCTAATAAAAAAATTTTCTGAGTGTAGGCTATGTCTCATGTCTGTGTAATGGTCCAAAAACCGCGAAATTTGAAAAATATGCAGTTCATCCGATTGCAACGAAAATTTGGGAATGGTTGAACCCTTGCCCGGGAAGATTTCGAAGTTGAAAAAATTTGCGGAAAACGGTCCAAAAACCGCGAAAATTGCAAAATTTACTTTTCCGCTAAAACTTTGGGAAATTGATCGACGCTTGCCAAGAAATTGATCGACGCTTGCCAAGGAAGGTTGAAGAAACCGCGAAATTTGCAAAATGTTCGTTTGTTATAAAACTTTGGAGGATTCTGATTTCAAGAAATGGGCGTGAAATAGTCAAAAAACCACGATAATTAAGAAACTATACCATTCATCCGATTGCGATGAAATTTTGGTCATGGTTTGACGCTTGGCCGCGAAGGTTCCTAAGGTCCAAAAATCGCGAAATTCGCAAAATTATACCGTTCATCCGATTGCAGTCAAACTTTGGGGAATGAATTGAAAGCTTGCTCGGGAGGGTTTCTAAGTTGAAAAAATTTGCAGAAAATTGTCAAGAAACCGCGAAAATTAAAAAGTTTGCGGTTTCGGTAAATCATTGGATAGTGGTTCAACTCTTGCCCGGAAAGGTTTCCAAGTAGAAGATATGGGCGGAAAATGGTCCAAGAACCGAGTTTGCAAAATGTTCGATTTTGATGAAGCTTTGAGGAATTGGTGTACGCTTGCCGGCGAAGGTATTTAAATTAAAGAAATGGGCCGGAAATGGTCATAAAACCGCGAAATTTCAAAAACTTTACCGTTCATCTGATTGCCATAAAACTTTGGGCAACGCTTGCCCGCGAAGGTTTCTAAGGTCCAAAAATCGCGAAATTTGCAAAATAACTTTATGAGTATTCATGAAAGCGCTTAGTGCTTATGTTACAATGCCGGCGCTGGTAAATGGAAGCTGTAGATTACACGGTCCAAAATATTGCGTAATTTGCAAATGTTTGATTTGAGCCTGGATTATTGTGAAGATTTGATAGATGGCAATTGTAGACGGGTAAATAGGAAGTATTAACCAAACCGTCAAAAAAGTCTCAAAATTTGTAAAATATTCTTGATTTTTAATTATCATGAAGACGTTTATATAGAGAAAAAGATCGAACGGTCCAAAATGTTTATACCGACATGCAGCCTGCACTAGATTGAATATAATCGCTCTCTTAAGAATCATAGGAACCCGGGCGACGCGGAGTATTCAGCTAGTTTTAAATAAACTTGAACTGCTTGAAAACAATAGGAGTTTTTGTCATGCCACCCTCTGCTAATCTACACTTTGAGGAGCAGAGCTGTTATCATCACCACTAGAAGGCTTTATGGGACCCTGCTGACAACCCTATTGTCTGATTCTTACCTTGACCCGATTAAAATCGTGGTGGCTTCTGCGGAAAAAACTTACCGTCAAATTCTTTGTAGCCCGAAGATGTCGGATACTTCTTAAGACAGAGTTCATATTTCGACGAGTCTGGTACTGTATACGGAAAAGATAGTCCTCACGAAACTTGTCGAGCATTTTTTTATTTGGGTATTTCAAATATCGAAGATAGTACATTGGAGCACGAGCTTGAAGCATTTTCTAAAAATGTAGAGTTTTGTATTTAATTATTTTGTTTATAAATTCGTGAATAAGATACATACCAGAAACTTCCGTACCACTTCATATTGCTTCATAGTCAATGCGCCTAAATACTCTTTAGAGTTTTTACACTGCTCCAGAAGTAAGTTTGGGTTGCTGAAATAAATTTAATGTACGCATATCACAAATTATACACTCAGGTAATATTTTTACTTAAAACTGCTCATAAAAACAAAGTTTATGGACATACTTCCTTAAATGACAATAAAAACAAGTAAAGGAGCTGTAGTCGAGTGCCCCGACTACAAAATACCCTGTTCCCTTGACTTCTTGTGTTTTCATACACATATACACACACTCACACATACAACACCGTGTGGTGCGCGGGTCATAGAATACCACCACAGCAGGTTATAGCTTGTCGTATGAGGCGACTAACATGACACGGGGATAAAGCAACTCGTAACCTCCGGCCATGTGCCAAGTATCCCCTGATAGCCACCACACACTGTAGCGGCGACCAACTAACACTAGAAGGCGACTAAGGCAGAGACCAGTAATGCTTTAGGACACGGATTCTGGACCCCCCTTACGAGATGAAGAACCCTGGGCTGACGGTTAATAGTATTCTAGCACCTCAGTAAGCGGAGTGAATTCTTGCCGAAATGGCTGCTAGGCTAATGCTATTACCGCCCCGGTCCCGTTAAAACATGGCAAATCTCTAAGCACGCTCCTTGATACGTCGCCATTAAGTTGGCAGCATAGGTTCAGATGGCACACTCGTCTCCATAAAGGCGAGTGTCAACCCTTGCATGGCCTCACTGCTAGCATAGACAACCATGGGATCATAACGCAACTATGCAACGATCAAGGATAACGACTTATGAGACTTATGACTTATGGGAGAGAGTTGCGACCCGTTCGCAAGAAGAAGTAGAATGGCAGTATCGCCAATTGAAGAAACGCCAATTAAAGAAATGGCAATTAAGGAAACGCAAGCCGACCCGCCGGAATCAAGTGCTATACAGCAAAGCTGCACAGCGCTGCGTGACCTGGGACGCGAAATTGCGAAGCTAGTGGAGATGCTTGAAGATGGCAAACGAAGATCCATCCACCAGCCCATGAGGGACTCCATTGAGAGTATCAGGGCGCTTTATGAGCTATCTGCCATCCAGCTGCATGACGAAGGAGCCAAGGCTGTGATTAGAGCACACCAATCATCACAGACATCACCGCTGTTCAGAACCAACTTTGAACCCAAGAGAAAGCAGGGCTTAGGAGCACGAACGCCCCATACCAAGCGATCTCGTGGACCAGCCGGCACCGATGCCGCCGCTAGCGCACAGGATTTTGAGGATTCCGCAAAAAACGCGGATACGCACGAGACACCATTAGCGAGAACAGATGGAGAAGAGTGGCAGAAGGTCACTTCCAAAAAAAATCCTCGAAACAAGGGCAAGGGAAAGTTAAGGAAGAAGACGCGACCAGATGCCATTGTTATCCCTGCGAAGGGTGAAGCGAGCTATGCAGAGATACTCCGAAAGGTAAAGGCGAATGAAAAGCTAAGCGGGCTAGGCCTGGCAGTTGAGAGAATCAGAAGAAACCAGAGAGGTGAACTTCTACTGCAGCTGAATAAGTCTGGCGAAAATACCTTATCATTCAAGAGCTAGGTGGGCGAATCGCTGGGTGAAAACGCAGAGGTTCGAACACTAACACATCGTGTCACGATCGAATGCAGGGACTTGGACGAGGTCACCAACAGGGAGGACATCTGCGCAGCGTTGAAAACGCAGCTTCTGCTAGAGGACGTATCGTCAGAGGAGATCACCCTACGCAAGGCGTGCGGACAAACGCAGACAGCTACTTTAAAAGTGTCAGCGGAGAACGCACGGAAGGCCCTAGCAATAGGATTCCTTAAAGAAGGATGGGTGAGATGCAGACTTCGGGAAAGGATAAACGTCACCAAGAGTCTCAGATGCCTTGAGTTTGGCCATCTGGCAAGGCAGTGCAAAAGTGAGGTTGACAGGTCAAACCTGTGCCGACGATGCGGTGGAAAGGATCACTTCGCAAGGGACTGCTCGAAAGAACCGCTGTGCATGCTTTGCAGCGGAAAAAACGAGAACGCGAAACATATCGCTGGAAGCGGTAGGTGCCCTCAGTTTAGGAGTGCACTAGCCAAACGATCATGAAGTTCTTACAGCTAAACCTTAACCACTGTGAAGCAGCTCAGACTCTACTAAGACAAATGGAAAACAGAAGCTGCCATTATATGCGAGCCATATAAAGCAATTGCTGGAAGCGGATGGACTGCAAGCAAATGTGGCAGAGCAGCCATATGGTCCCAAAAAACTCCACCTAAGGAAGTCAACGCAAATCACGTAGGGTTCGTAAGGGCCAAGATTAGCGGCGCCACCATTTATAGTTGCTTTGCGCCACCGAGCTGGCAATTGGACCAATTTGAAAAAATGCTGGAGGATATAAAGGAGGACGCACGTGGAAGGGCCCCTCTAATCGTTGCGGGTGACTTCAATGCTTGGGCGGTGGAGTGGGGCAGCAAGGCAACGAATGCCAGAGGGAAATGCTTTCTGGAATCGCTTTCCTCGCTAGACGTGACCTTAGCGAACGATGGGAAGGAGCTCACTTACTGGATGGCTGGCAGAGGTTCCATTATAGACTTAACCCTGCTTAGTAGCTCACTATGCAGGAAAACTATATGGAAGGTCAGTGAGGAGTTCACGTTCAGCTTTCACCAGGCGATTCTCTTTGAAATTCGAGATAGAAGACGCCGAGCAAAACCGAGGACATCAGGCCCGAAATGGAAGGATCGATTCCTTGACGAATAGGCCCTAGTTGACTTCATAAGTCATGCCGACTGGACCTGCACAAGTGAGATAGCTGAAGACATGGGCAACCAGCTATCCCAGAAGATTGCTGAAGCATGTGATTTATCCATGCCCGAAAGGAGAGAAAGCAGACACGGTGCTCCGTGCTATTGGTGGAATGAGGAGATCAGCCGACTGAGGAAAGCCTGCCTCTTAGCGAGACGGCGCTCGCAAAGAGCATTGCACCGCCCAGACTTTGAGAAACTCAAAATCTTCAAAAGAGCTAAGAAGATGCTGAAGAAAAGCATAAAAAGAAGCAAGGCCATGGGCTTCCAACAAATATGCGAGGAGGCAGACATTGACCCATGGGGTACGGCCTACAAGATAGCCACCAAAAAAATACAGAGCGCAGAAACTCAACGTGTTACGTGCCCTACTGAGCTCGGAAGAATAGTCGAGGCGCTGTTTCCCCAGCACCCACCACTCGAACAGGAGTATCCTATAGATGCCACGGACCTAGAGCAGGAAGTGTCTGTTGAAGAGGTGATGGCTGCATGTAAGCGCATTGGTGACAAAAAGGCTCCAGGGCCGGACGGCGTACCCAATAATGCACTAAAGCTTGCGATCGCAACCAGACCAGACGTATTTGCTGAGACGTTTGGAAGATGTCTGCTGGAGGGAGCTTTTCCAAAGAGGTGAAAGCAGCAACGGCTTATCTTACTGCCAAAAGGAGGTAAGCCAGCCGATGACCCGTCACGATACAGACCTATCTGTCTCCTAGACACAATGGGGAAGATTCTGGAAAGGATCGTATATACTCGATTTTTGGCAGTAAACGATGAAAAGAAGGCCCTATCTGAATCCCAATATGGATTCCGTAAGGCACGGTATTGCATATTGCAACCAAAGCTATTGAGGGAACTCGGTGGAGATGGGGCACCAAGGAATACTGTGCTGTGGTAACACTGGACATCCGAAATGCCTTTAATTCGGCTAGCTGGTCGCGCATACTACGGGCGTTACACCAATTTGGAGCACCTACCTACCTGGCTGGGTGGCTCAGCGGTTAGTGTGCGCGACCGCTGAGCATGAGGTCGTGGGTTCGATCCCGCCTCGGAACCTAATGAAAAGTTTTTTTCTTTGAATAAAACTTTACACCCGGCCACACCTCTTGCTGTTGGCGCCAGCACTGCAGTAATTAGCCATGAAAAGCTTCTCAAAAACTGCCGTTCGGATTCGGAGTTAAACTGTAGGTCCCTTTGTCTTGTGCTAAAATTAGAAGCGCACAAGCCAAGAGATTGAGGGAGGCTCGGCTTTGGCCCCTTGGGGCTGTGTTATCTTGACAAGCCAATTTTACTTACTTTTACTTTACCTACCTACAACGGATCATATCTAACTACCTGTCAGACAGAGTGCTAGTGTATGATACCGAGGAAGGCCCAATGCGTTACAGCGTGACGGCAGGTGTCCCACAGGGGTCGGTTCTTGGACCACTTCTGTGGAACATAATGTAAGACGAGGTGCTAAGAGTACAACTACCCCAAGGCTGCAAGCTGATAGGGTTTGCGGATGACCTAGCGCTCGTAGTTGTAGCAAAAGAAATTGGACAGCTGGAGTCAGTTGCAAATGCGGCGATAAGACGAGTGGGCAGTTGGATGAAGGAAGCGCATCTAGACCTAGGTGGTCAAAAAACGGAGGCGGTGCTTATCACAGGCAGGAAGAAGATAGAGTTCACTAACATACTGGTGGACAATGTACTTGTGAAATCGAAGGAGTACATAAAATACTTGGGTGTGATGCTGGACAACAGGATGAGCTTTCGACCCCATGTCGAGTATGCTAGCCAAAAAGCTTCCAAAATACAGAGAGCCCTTTCGTGGATGCTACCCAACGTAGGTGGGCCCAGAACTGGAAGGCGACAACTACTGGCTAGAGTAGTTACCTCGGTGCTGCTCTATGCCGCACCAATATGGGCGTCTGCGGTGGCGAGTAACAAGAGACTTCAAAAGAAGCTTGCAACGCCTTACTGACTAAGCGCACTTCGAGTGATATCCGGATTCCGGACGGTCTCGGATGAGGCAGCCTTAGTTCTGGCTAGCATGGTGCCGGTGGATATACTAGCACTCGAAATGAAGGAGATCTACGAAGGGCGAGCAGTGATGGAAAGTCCGGTGACAACCGACGCCATTTCTAAAGTCGGAAAGAGTTGCGTCTATGGCTACATGGCAGGCGCGGTGGAACATGGCCACAAACGCAAGATGGACTCACAGACTAATTCCAAACCTGGAGGAATGGAAAAGCAGGACGGAGGGGGAATTAAACTTCCACCTAACTCAGTTTTTCACTGGCCATGGAGGATATAGAGAATACCTGCACAGGTTCAAGCACGAAGACACACCGGAATGTCCGGCCTGCCCAAACGAGAACGAAAATCCACATCACGTGTTGTACCGCTGTATAAGGTACAGGACCAGGCAAGAGTTTGTACCACCCATCGAGGACCTCGTCAGCTACATGCTAGAGTCAGATTCCAACTGGAGAACCATTGGCGAGCTCATTATAGGCATCCAGAGCGATCTAAAAAGATGCGAACGAGAGCGACGCACAACGGAGAGTGCCTAAATTAGGCAACCCATCCCCGCGAAGTAATACTTAACGGTGATCCGGCGGGGA
Source organism: Lordiphosa collinella (assembly GCA_018904265.1). Taxonomy (NCBI): domain Eukaryota; kingdom Metazoa; phylum Arthropoda; class Insecta; order Diptera; family Drosophilidae; genus Lordiphosa; species Lordiphosa collinella. The sequence goes on along the minus strand of JAEIFV010000082.1, from coordinate 188,756 downwards.
AAGAGGTGTGCAGTTGTAAGGGGGTGCATTTAGTACGTAGGCGCCAACGTTGTTGGTGAATCGTGCATACTGCTGGTACGGGCCAGCAGTATCTTTTGAAGATTTACATCCCCCCATGGCGAATCCATGGAAAAAACAAGTAAGGGAGCTGCAGTCGAGTGACCCGACTACATAATACCCTGTTCCCTTGATTTCGTGTGTTTTTTCTTTACATACACACACACTCACGCATACACACACTCCAACATACACACAAACGCATGGCATGCGGCCGCGCGCGATAAATGACAATGCAAGACCCCCCCTCTCTCCCACAAGCAAAATTGATTCGTATATAACTTCGGTGTTTATTGTCCGATCTTAGTGATCTTTTCAGAATAGATAGATATTGGGCCTTACTTGATATATGTAAAGATTGGAACGTCTATCTTAAAAATTGTGGCTGTGACAGTTTTTTGCGCTTAAAGGGGGGAGGGGGAGGAATTTTTCAAATCTGAAACAAACTCGTATTGAATCGAGTATACACCTACCTACATTCAAAAATTTGTGGCTCTAGCTCTTATAGTCTCTGAGAAACACGCGTTCATACGGACAGACAGACAGACGACAGACGGACAGACGGACGGACAGACGGACAGGGCTAAATCGACTCGGCTGTTAATGCTGATCAAGAATATATATACTTTATAGGGTCGCAAATGCTTCCTTCTACCTGTTACATACTTTTGCACAACTTCATGATTCCCCTTTTCCCATTTTCAATGGGAACAGGGTATAAAAACACTCACACATACACACACACACTCTAACATACGCACACACGCACGCGCAAGCGCGGTAACTGACAATGCAAGGCCCCCACTCTCCCACAAGCAAAATTGATTCGTATATAACTTCGGTGTTTTTTGTCCGATCTTAGTGATCTTTTCAGAATAGATAGATATTGGGCCTTACTTGATATATGTAAGGTTTGGAAGGTCAATCTTAAAAATTGTGGCTCTGACAGTTTTTTGCGCTTAAAGGGGGGAGAGGGAGGAATTTTCCAAACCTGAAACAAACTCGATTTGAATCGGGTATACACCTATCTATATGCAAAAATTTGTGGCTCTATTTCTTATAGTCTCTGAGATCGACGCGTTCATTCGGACAGACGGACAGACAAACGGACGGACAGACGGGAATGGCTAAATCGACTCGGCTGTTGATGCTATTCAAGAATATATATACTTTATAGGGTCGCAAATACTTCCTTCTACCTGCTACATATTTTGCACAACTTCATGATCCCCCTTTTCCCATTTTCAATGGGAACAGGGTATAACAAGTAAGGGAGCTGTAGTCGAGTGCCCCGACTATAATATACCCTGTTCCCTTGATTTCGTGTGTTTTCCTTTACATACAAACACACTCACACATACAAACACTCCACCATACACACAAACGCATGGCATGCGTCCGCGCGCGATTACTGACAATGCAAGACCCCCTCTCTCCCACAAGCAAAATTGATTTGTATATAACTTCGTTGTTTTTTGTCCGATATTAGTGATTTTTTCAGAATAGATAGATATTGGGTCTAACTTAAAAATTGTAGCTCTGACAGTTTTTTGCGCTTAAAGGGGGGAGGAATTTTCCAAATCTGAAACATCCAAATCCAAATCTACCTACATGCAAAAATTTGTGGCTCTTTGCATGTAGGTAAGTGTATATAGTCTCTGAGATCGACGCGTTCATACGGACAGTCGGACATGGCTATATCGTATCGGCTCTTGATGTAGATCAAGAATATATATACTTTATAGGGTCGCAAATGCTTCCTTCTACCTTTTACATACTTTTGCACAACTTCATGATCCCCCTTTTCCCATTTTTAATGGGAACAGGGTATAAAAATTCCCCCACAGTGTGAAATCTTTAAGCTCCACTTGCTGCGGATATGTGGAATAACCTTTCTTTCTGTGTGGTAGCGAGGCTTACGTGGCCAACACTAAAGATGAGGAAACAGTACAACACCTCCTCTGCCATTGCCCCGCCCTAAGTAGAAGGAGACTTAGGTCACTAGGCTAACCTCTCCTACTCAACCTCTCGGAGCTAGAGATCGGTCTCGATGACCCCACTCATTAACAAACGAGAGCGTAAGTTAAAGTCGGCCCTGCCCGACTTCAATATGCCTGCTACTTAGAGGATTTAAGTTTTAATAATCTCCTTTATGTTAATTAACTGACCGTTCAACATTTTGTTAGCAAACAGCGCATGTGGCACAGAAAAGTACGCAGCGCTTCTGTAACCTTCAAAACTCTGCCATTTATTATCCGATCTTTCTGAAAATTCAAGAGATTATAGATATTGTCCACATACCCAACACTGCAAAATATGAACTTGACTTCAAAATTAAAGGAGGTATTTAACATTTTTTATTGCGGGTGCGGGAGGGGCGTGGCTTAAATTTGGAACAAACTTGATCTGCATGGAGTCTACATTTAAAATTTGGTTGCTCTAGCTTTTCTGGTCTCTGAGATCTAGGTAGTCATACAGACAGACGTTCTGACGGACGGACATCCAGACGAACATGGCTAGATCGTCTCGGCTGTTGATGCTAATCAAGAATATCAGCCATGCTCCCGTTTTCGCATTCGCAAAAACTTTGCGATTTCATAGCCAAATCTTAAAAGTTGGCTAAATATAAATTATAGGTTGATGTACAAACAGACAGCCCACGGAAATATTTTTATTTAGTTCGTTAACATTTTAAGATTATTCTTACGAACTCTCCTACTCAATTCGCGTTAAGAGTATATTTAAAACAAGTTTTTAATAGAGACGCACGAAAATGAACAAGGGGGAAAACAGCTCACAATAACAACAATTTGCGATTTGGCCATAGTATATATCGATAGATGTCTATCGATAGGCGCTCATCAGCTGTTTTTGTAACGTGAAATGACACAAAACATGTTGGCAATGAAACATTATCGAAAACCAATAACTTGCGAATTTTGGAGCGCTGTAAATTGAAATCGTACGAATTTGTTTAAATCGCAATTCGCAAAATTAAGTGAAAAAGTGTCTTTGGAGGATTATGCAGGGGTTGTAACGGATAAGCTGTCTATGATTGAGGCAAGATGTTGGACATTAGAGGGTGCGCACGCGAAATATTACCTCTAATGAGGGGTCTTTACGAATTCATATCGTTTTAGTTTTCGCGTGTTACGACAAGCAAAATATAAAAAAAAACTTAACCGGAGAGACAACCACCATTACACGAGGGAATTTACACCCAGAGAGTAAAATAGTACAAAAATGATTTTAGCCAGGACCTCTGTTCGTCTGAGGTAAAATGCCCGCCCTTCCTTGGTCATTCTGTACTAGTTGGTTCATGTCTTTGAATGACCCCTATTGTGGGAGTCCTGCCGGGCGACTTGGCTAGCCAAGATCAACACAAAAAATAATTAAAACATTATAAAATCCTTTTTATAGCTAATTAAAAAATCTATTTTCTTATATAACCATGGGCCTGCTCTTGTAAAACAAAATATTTAAATAATAGTTTTGGGCTTACAAAGCATAATATAAATTGGAAATAAATATAAATGTAAAAGTGATTTAACTAAAAAAATATAAATAATAAATATAAAAAAATGGATGGCAACCAAATCAATAACACATTTGGAAGAATCAATTATTTTTAAGTTTCACAAAAAAACCATTAAAGAGGGGTGCGTGCAAAACAAAATAAATTGGGTTTAGATAGGACAGTGTCCGCCACTTTGTTTCGAATTGAAGTTTGGTCTGTCTTTTGTGGCGGCTAGTTATTTTTCTGAGTCTTATTGTTTTCAGAAAGTTTATGGTACCGAAGGAACTGGTTGGGACTTTAACTTTTAACATTATACAATTTTTTTTTATTTCATTTTGCTTTAGCTTTGATTATGGATGTGAACTTTGATTTGAGACTGCCATAAAAAAAAGAAAAAAATATGAAAAAAGTCAAAATTTTGTTCGCTCACTTACTTAATGTTCATGCATCTCCCCCGAAGAAGCGCATCCCAGGTTCGATGTAAATCCTGAAAATTCGCAAATTTCACACACAAAAAAAAATAGCAAAAAGAAAAAATCACCAATTAATATTGCTTCAAGGGTCCAACTAACTTAAGATCATTCCGGAAGTAATCTCTTAAACAAATTTCCCGTCATTCCCGAAGGGAACACTTTGAAAGAGTGGATGCACACTGGCTAAGCTCTCCAAATTTCCAATGAAATTTTGATTTTGCATTCACTCTCACAAAAAAATAGCGAGCATATGAAATAAAAAAATCTAACGGTTGGGCGACTTACACTGGATCATTTAAAATATAAAAAAAATCATTAAAATTGTCGCTTAAGCTTTAGCATTTTTGCCGCTTTTTTTCTTTTGCTTCTCCTCCTCTCTCTTTTATTCTGGAGGGGAGTACAAAAAAATTTGCACACACAAAAAAACTTGGTCGCGCGAATATTGGGGGGAGGGAGTTTTCCCGCCTTCCTTGCCTTTTTGGCGGTCACTTTTCACGGGCGACGCCTTTCTCTGAGGGATTTTCCCGCTTTTTTCCCCTGAGCTTGGCTTCCGATCGCTGCCTTGCCGTCTGCTTCCTACAGACTCCCGAATTAAACTCCGGAAAGCTGATCTTGCTGAGTTCAGCAGGCCGCAACTCTTCACAGCTGCCTCTCAGCTGATAGGTAAAAATCCCAAGTTTAATGGGAGATCATGTGCCACACCTGGAATGGTTGGACACAAAAAATATCTCTTACTACATTGTAAATTGGAGTGCCGCTTAGGGGGAAATCTATGCGCTCTTTAAACAAGTGCCTTTCTTCAGACTCACGACAAAGTTTGACACCAGCCACAATTTAGCTGCTTGCAATTAAGCTGCTTGCTTAGAGGGCCTTTGAGTCTTTATTTAGATTTCACTTTTCACAAACTTTGACTGGTTCTTGTTATTTTTTTAAACACTTGAATATTATATGGTTAAGACGATTCTTACCGTAAAGCCGAACTGCTCAGCTGCAGGTTGGCTTATTAATGATCTCCTGAATCGGAACTCAACATGACATTTTTTAACAGGGCCTTTTCCCATTCCTGAAAGCATTGAGAGATTCTGTTAAGATTTGATTCTCTCATTATGTAATTGCATTACGATACAAGTGCAACTATACACAATAACTTAAAAAGTGGCGCTTTTCATACACTCCTAAGCTAAATGCTACAAGTGCATTACAGGGTATCAACTAAAAGCTTAGCTGAAAATCACTTTGATAAACGAGAATACACACATTAAGGGGTTGACAAAAATGATAATTCTCAAAATAAACACACAAACCAAAAAATACACAAAAAAAAATAAATAAATTTATTACCTCTTTTCTTTTCAATATTCATATTGACTTAATAAATTATTTGGTCATTTTAGGCACTCTTTGTTTAACATTTTTGCTGTGAAGCCTTTTTCACAAAAAAATAAAGCTAATTCATTTAAACTAGACCTTGATCGATTGGAACCGATCAACCTGTAAATTATGAATTTCATATTTTTGAATTTTGTCCTCTGACGGATCCACTGTGCATTGTAAAATTGTGTACATCATAAAATTACATGTTCTGCCAGCAAGAAATTATTTAAGATACATAGACAAATATTTTTTAGCTTTTTTTAGGTTTGCTTTGCTTTCGCGCCTTTGTTTGATTTCGCTTTAATTGCCAATTCGCCGACCGGTCACACTGCCAGCTGTACACGAAATCAAAATCAAGTCAGTGAGCAAAAAGGATCGCTACGTCAACTGATTTAGATTTGCTATCACGACATCTAAAAAACTTTCAGGAATACCACGAATATTTACATCTTTTTTCCGGAACCAGTTCAATCAAAGTTGCTTGGAGATAAAGTTTGGCTTTTGTTTTCGACATACTAAAACTATTTTATAATTTGTGTACTCTGTACCAAAGGTACACAGAGTATTTTAAGTTTGTGCAAAAATATTTTACATTCAAAGATAGTCCAAAACATACTTTTTTTTGGCAAAAGTACGTGTCGGATCTTCTCGAAATTACTTCATTATGTTTTTAACAGGGATTGCAAATAAGAGTTATGAGTTTATAAAAATCGAACCTTAAAAAAATAATTTAGAAGAATGGAAATATCTTAGATATACTCATTCAGGGTCCAGGATTCTGTAGGCGGGATAAACCTTTATTTTTAATTTTTATTATAAAAATTAATTTTAACTCTTATTTTTGATTTAAAAAAATAAATTACGAAATAAGAATTCAATTTCAATTTTTATTTAAAAATCATAACTTAACGCTTATTTTAAATTTTTATAATAAAAATTTAAAATAAAAATTATTTTTCAATTTTTATAAAAAAATCGAAAAATAAAGATAATTTTTCAATTTTTATTATAAAAATTGAAAATAAAAATTGAATGTAAATAACTTTAGAACCGGGTGGAGTATTACCAAAATTTAAAAACATTCATGATGTGTGGATCAATACCTTTCATATGATACATCACATGTCCTGAAAGGACTAGCATTAAGGAACCTTAAGGTACTACTTCAGGTGAGCAAAAAAAAATTAACAAATCGGTGGCAAGCAAAAAAGTTGTATATCAAAGACTTATAGATATTATAGATGACGCATGTGAAAAAAAGCGAATGTTCCAGGTTGCAGACATTGGATACCAATTTTCGCTTTTGTCAGCCTTTACAATGATTTATATATTAAAGTTTAACTGCTCGGTAAAATATAAGTTGGCTGAGTGGTTAGGTATGCCGCCTTACATTCTTGGGTTGTCAGTTCGAATCCCCGTTGAAAATTTTTATTTTTTTTTCTTTATTTAGGCTCAGCGGAAATTAAAAATGTACATAGACGGGCGGTAGGTTTTTACTGCACAACGACTGGAACAGTGGCCGAATATTTGTTAGTTATAACATTAAGGGTTATAGCTAACACCCGAATGGATACTGTGGAGAGACTGGTTTGCCTCCCCAATTGGCCAAGTTAAAACCAACCAAATGAAATTAACACGGCGGGCAAATAATTTAACAAGTCTTGTTTAATTGAGTTCTCGTAAGCAAGTGTTGCTCGCGTGCACTTTACAAATGTTCTAATGCAGGGGCGCCCATGCCCATTACGCAAGACACGCTTGTGTTGTTGTTCTACGCAAGGGAATAGCCTGCGCGTATACATTTTGCGCACGCCATAAGCCAGCAAAATGCAAAAACAAGTCTTATGAGTGCTCTATGTTTTGTTGTTGTCGCGCTCTGACCTGCAACAACAACTTCATATGTGTCTCTATTCTCTCTCTCCTATGTCTCTCGCAAACTCGAACACAACAACAAAAAGCTTATGCGTACGGCCGAACGCTTGTCGCACACACACACAAAAACAAAAATCGATTCTCTCTCTATCTCATTTTGTTTGAAATATATTTGGTGTATTTGTATTGGTTTTGACGCGCTGTGGTAAGCTCGTTCTGGGCACCCTTGTTCTAATCATTAGAATTAGAATCTAATGCGACCAAAGCGTCGCTTGCTACTGCGCTGCGCAGCTGCAATGTCTAAATATAGAACAGGCAAGGAAAGAATTATATAACAAGAGAGAGTTTTAAAGCAAACAAACAAAATTTGGTGGCGGATGGCCATTGATTTGATTGACATTAATTATAGGTTGGCAAAGTTATAGAAACTTTACATGGGCGGCAAAGCGCTGTGGTTCTGGCCCGAACAGATACTAAAACTAGTTTGTCGACGAATCGTTCCTGTAACTTAGGCCGTCCGCACAGGGTACGTGTCGTCATCGTAGCGTCCTTGTCACATCAAGCGCCTAAGCCAATTGATCTTCAGGAGTACTTTATGAGCAACTTCCAAGAAAGGTTCAGCATTTCTGGAGGGCCGCCGGTTCGTTTTGAGGTTTGGTCAATCGTCTGGCATTAGCTGTTCGGTAAGGGTTGGTTCAGAACCGACTTGTATCCCTGCTTATAATTATGACGAATAGCATGAATTAAATTTTACAGCTTGATGGGGAAAGAGGGATGGGGGAGGTGGTGGTGTCTCCACGAGTCCTTTATATATATAAGTCACGTTTCGAAATACATACCCCTGTTGCTTGCCATCGATTTGTTAACTCACATGAAGCTATACCTTAAAGATCCTTAATGGTGGTCCTTTCAGGACATGTGATGTATCATATGAAAGGTATTGATCTACACATCATGAATGTTTTTAAATTTTGGTAATACTCCACCCGGTTCTAAAGATATTTACATTCAATTTTTATTTTCAATTTTTATAATAAAAATTGAAAAATTATCTTTATTTTTCGATTTTTTTATAAAAATTGAAAAATAATTTTTATTTTAAATTTTTATTATAAAAATTTAAAATAAGCGTTAAGCTATGATTTTTAAATAAAAATTGAAATTTAATTCCTTTTTCGTAATTTATTTTTTTAAATCAAAAAAAGGAGTTATTTTTCAATTTTTTGATAAAAATCAAAAAATAATGGTTATTGTACAATTTTTATTTTAAAAATTATAACCGTTACGGTCCCTGGTTTAGGCAAAAAGTAAAAATAAAAAACATTTTGACAGGAGTAGAAACTAACCTTAACAGGGAATACTTTACGAATACCGGGAATAAGCTGCACAATGAATGGAATGACTTTGTTATGAGGTTCAAAATTTGCCGTTAAAAGTTGTCTGCACATGGCCATCCCAGCACCACAACTGTCCCTTGGCAACCGATATCAGGCTCCTATTTGCCTTCGATCTGCCTAATGACCTTCACTAAAAGGTGGGAGTGGGTCGTCAATGTTCTTCTCGATTTCTTCTCTCCAAAGTAACTCACTTCCCACATCCTCCCAAGTGTGAGCGAGATGTCTAATATCTTAATCAGGTTCTTATCTATCCGCTCCTATCCTATTCCTATCGTTACCCAATACAACAAAACCTAGGATTCCTTAGTAAAAACCACACATATGACATATAAAATCCGCCAAAAACGATTAATACTTTGCTATTCGATCGCCAAATTGTAGAAGCTGGTGCTCCAACATTCGGAAATCGGAAAGTTTTGACGTTTTTAAGCCGGCTACATCAGAGTCCGTGAAATAAAAGTAAATATAAATTAGAGGTGGTGCACAAACAAATATGATGCGACATCGAAAAATTTGAATTAACCGCCAACCACATGTCGATGCTCATTAGAGCGGCCCTTAAAACGACAAAATGGAAAAAAGTAGGTATCAGCTTTCCCAAAGCAAATTTTTGTTGTATAATTAATAAATGTGAAAACCAAAAAAATTTATTTTAAGTGTAAATGGGCGCGACATGGCTTCAAAGTTTTGAAAAAATCATCTATACGACCACGCCAGGTGGCTCAGCGGCTAGTGTGCGCGACCGCTGTGCAAGAGGTTGTGGGATCGATCCCGCCTCGGAACATCTAATGAAAAGTTTTTTCTTTAAAAAAACTTTGCTCCCGGTCACCCCGCTCTGCTGTTGGCGCCAGTTTTGTAGTAATTAGCCATGCAAAAGCTTCTCAAACTGCCGTTCGGATTCGGCGCTAAACTGTAGGTCTCTTTCTACTGTACGAAAAATTAGAAGCGCACAAGCCAAGAGATTAAGAGGAGCTCGGCGTTCGCCCTTTGGGGCTTTGTCAAGCCATTTTACATTTCATTTTACATGTGGTCGGAGATGCTTCCATCTAAGCGCTACAAACGTCTGGAAAATTGGAGTATACCATCTGCAAGTTTCTAAAAAGGTTTGGCTCAGGTTATATCGCAAATATAAAAAAAAACCAAGCAAACATAGTTCTCTTATTACAGTTAAAATTCAAACTGAATTTAAGTCAAATCAACGCCGACTATTTATAAATGAAAAAAAAATAGGGGAAAGTTAACTTCGGCTCGCCGAAGTTTTGTTTAATAAATAATAATTAAACGTGTCACATAATCTGACACAAAAGCTTTATAGCCGTCAATTTCTGCATATCATTTGAAATATATAATAAATTAATTATTAAATTTAAAAAAAAAAATTTTGAAAAAAAAATAATGCTGGGAGGTAGCTTTAGGTTCCATTTATAAGAATAAAAAATAATATTGGCAAAATATTTTACCTGGAGGCCGTAAATTACTGTTGAGTTTTATTTCGAGCGAAAAAAAATAAAACTCAAACATAATCATTACTTTTGAGTTTTATTTTTTTTTTATCAAAAATAATTATTACGGTCTAAGTTTTATAAAATTACTCAATAATAATTATTATCAGTGAAGAAAAAGGTAAAAATCATGAATTTAAAAATCATGACGGAAATGCAGAGAATAAGAAAAAATAAAGATTATGGTGTGAACCATTTTTTTCTAGGTCCATTGGAAGTGTGTGATTTTTTTAGTTAAAAAAATAAAAATCATCATTATTTACGGTTCCTGGTACATAGAGTATAATAAGTTTGTGCAAAAGCCATGTCCGTCTGTCCGTCTGTCTGTCCGTATGAACGCACAGATCTCAGAGATGGTAAGAGATAGAAGTTTGACATGTATGGGACTTATGCTTCTTATACTTGCAGGCAGATCAAGTTTATTTTTAATTTTGGCCACGCCCCCTCCCGCCCCCGCGATTTGGAAAAAACGTCACATCTCCCACAGTTTTATAGATAGAAGATTCGTTCCTTCTGGAAACATTTAGTAATTAGGATTAATAATCGATCCGCCAAAGGAATGGTAGAGATCGGATAAACGGTTGTCGAGTTATAATGAAAACAAACAATTATGGGAAGCACCGGTCGCAACGGTGATGGGCAGCACTTCACAGGTATGTTGAAGTCGGGCTTGATCGACTTTCTTTCTTGTTTTTTTATACGTCTATTATATACCAAAGCGCATCTGATAAGGGGTGAGACTATGACCATATAAATTTCATATTCAGAAGGTCCGCTCTATTGCTCATATATCGATAACCACTAACAATACCGAAAATATCTCGTCGCTCGTCTCGAACAAGCTCAGTATCGACAACACGTTTTAATAATTAGCAGATTATAAGTTTATATTACATCGTTCAGTAATCGTTGTATCCTATTTGCCTTGATAATAAACTTAAGCTATTCTATTTGGTGTTGTTTCTGTTATTCGCCACATGAGGTGGCAGCGGGTTTTGGTTTGAACCTGAATAACCTGTAAAAGTGAACAATTTTACTTAAACCCGCATCATTTTTATTTAAACTTGACCATTGGGGTCGACAAAACACCTCACGGAACTATTTTAAATAAGTTCTTTTGCACTTTAATATTATTCCTACTCAAAGAGGGGGAAACCTGCTCTCAATAAAAACAATTTGCGATATGACAATCAATAGGCGCTCATAAGCCGTTTTTGTTATAAGAAATGACGCAAAACAAGTTGGAGCGCTTTAAATGGAAATCGTACGAATTTGCAAATCAAAATTCGCTAAATTGAGAGAAAACCGGAGCATCGCTGTATGTCTTTGTTTCAGAGCAGTTCAGAGCACTTTAAGAAAAAGTAATAAGGTCTTACCTTCGCAGATTCTTTAAAAATATAACGTCAATCCAGGATTTGTCCAAGTACAGCTGATTAAAGACATCAAAAGCGCGCTTTCGTCTCGCAATTTCGAGAGGTGATAGAAGTATTTCCTTAGCAAAGGTTTGAATTAAAATGGTTAGCGAATAATATGATAAAATTCACATTTACTTGAATTTCCGGAACACTTAAGACATCACATTTTTCATTCTCCTTCAGTATTTTCCAAAGCGGTCGTTGATCCACTTCATTTTGAGCATTGAGCAGTGCTTTCACATGGTATATGAGCTTTTCATTTTCAGATATAAAGGGGGTTAAGCCCTCGCCACATGCGTCTTTTATATTCTCGTCAACCTGCACACATTGTTGTAAAAAGACGTAGGTCGAGTTAAAAAAACAATAACATATCACAATTGTTAACACATTTTACCACAGCTAGTCGTTTTTCAAAGGCTTTGGTCTTGTTTCCAGTAAACAGACGCGTATTATCATGCAACTCAGCTTTTGCATTTTCAAATTGATTTAATTCATAGATTGCGTCGCAAATTTCCAAATTGATTGGAGCATTCTCCACATTAGACCTATTCACAACTCCTGAAAGTCAATTAACATTTTGCGTCAAACTTCAAATAGCTGTGCCAAATTAAGTACTAACTTTTTGCTTCTACGCTGTCCTTAAGAGCCCCCTCAGTTTGAGCCGTCTTTCGCTTACTCTGACTGCGATGGTAAAGCGTCACGTAATCGTCAGGAGCTAATCCTAGAGCCTTGTCATAATAGTGCATTGCAAAGTTTTCTCTACGACGTCGAGAGTAGTATGATCCCCAGTCCTTGTATATGCTCTGCTCCACTTCCGGGCTCCAGTCGATTTTCATCCAAGCTGGCATATCAGCCATAACGCCCGCTTGCGGAATTAAATTCTGCACCATTGATGTCATAGTGATGCTGTTATTGTTTTTTTTTGGATTTTTTATGAGTTAAATCTATGAACATTTATATTATAGTGAAGTGACTTGACACTTTGCCTAAAGTAAAGTAAAAGCATGCTTGAACTTAATATAAATAATATTTGTATCAAGAAAATTAACCAATCTTAATTTAATAACAAGTAAAAAGCACAGGGGAACAAAATGACAACTTTTGTATGATGCATCCACTTTGATGAAAAATTCTCCAGTCCAGTTTGGTCCACTGATTACAAAACTGGTATCGGTTTGGCTCCATCTGCTTTTGTTAAAAAGATATGGCGGAAAATGTCTTTTGCAAATTTTTTCGCTTGGAAAAAATTATGGAGGTCACACTCAGCAAAAATATCTGCGATTTTTAGCTTTATGCGACAGAATACATATCAATGCAGCTAAAAAATATCAAGTGAACAGCATCAGCAAGTCCGAAGGTGTCCAAATTGGCATTTGAAGAGAGTTAATTAAAAGTTTATGGCAAATTTTTCAAATTCGATCGTCATGTACAGGCCAGAGCGGTGGTTGAATTTTAAGTTAAAATACCTTAGCATATAGCTATTTTCATAATTTTGTTTTTGCATTTATAACGGCTGAATAGACAAAGCTAAAGGCGGTTAATCCCAAAAAAATGAATTTAAATTTATGACATGCCAAATGTTTGTTTTCTTTATAACTCGACTATCGTCCATCCGATCTTTACCAACCCTTTAGCGGATCAATTTATAATTTTGATTACCACATATGAATCGATTTATAATCTTGATTACCACATATGAATAGAAGATACGAACCATCAATCTTCAAAACTGTGGGAGATCTAGTTCATTTTCACCCCATCCCGCACCTGCAATTTAGAACAAAACCTCATATCTCCCACAGTTTTGAAGATAGATGGTTTGAACCTTCTAGACATATGTGGCAATCAAGATTAAAAAAAGGGTTGGTAAAAATCGGATGAGTGATAGTCGAGTAATAAGGAAAACAAACAATTGGCATGTCATAAGATTTAATTTATTTTTTTCGGGATTAACCGCCTGTAGTTTTGTCCACTCAGCCGTTATAAATATTTGTAAAAATTTGCAATAAAATTTGTAAAAATAGAAGTGTCTTTGGACTATATGCTAAAGTGGTTGAAATGAAAATTCGACCACCGTTCTGGCTTGTACATGACGATAAAATTTGAAAAATTTTCCATAAACTTAGGAATATTTTTTTTAAGACCAATTTGGACACCTTCGGGCTTGCTGGTGCTGCTCGCTTGATTTTTTTGGGCTTCCTTAATATGTGTTCTGTCGCATAAGACTCATAATCCCAGATATTTTTTCTCAGTGTGAGCTCCATAATTTTGTCAAAGCGATAAAGCATGCAAAACACATTTTCCCCCATATCATTAAAACAAAAGCTGATGGAGCCAAACCGAGACCAGTTTTGAAACCAGTGGACAAAACTGGACCAGAATTTTTCATAAAAGTGGATGCAACAAAATGGCTGTTCTCCTGTGAAGTCAGTCAAGCCCTACTGTAATAAACTATGTACCTGCGAGTGTGAATTTTTAATATCAACTTATTGCTACAGGTGCGGCGCTGAGGCAACGAACTTTCGTTTGCTCATAACTTGACTATCGAGCATCCAATCTGTACCTATCCTTTGGCGGACTAAATATCGTTATCGAAATTGATCGGCTGTTTTTCACAAGCAGCTTCGCTAAAAGCTGTAGTCGAGTGCTCCGACTTCAAAATACCCTGTTCCCTAGACTTATTGTGTTTTCATACACATATACACACACTCACACATACACACACACACTCGAACATATGCACACGCACGTGCGCAAGCGGTAACTGACAATGCAAGACCCCCCTCTCTCCAACAAGCTTCGGTGTTTTTTGTCCGATCTTATTGATCTTTTCAGAATAGACAGATATCGGGCTTTACTTGATATATATAAAGTCTCGAGGGTCTAACATAAAAATTGTGACTCTGACAGTTTTTTTGTGCTTAAAGAGGGGAGGGGGAGGAATTTTACAAATCTGAAACAAACTCGATTTGAATCTGGTATACACCTATCCAAATGCAAAAAAGTGTAGCTCTATCTCTTATAGTCTCTGAGATCGACGCGTTCATACGAACAGACGGACGGACATGGCTAAACCGACTCGGCTGTTGATGCAGATCAAGAAAATATATATACTTCATAGGGTCGCAAATGCTTCCTTCTACCTGTTACATACTTTTGCACAACTTCATGATCCCCTTCTCCCATTTTTAATGGGAACAGGGTATAAAAATCTAAGAACTTATAGATTTACTTGGCAAAAATTGAAAATAAACTTGATCAGCCAGCAAGTATAAGAAGTTTTTGTCCCGTAGACGTCAAACCTCTATCTCTTACCATCTCTGAGATCTCTGCGATCATACGTACAAACAGACAAACGGTCATGGCTATATCGACTCGGCTGTTGATGCTGATCAAGAATATATATTTTCTATAGGGTCGGATATGCTTCCTTCTGGCTGTTACATACTTTTGCACAAACTTATTATACTCTGTGTACCTTTGGTACAACGTACATGAACTAAGTACGTTTTTCTCAAATTGAACACGAACAATTTCAAAACAAGAAAAATCAAACATAAATTAGTTATATCAATCTTAAATAATTTATTGGTCTTTTTAGCTAAGCTGCTTTAAAAATTATATTATTAATTATATTATAATACATATTATAAAATAATTTATGTATATTAACTTTAAAAATTAAAGTTTTCATACTAATATAAATAACTTATAGCCTATTTCCACTATAATCACATATTTCGAAATGTACATATTTTTTTCTAAACGTTTCCATATGATATGCACATTTTAATTTTACCACTAAGCACTTAAATATAGAGCAGTGGTCCGCACCATTGCATTGACATCCCAAATTGCATTCGTGTGTGTGAAAAATGAGAGATATGACCAAAAAAAAAAGCTAACATTTTTTCTTATATGCATAATAACTAGCCATAACTAAAAAAACAGCTATTTAACGCTAAAAACGGATAGACTTAGCTACAACATGATAATGCGGCAGCACTAGCGCTGTGCTTTAATTTCGTCTCACGAACGTTTATACTGTGCATGAGCGGCAGCGACGCCGACTGAGAAAAATCCTATCCCGCGGGATAGGGCAGTGCCGACCGCTGATATAGAGCCTTTAAACCAGGGGCCGGCAGCTTGCTATCTGGCGTGCATACGAAAAATCTCAAAGCAGCGCTGCTTCCACACACACGGTAGAAACTGTTAAAGCTCCGCTGCGTTACGTGTTCGCGACGCAGTCGTTGCTATTGGAAAAGAGAGAAATTATTGTCATAGGCTTTGTCTCATGTCTGTGAAATGGTCCAAAAACAGAGAAATTTGCACTTGACCGGGAAGGTTTCTAAGTTAAAAAAAATTTGCGGAAAACGGTCCAAAAACCGCGAAAATTGCAAAATTTAAGTTTTCGCTAAGACTTTGGGAAATTGATCGACGCATGCCTGGGAATGTTTCCAAGTAGAAGAAACCGCGAAATTTGCAAAATATTCGTTTGTTATAAAACTTTGGAGAATGTTTGGACGCCTGCGAGTGAAGAATTCTGATTTGAAGAAATGGGCGGAAAATAGTCCAAAAACAGCGATAATTCAAAAACTATTCCGTTCATCCGATTGCGATGAAATTTTGGTCAATGGTTATCCGCTGGGCCGCGAAGGTTCCTAAGGTCCAAAAATCGCGAAATTTGCAAAATAACCTTATGAGTATTTATTAAAGCGCTTAGTGCTTATATTACAATGCCGGCGTTGGTTTGTTTGGATTTGGATTGATTCGATTACGGGTTTCTAAGCTTTATGTCTTCTTACTTGCATTTCCGCGCTATTAAAGATGTTTTTGCTGTAAATACAAGTACATATTTGGAGCGCGTTTGTCTTTTGATTTGTTTGGCTGGTTAAGTTTGCATCTGTTGCAGGGATTAAGACCGAATCCGGAACCGATAACTGAAACTACAGTTTTAAATCACGTACCGAAATTCATTTTCCATTTAAGCCTAGTACGGAGAACGCAAAAAAGCGCTCGCAAACAATAATCTTCATATAAAAATGACACTGTAAAACAGAGGCAGGCAAGAAATACATTCACATTTTTGCATTGGTGTGTGTGAGCAGCGCAATAATTTCTCTCTTTTCCAGTAGCAACGACTGCGTCGCGAACACGTAACGCAGCGGAGCTTTAACAGTTTATACCGTGTGTGTGGAAGCAGCGCTGCTTTGAGATTTTTCGTATGCACGCCAGATAGCAAGCTGCCGGCCCCTGCTGTAAAACCGCTCACAAAATTTTTAACGTAAAGCGTTTTGCGACTAGTATGCTGACAATCAAACAGGGGGGTTGTAAAATGCACACTGGCGTCCTCGCGTTGCCAACTACTTTGCGCATGTGGATTTTATTGAACAGCTGTTCGAGTTTTGTTTGTGCGCCCAAACTAATTAAATTTATATATTTTGACGGTCGGTAGATCAGGGAAATGTCCGATAAAAAGAGTGAGCGTAAGAATCGCTTGGAGCGCTTCCATGAGGAAAAGAAGATCGCCTTAATAAAGGCCGTAAAGGCAAAGTAGCTTATTTGGGACCTCACAAATAAGAAGCACTTTGATGCACTTGCCATAAAAAGTGCATGGGAAGCCATAGGTGCGGAGCTTCAAAAAGAAGGCAAGATAAATATTGAACATATGTTTTATAATAATTAAATATTGTCCTTCAGCCAGTGAATGCAAAGCTGCTTGGGCTTCTTTGCGCGACAGCTATAGGTACCGCAAGGCGTCTGCGGCCAAGCGCGCTAAAAGTGGGAGTGCGGGGGGCGTCATGTTAGGGGGGTCCCAAGTAAGCGACCAAGTTGACTGGAAGTTAGCCGCACATATGTCGTTTATGCCAGACATGTGAATTACATGTTATAATTTAAAAAAAAAATTATATATTATTTTTGCAGAACTTTCAGCTCTTCGTTTGTCCCGAATGAAGCGTCTTGCAGCACCAGCACTCCCACACTGACCACAAATAATGATATATTGCTCGAGGGCGATATGCTTGTTGGGAACGGAGACAGCGTTTCATATTCCTATGTAAGTAACGCTTATTTTATGACCAAACCAACCGTTTCTAATTGATCATTTTGGCAGGAAAAAGGCGCTCCTCGAAGGAGCCAAGGGAGTTTCAGAAACTTGCAGTTGTAGTTGGCCAGTTTTTGGAACAGATGAATGTGGGTATCGCTGCTCCCACTCAGCCGCCCTTGGCAAACCTGCCCGCCCTACAGTTTTGGGACAGTTTGCTCAATAGGATGACTCCAGCAGCAGCCCGCAATGCAGAAAGAGCTGTAACTGGAGTTGTTGCTAGCACGGGCCAACGAGGAACGTCTTGAAATAATTTTGTAAATTTAATAATAAGGGTATTTATTTTTTGAATTAGGATATTGGATAAATGAGAATGAAAATTTATTACATCGGATTAGATGGATTTGGCACGCCAGCAGATTCGTATTGCCACGGTACAGATCCACCTGGAGAGTTTACATACTCCTTAACCGAATTCCGAACATATTTCGGGTGGTCATGCAAACGACCACGGAAACCATGAAGAGGGGTACATGCGTTGCTTTGGGGTGTTTCCAAATCTCTAGACTTCGCATACTCCCTTGGATTTGTTCGCATCAACTAATTGTGCAGCAAACAACATGCTGTTACAATTTTTTGGGCTCTTTCCGGCTGACACAGCAAAGTGCGTTGTACAGCCATCCACCTGGCACTAAGAATACCGAATGTATTCTCAATACATCGGCGAGCTCTACTGAGGCGGTAATTAAAGACTCGCTCTTCTTGGGTCAGGTTTCGAGCCCCATACGGCTTCATGATGCGCTTGTGCAGCGGAAATGCATCATCTCCAACAATGAAGAATGGGGTGTTCTTTCCGTTGAGCAAGTTGTCTTCAGGAAACTCCAGACTGCCACACAGAATGGCCATGCCAAATTTAGAGCGGGAGAAGACATTCATGTCTCTAAATCGATAGGATGACGCATCCCCAACAGCACAATCGTAAGAAAGCCCTAAATTTGCAGGGAAATATTGTTATTATATGTGGAATTATATATAAAAGTGACATACTTTGTAATTATAAAATGCACTTCCACTGTTGCGTGGTGCCTTTATAGCCACATGCTTACCGTCAATAGCACCAACGCAGTTTGGGAAGTTCCATGTTTCCAGGAATTCAGAGGCGCATTTTACCATATACTCTCGGTCCCATTTCGGCAGTTCTCCGCAGAGCTCAGTACAAATGGCATCACACTCCAGGTCGATAGTAGCGCCCAAATGTTGCTTGCTGATTCGATACTTCGAGCGAACGTGACGTTAAATATCGCCAGACGCCAGGAACCTTGTAAAGGAAAGATGGAACTTTCTCATATATACAAAAATACATAACATTTTTCAACTAAAATCGTACTCTCGGCTCTCTGTGCTCTCTGTTTATTGGCAATATTCGGAATTTTTTTAAAGTTGTATTTTTCAACTTATAGATTTCGAATTCAGGTAAACTTTTTGTAAACAAACCGCTGGATATCAGTGTGACCGTACCCTTAAAAATACTTCGTGACGCCTTTTTGGGGTTTTTGGCATTTTTTTGTTATCTTAGCACACTATTTTGTTTTACGATCCACTTTCGTAATAAATGGCTTTTTCGTGCTCACAAACAGTTTGGCGCTCTCCGTACTAGGCTTTATCAATTACTCATCAAACTCAAATAATTTTGCAAAGTGTGATCTAGTTTGTTAATAGAATTGTAAAATCATTGGCAATGTGTGTGTGAGAGAGAGAGAAAAGAGTATGAAATGAAGAGGGCTGTACTGGTTGTACTTAATTAAAGGATATATAGAAACACCTTTTATGATCAATGATTGAATTTATAAGCTTTTTGTCTGTGTCATTGGGATATTAAATTAATAAACTAAACTAAGCCATTAGACTGCGCCTCTTTTGTGACTATTTGATTGGCCAGCTTTAATTTGACAGCTATTCGATTTATTATTGTGCTTGTGATATAATTGTGCTAAAGCAGATATAATTAATGTCTAGAAAATTTGAAGACGCTATCATTCAAAACATAAAGTTTTTCTCACAAACACTAGTTTTTCGACCGTTCGTGTTCATGACAGCTATATGATATAGTTATCCGATTTTGACAAAATTTTGTAGAATTGTGTAAAAGCGTACAAAATAAAGAAAAAAATAGGGGAAAGTTAACTTCGGCTCGGCCTAAGTTTTGTATACCCTTGCAGCTTCCATTGAAAACAAAAAAGTTTTTCTAACTTATACTACTTTTTGGGCCTTACTTTTCTATGGGATTTATAATGTATAGATGTCTGATTTCAACCAAACTTGGCGAAATCATGGATAGCGTAATACACTGTTCATTACGAAATTTGGAGGCGATCCCATTTAAAACAAACAAGTTTTTCTTACTAGAACTTCTTTTTCGTCCGATCATTCATACTGCAGCTATATACTATAATCATCCGATATTGATAAAACTTTGTAGAAATGTGTTAAAGTATATAAAATAAGAATATGCCAATAAAAACGACGTTTTCATTAAAAAACAAAAAAGTTTTCCTCACTCGAACTAGTTTTTCGTCCGATCGTTCCTATGGGAGCTATATGCATTAGTCATCCGATTTCAACCAAACTTAGTAGAACTGTGTAAAAGTATATAAAATAAGTGTATGCCAATGATAAGGACGTTTTCATTACAAACAAAAAAGTTTTTCTCACTGGAACTAGTTTTTCGACCGATCGTTCCTATCGCAGCTATATGCTACAGTCATCCGATTTCGACAAAACTTAGTGAAATCATGGGAAAGGATATTAAACTAAGAAATACGTACTTTGTAGGCGTTTCCATTAAAAACAAAAAAGTTTTTTTTACTAAGACTTGATTTTCGACCGATCGTTCCTATATGCTTTAGTCATCCGATCCGGCCGGTTCCGACAAATGTGCAGCGTATTTGTACCAAAAGACTTCGTGAAAAGTTTGGATAGCTTTAAAACTGATGGACGGACGGACAGACGGACAAGGCTAAATGAACTCAGCTCGTCATGTTGATCAAAAATATATACTTTATGTGGTCGGAGATGCTTCCTTCAATGCGTTTTGGAATTTAGACTTATGTATGTGCATGTATATTGCAAAATGTGCATGTATTAAAACCAGTAACAGTGACAGGTACATGTGCCGAAAACTTCAACATGGGGCAACGCCACATACATATGTACAAAAATACACACAAGTTAGCACCCTCATTCCTCTTGCATTTCACACTGTTAATATAAGCATTTCCATTCTTTGTCACATCGATTGGAAGCTTCCGCCAGCTCATAAACAATCCATTCGCGGGAACCAGGTTAACGTAAACATTTCATTTTGCAGACTCTGCAATTCCTTTGTTCTTTTGCATCAGTCCAAAGGCCACACTAGAAAGTTGTTTGTTTATGTCGACCAAGCATTTCCTTTGTTCTCCAAGTTGGAGCTTTCAAGCTTTAAAGCTTATGTTGAAAAGCTTTAGCGTTAACATAGCTGTTGGGTTAGCATAGGATCAATTTGTTTTTATACCCTGTTCACATTAAAAATGGGAAAAGGGGGATCATAAAGTTGTGCAAAAGTAAGTAACAGGTAGAAGGAAGCATTTGCGCCATATAAAGTATATATATTCTTGATCAGCATCAACAGCCAAGTCGATTTAGCCATGAACGCGTCGATCTCAGAGACTATATGAGATAGAGCCACAAATTTTTGCATGTAGGTAGGTGTATACCCGATTCAAATCGAGTTTGTTTCAGATTTGGAAAATTCCTCCCCCTCCCTGTCAGAGCCACAATTTTTAAGATAGACCTTCCAAACTTAATACATATCAAGTAAGGCCCAGTATCTATGTATTCTGAAAAGATCAATAAGATCGGACAAAAAAACACCGAAGTTATATACGAATCAATTTTGCTTGTCGGAGAGAGGGGGGCCTTGCATTGTCAGTTACCGTGTTTGCGCGTGCGTGTGTGCGTATGTTAGAATGTGTGTGTGTGTGTGTGGGAGTGTTTGAATATGTGTATGAAAACACAAGAAGTCAAGGGAACAGGGTATTTTGTAGTCGGGGCACTTGACTACTTGATTACTTGTTTAGTTAGTTGTTTAGTAATAAAGGCCTACGAGCCACAAAATAAAAAAAAGAAATAATTTTTATTTAATTTACATACATATGCTCAAATTGTCGATACTTTCTTTGTTAGACGAGTACTCTTGTCGAAATATTATTTGAGTATCTCTTACTAACATACACCTACACATGTACATTAGAGTGGGTCAATTTGTATGGTAGTCCAGGTTTGCCCAAGAAACCATAGGTCTAAAATCAAAATCGAGCTTCCCCTTTTAAAGAAGAATTTTTTCGAATTGTAATGTGCTAAAATTAATATTAACAAGTTAGAAAGTCGATCAAGACCGACTCGAATACACTCTGTACCTCCCAAAGATTGTGTTAAGGTGTGTGAAGTTCCGCCCATCGCCGCTGCGGTCGGTGCCACCAAGCTTAATTTTTTTTTTCCTTATAACTCGACTACCCTTCATCAGATCTTTCCCAGTCCTTTGGCGGATCGGTAAAAAGTCCTGATTACTAAATATGTCCAAAAGGTACGAACCATCTATCTTCAAAACTGTGGGAGATATGACTTGTTTTTTTTTAGGTTGTACCCGACTTCTAACTTATTCTGCTGGGGAATATGCAACCTGCCTTGTCGTCAGAGCAAGAAAAAAATCTTTCAAGTGACGTTAAGTACTTGTATCGGAAAGCTAAAGCGATTCATAACGGATACTTTCCAGAAGGTATAAGCAACATGAAACCTGGGCCAACCGTTCATTATCGTAGACCTCTGCTGTCGTATGTAACTACAAATTTACCATCCCAAAATTTAATAATTTTGGCCATGTTTATTATGAAAGTTTACGTACCCATGTGCTTTAATGAAAGCTATTACAACTTGGTTATACATGGCAGCGCACTCTTATGTAAATTTATTTGTTCAACGCAATATTTGCCACAAAAACTGCGAAATTGTAAAAACCGTTGTTCAAAATAACGCATGTTTTGCCCACTCAGAAAATGTGCTTTTAACAATGCTTTTTGACGACAGAAAGGAAAAGCGCGAGAGGGCTTAAAAGAAAAGTTTATATTATCGTGAACCAACAAAACTAAGAGCTTACAGAAAACCCACTATTAATTTTAACTGCAATAATTACGTTGACATTATAAACTTGTGAAGAATGCAGATGTGTTGAGCACGAGTTGATTGCGTCTTCCTGCAAATTCGTTGCACCAGGACCACATTTAGGAAAAGTTGATCCCTGAAATTTTAGGAATCTGGTTATTATGACCTAAAATTTTCTTTTTCGGCAACAATTGACTTAAAAATGGCAAACATAGCCTGAATCTTTTAATTTATAGAAAACAAGCTTTTTTGGCATTAATTCAAATTTTTACCCATTTTTGTTTTGCAAAATAGTTTCAATATATAGAATCTTCAAGTAGAGAAAACATCAAATAGATTAAAAATAAAAATAAAAATATTTTTGGTAACGCGCGGTAAAAGTTTTCGGATTGAGTGATCGAAACAGGCTTATCGAAAGTTGCAAAATTGTGTGTTAAGCCCGTCCTGACCGTAATTTTTCATCAAAAACAAATCGGGAAAATGGAAAACATTCGTACAGGTATGCTGCATAAGAGTTCTGTATTAGTTTGTCAAAACAATAACTGGATTTTCTTTTGCCTTGTGTTTTATTCACATGTTGTAAGAATTAATTTTTACATATGGGCTAATGCTGCATGGCGGACGTTACATTCGTACGCAAATTTGCTTGTTAAAATTGCCACAGCTGGCGTTCACAATGGTATGTTTTAATGAAATTTTTTGCAAAATGCAGCTCTTTGAGAGTACTTTTAAACCTACAAAATAATCTGATAACTGTTTTAGAAAAAAAATTATGCTTGCTTAAAGTTCAGTTGCAGACGTTAAAAATAATGGAAGTCGACTTTGAGGCTTATGTGCATTTGCACATTTTTTAGGGAATTTTGCAAAATAAACTAAAAAAGTCCAAATACAAAAAATGAAGTGGATTATATAACAATATCAATCCAGCTTAAAAAAGTATGTTAAAAATTTGTATTTTCGTCTGTTGCGGACGTTACGTTGCGTTACCATCAAGCCAAATTGTGTAAATAAGAAATAATCATGCACTTTGCAATCTATTTAACCTTTTTCAGGAATTATTTTAGGCTTGTGAAGAATCTGAAGCTCATCTCAAATTAAGTTACACTCGTCTGACCCCTCTTGGGGTACGGCCTTGCTCGCTGGCAACATGGGCATTTCCTGCTTTACGTACGGTACATTCTTACACATAGTGTACATTGCGCTTCGAAAGTACTTTCAAATCATAAACAAGGAAGAAAGTCGGTCAAGCCCGACTATATTATACTCTGTACCAGTTGGGGTCGCCGCTCGCACTTGCTCCCGATTATATTATATAAAATCGGTATCGAGAAAACACCACGGGGAGGCCATTGCAATAGCAATGGGGTCGATATATGAATAAGGACCTACGAGTCGACTTGAGTTGCTTAAATACTTATCATTTAAGGTGCTGTTACCTACTTTTGCACAAACTTATTATACTCTATGTACCTTTGGTACAGAGTATAATTAGGAGTGAGAGGGAGAGAGAGAGGATTGGCACGCGCCCCAAAAAAAAAACCTTTGCATTTGCCAGAGCTAGAGATGGGTGTACATCGAAAACTACGCGGGACTCCGGAGTGACCAGAATGACTTAACATCATTGTGATTGCTTGATATTATGTTAGAATTAAAGAAATAGACTATTTTTATATTATTTGCAATTTAAACAATCCTCGTCTTAGTAGTCAGATGGGTATCGGGCGATATATTTGTCCCGCAACCATCTCTAATTTCTCTGAGAGCGTCCCAGTTAGCTGCAAGAATCCGATTGGATCTGATGAGCCAGCCATAGCTGCTAGGTTTTGTATAGGGTTTCATTGTTGGAATTACTCAGACAATATATTTGCAGTTTTAATTCATTTAAAAGGTGGAATTTTTAGCGGGCGGGGTCATCACACCCACAACGATCCAATATGAATCGTTAAATAAAAATTTGTCCCAAGATATTGTTGGCTATCACTTTGCTGTGTAATCGTTGCTCATATATACATACATCTACATACATATGTATGTGTTTTGCTGCTGTAGGAGCAGCCCAGATATATTGAATTTTCGTTTGCTCATATCTTTACTACCGTTCATCCGATCTTTATGTCCAAAAGTCCAAAAGGAACGAACCGTCTATGTATAAAACTGTGGGAGATATTACGTTTTTTCCAATTTGCGGTGGCGGGAGGCGGCGTGGCAAAAATTGAAAATAAACTTGATCTGCCTGCAAGTATAAGAAGCATAAGTCCCATACATGTCAAACATCGATCTCTGAGATCTGTGCGTTCATACGGACAGACAGACGGACACACGGACATGGCTATATCGACTCGGCTGTTGACGCCCAATCAAGAATATATATACTTTATGAGGTCGGAGATACTTCCTTCTAGCTGTTACATACTTTTGCACAAACTTATTATACTCTGTGTACCTTTGGTACAGAGTATAAAAATATGTTGACCAGTTTGCTTTAAAAAAAATGGTTGATTTAGGTGCCGTTCGTAAGTTACACAAATGGGAAGTTTTATCAGCAGTTTTTGCAGTATAATCAAGAAAATGGTTGAGGCATAAAAAATAAAGGAATATTTAACGATTTTTAAACCGTTTTGGTGGACACAATTGAGTAAATCGTTCATCCACAATGGGTGATTTCCTTTGCTCGTACGTTACGTAATTTTCCCACTACTACTCAAGTAGAAAATTAAGGGTGAGAAACCTCGTTTTCATAATTGACACACTGGTACTTATTAGCTATTCTCCCTTCCCTGACAACACTTAACTTATTATTTTAACAGTTATGATTAAAGGCAGGGTCTCACACCTATGGCTAGAATGAGGAAGCTGTGTTTTGAGGAAATAAACATTCATTAGACGGAGGTACTTTTCTACCAATTTAGACATTAATGACGTTCTCTGCCAAACCTACAAGCAGAGTCTTCACAGTCGCGAATTTAGGCCATCTTTTTAATTATATAGATTTTTTATGCACGAAGTCCTATAGCTGCCATAGATCGGTGGAAAAACTAGTTTTGGTGAGAAAAACTTTTTTGTTTCGAATGGAATCAGCATTAGACTTCGAGTTTAAAAGTTTTCTACGCTTTTTTTCATGATTTCACTAAGTTTGGTCGAAACCGGAAGACTATATAGTACAGCTGTATTGAAAAGTTATGTTTGAAAAATAGTCTAAGTAGTGGGCGTAATGAAAATTTATACGAGCTTCAAGAGTATATAAAATTTGGCAGTGCCGAAGTTAGCTTTCCTCCATTTTTAAGTGTGTTTTACCATTATAGTCTACAAAATTGGTCCAGTAAAAAGTTGGTATAGGTAGGGAGCCCCTCCTCTTAGTGTAAAGCTATTTTATGGCCATTTGAAAATCCATTTTTTGCGAGGAACAAAATATTTGTTCAAAATAGGTGAACATTTATTTGTGCTGATATGGGTACTATGGGCGGTCGTAGGAGAATGTTCCTAGCATATTCTTAAAGGTATATACGAGGTGTGTTCAAAAAGTATCGCGAATTTTCGCGGGTTACGTATATTCGAATTTCGATTTTTTTGTGGCGTTATGTTGGTACTCATGTCTCTCACTTATGCCGACAAGCTCGGCCATTTTGAATGTTCACTTAATTGTTGACAGCTGCTTTGCTTGCACGTGTTTTGGATCGTCTTCGATTTTTACCTATTCAAAAAAATGGATCAAAGAACCTGTATCAAATTTTGTGTGAAAAACGAAATTAAGTGCGCGGATGCATTCCGAATGTTGACTGTGGCATACGGAGAAGCTTCCTTGGACCGAAGCAACGTTTATCGGTGGTACAAAATGTTCTCAGAAGGCCGAGAAGAGGAGAACGACGAAGAGCGTGCCGGACGCCCGAGCACTTCAACAACAGACGAAAAAATTAATGAAGTGGAGAAAATGGTATTGGCCAATCGTCGAATCACCGTTAGAGAAGTTGCTGAGGACCTAAACATATCGATTGGCTCGTGCCATTCGATTTTTTTTCAATGATTTGGGCATGAGACGGATCGCCGCGAAATTCGTACCAAAATTGATCAATTTTGACCAAAAACAGCATCGCATGAACATTGCTAATGAGATGTTAAACTCTGTCCGCGCCGACCCAAATTTGCTCCAGAGGGTCATAACTGGTGACGAATCGTGGGTTTATGGTTATGACGTGGAAACCAAAGCTCAATCATCTCAATGGAAGCTGCCGAACGAACCAAGACCGAAAAAAGCGTGCCAAGTTCGGTCGAATGTGAAAGTTTTGCTGACAGTTTTCTTCGATTGCGTGGTGTGGTGCATCATGAGTTCTTGCCACAGGGAAGAGCGGTCAATAAGGAATATTACCTGTAAGTTATGCGCAATTTGCGCGAAGCAATCCGCCAGAAACGCCCGGATTTGTGGAAGAATAAAAATTGGCTTTTGCACCACGATAACGCCCCTGCACACACATCGTTGCTTGTGCGCGACTTTTTGGCCAAAAACAACACACTAATGATGCCGCAGCCACCGTATTCCCCAGATCTGGCCCCCTGTGACTTTTTCTTGTTCCCTAAACTGAAGAGGCCCATGAAAGGACGACGTTACGCTACGCTTGACGAGATAAAGACGGCATCGAAGGAGGAGCTGAACAAGATAAAAAAAATGATTTTTTGAAGTGCTTCGAAGATTGGAAAAACCGTTGGCACAAGTGTATAATATCTTAAGGGGATTACTTTGAAGGGAACAAAATAGATATTCATGAATAAATAAATAATTTTTGAAAAAACACAAAATTCGCGATACTTTTTGATCTATATGTATATTCAATATTTTTTCGATTGGCTAGACCTCTTATCGGAAATGGCCATGTGTTCATGGAAGCTCAAAATTGTTAAACACACTTTTTGTTACTTTAAGGCTAAGCTTTTCGGATTTTGGGGAATTTAGAGCAATTTAAAGGCCAGATTCAGATTCAGCAGGCATTGCAAAATATGATCTTAATATCTTCAAAATTGTAGGAGTTTTTCAACATTTTTAATTGTGGGGGCGGGAGGGGGCGTGGCCAAAATTTGAAATAACCCTCTAGTACTAAAGGTGGCGATTGGCCATGCTGGAACTACCTACTCGGCTGGTTCCTACATGGGTACTTTCTTAAGTAGCCCTGTGGTAAACGAAACGAACCACCAAAAAACTACAAATATTTATGGCCTGTATATTCTGTGACCCACCGCGAACCAGAGTAGAAGGGTACTTTCCTGAGTAACCCTATGGTAAACGGACGCAGAACCAGTGTCCGAAAAAAATGAAAAGTAAAGCAGAAAGCGTAAACGAATTTTCGATATTTTACTGTTGTCCACACATTTTTCGTTAAATAACAAAAACAAATGCAATGCTAGCACCGTTATTTTGTCTTCTAGCTTGCACGCGTTTTCTGCATTGCTGGAACATTCTTTGCTTTTGCCGCTCACTTCAGATTGTGACAGCATTTGCAGTTGACGTACCACCAAGTGAAAAAAGTGAATTTCAGTGATTAATATAATTAAAGTGAATAAAATACAGAATAAAACTATTTTAAAGGTAAGGCATTAAAGGCAAAAGGCATATGAGAAGGCTTAAAGAAGAACATAAAAAAAATATTTATACATATTAAATAGTGTCGCGGCAAGCAAAGAGGAGAGTGAAAATGAAAATTTAGTTTGTGAAATAATTAAAATTTTTTATTTCCAGATGCAATTGCTTTGGACGGTGGAGTCGGATCTGCAGAAGACTAGCTGCGTAAGGCACTTCAGCTGCAGATGAAACGCTTCTTTAAAAATATCAATATAAGAAATAGCGTAAGAAATAATGAAACCGAAAATTTAGATAATAATAACATGGCCACCCATTTCAGCACCCCTTTCATGGGTACCCATTTCAGCATCCCTTTCATGGGTATCCATTTCAGCACCCCTTTCATGGGTTCAAATAATACTAGTTTTAAACACTTAATGTTGCAATTAATACTTTTTTTTTTCTTTTTTTCAGATGCAATAAATTTGGTCGATGGGACTGGGTCAGCTGAGGACCAACTGCGAAAAGCCCTGCAGTTACAAAAGAAACGCCACTTTAAAAACAAATGCGTGAATAAAACTAAAAGCTCAGAAAATAATTAATAAAATAACTATTTCATTAAATTTAAAATTAATGGGTTTTAATTAATTGGCTTTTCAGTAGCTAAATAAGTAGTGCTATTATGGGTACCCCTGTAATTAGTTCTATTACTGGGTACCCCAGTAACTAGTCCCTTTTTGGGTACCCCTGTAGCTTGTTCTTTTATGGGTACCCCAGTAACTAGTCCTTTTATGGGTACCCCTGTAACTAGTTCCGCATTGCTTAGGGTTAGTAAAGTAAGTAGGGGTGGTTGCCTAGTAAGTACTTATCTCACCAGCCGCGAACTAGTGCCCAGTACTGGAGGGAAACTTGATCTGATGCTGATCAAGAACACGACTTTAATATACCCTTTTTACTCTACGAGTAACGGGTATAAATACGATTAGTAATCATCTTTTCACTAATTTTTCGTCATTTTTGACAAATTAGTTGGCCCGCTTGAACTTAGCTTAAGCCTACTCGTTGTTTTCTATTTTTTGATTATGTTTTTTAATGGTCTTTTGAATGGTCGCCCAGTACAAGTACTGGCAAATGGACTTAAATTGTGGACCTATCGTCAATTAAATTTTCTGAAGATAGTAAATATATGCATAACAATAACTTAAGAAAGGGAAAATGGTATCCATTCGTCTGTGACAATCTAACAAATATAATTATCAATTTTAAGCAGAAGTATGTGCATTTGATCTCTTTTGCAGCTTAAGATTTAAGTGCAACTCCCAGCTCACCATCTAGCTCACGCCTACTGTCATAAATAAATGCTCAATGAAGCTTGACCATTGGCTGTACTTGGGTTTCGAATTAGTCACTTTGGAAATTCATACAAATGATTTAGTATCTGATTCCGAAAAATTCCATCTTAACACTGTTATGTAGGTTAAGCTAATTTAAGGCAATTTGTTTTATTTGAGATTTTAATTTCTTTCCTGCAAATACATTCTTTTACATTTTAAGAACGGCTTTGATTGAAACTTCAAATATGAAAATGATTAAAGATTCTGTTTTATTAACCCAAAACCAGTTTTTACGTCAACTTGTTGAACCAGAAATCTGTTGAGAAACTAAATCTAAACCTTGAGTGTAGTCAGAATACTTTTGTGTGATTATCTTAATTATTTCTATAGTTTTACCAAAACTTAAAAATGTACATATTTAAACAGTAAATTTTATGACTCTGGTCTAGGCTAGTGATGTGAGCTTTTTCCGCTGCTATATTTGTTGTTGAAAACAACATTTCTCATCAGATTAGAAAGTTGGCATGAAAACCCTTTACATAATCATCATATTAAGGTACGTTGGCGTTGAAGGGTTAATATGTTGAAGTTGAAAATTGAGCTCACATACAAAATTACGTGTATACCGTCATGCATTACGTATTATTTGACTGTGCAATTTTTTGCTGCCTGATCGTATGGTGTAATATCAGTTTTTTTTCATTGGCACAAAAACAAGTATAAAAGATCATATTGGGCTAATACTCATTGTCAGTCTGTCGAATGATGAACGCGACAATTGATCTCGGTCAAGATTCAATTTCTGTCAAATTCGCGTAGCCCATTGACTCATTTATTTATCTTTTCTCGGGATCTGTGTGTGCCCCCATTATGGTTGGGATTTTTTAGATCAGCAGTTATTGCTATAAGCCATATTTATAATTTTCCTACTGGCCTACTAAGTCCCAACATAATGAGAGTAAAAACCACTGTCTTTCAATTTTAATGAGTGCTTTTTTCTAGACTTTTGACATTTAATTAAATGCTTAAAAATCTCAAACAATAAATAAATACACACTTCATTGCACGTGTAATATTATTGACGACTTTAAAAAAGAAAGTGACTATTGTGTGCCAATCTCGTTAAAAATAACAAAAATAAGTACATTCTTTAACTCATAACTTGACTACCGTTTATCCGATTTTTACCATTTCATTGGCGGATCGATAAATAATCCTGATTACTAATTATGTCCAAACGGTACGAACCTTCTATCTGTAAAACTGTAGGTTATATGAAATTTTTTGCAAATTTCGGGGCGGGAGAAGGCCAGCAAGTATAAGAAATATATGCAGGCCCGTCGAGAGGGGGATGGGACCGGGGTGTTTCCCCGCGGGCCCGGACTTTTGAGAGGGTCCCGGAGCCCGGATTTTTGGTGAAAACTTTTAAATAATTTATGTACAACATGAGAAAACTCCCCGGGGCCGGAATCCCCTTTCGACATAACTGAGTATATGTCCCAAACACGTCGAACATCTATCTCTTAACATCTCTGAGACATGTGCGTTCTGTCTGACAGACAGACGGACATTACATCGACTCGGCTGTTCATGCTGATCAAGAATATATACTTTATAGGGTCGGAGAGGCCTCTTTCTGCCAGTTAAGGTATGTTAGCACAAACTTAATATACTCTGTGTACCTTTGGTACAGAGTATAAAAAACGAGAAGGCAAAGCTAACTTCGTCTGTGCCGAAGTTTTTATACCCTTGCTAGTGTTCGTTTTGATGTAGGTACAAATTTAACAAAAAGGGCTTGGAAGCTAGTATTATTAATAATGGCAGAGTGAAAGAACGCTGACATTGAAAAAGAATTGGGTTTAACTAAGACTCATTATCCGACCGATCGGTCCTATGGATTTAGCAAGTAAATACCTTTAAAAGCATATAACATTCGTAATAGCTGAGCTTAGTTGCATTACATAAGGTTAGGTTAGGTTAGGTTGAGATGGCTAGGGACAATAAATTGTCCATTCACTTAGGCCAAGATAGGCCCATTGCCATACCATATATATTCCCTATTTAAACCAGGGGGGGGTGGGCTCCTTCCGATTAAACCATTGTGAAATCGGTAAAAAATTTTAGTTGAGACTGAATCTTTATCCCAGATAATTTCGATAGGTTGAGTAGAAAGGGGTGACCAAGTGTTTTGAGTCTCCTACTACTAAATGATGGGCAGTGGCATATAAGATGCAGTAATGTTTCTCCTCTTCCTCAGACTTGCAGCTTTTACAGAAGTCATTGTGGGCGACTCCTAAGCGTGCTGCAAGACTGCAGTGACCCGTTAGGGCTCCGACCTGAAGTGAGATGTTTCCTCTAGTTTGACGTAAAAGGATACTGGTACCCTAGCTTCAGCGCAAGCCGGAAGGTGTTTCATCGTTCTCATTTCTTGTGATTCGTTTATATGAGGCCAATGGCATCTTAGGTCAAGCGCCCGTAGAGCTGCTTGACTGTCTGAGTAGATGTATGTATTCCTTTCTACGACCACGAGTGTGCTAATATATAAGGCGGCCTCCTGGATGGTCACCAGTTCTGCTTGGTATACGCTGCTATGATCGGGGAGTTGGAATGATTCTTCATATCTAGGTCTGTGTCTCGGCTATGTCGTAAGTTCTCCCAGTCCCAGATATTGACGTCATAGATTTTCTCAAATGACAACGTGGGTTAACAGTAATCTGTGAAGGCGGGAACCGCGGTTTGGTGGTTGAGTTTTCTGCTCTTGAACTCCTTACTGAGCCCGTAGTAACATCGGTTTGCAAGAGTAATTCTTCTTCGCATTTCCAGACTGATGTTGTCGCTGGTGATCGTCGTTCCGAGGTAGACAAAGTCCTTAACAACCTTAAAGTTGTATTCTCCCATTGCAACTGATGGTCCAAGAGTAGACTCACTGCACGTTGATATTAGGTACTTCGTCTTTTCCTCATTTACCGCTAAGCCCATAAGTTTTGACTGCTTCTCTATCTCTGAGAACGCGGTGCTTGTTCTGTTAGCATTTGGACACTGGCGCAGTAAATACTCCATCAGCAGATTAAAGAAGTCACACGATAAGGTGTCACACTGCCTAAAACCTCGCTTGGTATCAAAAGGCTCGGAGATGTTTTTTCCTATATTGACGGAGCTTTGTGTGCGTCATCACGCAAAGTCGCACGTAATTTGCTGGTATATCAGCAGATTGCAGATTTGATATTTTTAGCCTATTTATGGCTAACCAGAATTCATTATGATCCGGCGGGTCTATATCTATGTTATCGATTGGTGGTGTCGCTACTTCCCCAGAGGCGGCATTGTATTCGGCAGCAGGTTTGTCTAGTGCCACTTGTGCATCTGTGACCAGATTTCCGTGCTCTTCTTTGCATAGTGTGACTCTGGGGTTAAAACCTTCAGTTAGTTGCCTAATCTTTTGGTAGAATTTTCAAGTCTCACTCCTACCGAACAACACTTCGACTTCCTCCCTCATGCGCCTTTCCTGCTCATTTTTCTTCCTTTTGAAAAGGCTTTCTCCTCTGAAAAGGCGATTCTCCTCTGAAAAGGCGTAAGGCTGATGACAAGAGTGCTCCTGATTGATTGATTGTGTGTGTGAGTGAGGCGTGCGACCAAAAGTTCGCACGCAAGCTCGCGCGCAAAACTCAAAGCGAATAAAAACGAACAAAACCTTCGCTTACGAATTCGCCAAACTTTCGTTTATGATATGTGTCGCTCAGTTTGTGTCAGGCGAACATTCGCGCGCGAATGTCGACTCTAAAGTTTTACGAGTTTCGTTTTCACTCGTTCCCAAAAAATTGCTTACATAAAAACTCGAGGTAATTGTTTATTTTTTCTAATATAGATTTATTTAAATTTATGACTGTTAACGACCTTTATACTCTTAACTTGCAGTTTTTACTGGCTCGAGGTCTTGCTATGTTATTGACATAACTTTAAACAGAGGCACACAACACAACAAAGGAGGCATCAGGTTGATCGGACGACGTTTCATGAGGGATAGCGTGTTTATTTATTTGCCGGTGCTTCTTTTTTGCGGCCCGATTAACAGCACTAAAACAATTAACACTAAGGCAATAAATCCATGTAGTCTATAACTCCAAAAAATAATAATTGATTACCGATTATATTACCGTATTCTAAGCATATAATTCCTAATAAATATAATGACTGCGTCTTTATTTAAAGGGCTTCAAAAACACACTGAAAGTGCAAAGTCAAAGACGACGGCGACGCGACGTCATTTTCCGGTCACTTGCTCTACCTGCTTCAGAGAGAAGCAAGACAAAAGGGAACAAACAAAAAGGTTCGCCAAAACTGAAAGAAATCCGAATAATATTCTTCGCGACACTTTCGCTTGAAGCGAACCTTCGTGTGTTTGTCGGGTGTGGTGGGTGTGAGGGGATGTCGTAAAATTTGACATATAACTTGATCTGCCTGGATATGTCCCATAAATTTGGAAAATGTCGAACAAAAAAACAATAAAAATAATTTTTTGAAAACTATTTCACAGAAATTCTGATTTTGAATAAAAAACTTCATCAAAACTGCATTTTATTAAGAGACGTAATAGCTTGGAAACGAGGCCACTTAGACCCATGGTGTAAGAGGAAAAAAATTTCTATTGATAACTGCTATAATGTATTAAAGATCTGACGAAAGTTTCTGGACACCCCGTATATACTTTATAGGGTCGGAGGTGCTTCCTTCTGCCTGTTACATACTTTTGCACAAACTTAATATACTCTGTGTACCTTTGGTACAGAGTATTAAAATGTCACTTAAATGATGGGCTCATTTTAGAGCATTTTCCGTAACATCATACAAAATTTGTGGCTGTAGCGTTTAAATTTCTGCAACAATGTTGCCCTTGAGTTCAAGAACTGTCTCGAGTTTTTTTACATATACTAGCTTCTTCAAATAACCCTAAAGAATATAGTCGAATGCTGACAATTATAGCGAATAGTCAGCCAACCAATTTTTCTGAAAATTTTTCGCTTTCCAAAAATTTTACTTAAAAGTGCCATTGTGTCTCGGGCACGAGATCCATCCTGCTAAAACCACATCTCAGGTCTGTTTTCAAAAGCAGGACGCGAACAATGTTCAATCATAAACCGACACCGCTCTCCATTTACGGTTACAGACCTAGCATCTTGATTTTTGAAGAAGTAAGCCCCGATGATATTTTCAGATGTAATGCCACACCACAATGTACACCTAATGGTGTTCAATTGGCGTTAATGAATGTCTCTTGGATTTACAGACACCCCAACCTACAGTTCAGCTTATTAACAAAGCCATTTGAATGAAAAATATTTTATGGAAAATGCTCTTAAACGAGACCATTTTTGCGATGCTGAAAGCGGGGATCATTTAAGAGACATTTTTATACCCTGTGCCCATTAAAAATGGGAAAAGGGAATCATGAAGATGAGCAAAATTATGTAACAGGTACAAGGTGGGCCAAAAGAAGTCATCCGATGTTGTTTGGCTTTCATTTTTATACCCTTGCAAAGGGTATTATAAAATTGTCCGGATGTTTGTAACGCATTGAAGGAAGCATCTCCGACCACATAAAGTATATATATTCTTGATCAGCATGACGAGCTGAGTTGATTTAGCCCTGTCCGTCTGTCCGTCCGTCCGTCTGTCCGTCTGTCTGTTTCTACGAACATCTATCTCTTAACATCTCTGAGATATGTGCGTTCTGTCTGACAGACAGACGGGCATTACATCGACTCGGCTGTTCATGCTGATCAAGAATATATACTTTATAGGGTCGAAGAGGCTTCTTTCTGCCAGTTAAGGTATGTTAGCACAAACTTAATATACTCTGTGTACCTTTGGTACAGAGTATAAAAAACGAGAAGGCAAAGCTAACTTCGTCTGTGCCGAAGTTTTTATACCATTGCTAGTGTTCGTTTTGATGTACGTACAAATTCAACAAAAAGGGCTTGGAAGCGAGTATTATTAATAATGGCAGAGTGAAAGAACTCTGACATTGAAAAAGAATTGGGTTTAACTAAGACTCATTATCCGACCGATCGGTCCTATGGATTTAGCAAGTAAATACCTTTAAAAGCATATAACATTCGTAATAGCTGAGCTTAGTTAGGTTAGGTTAGGTTGAGATGGCTAGGGACAATAAATTGTCCATTCACTTAGGCCAAGATAGGCCCATTGCGATACCATATATATTCCCTATTTAAACCAGGGGGGTGGGCTCCTTCCGATTAAACCATTGTGAAATCGGTAAAAAATTTTAGTTGAGACGGAATCTTTATCCCAGATAATTTCGAAAGGTTGAGTAGAAAGGGGTGACCAAGTGTTTTGAGTCTCCTACTACTAAATGATGGGCAGTGGCATATAAGATGCAGTAATGCTTCTCCTCTTCCTCAGACTTGCAGCTTTTACAGAAGTCATTGTGGGCGACTCCTAAGCGTGCTGCAAGACTGCAGTGACCCGTTAGGGCTCCGACCTGAAGTGAGATGTTTCCTCTAGTTTGACGTAAAAGGATACTGGTACCCTAGCTTCAGCGCAAGCCGGAAGGTGTTTCATCGTTCTCATTTCTTGTGATTCGTTTATATGAGGCCAATGGCATCTTAGGTCAAGCGCCCGTAGAGCTGCTTGACTGTCTGAGTAGATGTATGTATTCCTTTCTACGACCACGAGTGTGCTAATATATAAGGCGGCCTCCTGGATGGTCACCAGTTCTGCTTGGTATACGCTGCAATGATCGGGGAGTTGGAATGATTCTTCATATCTAGGTCTGTGTCTCGGCTATGTCGTAAGTTCTCCCAGTCCCAGATATTGACGTCATAGATTTTCTCAAATGACAACGTGGGTTAACAGTAATCTGTGAAGGCGGGAACCGCGGTTTGGTGGTTGAGTTTTCTGCTCTTGAACTCCTTACTGAGCCCGTAGTAACATCGGTTTGCAAGAGTAATTCTTCTTCGCATTTCCAGACTGATGTTGTCGCTGGTGATCCTTGTTCCGAGGTAGACAAAGTCCTTAACAACCTTAAAGTTGTATTCTCCCATTGCAACAGATGGTCTAAGAGTAGACTCACTGCACGTTGATATTAGGTACTTCGTCTTTTCCTCATTTACCGCTAAGCCCATAAGTTTTGACTGCTTCTCTATCTCTGAGAACGCGGTGCTTGTTCTGTTAGCATTTGGACACTGGCGCAGTAAATACTCCATCAGCAGATTAAAAAAGTCACACGATAAGGTGTCACACTGCCTAAAACCTCGCTTGGTATCAAAAGGCTCGGAGATGTTTTTTCCTATATTGACGGAGCTTTGTGTGCGTCATCACGCAAAGTTGCACGTAATTTGCTGGTATAGCAGCAGATTGCAGATTTGATATTTTTAGCCTATTTATGGCTAACCAGACTTCATTATGATCCGGCGGGTCTATATCTATGTTATCGATTGGTGGTGTCGCTACTTCCCCAGAGGCGGCATTGTATTCGGCAGCAGGTTTGTCTAGTGCCACTTGCGCATCTGTGACCAGATTTCCGTGCTCTTCCTTGCATAGTGTGACTCTGGGGTTAAAACCTTCAGTTAGTTGCCTAATCTTTTGGTAGAA
The DNA here is from genome assembly GCA_018904265.1 of Lordiphosa collinella. Lineage (NCBI taxonomy): Eukaryota > Metazoa > Arthropoda > Insecta > Diptera > Drosophilidae > Lordiphosa > Lordiphosa collinella. Next base: position 151,417 of record JAEIFV010000082.1, on the reverse strand, counting down.
TTTTCAAGTCTCACTCCTACCGAACAGCACTTCGACTTCCTCCCTCATGCGCCTTTCCTGCTCATTTTTCTTCCTTTTGAAAAGGCGTTTCTCCTCTGAAAAGGCGATTCTCCTATGAAAAGGCGTAAGGCTGATGACAAGAGTGCTCCTGATTGATTGATTGTGTGTGTGAGTGAGGCGTGCGACCAAAAGTTCGCACGCGAGCTCGCGCGCAAAACTCAAAGCGAATAAAAACGAACAAAACCTTCGCTTACGAATTCGCCAAACTTTCGTTCATGATATGTGTCGCTCAGTTTGTGTCAGGCGAACATTCGCGCGCGAATATCGACTCTAAAGTTTTACGAGTTTCGTTTTCACTCGTTCCCAAAAAATTGCTTACATAAAAACTCGAGGTAATTGTTTATTTTTTCTAATACAGATTTATTTAAATTTATGACTGTTAACGACCTTTATACTCTTAACTTGCAGTTTTTACTGGCTCGAGGTCTTGCTATGTTATTGACATAACTTTAAACAGAGGCACACAACACAACAAAGGAGGCATCAGGTTGATCGGACGACGTTTCATGAGGGATAGCGTGTTTATTTATTTGCCGGTGCTTCTTTTTTGCGGCCCGATTAACAGCACTAAAACAATTAACACAAAGGCAATAAATCCATGTAGTCTATAACTCCATAAAATAATAATTGATTACCGATTATATTACCGTTTTCTAAGCATATAATTCCTAATAAATATAATGACTGCGTCTTTATTTAAAGGGCTGTAAAAACACACTGAAAGTGCAAAGTCAAAGACGTCGGCGACGCGGCGTCATTTTCCGGTCACTTGCTCTACCTGCTTCAGAGAGAAGCAAGACAAAAGGGAACAAACAAAAAGGTTCGCCAAAACTGAAAGAAATCCGAATAATATTCTTCGCGACACTTTCGCTTGAAGCGAACCTTCGTGTGTTTGTCGGGTGGGGTGGGTGTGAGGGGATGTCGTAAAATTTGACAAATAACTTGATCTGCCTGGATATGTCCCATAAATTTGGAAAATGTCAAACAAAAAAACAATAAAAATAATTTTTTGAAAACTATTTCACAGAAATTTTGATTTTGAATAAAAAACTTCATCAAAACTGCATTTTATAAGAGACGTAATAGCTTGGAAACGAGGCCACTTAGACCCATGGTGTAAGAGGAAACAAATTTCTATTGATAACTGCTATAATGTATTAAAGATCTGACGAAAGTTTCTGGACACCCCGTATATACTCTATAGGGTCGGAGGTGCTTCCTTCTGCCTGTTACATACTTTTGCACAAACTTAATATACTCTGTGTATCTTTGGTACAGAGTATTAAAATGTCACTTAAATGATGGGCTCATTTTAGAGCATTTTCCGTAACATCATACAAAATTTGTGGCTGTAGCGTTTAAATTTCTGCAACAATGTTGCCCTTGAGTTCAAGAACTGTCTCGAGTTTTTTTACATATACTAGCTTCTTCAAATAACCCTAAAGTATATAGTCGAATGCTGACAATTATAGCGAATAGTCAGCCAACCAATTTTTCTGAAAATTTTTCGCTTTCCAAAAATTTTACTTAAAAGTGCCATTGTGTCTCGGGCACGAGATTCATCCTGCTGAAACCACATCTCAGGTCAGTTTTCAAAAGCAGGACGCGAACAATGTTCAATCATAAACCGATACCGCTCTCCATTTACGGTTACAGAACTAGCATCTTGATTTTTGAAGAAGTTAGCCCCGATGCTATTTTCAGATGTAATGCCACACCACAATGTACACCTAATGGTGTTCAATTGGCGTTAATGAATGTCTCTTGGATTTACAGACACCCCAACCTACAGTTCAGCTTATTAACAAAGCCATTTGAATGAAAAATATTTTATGGAAAATGCTCTTAAACGAGACCATTTTTGCGATGCTGAATGCGGGGATCATTTAAGAGACATTTTTATACCCTGTGCCCATTAAAAATGGGAAAAGGGAATCATGAAGATAAGCAAAATTATGTAACAGGTACAAGGTGGGCCAAAAGAAGTCATCCGATGTTGTTTGGCTTTCATTTTTATACCCTTGCAAAGGGTATTATAAAATTGTCCGGATGTTTGTAACGCATTGAAGGAAGCATCTCCGACCACATAAAGTATATATATTCTTGATCAGCATGACGAGCTGAGTTGATTTAGCCCTGCCCGTCTGTCCGTCCGTCCGTCTGTCCGTCTGTCTGTTTCTATGCTATCTCCTCCTTCAGTTTTAAAGCTATCCTCACCAAACTTTGCACGAAGTCTTCTGGTACATATACGCTGCACATTTGTCAGAACCGGCCGGATCGGATGACTATAGCATATAGCTGCCATAGGAACGATCGGTCAAAGAACTAGTTTTAGTGAGAAAAACTTTTTTGTTTTTAATGGAAACGCCTCCAAAGTACGTATTTCTTAGTTAACTATCCTTTCCCATGACTTCACCAAGTTTGGTCGAAATCGTATGACTATAGCATATAGCTGCCATATGAACGATCGGTCGAAAAACTAGTTCTAGTTTTTCTAGTGAGAAAAACTTTTTTGTTTTTAATGCAAACGTCCTTACAATTGGCATACACTTATTTTATATACTTTTACACAATTCTGCAAAGTTTGGTCGAAATCAGATGACTATAACATATAGCTTCCATAGGAACGATCGGTCGAAAAACTAGTTCTAGTGAGAAAAACTTTTTTGTTTTTAATGAAAACGTCCTTTTCATTGGCATATTCTTATTTTATATACATTCACATATTTCTACAAAGTTTTATCAAAATCGGATGACGATTGCATATAGCTGCAGTATGAATGATCGGTCGAAAAAGAAGTTCTAGTGAATAAATTTTTTTAGTTTAAAATGGGATCGCCTCCAAATTTCGTAATTAACAGTGTATTATGCTTTTCCAAGATTTCACCAAGTTTGGTCAAAATCAGACATCTATATAGTATAGATCCCATAGAAAAGTAAGGTCCAAAAAGTAGTCTTAGTTAGAAAAACTTTTTTGTTTTCAATGGAAGCTGCAAGGGTATACAAAACTTCGGCCGGGCCGAAGTTAACTTTCCCCTATTTTTTTCTAAATAAAAAACGTATATTCTGTTTTTTGATTATTTTTATTTAAACCTTTAGAATTTTATTGCTCATTTCGAGAAGATGATATCGTCCAAATGGGCGCCGTTACAATTGATTGCCATACGGGCTCGTTTTATGGCATTTTTCATCACTTCGGCAAGAACTTCGGGCTGCAGATTCTCGCACTCGTGTCGAATGTTGTCCTTGAGGGCTTCCAAGGTCGGGCTTGGTTACGTAAACACGTGATTTCAAAAAACCCCAAAAAAAAAGTCTGGAACGGATAAATCGGGCGATCTTGCAGGCCAGTGCAAATCGCCAAAACGAGAGATGATGCCAATGCTCCGTCCTGTTGGAACCACATGTCCTCCAGTCCTAATTCGTCCAATTGCGGCAGAAAAAACACGGTAAACATGACCCTATAACGCGCACCGTCCACTGTTCTCGTTTGACCAGCGGCGTTCTCCAAAAAAAATGGCCCGATGACTCCTCCAGCGTGAACAGCGCACCATGCAGTCACTTTGAGCGGGTGCAATGGCTCCTCGTGCATCACTCGTGGATTTTCGGTGCCCCAAAAGCGATAGTTTTGCTGGTTCACGTACCCGCTGAGGTGGAAATGAGCCTCATCGCTCGTTATGATTTTGGTCGAAAAATCGATTATTCACTATTATTCCGCGTTCTTGGGGAGTATATCGATATATGGCTTGTTCACTTGTATTCTACATCTGTTTAGTCCACAAATGTCAAAACAGATCTGACTTTGGCGGATATTTGTAAAAATAAGAGCATCTTCCAATAGGGTGACTTCTTTTGGCCCACCTTGTAGAAGGAAACATTTGCGACCCTATAAAGTATATATACTCTTGATCAGCATCAACAGCCGAGTCGATTTATTTTAACTAAAAACATATTAACATTACCTAGTTAATATAAAAATTATTAAATTGAAAGTGTGATGTAATTAGTTTTTAGTTTGTCATATTTAATTCTATGTTGAGTCATATTTATTTATAATAAGCACATATTCAAAAATAAACAAGTAAAATTAAAAATGTTTCGTATTAAATTTAAATATTTTCTCAACTTAAAATCAAAGTTTGTCGAAGTAAAAATCAAAGTTATTCATAGTACAAATGTACTATGTACTATGCAAATATTTAAATTAAATATTTTTCATATTTAATTTTAATTTTCTCCATACTTGAAGTATAAAGTAAACATATTGAAATCAAACTACAAACCATAATTAGAAAAAAGAAAATAGGTTAGTATGAAATATATTGCATTTCATAATGAAACATATTTGACCATGGTTAACAATTAGCTGCGTTCTTAATTGCGATTTGTTGCAACACAACATGCATGCCCCGATGGCGGTATTGGCTGAGATGCTGACGTTGTGTTGTGTGCCGTCGTCCTGAGCTCAAGTCCCAGTCCCAGTCAAGGTAAGTTAAAAAAAAAACTAGACATATGTTTTTCGATTTTCAGAAGGCCGCCCGCAGCCTCGCCCCCCCCCCCCCCTCCCTCTACCCTACCCCTCTTCCTCCTCCCCCAATTTTACCTCCGCCCTCCCCCCTTCCCCTCCCCTTACGACTCCCCCCTTACCCATCCCCCTCTCCACCCTCAACCCTCCCCTCACCGCCCACACATATAAGATTTTTTTGTTTTTATAACGTTGCAGAGGGTTTTATAAAATTGTGCGGATGTTTGTAACGCATGAAAGGAAGCATCTCCGACCACATAAAGTATATATATTCTTGATCAGTACGGCGAGCTGAGTTGATTTAGCCCTGTCAGTCCGTCCGTCAGTCCGTCTGTCTGTTTCTATGCTATCTCCTCCGTCAGTTTGAAAGCTATCTTCACCAAACTTTGCACGAAGTCTTTTGGTACAAATACGCTGCACATTTGTCGAAACCGGCCGCATCGGATGACTATAGCATATACTTAGCTGTCATAGGAACGGACGGTCGAAAAACTAGTTTTAGCTAGAAATATTTTTATGTTTTCAATTGAAACGCCTCCAAACTTCGTATTTCTTAGTTTACTATGGTTTTCCATTATTCCAGAAAATTTGGCGGAAATCGGACATCTATATAGTATAGCTGTCCTAGAAAAGTTTAGTCTCAAAAGTAGTCTTAGTTAGAAAAACTTTTTTGTTTTCAATGGAAATGTCCTTAAAATTGGCATGTATTTGTTTTTTATGCTCCCACACGATTCTAAAAAGTTTGGTCAAAATCGGATGACTATAGCATATAGCTGCCATGGGAACGATCGGTCGAAAAACTAGTTCTTGTGAGAAAAACATTTTTGTTTTTAACGAAAACGTCCCTTACGCTGGCATATATGTGTTTTATATACTTTTACACAGTTATACAAAGTTTTGTCAAAATCGGATGACTATAGCATATATCTGCATTATGAATGATCGTTTGAAAAAGAAGTTCTAGTGAGAAAAACTTTTTTGTTTTAATTGGGATCGCACTAAGTTTGGCCAAAATCGGTGGAAATCTATATAGTAAATCTATATAGATCCCATAGAAAAGTAATGTCCGAAAAGTAGTCTTATTTAGAAAAACCAACTGCAAGGGTATACAAAACTTCGGCCAAGCCGAATTTAACTTTCCCCTATTTTTTTTAGTATGAATCATAGTTGAACCTAATAATTTTACTCGTTAATTTTAATATGTCGCATATTAAATAGGAGATCTAGGTGAACACACTTAATATCTAATAGAGCACACTGGGGTGCACTTTTAATGGCAAGAAGTTGTCATTAAAAGTTAAGTTGTTTTTTTTTTCTGTGTAGGTAGGTATACCATACGCTTATTAAGTTTGTTTCAGATTTGGAAAATTCCTCCCCCTCCCCCCTTTAAGCGCAAAAACTGTCAGAGCCACAATTTTTAAGTTAGACCCTCGTGGCCCAATATCAATTTATTCTGAAAAGTACAATAAAATCGGACAAAAAACACTGAAGTAACATAAGATTTAATTTTGATTGTTGGAGAGAGAGGGGTCTGGCAAAACAAGAAAAAAAAATATTCAAAAAAGTTATTCATCTTATGAACGCTTCGTTACTTTTGCGCCACCCTGTATATTCTTGATCAAATGAGATACAGTTGAGATTCAGTTTAGCATATGGATCATGTTTGTTTCAGATTTTGAACTTTACCCCCAATTTTCTGTACGGTACCAATTTATTGGAGTGACCGCTACGATCCAATATTTTTTTAACTGTGTATTCAATAAATTTAAAAAAACTGTACAAGTCCTGCAATTTTTTGATTCGATTCCCACGTCTGAAAATCAATTAAAAACAAGAAAGAAAGTCGGTCAAGCCCGACTATAACATACTCTGTACCTGTGAAGAGCTGCCCATCACCGTTGCGACCGGTGCTGCCCATAATTGTTTGTTTTCTTTACCATACCTTTGGCGGGTCGATAAATAATCCTGATTTCTAGAAGAAACGAACCTTCTATCTATAAAACTGTGGGAGATATGATGTTTTTTCCAACATGCGGGGCGGGTCAAAAATTTTAGATAAACTTGATCTGCCTCAAGTAAAAGAAGTTTTTGTCCCATACATATCAAACCTCTATCTCTTACCATCTTTGAGATCTGTGCGTTCATACGGACAGACAGACGGACATGGCTAAATAGACTCTGCTATTGATGCTGATCAAGAGTATACATATATACAGTAGAGACCTGCACGAGTAAATAAAGAAGTAATCGAGTAGTACTCGCCGAGTAGGTAATCGTGCAAGAGATGCGAAAAACCATTTAAATTTCCCAAAAGATATAGTCTATCAAATCTGCGAAAGCAGGTGTGTTACAAGCGCTCAAGCACCAGCGAATTAATTATCCCATATTCCGTATATGACCGTATATGAGAGATAAATTTGTCGCTCAAGACATTCGTCTCTTTGAGACCGTAAATGTGCCGGGACTTAAGAATCTTGCACTATGCTTGGTGGATGCGGGAGTCACATTAGGGACCAAGCAATATTCAATCGATGATATTTTGCCACACTCCACCACTGTTAGCTCTGACAGCGTAATAAATGTCCAGCTGGAGATGTACAAAGATGCTTCTTTCTAGAAAAAGAAAAATTAAATTAAAGTGGTACAAGATGCACGGAAAGAAATTTCTCCTAATTGAAAAATTTAGCAAGGCAAATATTATGAATGACTACCTCTAGCGCTTCTAGTGAGGTGCTTTAGTTTGGCGAATCGTGTCTTGAAAAAACGGCAAACCAACCTTATGGCTGAAAACTTGGATGCTAGTGTTTTTTACACTTAGAACGCAAAGAACAAAGCCAAATGTGACATTTCTTGTACCAACTCACACAACCCAAAATAAAACAAGTAAGAGAGCTGTAGTCGAGTGCCCCGACTACAAAATACCCTGTTCCCTTGACTTCTTGTGTTTTCATACACATATACACACAGTCACACAAACACTCTTAACATACGCACACACGAACGCGCAAACGCAGTAACTGACAATGCAAGGCCCCCCCTCTCCCCCACAAGCAAAATTGATTCGTATATAACTTCGGTGTTTTTGTCCGATCTTATTGATCTTAGATAGATATTGGGCCTTACTTGATATATATAAAGTCTCGAGGCTCTAACTTAAAAATTGTGGCTCTGACAGTTGTTGTGCTTAAAGGGGGGAGGGGGGGAGTTTCTATCTCTTATAGTCGCTGAGATCGACATGGCTAAATCGACTCGGCCGTTAACGCTGATCAAGAATATATATACTTTATAGGGTCGCAAATGCTTCCTTCTACCTGCTACATACTTTTGCACAAACTTATTATACTCTATGTACCTTTGGTACGGGTATAAAAATACTAAAAATCAATCTTTTGGTAAAATTATACGACCGTGACCAAATTTTCAGCTTTAATTTCTGAATGCCATGTTCTGAAGATTCTTGACTGAAAAAGGCGCGACTATTTTTTAGGTGTATAGTTTTGGTTATACATTTCAAATTAAGAGTTGGCCACGCGATGACCAATTTAATCACTTTTATCTGAAAAGTTCGCGGTGTGAAGACTAAAAATAAGCTTATAGTTTCTATTTGCGATATTTGCCGGAGAAATTCTTTGGCTTGAGATGGTCCACTATGACTTTAGTTTTCACAGCTGGTTTATAAATCTAAAAACCAAATCCATTCGCGAATTCTTCAGATCAATATGAACCAAAATGGTTTTCGATGGAATTCTCCGACCCCATAAAGTATATATGTTCTTGATCAGCATCAACAGCCGAGTCGATATAGCCATGTCCGTCTGTTCGTCTGTCTGTCCGTATGAACGCACAGATCTCAGAGATGGTAAGAGATAGAAGTTTGACATGTATCGGACATATGCTTCTTCTATCTGCAGGCAGATCAAGTTTATTTTCAATTTTGGACACGCCCCCTCCCGCCCCCGCCATTTGAGAAAAACCTCATATCTCCCACAGCTTAATGGATAGAAGGTTCGAACCTTCTGGACATATATTCTAATCAAAATTATTTATAGATTTCCCAAAGGAATCATAAAGATCGGATCAATGGTTCTCGAGATATCTTCAAAATAGTGTATGCTGCAGCAGCGCATTAGCAGCGCTGTTTACCGCTGCCACTGCAACATCAAAATTTATGTTCGTTGGTACTATATTATATAGTCGGGCTTGACCGACATTCTTCCTTGTTTATTATAATCGTACGATTGCACGATGTACAAAAACAAGTAACTGTAAACTGAAAAATTAGTATTTTTACTCATTATTCTAGTATCGTGTAATCACTCGTGCAGGTCTCTAATATACAGGGTGGTCCGTATAAAAATTGGAGTTTAATTTTGCTATAAGGCCTGCATCCAGCACGGGAAAATTCCTGCCAGGAATTTGCTATTTATTTTAAGTTTGTGGAACCCAAGTAAAATATTTTGACCAAGTTTGAATTTAATTAAATTTAATCAAAATAACGTTAAACCAACTTCGGTCTACTATTGTAGATTTTATTTCTTCTAGTGGATTATTATTGATTGAGCGGTCGGGTGTGGTGAAATCACACCTCGACATCAGTCACATTGGTCTCACAACTCGACCTAAATTATTGGGCCGATGCAGCCATCGGCAAGAAAAGAAATAAGACTCAATAGTTGGTAGCCAATTAAATAAAGTCTATTATATTTGAATACAATATAAGAAGAAGAGCTCAGCAGCCGGGTCAGAACCTTGGCAAAATGAATCTGCTGCATGTGTAGCAATAAGGGAGAATGAAACTATTACAAAACAGAAACCGTTATTATTAATTTAGGTAATTAAATTAAATCCTGTATTATCTATATATACAAAACTGTTTAACCTGACTGACTGGTGACCGTCGCACAGCTGACTGGTGACCGTCGCACAGCTTAAACAGCTTAAGCTAGAGTGCTGAAATTTGGACAGGAGTTTCCTTATGTGGTGAAAGTGCGTACTAAGACTGGGTTTTGGAAAATTCCACCCGGATTAGCCGGAAAAGCGTCGGAAAACTTTGTATGGGAAAAATTTTATTTTTTATCCGATTGACTTGAAATTTGGTTTGTAAGCATAGTATGCAAAATAATTGGACACGTGTTTTCCCGATTTCGGAAAATCCGCCCACAAGGAAAATTCTCGGAAAATTCACTATGCAAAAATCCGGTTTTCATCCCATGGACTTGAAATTCGGTTTGTAAGGACAGTAAGTAAAATAAATAAAAATGTGATTTTCCGATGCTGGAAAATTCGACCGTAGGGTCGGGAAATTACCGAAAAAACGTCGGAAAAGTTTGTATGGGTAAATTTTTATTTTTCATCCGATTGACTTGAAATTCGGTTTGTGAGGACAGTAAGTGAAATGAATTGAAATGTGATTTTCTGATGCTGGAAAATTCGACCGTAGGGTCGGGAAATTCCCGGAATAGCGTCGGAAAAGTTTGTATGGGGAAAATTTCATTTTTCATCCGATTAACTTGAAATTCGGTTTGTAAGCATAGTATGCGAAGTAATTGGACACGTATTTTTCCAATTTCGGAAAATCCGCAAGCAAGGGAAATTCTCGGGAAATTCGATATGCAAAAATATATTTTTCATCCGATTGACTTGAAATTCGGTTTGTAAGAACGGTAAGTAAAATAAATTGGAATGTGATTTTCCGATGCTGGAAAATTCTACCGTGGGGTCGGGAAATTCCCGGAAAAGCGTCGGAAAAGTTTGTATGGGGAAAATTTCATTTTTCATCCGATTGACTTAAAATTCGGTTTGTAAGCATAGTATGCGAAATAATTGGACACATATTTTTCCGATTTCGGAAAATCCGCCCACAAGGAAAATTCTCAAGAAATTTGAAATGCAGAAATCTATTTTTCATCCGATTGACTTGAAATTCGGTTTGTAAGGACAGTAAGTAAAATAAATTGAAAAGTGATTTTCCGATGCTGAAAATTTTGTCCGTAGGGTCGGGAAATTCCCGGAAAGGCGTCGGAAAAGTTTGTATGGGGAAAATTTCATTTTTCATCCGATTGACTTGAAATTCGATTTGTAAGCACAGTATGCAAAATTATTGGACACGTGTTTTCCTGATTTCGGAAAATCCGCCCACAAGGAAAATTCTCGGAAAATTCGATATGCAACAATCTATTTTTCATCCAATTGACTTGAAATTCGATTTGTGAGGACAGTAAGTGAAATAAACTGAAATGCGATTCTCCGAAGTTGGGAAATTCGACAGTAGTGTTGGAAAATTCTCGAAAAAGCGTCGGAAAAGTTATGGGTAATTTTTTCATCCGATTGACTTGAAACTGGGTTGGTAAGCGAAGTGTACGAAATAACTCGGCACGTATTTTCCCGATTTCGGGAAATCGGCGCGCAAGGAAAATTCTCGGGAAATTCGATAAGCAAAAACCAATTTTTTATTCATTGACTTAAAATTCGGTTTGTAAGAATAGTAAGTGAAGTGAAATGATATGTAATTTTCTGATGTCGCAAAAATTTGACCTTAGAGTCGGAAAACTTAGCAGCCAAAAACCGATTTTTAATCGATTGGCTTTAAACTTGGTATGTAAGGATAGTATAAGAAATAAAGATGGCGATAACAGCAACGATAACGATAGCGATTGCAATAGCGATAACGATAGCAATAACTATAACGATATCGATAACGATAGCGATAATGATAACGATAACGACAATGGTAACGATAACGATAGCGATAACGAAAGCGATAACGATAGCGATAACGGTAACGATAACGATAACGATAATGATAGCGATAACGATAACGACAATGATAACGATAGCGTTTGCGATAGCGATAGCAATAGCGATAACGATAACGGTAATGTTACCCTAAGCCGGTCGGAAAAGAAAAACTATATATCGGTTTTATGTGATGTCAGTATAGGGGGGGGGGGGGGGGGGGGGGGGGGGGAAAATTGGAAATAAACTAAAAAAAGTGGTGTAAATTGCGGACACCAGGTCATTGTCCCACAAATACAGTTCAGCGCTGAACATTTGATTTTCGTTCCCTTTTTGTGCTGGACATTTTCGGTGTTTGAGTGAGTGACATTGCGGCAGAACATTTTCGAAGATTTCTTGGTGGAAAAAGTTATTTGGCATGAACAACAAACCAGCGCCAGGCCCTGTAATGCAAGCCAGTGATTTGGATTTTTATAAAGCCAGGACAGAATCTCTGATTCGGCAAATTCGGGCTCAAAATGAATTCTTCGAGTCGGTAGAAATCGCTTTACTCGACGAATCGGATTTGGAATTGCGTATCGAAGGCATCAATTGCATGTACGCGGAGAACCTTGAGAAGCTGAATTTAATAGAGCTGACCGGCGATGCGCGCGAAAGGTTTACGGAGATCATGTACCGAGCAAAAGCAAAACTGAATCGAGCTCTAAATGTTTTGCATGTTCCCTCCGTTTCTAACTCAACTGAGCTTCCTAAAGATTCCGATGACAAAAAAAGACACATTTAGGTACGTAACCCGTCCCAGTAGGCAGCTGAGCTGCAGCTTCCGAAATTTTCTGGTGCATATATCGACTGGCCAGATTTTTACGCACTGTTCAACACGGTGGTCGGCAAGAACGATGACCTAATAAACATGGAAAAGTTCCAGCATCTGCGATCTTGCCTAAGTGGAACTGCGTTGGACTCCATTAGAGCCAACAGATGAGAATTATCAAAATCCATCGATTTGTTAACGAAACGATTTCATAACAAGCTTTTACATTTCCAGGCACACGTGAGATCCATTTTCGGGCTAAAAGGTGTCGAGAGGGGTTCAGCTACTGGCTTGCGCGAATTGAGTGACAAGGTCAACTCTCACCTGCGCGCTCTTAACAGCATGGCAACCATTCAGGAAATTGCTGACGGATTGCTCATCTATCTCGTTGCTTCAAAATTGGATCAGAACGCGCTTGAGAAGTGGGAGGAGGCTCTACACACGGATACATTGCCCAAATGGACCGAGATGTCGTCGTTTCTGGAAAACCGGTGCCGCATGATGGAGAAACAAACCGAATCATACATCTCTCATCTCATCTAACTCCACAAATTCATTACCTTGTGCTCTGTGCAATTTAAATGACCATCTGATTTTAAAATGCCCTCGATTTTTGGTTCTTAATCCTAACGCTCGATACAAAGAAGCCAAACGTCTTCATCTTTGCCTAAACTGCCTTCGAAAAGGCCATAGTTTGCAGCAGTGCAAGTCTGGGCATTGCCGGCACTGCTCATCAAAACATCATTCATTATTGCATATGGATGCAGCAACCACTTCTCAGCCACAGCCAGTAGCTGCCCTCCAAACGCTTCGCGACTCTCCCGTCTCGATTACCTCATCCCCAACTCCACCTAAAGCCTCTACAGTCAATTACGTGTGCTCGTATGCTATTGTGCAGGTTCAAAGCCGATCTGGAGTATTCATTCCATGTCGTGCTCTACTCGATTCGGCATCCCAACTCAATTTTGTGACTTCTCGCTTAGCCAATCAACTACAACTCAAAACTCATCGCTCTCATGTCGCTATTTCGGGCATAGGGAATTCGTCCCTTCAATCAGCCAGCAAATCAATCGAGATTATGGCTCAAGCCACCGACGCAAGCTATCGTGCTTCATTTTCGGCTGTGATTATGAGAGCCATTACCGATCATCAGCCTCATTTTAATGTGGACCACAGCGAATGGAGCATTCCTAAGAACATTGTCCTTGCCGATCCTTTGTTCCACAAGAGTCAACTGATTGATCTACTTATTGGTGCTGGAATCTTTTTTGACCTTTTGTGTGTTGGCCAAATCCGCATTGCCAGTCATTTGCCAACTCTACAAAAAACTCGTCTGGGCTGGATCGTTTCGGAAGGACTCTCTACAGCTAAGGGAAAATGCTCCGCTCTTGCTGCATTAATTAAAGAGCCAAGCGTCCATTCGGAAACTGACGATTTGTCTACAATCATGAAGCTCTTCTGGGAAATAGACAGCTGCTGCGGATCATCATCGGCTCTTTCGGATGAGGACATTTTATGTGAGCAGTTTTTTAAGGAACATTGTACGAGGCTTCCGTCTGGCCAATACTCAGTTCGCCTTCCAGTTAAAATCAGCTTGAGCAATCTGGGGGAATCCTACGATCGTGCGTTGAGACGTTTCAAGAGTCTAAAACTTAGCTGTCAAAAAACCCTGCACTAAAAGCCCAATAGTCAGCATTCTTGCAGGAATACCTTGACTTTGGCCACATGTCACCTGCCGATACGCAAACTAATGCCCCAAAATTCTTCTTGCCCCACCACTGCGTGCTGAAATTAGAAAGAACATCAACCAAATTGCGCGTCGTTTATGATGGCTCAGCTAAGTCCACATCAGGGTTTTCCCTTAATGACCTTTTGTTCGCTGGTCCATCTATCCAACCAAAATTGTTCAATACGCTGCTTCGTTTTAGATTCTATAGGATTGCATTATGTGGCGATATTTGCAAAATGTACAGATGCGTACGCATGAGTCATCCCGATCAACTTTTGCAATGTATCTTGTGGCGAGATAGTCCTGATGGAGCGCTTGAAGTCTACACTCTGGATACTGTTACATACGGCACAAAACCAGCTGCATTTTTAGCCATTCGGGCCATGCACCAGCTGTCGTATGATGAGGAGGCTGAGTTACCGGTTGCGGCAAAAATCGTTAGAAGGGATTTTTATGTTGATGACCTAATCTCAGGAGGTGATTCTGTCGAAGAAGTTGCTGAAATTCGTCAGCAGGTTAAGGAGCTTTTGCGCAGGGGACATTTTCCAATTCGAAAATGGTGCTCCAATGAGCCTGCCGCGCTGGATGGTGAACCCGAAGCTGAGCAGGAGAAGTACATCAAGTTCCACGATGGCACAGACATCACCAAAGCATTGGGTTTGGCCTGGGATACAAAGTCTGACATGCTACTTTTTCACTTTTCCCGCGCCGTATCTGAAGGACCTGCCACCAAACGCGCAATATTGTCAGCCATCGCAAAATTGTATGACCCTCTGGGTTTATTAGGCCCAATCATTACGAGGTTCAAAACATTTATGCAAGCCTTGTGGAAGGACAAACTGGATTGGGATGAGAGTTTGCCGCAGGAGCTGCATTCTGTCTGGCTCGAGCACATTTCCCAAATTTGTTCAGTCGCCAGCTTTAAATTTCCGCGATTTGTTTTGCAGCCCAACGCCTCTTGTCAACTTCACGCATTTTGTGACGCAAGCATTGCTGCATATGGGGCTTGCGTATATGTTCGCTCGGAAATCAACGGATCTGTCTCGACCTACCTGCTATGCTCCAAGTCAAGAGTCGCTCCTCTTAAGTCTCTCACCATTCCTAAATTGGAATTAGCTGCTGCGCATCTGTTGTCTGAGCTGCTTTCCAACATTGTACAAACAATACCCATCTCTTGTACCGTTTATTGCTGGTCCGACTCCACAATAGTCCTTGCTTGGATCCGAGAATGTCCTTCAAATTACAATATTTTTGTATCCAACAGGATTGCACAAATACAGGAGCGTACCAACGGCATGACATGGCGTCATGTGCCATCTGAGAAGAATCCCGCTGACATCCTTTCTCGTGGGTGCACACCAATGGAGCTTTTGGAATCCAATCTGTGGAGTCAAGGTCCCGCCTTCTTACGTGAAGATGAGTCATCCTGGCCGACAAACCCAACAGCAGCGCTGGCATTACCGGAACGTCGTCGGCAGGCGCTAATTTCAACTCAGCAAGCGGATGTTCCTAGCACCTGCAAGTACCAAAACTCGTTTGGGAAATTGCAGCGGGTGTTTGGATATATTTATCGATTCCTGGTCAGAGGAAAAGGCCAATCCGACTCCAGGGGACCACTCAAGGTCGAGGACATAAAAGGTGGCACGCATCTTCTCGTCAGGAGTATCCAGCTTGTGCATTTTGCAGAGGACCATAAAGCGTTGCAAGAAGGACGTCAGCTCTCACCTAAAAGCAAGCTTTTAGCGCTTCATCCCTTCCTGGACGCTGCAGGCCTGATGCGTGTTGGTGGACGCTTGCAAAACTCCAGCTTGGACTATGACGCAAAGCACCCGCTTTTGCTGCCAAAAGGGCACCCGGTTACCAATGCCCTGATTATGCATTTTCACCAAAAGTTCCTGCATGCTGGACCGCAGTTTCTTCTTTCGGCAATTTACCAGAAATTCTGGCCTATTGGAGGTCGGAAAGCTATCGCAGCTGTGACCAGAAAATGCATCCGGTGCTTCAGACTAAGGCCTAAAATCGTCGAGCACATCATGGCACCTCTGCCAGCGGATCGGGTCCAACAAAATCGGCCGTTTTTGGTCACTGGCATCGACTTTTGTGGGCCCTTCTTATGCAAATCGGAGATAAGAAGCAGACCGCCTGGAAAGTGCTACATATCCATTTTCATCTGCTTTGCCACCAAAGCAACTCATCTCGAAGTCGTGGAGGATTTGTCGACCGCGTCATTCATCGCTGCCCTGAAAAGATTCGCCAGTATCAGAGGCAGGCCAAATACCATCTGGTCGGACAACGCGACGAACTTTGTTGGCGCCAGAAATCAACTGATCGAGCTCAGGCAACTCCTTCTGAGCGACCCGCAGAATGGCGATATCCTAAACGCTTGCTTGGCCATGGGTATAAATTGGAATTTTTCCGCCACGCTCTCCACATTTTGGCGGCTTATGGGAGGCCGCAGGTCGGCCAAATACCATTTTTGTGAGTTGTTGGAGGCCACACGTGCGTTTCTCGGCTGAGAACTTTGGTATGCGAAATCTCCGCAATTTTAAATTCTCGACCTCTTTGTCCCGTTTCAGAGAACCCAGAGGATTTAGACGTGCTCACGCCAGGGCACTTCCTAATTGGGTCCTCATTTTGCGCTATAGACGAACCAGATATTACTCATCTTGATATCAACCGGCTTAGTCGATGGCAGCGCGTATGCCAGATGCAGCAGGTGTTTTGGCGAAAATGGAGCACCAACTACCTGTCTTTGCTGCAGGAGCGTGGGAAATGGCGTTCTTCAACAGCAAACTTGAGGCCGAACAGCGTTGTGGTGCTCAAAGAAGACAACCTTCCTCCACTCCAATGGCGACTCGGTCGGGTGGATACCATCATCACAGGCGACGACGGCGTTGTGCGTGTCGCTATAATCCGTACATCCACTGGACTGGTCAAAAGATGTGTCAACAAAATCGCAGTACTGCCCCTCGAGACCACCTCGGTTGAAAGCCCTGCAGTTTCCAACGGGGGGAGCATGTCGGGAGCAGACAGCGACAACAAATAATTTTAAGTTAAATTAAGCTAAATCAACATTCCTTGTTTGCCTAAGAACCATGTTAATATTTTCATTTTTATTGGCGGCTAATAGCTCATCACTGATGGCAATTTACAGTTAGTTATAAGCATACGGCTAATGTCTAACGCTTGCATCTTTTTATATTCTTTTTATGCTTTGCTTTGTCAGTCGTTTGCCCTGCACGAATTCGATCGCACGCTTAGTCAGTTCGCCCGCCCGCTAACAACAATTACACATTAAAACAACAAAAACCGCATAGTTTAACATTGTAATAAAACTGAAACTGCTCACAACATATTCACCTGTACAACACATGAAACAACAAACACATCATCGCCAAACATAAAACGCATTAAACCCAACAAGTGAAATTATCCAAAATCCACCCCCGCCTCCTTATTTGTAAAACTCTCGCAGGATTCAATTAATTGCTAACGCTGAAGGTGGATGCAAAATAGCATCTCCCCTCAACATAAGGATCTATCATGCATCCTAAGTGAGCGTCTAAAGCCGAGAATGAATGAACTGATTGAACCTTATTAGTGTGGCTTTAGACCTGGCAAATCCACCTCGGACCAGATATTCACAATGATTCACACAAATCCTGGAGAAGACCCAAGAGAGAGAGATTAACACCCACCATCTTTTTGTTGACTATAAAACCGCCTTTGACACGCCAATAAGGTCAAAGTTCTTTGAAGCGTTGTCTACTTTTGGTATACCAGCAAAGTACGTTCGACTGCATGATGACGTTGAGAAGCACACAAAGCTCATTCAAAAAAGGAAAAAACCTCTCCAAGCTTTTCGATACCAAAAGAGGTTCTAGGCAGGATGACACCTTATCGCAGTGAGTCTAAGCTTGGACAATCTGTTGCAATGGGAGAATACTACTTCAAGGTTGTTTAGGAATTAGTCTACCTCGGAACGACGATAACCAGCGACAACAACACGACTCTGGAAATCCGAAGAAGAATTACTTTTGCAAACCGATGTTACTAAGGGCTCAGTAAGGAGTTCAAGAGCTGAGCCCTCTCTCGAAAATTAAAAATTGCGCTATACAAGTCGCAAAGCATCCCAGTCCTTCTATACGTCGCAGAAAAGTTCTTCGGAGGATTTATGGACCTCTAAAGTTGTTGAAGAACACGTACTGTTCGGTTATGTCCAGCGCATAAACAACGCGGCTGGCTGATGGCTTTCCCGTATGGATGATAACGCTCCAGCAAAACGGGTGTACAGTCGGCGTGCGAACGAGTAAGGAGGCCCGCCCGGGCCGGGTCGACCGAAGCGGAGATGGCGCACCCAGGTGCATGGATATATTTCGAAGCTGGGTGTGCCCTTCTGGTGGGATGTCGCTCGGGACAGAGGCGAGTGGCGGGCATTAGTTGCAGCGGCCGAGACCGTAAAACGGTTGTGATGCTGTCATCAAGTCAAAGAAGAAGATAAAAAAAAGGCTTGATATTTTTCAAAGGTTGAACATTTATTGGAAAGGTTGGATCATATCATTTATTTATGAATAACAATATCGGTCAAATGACCACCACGGCTGACTTGGAAGTAGCCCATTTGATCCACCCAATTTTTGAGAACATTTTCAATTGTTTCGGCACGTATGTCAACAAAAGCAATTCGAATCTCGTTCTTCAACTCATCAATTGTTCCAGAATTGTTTGCATAACATTTGTCCTTGACCGCTCACGAAAGATAATAGTCTAACAGTGTCAGATCACAGCTTCTTGGCGGCCAGTTCACATCTCCATATTTGCTGATTATTCGATTTTCGAAGATAGGGCGCAGAAGATCGATTGTGGCGTGCGCTGTGCGACACGTAGCGCCGTCTTGTTAAAACCAAATATCATCCAAGTATTCCGCTTCAATTTCCTCGAAGAACCAATCACTTAACATTGCGCGGAAGCGCTCACCATTCACGGTCACGGTGGCTCCTTCTTCATTTTCAAAGAAAAATGGACCAATGATGCCTCGAGATCAAAATCCGCACCAAAGCGTGACACGTGGTGGGTGCATTGGCTTCTCGACGACGATATACGGATATTCTGTGCCTTAGATGCGACAATTTTATTTATTAGCATAGCCACCGAGGTGGAAATGTGCTTCATTCGAAAAGATTTTTCGGTAAAATTCACCATCTTCGGCCAAAGGATCTTCCGCCCAATTTGCGAACTGTAGACGATTCGGATGGTCAATTGACTTTAGCTGCTGCACCAATTGAACTTTGTATGGCTTCATGGCAATGTATTTATGCAAAATTCGCATCAAAGAAGTGCGCGAAATGTCCAATTGTTGCGATCGCTGGCGAGTTGACGTCGATGGTTGTTTTGTCGAGCACACCGGACGAGTACGTAAACGGGTTGGTTTATCCACCAACATTCCAGTTTCACAAACACGAATTGATCCACAAATTGAGTTTTCGAAACATTTTTTTTGTTAAATTTTTTTTTCCAATTTAGCAGTTTTAAATATTTTCCAACTTTCTCCACGCGAATAGCGACCCATTTCGTAAATGACAAAGTTTTTACTAAATATTAGTGACTTTCCGAATGACATTTGACAAATTTTAAAGTCAAATTATGAATAGTTCAAATTCCAAACACTAGATGGACCACCCTGTACTTTATGGGGTCGGAGATGCTTCCTTCTGGCTGTTATATACTTTTGCACAAACTTATTATACTCTGTGTGCCTTAACTGGTCAACTGCCAATTATTCGCTGACCATCAATGACTTTTTCCAAAAATTTTGCTCTTAGGGACCTTTACTTAACATTTACCGGGCGATCTTTAGTTTTGCGACCAAAACAGTAGCCGTACCCAAAATCACAATAAAGTCAATAACAACACTATTGTTAAGAGAGAAAAGTGTGCAATTCCATATCTTTGTGATAATTTTATTAAATGAAACAGATCTTAAATACTATTTAGTAGAGCGCAAAGAAAAACAGCACTGTTATCTTCAAACGCTCTTACTATATCTTTCCTTCCCTGAACTAAATTAAGTTTTTATGCTTACTTATATAGGGTGGTTGATGAAAGGCGCTACCAAAGAAACATTGAATTACTTTTTTCTATTTGATGAATCTGCTTAATTTTTTTTTATTTTGTAGATTGATCTTTAAATTTGTGAAAAATGGATAACTGGGAAACTGAACTGGGACACTGAAACAAGAATTTGGATTGTCCGCCGCTTTCACGCTCTGGAGTCCGTAGTTTTGGTTCAAAAAGACTATAGGCAGATGGACCATAATGAGACTTGTTAACAATTTTTCCGACCGTGGGACAGTCGAAAGAAGACCTTACCATCGAAACCCAACAATTCGGACGGAGGACACAATCGCTGCTGTAGCTGCTCCCATACAATGAATTTCATACAATGAAAAACATGTTGAGTTAATGTACTTAATGTAGCAATATTCATCAGCCACCCTATATTTAACATGTTATTAGTATGACAAAATTAAAAATATACGTTTTTTTTTGTTCATGTTTTTCAAATTCGATTTGCAAGATCATCCATCAAGTTAATGGGAATGTGCTGCCACTGAGGATAGTTCTGGAGTTGTGGACAACTGAAACGTTTAGATGTTCGTTGTAGCTTAAGCCGTGCAGCAACTGAAAAAAATTAATTTTAAAAAATTAGTTATAAAGGATATATTTACACTAGCTTACAAAAATACCAAGTAAGAAAGTTGGTTTGCACTTTCGCAAAATCGAATACCCACAATGTAATTTTCGGATGTTGGAATATTTGACCTTAAGGTCGGAACACTAACGGTAACGGTAACGGTAATATCCTGGATATTGGAAATCTCTGGAGATTTTAGTATTATCGATTGCATTTCTAACTAGGTGTGGATGATTTTTTTTGTTAAGTAACAAGACCAGATGTTAAGTGAAACCATTTGAAAGAAATCTACTTGGCTTTGAACAGCCGGTACCGTTTAGATGACAAGATGGCGATAAAACATGTCCACGTTCAGCATACGAGAAGAATCTAAATCTGACTGCTATCATTCAAGAAGATCTCCAATCCTACGATATTTCTCTAGGTCAGACAAATAGTGTTACTTGGAATATAGAAAAATTGATAAACCGGTGCTAGAGTGTGTAACGCGATGGATCCCTACTTAGTGCTTAATCTTAGAAATGGTATGATTAAATGTACAACCTAACTTACCTTTGGAGTAACAAAAATATATTGAGCCGAACCAGGCTTGGTAGCTGTATTTAAAAGTAGATCAAAAATGTTGCGCTCGTTGTTAGCGTCCATGCCTTGATTTATTTCGTCAACGCATCTAAAAATAAAAGGACCGAAAATAACATATAAAAAATGTATATTAGGAGCGAAAAAATTAATTTTTAGATGGGTTGTTTTACGTAATTAGTCGATAGGGTTGTCGAATATTTAAGAAATATCTTTATCGATATTTCTTTCGATATTGGAAAAGAATCATACACAGGCCTGGTGCAATTTTTGAGTGGAATTAAAAAGTAAAATGATTGCAGTCCCGAATCGTTTTCATTTTTGCGTTCCCGTTTCCGAGTGAAATCGATCAGCACTGCCCATGAGCGGATTCGGAATTGCGAACAGCTCGGTGCCATTTCGACCGTTTTTGCTTTTGTTTACATGGACTTTCAGAGGTACAAGCTTAAAACAAGTTCGAAAGTCGGTCAAGCCCAACTATAATGTACTTTGTACCTGTGAAGTGCTGCCCCGTTGCGACCGGTGCTGCCCATAAATGTTGTTTTCCTTATAATTCGACTATCGATCATCCGATTTTTACCATTCCTTCGGCGAATCGATAAAGAATCCCGATTACTAAATATGTCTGAAAGAACAAACCTTCTATCTATAAAACTGCGCGAAATATGACGTTTTTCCAATTTGCGGGAGCGAGGGGGCGTAACAAAAAGTAAAAATAAACTTGATCTGCTTGAAAGTATAAGAAGCATATGTCCCATAAATGTCTATCCTCTATCTCTTACCATCTCCGAGATCAGTTTGTTCATACGGAAAGACGGACGGACGGACATGGCTAGATCGACTCGGCTGTTTATGCTGATCAAGAATATTTATACTTTAAAGGGTTGCAGATGCTTCCTTCTGCCTGTTACATACTTCCGCACAAACTTAATATTCTCTGTGTACCATTGGACCAGAGTTTAAAAAATGATTTTAAATGTTCTGCGGCCCTTCAAGTCAGTCGCTGAGTTGGTAGGTCATTTCTTCGGAGTCCGGAATGCTTTGCTAGCATGGAGAGAGATTTTGCAAGTTGGTTTGGGTGGGTAAGAAGCTTTTCAGAATATTTTCGTTTAAGTTGCTCTATTTCAGTTTCGACCAATGGGATGCTGAGGTCGTTGTGGATACACACATTACGAATGTACCATGGCTCTCCAGTGATGGTTCTAAGAATTCTTGATTGTGATCTTTGGAGGACGTCCATACTGCTCGCACAGCCATTTCCCCATAGCTGCGAGCCATAAGTCCAGACAGGCTTTATTATGATTTTGTACAGTAAGACTTTATATTCCACTTTTAGAGGGGAACGGGAGTTAATTAGCCAGTGGAGGCTGTTGGCTTTTAGCTTTATTTGAAGTTTTTTTGACTCTATGAGTTTGCGCCATGTGAACCTTCTACCGAGGTGCACACCAAGTTATACAACATCGTTTGATTGCGGGATAGATATGGCGTTTAGGCATAGCTGGGGACAGGTGCTTCTGTTGAGTGTGAACGTCACTTGTTTACTCTTTTGCTCGTTGATTTTTATGCGCCAGTTAACCAGCCGCTGTTCCACTTTAGCTAGGTGGCTTGCCAAGAGACTTGTTGCGTTAATGGGACATCGTGATCTGCTTAATATTGCCGTATCATCCGCAAAAGAACTTATTGTAAGTAGAGGGTCTGTTGGTATGTAGGCATACAGATTACATATAGGAGAGGACCGAGTAGCTTTGATTGGGTCAGTTTCTGCGGCGGTCGGAACCAAAGGAAGTTCATAGCCATTGGTTGGTGGATTTGGCTAGAAAACATTTCTAAGGTGAAGTGCAAAGACAGTTGCCTATAACGGCTATGTGCTAGCTGCTCTTCGGCTTCGAGTGCTTTGCGAAGTACGCGATCTGCAAGTCTCAGACGATTTTTTGCGGCACGGCGTTCAATGTAACTGTTTGTTTATCTACGAACTTGCTGAGGCTCTGTTGTTGGCGTTTGGGGGTTTGAGTGATGAGCAGCGGAAGTTATGATAGAGGTGAGGGTTTGAACAGATTTTTCGATCCTGGCTTACTGCGTCTCAAGTCGACTATGGTCCAAAACTCTAAAAATTGACTTACAGACGCCAAACTTTGTCCATAATTTTTTTTTTTAATACGAGTATGCAAACAAATTTTTTAAGTCTGTGCGCCCACGCCCTCTTTTGCCTCCCATACAAAAAAATTCCTAGTATTATTATAAATTGAGTATAACTCTGATTTCAGACAAGTTAGTTACAATTTTTTTTTAGGAATGACTTAAATATCTTTCATTTATGTAATATATATTCATTAATAAATTGGTTTTTGTTTTAAACATCATCTTCTTCTTCTTCTTCTAGTACTATAGAGCATCCTTTATTTAGGTCCTCATCAGAATCAGATGGCACGTCCAATTCTTTTTCATTTGGATTTTTATTTTCGGTAAACGCCAACTCCAAAAGACTTAATACTTCTTTGGGGAGAGGCTGTTTTTGTTTTTTCTTTCTCTTTGTCCTGTGGAAAAGGTCAGTCATAGTATAGTAATGATTCGACTATTTTTCCTTGCGTGTGAGAGTAGATCTTATTCCGTGCTTCTGAAGCATTTTCGCCTAAGGATCCTAGTGGAACCATCGTCGAATTATTTATTTGAAAATCGTGGACTAATAATTTGTGAATTGTTGGTTACATTGGGTACCATGGGTATTTGTGCACATATAAGTAAAATGTTTTCTCACAAAAAGTCCGAAAATTGGTAGAGTTTATATCAGGGGCCGGCAGCTTCCTATCTGGCGTATATAGGAAAAGTCTGAAAGCAGCGCTGCCCAAAACACGCATTGTGTAAAAACATCGTTTTGCTTCGGCGCGCTGCTGCGCTGCGTGTTCGGCTTTCTTCGTCGTTGCTCGCGTAGAATGTTGCTGTTCGCCGTCCGGCGGCCGGCTCGCACTGCAAAGTTTGGAGTGGAAAATAATTTTTTATAAAATAGGACGGTAATCATAGAGTTCGTTGGGCACCCCGTATTTTAAAAAGAAGCTAATGCCCTTGTCACACATCAAAATATTATTTTGCCTGCCTCTGGTTTATATAGTGGTTACAGGAAATTGCTATTAATATATTGTGTAGATTATTAAAAAGGGTTTCGTCAAAGCAAGTTATGGATGATAGTTGTTTACATTTTGCAAAAGCTCTTCTTGCTGTATTACCGTCATTGCTGTTGCCGCTGCCATTCTGCTTCGGCATGCTTATTCGAAGACCCATGTCATTCCAAATCTTTTCCTGAATATATTTTTTGCGTTCACTCATTTTAATATTGTCATCACCTTTTATTTGCCATTTTTTATTTCTATTCTGTATGATATAGTATGCTCAGGACAAATTCTAGAAAACCTGATCCAAGCATGTAGAGGACTTACCCCAAATTTTAAAGCTTCAAGCTTGGGGTAAAGGTTTTTGAACTAAAACATTGAGAACCAGTTAGTACGTTTAGTACTTTCCCATCAATGAGTGTCATATGCATTTTAAACGTTACTGCTATGTCATCACCCTCATCCAGTTTATAAGAAAACGTTTTCAGATTATCTATTTGAAAGTCTAACTGATTTTTTTCCATAATTATATGATCAGTGGTTTCTTTTACAAATTGAATTTTTAGCGGCCTGCAAAATCGAATGGACTGCGGTGTTCTGTTAACCCAGATTTTTCGCTAAAATGAGTCAATCATTTTTATGGGTATAATAGAAGTAACAAACAAAGAGTGATCTGAAAGCTGTACGTCAGGTGTTTTAGTTTCAAACTTCTGCTTGTATGCACTTTGCACAGTTGATCCATCAAAACCATAACTGCAAATTAATTTGAGTTTAGAACTATCCGGAAACTGCTTGAAAACATCGGACTGCATTTTAATTAATCGCTGTGCAGTATTATTCAAAAGGTTTTGTAGTGAGACTTGAGCAGTAGTTTCTGTTAACTTCTATACCGATTGGCCGACACTGCATCTTAGCTTCTATTACTTGATTGTAACTCGGATAAATGTCGCTGTGATGATTTATATTCAAAGCCCTAGTGTTGACACATTGCTGTTTGGTTAATGAATTTTTCAGGATGTATGCTAGAGCTTCATTTGGTGTAAGTGGAGTCGGTTTTTGAATTTAAAGTTGCTTTCTTAATTCCGTTGTGTATTCAGGTCTTGTAATCGGTTCTTTAAGGACCAAGGCCACGTTCGTATTACATTCTCTCTTAGCAGAAAGTGCTGCAGCATGCATAAGAAGATCTGTATTGTTATCTTTTTTATTTGCTAGTTCAGATGCCAATTTCCTTTTCAATCTTGGCCCTGCGTTTGTATAAGACAAGGTTGGGCGTCCAGGTTGTTGTGGTATCTTACAGTTTTCATTTAATATAATTGATATTTTAGACGACACCCATTTAGCATGCTTTGACTGAAAACCTTCGACCATATAGTTACATTTTGGAAGTTTTTCTTTTATAAAGGATTCAAAATAACTTATTTGTTTGTTTATTTCTAATCTTTTGTCATCTTCTACGTGGTAATTGCTAATTTTTTCATAAATCCAATCTGACACAAATGATAATTTGCGATTGTTGCTGCGCCAAATATCGAAGAGATCGCTATGACGAAACTCGAACGTTCCTGAATATTGTGGAATTGTGAGAAAAGAGGGACGAACGGGGAAAAAGTGTTAATTAGCGATGAAAATCGACATTTATTTGTTGTTGATGTACTTAGTTTTTGTGGGCAGACGTTGGGTCGGTAGTTTTATTCCACGAAACACTGGGGACGCATGTTAATTTTCTCCAAAAATACACATATATTGGACAATAAACACAACACGAAGACTAAGACTACACATAAATGTACTAAATACAGTGAATTCTACACACCTTGATATTCAATTTCCATTACTAACTTGAGTTTGTTAGGACAGAGAATTTTTATTTTCACGCATTTCTTAATCCTAAGCAGCTGATCCATTGTGTTATTTTAAAAGCTCGTAAAAAGCTTCACTGAAGCTTTTAAAGCTTTATTTTATAAGTTTTTGTGTGTATGGTGTATTACCTTTAAGAATTTAAAATTGAAATGATGGAAAAACTGTCGAATAGTTATCGAGATCTTATCGGTAAACTGTTGTTTCGTTATTTTCCAAAGATGCCTTCAGTTAAACACACATAACTTGTTTAGTTTTGCACCGATTGCAAAGTTTTAATAAAAAATGTAAAAAAAAAACTTGGCGGCAAATTGTATTTTCCGACAAAAATGTGATAGGGTGAGTTACGCACTACTTCTCTTTTTCTTCTTATTTGGCCCGATATTTTAATCACAACCATTTTACGGTCTCTCGCAATTAATGCCCGCCACTCGCCTACTAATATGTCGGACCCCACATCCGGATCGGATGACTATATCTCATAGCTGCCATTGAAATTGGCACCAAGTATTCGCCCATCTTTTCACAGCGAAAACAAGAGCCGCTCCAGTGAAAAACAATATCGCTTCCCAGATCAGAACCGTATGGAGTAGAGGTGGAAAACAATCGATAGCACTATCGTCACTATCGATGGTTTGACACTATCGAGACGCTATCGATGGTAGCCCATTACTATCGATAGTTGTCGATAGTTTTTTTTAAAGCTTTAAACATTAAGAAAAATTTAATATTCTAGCAGTAGCCCAAAAAGGTGTGTTAAAATTTTTAAATATATTCTTATATTAAATATAATTTGGAAATTTTGGACTCAAGCATTATTTTGAAAGCTTGGAACATTTACTTTCCATTTAATGGGCGGTAGAAATAAAGAATATTTCTCAAATTTTTATTAAACATAATTACACAAGCTTACATAATTTGCGATCCCGACCATTAGGCAGTCGTTCAATATGACAAACCGCCAAAAAAATTAGTGATGCTGTTTTCGAGAAATCGCGAAGAAGCTAGTTTCTTTGTTCGAAGAAAAGTAATTCTAGAAAATAGTTTAATTTTTTCTGTTTTGGGTTATTGACTTAAAGATGGACACACTTTCTTAAAGGGTAGTTGAATTTCGTATTCCTACACCACTTTTTAATCCGATGGTGGTTTTCTAAGCTATTGAGGGATATATTAAAAACTTTGCTTCTGAATCATCAGTTTTTAGTACCGTTAACCGAAATAAACCGTTTCAAATCACGTACCGGAACCGATACAATATTTTTTTTTGAGAACCGAATACAGTTTACCGTTATTATTGGAACCGATAGAACCGGATCGAAACCGAAACGTTGGTACCGGTACTGGTTCGGTTTCTTTTTTAATTTTTCTGAGTAATTTTGGTCAATGTTTGTAACGCCAAGAAGGAATCTTAAGACGCCCTTTTCACAATGTTAGATTTTCTTGCCACTTTTCTGAGAAGGCGTAAAATTCAAGAAACCCTCTGTTAAATGACTTGCATGAAAATCTCGCAGCTTCTATAAGGCGGATAATGTATGTTCGTAGATTGATTGATTTGTTTTACATACATACATATGTATTTACATTGGCAACAAAATAAAATATGAACATTTGGGGATGTATTGTACATGTACGATGTACAAGTGCATGCATTAAAACCAGTGACTGCGACGACAGTTTTACATGTACATAATTGTCGATCCTTCATTTGTTAGACAAGTACTCTTATCGCAGTATTAGTAGAGTATCCCTTACTAATATACCTACACATGTGCATACATACATTAAAAACTCAGTTGTGTTTCATCGTTTTTTAATTTTTATTTTTTTAGATATTGCGAAATAATCAAACGCTTGGCGCCTTTTTTGCTTCTCCTTCTGTTCTTACGACGAAGTGTTTCAAAATGATGAGAACAACAACAAGTCAAATCGACAAGTCCATGTAATTTTATTCATGTACTACCGATAACGGCAGAAATATGGTGACAATGGTGAAGCTTTTTTGCATTGACCCTACTTCTGACTAGAATGACGACAATGAGAATAGTGGCGATGAATTTTAAAAATTTAGTCATGGATAGTAAATGCATACATAGGTGTGTATAAAGCACACAATAACTTCGTCTTTCCATCAAACTTTAGTGACTTTCTTTATATTTAGGCTTGCGGAGAGCTGCGCTTTCACTACAGCTAGCAGTCAATGCAATCTTAAAACAGTCAGAGCCCTTGTTAAAAAGCTGAGCACACCATCAATCAGCAACCTTATGGGGGACAAGCAACTTAAGAAACCTCCACATGATAGCCCCACGCGTTGGAGCTCAACCTACAGGATGCGAAAACATTTGCTAGCAGAAGACGTCTTCAACATTTACTCTACTTTTGCGGACGAAGATCGCAAAATTGTAAGCATATTAGAAAAAACTGAGTTGGCCACAACTTATTTTCAGGCCGGAAATGTAGTTTTGGGTGATTTTTATTCCATTTGGATGCATTGCAAATTGGAAATCACTCGTTCAGGATATAGAAAAGCGAGATAAATCCCTTTTTTATTAACGATTTAAATGTCAAACGACTGAAACTTTTATGTTGAATATTGTTTCTTTAATTACAAAAGAATAAAATAAGTTGGACTTATCCCACAATTTACTATTTATAATTTTCAACAAATTTGTACTTATATCGGTACGTACCGGTATACCGAAATAAAAAACTGGGTACCGTATCGAAACGGAAAACCGAAATAAATTAAAAACCGAAATAGAACCTTTTGCCGAAACATTAATTTCGGGTCGTACCGGTACCTGTACCGGAATCGAAACACGTTTCGGTATTAATCCCTGATAGATTCATCTGACTTCAAAAACCCAAACTGTGTCCGTGTCGGTTAGTACAGCTTGTTATTAAACTAAATTAGTTGTAAGCAAAGTTAATCTTATGCATCAATGTTTTGAAAAAATCCCAGTCGAAGTTTCAAGTAAAAGCCTCATAGACTTTATTCCGATTGAATTGAAAATTTGGGAAAATTTTCTGAACATATTGTTTTGTTAAAAAAATGCGTTTTTGACATTAAAAGCCCCATATAAGATAAAAATATATCGGTTTTGACTGTTCTTACAACCTTTATACTAAGTAAACCTGCCGTTTTTAGCCGGCTCGAGGTCCGTTATGCTGACGCATAACAGTTTAACTAAACTGTAAAGCGCTGCCAACAGTCTCCTACACAGCTTACAAATGAGCTCACTAACAGCGAGTTAGCTGCGACTGAGGAAGTGCTGATTGCAAGCACTCAGCAATCGGAGTATCGGTGCTTATTCGGAAAGCTACTCATTCCAAGAATTAAATCCATTTCTTGATCAGAAAGGAGGCATGAGATTATCTGAACGTTTGGGATCATAAGACGCTTTAAGCTATAATGAACGATAACCGATTATATTCGTGCTTTTTCACGCACATCCTTGTTCGTTTTACCCATTCCATTTCAAATCATGGGGAAACCAATTGATGATACAATGGTACAAGATCTGATAAAAGTTTTGGTTAACTTCTGTCTAGTCTGCGTCGCATACAGAACAAGTACGGGAGCTGTAGTCGAGTGCCCCGACTACAAAATACCCTGTTCCCTTGATTTCGTGTGTTTTCCTTTACATACACACACACTCACAGATACACACACTCCAACATACACTCAAACGCATGGAACAGGATCATACCAGTGTCCCATGTACAAGCGAGCATTCAGCGAACTACTGTCAAAATGATAAGATTCGCCCAACTTAATGTAAACCACTGTGCGGCGGCGCAAAGCCTCCTCTTACACGTAGCTAGCGAAAATAACTTCGACGTTTTGCTTATAAGCGAGCCCCATAAAATTCCGACTGCGGACCCCAGGTGGGTAGTAAACGCCTCGAAAAAGGCGGCCATCGTCTGCTGTGGTGACGTGGTGCCAGAGGAAACGTCATCGATACCACAAGAGAGTTTCGCGCATGCAAAGGTGAAAGGGATACACATCTATAGCTGTTATGCACCCCCCAGTTATGACGCTGCACAATACGACAGGATGATAGATAATATAGTAAACGACGCGCGAGGAAAAGGACCACTTATAATTGCCGGCGACTTCAACGCTTGGGCAGTTGAGTGGGGAAGCCGCAGTACTAACAACAGGGGTAGTGTTCTGCTGGAAGCCCTGGGCAACCTCGACCTGGTGCTTCTTAACGACGGTGCGTCTCCCACCTTCGACAACGGCCGGGGATCATCGCACATAGATGTCACGTTCGCTAGTCCTTCTTTAACGCGGCTGACAAGCTGGAAAGTAGCAGAATCCACGACTCTTAGCGATCATGCAATGATAGAGTTCGAGCTAAAGCCACATGACAGCCAATTATACACCAGAGGAGTCCGGCAATGCTGCTCCAAATCGTGGAAAACCAAAGCGCTCGATACCGAGATGCTCGAATTCGTGATAGAGGATATGAGGGTGAACGATGGCTCGTCTGATCAAATGGCAAGGGATCTTTCAAAGGCCCTAACTGCAGTATGTGATGCGACAATGCCAAGAAAAGGAAGGCGCACAAGAAGGCCTGCAGCATATTGGTGGAACTCGGACATTGGAACATTGAGGACAGATTGCTTCAACGCTAGAAGGAGAGCAAGAAGAGCCAGGGGGACGGATGCCTACGAGGAGCTCACAGATGAGTTCAGGATGAGAAGGAAGGCTTTTAAAAAGGCAATAGAAAAAAGCAAGGCAGATGCTTATAAAGACCTTATTGACAGCGTGGAAGGAAACCCATGGGGGTCAGCATACAAGATGGTGCGAAAGAAATTAGTAAAAGGCGGAACGGCACCAACTAACCCGCAGCTTATGAAGGAAATAGTTGAAACCCTATTCCCGGCGCAGCGCAACAGTAACCCATTGTGGACTAGCAGTATGTGGACGGAGGTTATCGAATTAAGCCAGGAGGAAATCACAGCAGCAGCGGCGAAAACAACCTCGAAGAAAGCCCCTGGACTAGACGGAATTCCCAGCGACATCGTGAAAGCGGCTGCGATGAGAAATCCAGAGGTATTTCGGAAGGTCTTCCAAACCTGTCTTCTGGAGGGAGTTTTTCCACGAGGCTGGAAAAAGCAGAGACTGGTCCTACTCCCGAAAAACAAAGGACCCCCAAACGACGCTGGATCCTACCGCCCAATTTGCCTCCTGAGCGCAGTTGGAAAGCTTTTTGAACGAGTAATCTGTTCGAGGATGGAAGAAACCACGGAAGGAAATTTTGGATTGGCGGACGAGCAGTATGGATTTAGACCTGGCAGGAGCACACTGGTTGCGCTAGAAAAAGTGCAAGATATAGCCCAAAAGGCAATCGAGGGGGAACGATGGTTATATGGATCGAAGGAATATTGTGCCCTGGTCACACTGGATGTTCGCAATGCATTTAACTCGGCAAACTGGAGCCATATACTCAGCGCCATGAGCGAAATGCGAATGCCACACTATCTCATACGAATAGTAGCCCAATACTTTGAGGACAGAGTCCTAATGTATGACACAGATGTAGGACCCCAGACTTATAACATCACGGGAGGAGTGCCGCAAGGGTCTGTACTTGGCCCTATCTTATGGAACGTGATGTACAATGGAGTACTAAATATCAGCAAACCACAGGGAGCGGCGATTCACGGGTTCGCAGACGACATAGCGGTTACGGTTGTTGGGAAGACTCTGGAAGAAGTGACCCAAAAAATGAACGGCACAATAGTGTCTATTAAAAACTGGCTCCAACAAGTGGGCTTGATGCTAGCAGAGCAAAAAACGGAAGTAATCCTCATAAGCAGCCGGAAAAAAGTGGAAAGCATCGAGATAGTGATAGGCGACGCAAGGAAGCGCTCAGCTGATAACCTGAAGTACCTGGGAGTTTTAATCGATAGGAGGCTAAACTTTCGAGACCACCTTCAATACGCGGGCGAGAAAACAGCGAAAACGGCGGCAGCACTGGCTAGGCTGATGCCAAACATCGGAGGACCCAAGCCCCCCACAAGACGGCTCCTAGCAACAGTTGCTAAGTCCACAATGCAGTACGCTGCTCCGATTTGGGCGGAGGCAACGGAGTTTCCGACGTATACGCGCGAAGCCAGGAAGGCACACCGGCGTATGTCGATTCGACTCATTAGCGGCTTCAGAACGGTGTCCGACTCTGCAGCGGCGGTAATATCAAACAGCATGCCACTCGACCTGGAGGCTATTGCTATTAAGGCACGAAGGTCAGGAATATCCGCGCAAGAGGCGCATAACACGAGTCTCCGAGCATGGCAGGACAGATGGGACATGTCGGATACAGGAAGATGGACCCACCAACTAATTCCCAGTATAGAGGAATGGCTCAATCGAAGCCACGGAGAAGTAAACCATCACCTGACCCAGTGGCTCACAAATCATGGATGTTTTAGGGAGTACCTACACCGATTTAAGCACGTCGATACACCCTGGTGCCTATATTGCAATGACCGAGTAGAGTCTGCAAAACATGTGGTCTTCGAGTGTCAGAGGTTTGGAGAGGAGAGGCGCGTCCTTAGAAGACTAGCGGGAGAGCCCTTTACACCGAGAGGTCTGGTCAAAAGAATGATAAACTCGCAGGATGTGTGGATCGACGCTGCATCGCGCATTTCAACTATAATGAAAAAAGTCAGGATTGACGAACAGGCTGCAAGACAGCAAAACTAGGTGAAATGACGAAATGTCACTACCTGCCCGCCGTAGTAATACCTCAATTGGCAGTCCCGGCGGGAGAATAACAGGTCAGAAGGCGGCTGGTTGGGTTTTAGTCCGTAGGCGTTCCATAGAACGAATCGGGCATGCCCCATGCAACGGTGCATGGTGTATCTTTAGAAGATCACCCAACCATGGTTCGCATACAAAAAAAAAAAAAAAAAAAAAAACACTCAAACGCATGCGCGCATGCTTCCGCGCATGATAACTGACAATGCAAGACCGCCCTCTCTCCCACAAGCAAAATTGATTCGTATATAACTTCGGTGTTTTTTGTCCGATCTTATGATCTTTTCAGAATAGATAGATATTGGGCCTTACGGGATATATATAAAGTCTCGAGGGTCTAACTTAAAAATTGTGGCTCTGACAGTTTTTTGCGCCCAAAGGGGGGAGGGGGAGGAATTTTACAAATCTGAAACAAACTCGAATTGAGTCTGGTAAACACCTACCTACATGCAATTAGTGGCTCTATCTCTTATAGTCTCTGAGATCGACGCGTAAATACAGACAGACGGACGGAAGGACAGACGGACATTGCTAAATCGACTCGGCTGTTGATGCTGATCAAGAATATATATACTTTATAGGGTCGCAAATGCTTCCTTCTACCTGTTACATACTTTTGCATAACTTCATGATCCCCCTTTTCCAATTTTTAATGGGAACAGGGTATAAAAAGACTGCAAACCCAACTCATGGGTGTTTTACCAGTGAGAGAGGTCAACATTTTCCCGTCCATTCACCCACGGATTTCGCTGGCGCCTTCGTCATTGACGATCGGGCATGCTTTAGTACCAAAGGATACGACAGCGTCTTTGTTTGTTTTTGCTCTAATGCAATATATCAGGAGGCCACCTCAGATCTGACGACCGACAAATTTCTTGCTGTGTTTGCTAGATTCGTGGCCAAAGGTGGCTGCCTACAACGATTTTACTCCGACAACGGCAAAAAGTTTGTTGGAGCAAACAGGGTCCTAGCGCGCGATTTCCTGGAGTTCACCTTTAAACTCGTCTTAGAGACAAAGAACAAATTTGATCGATTAACTAGGTAGCAGGAACAACCTGTCTCTAAGATGGATACCGGGCAAAACAATATCCACGGAAACGAAATGGCCGACGAACAAGCACGCAAGGGTGCAACCACAGCATTGGTAGGACCAGAACCCTACTGTGGCATAGGCCAACACACCATTCGGGATCTCCTTAGAAAGAAAGAGAATACGATTCTGGATAGTGAATAATAGTGAACCACAACCTCAAAAGGATCCAGAAATTAATGCAACACTTGTAAAAGTTGGTAATAACAAACGCCCAACTATGTAGATATTGTGAAGAGAAGGAAGAATCCTCTGAACATATATAAGCAAACTGCGATGCTCCAGCGAGGCGCAGATTTTCAGATTTGGGAAACACAGATTACACCCCAACAAGATAAGTAACCTAGAACCCACGAAAATCCTGACATTCGTACAGGAAATTGGGCTGCTAGAAGAGTTGTAACTCAGTCGAGGGCAGCAATAAACCAAGATTGGTCGCGGTGTGCTATATGCCCAACAACCTATAATAACAAAAAGGTTAAGCTAACTTCGTCTGTGCCGAAGTTTTAATACCCTTGCAAGTGCTCGATGTGATATACTGATTTCGACAAAATTAAGCTAAGAAGACTCAGTAAAGGTTTCAGTGTGAAAAAACCCATTTTTTGGGGATTTTTTTTTTTTCAAAAGTATGAATTGGGCAAATTTATTCAAACCTTTTGTACATTATGTCAAGAAAGTGTTTTTACACAGTAAAAAGACTCACATTTTTCACTTATTTTGCAAAAAAAAAGGTGCTTCTCTGGTAAAATTTTGTTTTTAATTTATTTTGATTCTTTATAGTTCTTAGAACTAGATTGCAAAAGAAAGTAACCAAATCCATCTAGATTTAGCATTAAAAACAATTAAAACCGAAAAAAATCCTTTTTAAAAAGTGTCAAGAAAGTTTTTACATAAAGTCTAAACTCATATATTCTCAGAACAGGAGCCATTTGAAAATAAAACATTGAATCTACACAAGTTTTCCTCGCTGAATCCGAATCTGCTTTTAGATATTCCATATCTTTAATGGATCAGCCGTTAAAGTTTTAATTAAAATGTAGAAATGGCTAATTTTACCCCTTTTTGGTTCCTCCGAATCTCCTAGAAATCAGATTATGCTATTTTCCACGAAATATTCCGCCATAATACACATAATACACGAAATATTCCGCCATAATACACATAATACACAGAATACCGCCATTCTGTGTATTACCCCTTCAGGTAATAGTTTACTAAAGGTTGGTGGGAGTTATTTTATATGTAGAAAATGTATTCAAAGTTGCAAATTAATCGGTCAAGTAGTTTATAAATGGTAGTGAACACGAAATTTGAAACCGTAGTTTTGAGAAAAACGCGTTTAGACAACATATGCGCCTCATGCGCATAGAGCTCGGGCACCCCTTAATTGGACAATAGTTTTGCTCAGATCGACTTGACATTTTGGGGAGATACTCCTGAAATGTTTAACAAAAGATAAGCAAACAAAATTTAGATTTTCCGATAAATGCAAACCCTTAATTACCTGAACGGTACATGTGTAACGTGTTGCAGTGACAATGAGTAAATGGCAATAGCCACGGCGCGTTCTCCACCAGATTGAATGAATTTATCCAGATTTTGTAGTTGGGAGCCTTTTCTGTACTGTACCATTATTTGAATTCCATACGTATCGAAATCATACTAGAAATAAGAAAAAAAATATATTTTTAGCGCAAATGGCACGGGTTTCATACTAAAACGAGAAAATTAGATCAATTTTTGAGTAAAATTAATTGAAGCATTGCTAAATTGTTCTCTACTTACTTGAAAAATAAGCATTGATTAATTTTCGTATATATGTTTAAAATAAATAACAAGGCTGCAAACGCGAATCGGACCATGAACCAGGTGTCTTATATTTTTGACTCCTCGAACCTAAACCTGAACCCGAATCGGACAACTTTTTCGAAAAATGAGGTATGGTTCACAAATTTAAGTAGTTTTTTAAACAATACATCCATGATCTATGTTAACACGTATAAACGATTGCATTTATAACTAAGTATGGATAATTTATTATGTAAAGTGACAAGAAAAAAAAACAGGAAAGTTAACTTCGGTTTGGCCGAAGTTTGTATACCCTTGTTTCTAACTAATACTAATTTTCGGACCTTACTTTTCTATGGGAGCCATACTATATAGATGCCCGATTTCGACCAAACTTAGTGGAATCGAGGAAAATAACAAACTAACATGTTCGAAATTAAGTCGATTCCATTTAAATCAAATAAGTTTTTCTCGCTAAAACTTCTTTTTTGACTGATCATTCGAACTGCAGATGTACTTAGTCATTCGATTTTGACAAAACTTTTTATAATTGCGTGAAAGCAACCAAATAAATAAATGCCAATATTAAAGACATTTCCACTAAAACTATTTTGATATGCTGTAGTCATCCGTTACGGCCGGTTCCGACAAATGTGCAGCGTATTTGTACCAGAAGACTTCGTGCAAAGTTTAATATAGATAGTTTTCAAACTGACGGGGAAATAGCATAGAAACAGACAGACGGGCATGGCTAAATCAACTCATATACAATTACTATTGCATATTGGAAACTTGAGCACTAGCTTTAGCTAGAGTGACTGACTCGATGAAACTTTACAAATTGTGCACACGATTGCCAACAATTCAAAATTTTTCATTAAGAGTTCTTTAAAAAAGCTCCCTCTGAAAACATTAGAATCGAACGTAGTAAAAAATAATGTATCTTGCCAACTTATAAAACTTCTGCAGGATTCACAATTACTACCAAGAGAATTTATCAGGCATGTTCTCAATTCCGCTACGTTTTGACAACTAAACCGAATGCAATTATGCTTCGGTTTGGCTTTGCTGTTCTCAATTCCGAATGAAATTGCATGAGTCTTACTTTTGGCAAACCACGGGCCAAACGTAATCGGCACGAGAGAATCAAGCGTAACGATCAAAAATGGAACGTGCGGAAAAGACAGAGGCAGACTTTTACGTTTAACTTTCCGGTTTGGCGCTGCCAATTTCTCGAGATATTTAACAAAAAATTATTTTTAATTCAAGCCAGGTATCCAGCAACGCACAATCAAAAAATTCCATCCAAAGTTCATAAGAAAAAAATTGTGCCAGGAATTTTCTGTAAGAGTAAGATAACTGTAGTCGAGTGCTCCGACTACAAAATACCCTGTTCCCTTGATTTCGTGTGTTTTCCTTTACATACACACACACTCACAGATACACACACTCCAACATACACTCAAACGCATGCGCGCATGCTTCCGCGCATGATAACTGACAATGCAAGACCGCACTCTCTCCCACAAGCAAAATTGATTCGTATATAACTTCGGTGTTTTTTGTCCGATCTTATGATCTTTTCAGAATAGATAGATATTGGGCCTTACGGGATATATATAAAGTCTCGAGGGTCTAACTTAAAAATTGTGGCTCTGACAGTTTTTTGCGCCCAAAGGGGGGAGTGGGAGGAATTTTACAAATCTGAAACAAACTCGAATTGAGTCTGGTAAACACCTACCTACATGCAATTAGTGGCTCTATCTCTTATAGTCTCTGAGATCGACGCGTAAATACAGACAGACGGACGGAAGGACAGACGGACATTGCTAAATCGACTCGGCTGTTGATGCTGATCAAGAATATATATACTTTATAGGGTCGCAAATGCTTCCTTCTACCTGTTACATACTTTTGCACAACTTCATGGTCCCCCTTCCCCCATTTTTTAATGGGAATTTCCTTGTTAAGCCGGGTATCCAGCAGTGCAAAATCAAAAAATTTCTGCCAAAGTTCATATCAAAAAAATTGTGCCAGGAATTTTCTGTTTACGATTTCGTTTGTTGTGTATCCAGCAGAGTTGCCAGAACATGAGGTTCAAAAGTTGCTAGATTTTCAAAAAAACTTGCTAGAAATAGCTAAAAATAAAAAAAAATGCTAAATTAAATAGCTAAAAATAATAACTTAAAAAACTGTTGTTTCTAGACTTAAGTCCAACAGATACTTGTGAAAAATTAATTTGTAATGAAATTCGAATACAAGGATACTTTAAATTAGGTCTGCAAACCGCCATTATAAGGGATCCAAGAGCTGATAAATTTGCGCAGAAAATTGCAAGAAATTGCTAAAAATTGAAAAATAGTGTTTTTGTATTTTTCCGCATGATAATTCTTTATAATTTGCGGTGTATCCAAGGAATTATTTTGGAATTTATTGAGCACAGGTTTCAATACTTGTCAATTACCAACATTTCTTTTCAAGGTGCTAAGACTAACAAACTCTTCAAAAAGGACAGAGTCCCGTAATGAATTCAGAATCGATCTTTTTGTTTGGAGTCTAGGTACAACGAAAGCTGAAAGGCCAAAAAATGCTGATCTCGGTACTGAGAATTATGTACCGGAACTTAGTGACTTCGTCCATATCAGCAATATGTGATTTTTTTGCTCATTATAATGAATAAAAATATTTTGCGACAATTCATAGTAGTAAATTTCTTCGAAAGAATATAAAGACTGAAGACAACCTGAATGTTTTCATTGCACTATCACTACTGTCGATAGAACCCTTCAGGAGGCTCTGTACCAAATCAGTACTGAAATTAGCGCTGATTTGATAAGTTGGTACTAAAAACATGGCTTCACTTACTTGCTCTTACTTACTCTTACTCTTACTTACTTGCACTTACTTGGTCATGAATCTAGTACAGGCAATGCTTTTTAGGCATAAAGTGAAGTACTAAATCTCATGAATCTCTGCCGAAATCATGAACTAAAACAATTTCTAATGATCATGCCCTAAATTATATAATTATCACTCCGAAATTCACTTCTGAGACTTTTTACTCATGGGAAGTTCTATAGCAAAGGTTCCATACCAATTTAATAGACGTTATTTTGTACTTCTTAAAAATTTAAAAATTGCTAGAAATAGCTAAACATAATTTAAAAGTTGCTAGATTTATAGCTAATAGGTTTTTTAAAAATTTATAAGCATTTCCACATTCAAAAATGCTAGATCTAACAACTAAATAGCTAAAATGGCAACACTGGTATCCAGCAACTTGATCAGAATCCACACTTTGTATAGAAGCGGCGTTTCTAAAGCGTGTGTGGAACGCAAAACAGCTATTGCACAGCTCAGGAATATATTGCTGACAATTATTTTGGATGTGATAAGCGCATAGATGAAGGCAAATGGGGGTGGAAAACAGAGCAATCGCCAGATAATAAATAAATAAATATAATACAAGATTTAATTTAATTAAATTAATAATACATGCAGCAGATTCATTTTGCAAGGTACTGACCCGGCTGCTGAGCTCTTGTGCTTATCTTGCAATCAAATATAACAGACTTTATTTAATTGGCTACCAACCATTGAGTCTAATTTCTTTTCGGGCTGATGTCGAGGTGTCCGAACCCGACCACTCAATCAAAAATAAACTACTGGACACGTCGTACTGAAATTAAATCTACAATGGTAGACCGAATTGGATTAACATGGCCAAAATATTTTACATGGGCTCCACAAACTCAAAATAAATAGCAAATTCCAGGCAAGAATTTTCCGCAGTGCTGGCCTTCAGTTAAAATTTTTTTTTAGTTTTTTATTTAATATCCCGATGACACAAGAAATAAAGCTTATAAATTAAGTCATTAGTCTCAAAATTAAGTCAGTGGTCACAAAAGTTTCAAGTGTATTAAACTTCGGCACAGACGAAGTTAGCTTTGCTTTCTGGTTTTTTTTTTTGGTTTAGCATTTCAGTATTAGTCTTCACAAAATGTCTAAATATTTTGTTTTGACATGATGGACTGTTTAATTACGAAATTTTTTTGCCTACAATAATTAAAATTGAATAAGAGGAAACGTTTTGCTATTATAAGGACGTGGATGATTTGTTTCGAGAATTCGGGGAATCTTATAATTCAACCCAATGACGTTTGTTCATTTATAAAAGCAAATTGAGCTTAAAAGCGGAGTAGTTGCATCAAGGAAACCAAAAACCAACGGTACCGTTAATGCACGCAGTGAACGACAAGGAATCGTATGAATCGATTTCAAAATTGCTGGCACTCATTAAGTACGGCGATCACGAATGATCTGTGCTGACCTGAAGGTAGTGTCCATAGTGACTGGCTTACTGCAAGAATACACTAAGTTTTGTTGTTTTTTACTACTATAATACCAAATCGTTATAATACCAAAGATTGGTCCGAAAGAGTTGAATTCACTATTGACAAAGAAAATCTAGAGTTTAAGTCTCTTGTTAAGCAAGAGGTGGAACGAGGTGAGTTCGCTAGCGACAGTCATGAAAGCAAGACCTATTGCGCAACACGAGTGGAGTTTTTTTTTCTCCATCGTTTTGTAAAACGAACCAACCAACAGAAACTGATAAGTCGTCTAATAACAACAAAAACACCAATAAAAACCAACCTCCACCGACTATTATCTCTGGGCTGGAGCCAAACTAATTAATTGAAGTCTTATGCCCTGTCCTCACTAAAACTGCATTTTGCATTTTGGCAAAATGTATATTTTCGCCAATTGACGAATTTTCCAACACTACATTAGGGCGTGCCAAATGACAGAAAGTTGGAAACTGTAATGAATCTATACATTCATAAACTAATCTATAATAACTCAATGAATTGCACAAAGTTAAGACAACAAAGAACTTATACTCTCAAAATACCAAGGCAGAAGCAACACAATGAGGACAGCATTCTGCATTTTCAGTGATGACGATAACTTTTTTGAAAATGTGCTTCAGTGAGGAAGCCACATTAAAGAAAGGCTTAAAAATTAAAAACTTTAAAATTAAAAAAAAAGGGAGAACTAAAACACATACTATATGTTCAAGAATCTTAAATCTTCACACTTATAAAAGATTTCCTTACAAAAACTAAAGAACATTTTTTCACATACACACCAAAATCACTAAAAACCAAAACATACTACAGCAATTTCAAAGTGATCACCTAAAATTTATAAAAGTGACGCCCTTCTCCAAGAAACACTCAAAAATAATCATCACAGCACTACCAATATTCATAGTTCAACTAACTCCGGAGATCTGTATAAATGTCCTTAGACAAAACATTAAACACGTTCTTCATAGATGCATCTAGTGAGAACCCTTGAGGAAAAACGACATTGCCCAATGTCGCACCTGCCAAGGCTTCTCTTACAACGCGATTATCATCTACCAAAAACAACGATTCTGACAAATCAAAAACTTATTCCGTGCTATGGATAAAGTACGGGCATACAGCATCCTATAAAGGATGTGAAAAATATATTAGTCTTAAAAAAATGAACTGGAAGAAAGCAAATTAATATAGCGTAGTAATCTCCTGTTAAGCACAGTTTCATTGACCCAAATATAAAAATTTCGGATCATTTCCCAAGCTCAGCACCGATAGTTAATATTCCTAAGCTGGTTAACAAAAATGTCAATCTAACTAATACTTTATTATTTGAACATAAAAAACAATGGATAACCTTAGGGAACAATTGTCTATTCTCCAAAAACAACAAAAAAAAAACAAGCAGCTATCATTGATGTTCTTTTCGCCATGCTTGGGGACTCATCATGAAGAATTCAGCCAAAACGACTGCTAAAACTCTAAATATATTATCCATCAATGTAAATTCCATAGTTGCAATTACAAGAAGAAATGATCTCGAAAAATGTATTACCAAACATAACCCAGACATCGTTTTTTTGAACGAAACTAAAATGATCTACAGACGCAAATTATCGTTCAACAATTACATTTATATACGCAAGGACAGATTAATTCATTAAGAGGAGTTGGAACAGGCATCCTCATAAGAAAAAACATTAAGTACTTAAACATCACATCAATCATCAAAATTAACGACCCTAGAAACATGTACCATTAAAATTCTAACAGCAGACAAAAAATCGTTGTTTATTATAGCTTCTTACTACCCAAGTGGAAACAACAGTGAAAAGGATTTCAACACTTTATTTGAAGCCCTTAAATTGAAAACCCGCGGAAGTTACTTCCTGCTTGCAGGAGACTTAAATAGTAAACATGCTGACTGGGGAAATAATAAAGGGTGATTTTTTTAAGAGTTTTTCAAAAAAAAAAAAAAAATAAAATTCAGAAAAATGCATGAAATCTTTATTTGAATCGAAAGTACGGTCCATATAATTTAATGTTTGAAGATTATTTCATGCAAATGTTGACCGTGACTGCGCCTCAAATGGTCCATCCGCTTAGTCCAATTTTGGCATACTCTTTCCAACATTTCGGCCGGTTTCCAATGCGTCAATTGAAGCGGGCTTGTCTGTATAGACATGATCTTTAACGTAGCCCCACAAAAAATAGTCTAAAGGCGTTAAATCGCACGATCTAGGCGGCCAATTGACCGGTCCCGAACGTGAAATAAAATGTTCACCGAACCCGCCTCTCAATAAGTCCATTGTTGCGCGTGCTGTGTGGCATGTGGCACCGTCTTGTTGAAACCACATATCATGCAAGTCAAGCTCTTGCATTTTGGGCAAAAAAAAGTTGGATATCATCTCACGGTAGCGCTCACCATTCACAGTTACGTTACGATTCGCATCATCTTTGAAAAAGTACGGTCCAATGATGCCACCAGCCCATAAACCGCACCAAACTGTAACTTTTTCTGGATGCATTGGTAGCTCTTGCAATGCTTCTGGGTGATATTCACTCCAAAATCGACAATTCTGCTTATTTACGTACCCACTAAGCCAAAAATGAGCTTCGTCGCTGAACACAATTTTTCGGTAAAAAAACTGGATCTTCTGCCAAATTTCCAAGAGCCCATTCACCAAAAATGCTACGTTTCGGTAGGTCGTTCGGCTTCAATTCTTGCACCAGCTGTATTTTGAAAGGCTTCACACCTAAATCCTTCCGCAAAATTTTCCACGTTGTTGAGTAACATAGGCCCAATTGCTGCGAACGGCGACGAATCGATAATTAATGGTCATCATTAACACTGGCCGATACAGCTGCGATATTTTCTTCAGTTCGCACTCTACGTAAGCGCGTTGGTGGTTTAGTGTCCAACAATGGAAATTTGGTGCGAAATTTAGTCACAATAGCCCGAATAGCCGCTTCAGTGGACCGATAAAACTGACCATAAAATGGAAGAAGCGCGCGATGAACTTTCTTAACAGAGCACGCATTTTGATAATAAAATTCAATAATTAGCAAGCGTTGTTCGTTTGTAAGACGATTCATGGTTAAATTATAGACCAAACTGAATATGTTTGACAGTGAAACAAAACACGAAACGTGCGTGTGCTGTTTAAACCAGTGTTGCCAAAAAGATAATAGCTAAAACATTACCCTTTACAAGAAACTCCAAGGGAAATACATATATTGAAAAAATGGATTGACAACAACAAAATCAAATACAGATGTGATCTTTACTCCTCAGTGATCCCATCTTTCCCAAGAGGAGGTTCATTCCTAGACTTGTGTATAATAGACACCAGATTATTTATACAAAAAATTAACAATACGACGAACTGTCTTAATACCCTTGACTATGATAGTGACCACATGGCAATCCAAATGATCATCTCAAAAAATGCATACCCTTAGCCATTTCAAATATTCATAGAAAACACCATCAGAGAATATGACTACAGGAAAACAAATTGGATCAAGATCGAACGCCAAATCCTTCAAAAAAGGTCCACAGTAAGCCGGGTGCCAACTGAAAGAAACCTAGACAACATTGAAATCGACACTCACCTAAACGTACTATCTAAAGCAGCGTTCCCCAGCCATGCCCCGGGGGGCCGAACACATTCGACGATTCAAGCCGAATGCGTGCCGAAGCAAAGCCTCAAAGTGTGTTAGAGAGAGACAGAGAGAGGCAGAGAGCCTCTCTTCTTGGGGAACCCTGATCTAAAGCAGAGGCAGGCAAGAAATACATTCACATTTTTGCATTGGTGTGTGTGAGAGCAGCGCAATAATTTCTCTCTTTTCCAGTAGCAACGACTGAGTCGCGAACACGTAACGCAGCGTAGCTTTAACAGTTTATACCGTGTGTGTGGAAGCAGCGCTGCTTTGAGATTTTTCGTACGCACGCCAGATAGCAAGCTTCCGGCCCCTTATCTAAAGTCATCACAGAAACTGTAAAAGACCAAAATACCAAAATTTTCAAACAAAGATCCCTAAAAAAAATATGATAGCGCGATTATATCAAAACTTCACAAAGAAAAAGTGACATTCTTACCTTAATGAAGAAACACAACAGAATGGAAATTGTACAACTTAAAGCCACTCTAAAACTAACTAGAATTCTACTTAAGAAAACTATTAATAAAATATCAAACAACCACAACAAAAAGAAGCTTAGCTCAATAGACCCTAGGGATTTAAAAAAAATTTAAAAAAACTTCAAGCCATACTCTGCTCTGGAATTAAATGA
Organism: Lordiphosa collinella; assembly: GCA_018904265.1. Lineage (NCBI taxonomy): Eukaryota > Metazoa > Arthropoda > Insecta > Diptera > Drosophilidae > Lordiphosa > Lordiphosa collinella. The sequence goes on along the minus strand of JAEIFV010000082.1, from coordinate 107,021 downwards.
AATTCAAATACCAATAGACTCTGAACATTTACTTACAAATGCTAATATAACAGATTATGTAGTTAAAGTATGTACATAATTTTTCAAAGGTTAATTCAAGTAATTTTAATTTTGTTTACGGGGAAGTTATGTTACTTATGCAATTTGGCAGATCTCAAGTGGAAGAGGCAGGATGAAATTGTGGTAGAATTTGTAGCGTACAACATTCTAGGAGAGCTGTGCAAGTATGGAATCCAGAATATCGTTGACTCAATCAAGCACAAGCTCTAAAAACTGGAGTACTTTTGATTCCGTCCACCTTAGGCCACTGGCCTTTCTTCACTTCAAAGAGATTCGTATGCATTATAAAATGCATTAAATAAATAATTATTTAATTATTAAAACTTGAAATGCAAAAACTTGCAACATTCTCCATGATTTCAACACAGAAAAATTCAAACATACACCAAGCGCGCAAACAATTAAATCCACCTTCTCATCATCCCCATTTCATTTTCTAAACTCTTCTCTCTAAACTTTCTTCCTATAACCCCCACAAAATGCGTACATTACTCTCATCCACAGCCGTTACAACAACAACAACAATTAACGCAGAACGGTCACACCAAAACGAAATCAAATTTAAACAAAATCTAAACCAGCTAAGATAAATTAGTATGACCATTCATTCCCGACTTACTCTGGGCACACTGCACAATTTGTTTGGAGCAGCTGTGAACAGCTGATCGACGAAATCTAAATCAAATCTAAATCACTTTCAGGAATACCACTAAAGTTTCGCGCAGATTGAAGAATGTTTAGTCGCTCACGAGCCGTAAAGTTGGAAAAAATCATTTTCCTCCTCTAAAAATTTTTAAAGGCTAAATTTTTTTAAATTAACGTATTCTAAGCAATCTTACCTTTCTAAAATGGGGTTTAACATTTTTGTACGACTAATATTAATGGTTTAATAGCTAATAAAAGGAATTAATCTGCTTTAAGATTTTTATACACTTCTAGACAAAATGGATGTCATTCTTCCCCAATTTCACCAAGTTGGTTTCTTAAGTATTTTAGCTCGCTGAGCATAAAAATCTGTCGAAAAGTTATCGAGATATTATCGATAAACCGTTTTTTCGATGTCTTTTATTAGCTATAAATCCATTGATATTAGTATATGTACATTTTGGAAAGGTGAGATTGCATAGAATATGCTAATCTAAAAAAATTAAGATATTTTAAATTTTTAGAGCTGTTTCAACTAGTTTTGTGGCTTAGTAATAAGAAACTGCTTTTTTTCATCTTTAGGGCTCATGAGCGACCTCTGAACATTCATCAATCGGCGTGAAACTTTATATTTTTTAGATTTTCATCAAATCAAATGATTTTGGGCTATGAGAGCTAAAAAAAACACTTTTCCAAAAGAGGGACCTAATCCAAAAGAGGGACCTAACCTAATACATTAGCGAAATGAGGTCTCGCCGATATCTCAAGGCGTGAGAAAGGTAGTTGGATAGCATTCTCTAGTTCCTCACGATCCATCACAATCAACCCTCCCATAATCAGACTTACACAAAGTCAGACTTACACAAAGTAAGATAAAATGAATGTACTCTTCACTCTAAAGAAAGTTGCTATTAAAGGAAGGTGACAGAAAATTTAGATAATAATAAAATAAAAAAAAAATCTTCACGAGCCACTCCAGTGAGTCTGCCTCAGACAGTACTGAGCTCTAAGGATGTAAAGCCCAATTTTACTGCTAGAGTAAATATAAGATTGCTGAACACAGCCCCAAAGGAACAAAGCCGAGCTCGTCTTAATCTATTGGCTTGTGCGCTTCTAATTTTCGCACAAGAGAAAGGTACCTATAGTTTAACGCCGAATTACTACAAAGCTGGCGCCAACAGCAGTGAGGGGTGACCGGATGTGTAAGTTTATTCAAAGAAAAAACTTTTCGTTAGATGTTCCGAGGCGGGATCGAACCCACGATCTCTTGCAAAGCGATCGCACACACTAGCCGCTGAACCACACCGGGGCCCATTTTACTACAACTGCTGCTACTAGAACAAGAACGCAGGCGGGCGATTTTGGGACAGCCGTCGGCCAGCACATATCTGTTAACCATCTGGCAGTCAGCTAAGGATAACCAATGGCCTGCCCGATCCGCAAAGCAGTACCAGATTTTGTACATTAAATGTCAGCCATCCGCCAGGCGATTTCAGGCAGCCATCGGCTTGGGTAATTTCGTTAACCGTCCGGCAGTCTGTTTAGGATAACCGTACGCCCGGCAGATCCGCACATAGCCCCAAAGAGCCAAGCCGAGCTATCTCCTTCTCAATCTTTTGGCTTGTGTGTTTCTCATTTTCGCCGTTTCTTTATCGATCCCGAGGCGGGATCGAACCTACGACCGTTTGCTCAGTAGGCAGAAACACTACCCGCTGCACTACACCAGGCCACAATAAGTACATCCAGATAATTGCTTTTTTCGGTCTTGCCCGACTTCGATATACCCGTTACTCAGGGCAAATAGAGTTAAATAGCCTTTCCATTTGTTAATTAACAGAGCATTAACATTAATGTGACCATTTCAACATTATGTGAGGAAAAGTGCATGTAAAGTATGCAACGTTTTTTATAACCTTTATAACTCTGCCATTTATTATCCGGTCTTTATGAAACTTTTAGAGATTGTAGATATTGGGCACATACACGACTGCAAAATATGAGCCTGATATCTTCATAATTGTAGGAGTTATTCAACATTTTTTATTGGTGGCTCTAGCTCTTCTAGTCTCCGAGATCTAGGTGTTCATACAGACAGACGGATATCGACTCGGCTGTTGATGCTGATCAAGAATATATATACTTTATGAGGTCGGAGATACTTCCTTCTGGCTGTTACTTATGCGCAAACTTAATATACTCTGTGTATAGGTCCACACGGACTCACGACGTAACGAAAAGTTTCATACAAAAATTGCACTTAACATTTTGAACGATGGACTTACAACAGTATTCTTGCGATCAAGGGCACATGCGTGGACTCTATGTTAATAGCACAAGATTACAAATAACAAAAGTTTACAAATAATTAATGATTTTCTCATCCTCGACAAATTTATGTTATTCCTTATGTAAGATCACGCGCTGAATTCGAATCTGGAGTTAAAAAAATTTTAAGTAGAACAGATTTCGAGATAATCCCAAATTATCGAATTTTGCATTTTTAAAAAAGATACTCTTAATTAATTACAAATAATAAATTGGAAAAAATTAATTACAAATATCTCAATTATGCAATGGACGGAACGAACGAATTACATTGCTGGTAAGGAAAATGTAAAGTTCGTGACACTTGTGAGTAAGGAGCAAATTATACTGCCACCCCTTCATTTAAGACTGTGCATGATTAAAAATTTTGTGAAGGCCTTACAAAAAGACGGTGATGCATTTGCATATTTAAAGAGCGCGTTCCTTAACCTATCCTTGGCCAAAATCAAAGAGGGTGTTTTTGTTGGGCCGCATATTAAAATAATTTTGGAGGACTCCAAATTCAATTAAAAGTTGTCCAAGGATAAAGAGGACGCATGGAATTCGTTTCGTCGTGTGGTTACTTCATTTCTTGGAAATTTCCAAAGAATGAGAATATAAGTAAATTTTGTACATTATATTAATTTTTTTATTGTATTCAAACGCTACACATTGGGCGCATTCAGCAGGTAAATCCGATTTCCGATTACTGATTTACGATTGGCGATTGCTTATGATTCTCTGCTGAATAACACTGATTGATAAGTTTAAAAATATATTGCAACTATGAAAAATTTAGGTAACATTTTTGAGGGCTTTTAACGCTGTAAGTTTGTCAGTTCATTTCCAGTTATGGGGAAAACAGTTGGTCGTACGATCAGTTAATGGTCTCACCAATCATACCTTTATGATTGTCAAATTTATCAATCGCAATCGGCAATCACGGTATTCAGCAGGTAAAATCGGTAATCATAAAACATTAATCGGAAATCGGATTTATCTGCTGAATACGCCCATTGTATTGCAATCAGCAGTGAAAATTTCGGTATAATTCATTTTTTAGTATTTCTCCCCACGTCGTGAGAGTGTTGAGCATGGGGAACTATTTCATCAGGATATGAATATTATAGAATTCCGATATCAAAGATTTTGGAATAAGGTCATGTTGTGTGACTTTTGTTGGTTTCTGACGCGAGAGGAAAACTGTGCACACAAACGGCAGAGCAAAACGGACCATAGACATTTTTATACCATTTGAGCGTTGAAACTGAAAGTGCTCATTTTTTAAGTAAATGCTAATAACTTCTACAATTAATAACAGATTTCGATAAATGAACACGTTTTTAAAAGAAAAAGAAATTTTTGAACATTAACATTTTGGAAAAAAAATTAACCAAGAAATAAGAGGACAAAAAATTCATAATTTCATTTTTTTTTTTAGTCTATGTGCTATGGTGACCGAGATATTTGAAATTGAGTTCTATTTTTTTTAATTATAAAACTCAGGCAATTAGTTATAGTAATAAATACAAGAAAAAAAATAAGACTTATTTTTGAGAAATAAATAAAACTCAAAATATGAGTTATTTTTGAGCAATAAATAAAAATAAAAAATAAGTCTTTTTTTTTGAGGAGTAAATAAAACTCAAACAATAACACTTATTTGTGAGTAATACATAAGACTTAGTAGACGAGAATTATTTCTGAAGTATATAAAAAAAAATTAAAAATAACGATTAAATTGTAATACTTAAAATAAAATAAGCCTTATTTGGGGTCCCTGCAAAATTTAGATTTTTTGATCAAAATTTATGATTTTTATAAGATTCTTTAAAATTTAAATCAAAAAATTTAAAAAATATTTTTTAAATACTCACTCTGATCATTTTTAGCAAAAAAAAAAGAAAAAATTTGTTCTTCTGTTTTGTAAAAAAGAAATTTTTGAGAGAAAGCAAAATTTTTTTGTTCTACATATTTTGAATTTATTAATTGGTAGCCCATTAGAATCCTTAGTAAAAAGGTTTTTTTAGTAATATCTCTACACAGGCTCGTCTTCTTTCACCGCATCGCGCGTTTTTTCTTTTCGAGGTTAGGTTAGTTATATCGACGTAAATTCCAATAGGGTAGATTAGGGCAGTCGATTTTCATACATTAGGTAGAAAATTGACTACTCTAGCCATATACGAAAATAGTCCGGTCACTTTTTAAAACTTTTTAGTTTTAGTCTACCGAAGTTGAAAAATGGGTCAAATATGGAGTATTTTTCAAACGGCGATGTTCAAAAAAATAAACTACATATCTTAACGTTTATTTAATTATTTTAAATTAAGAACAAACATACTTTTAATAAAAGACCAAAAGGATAATGAAAAGGATAAAGATTGCCGACAGTTCTATTCGTAAGTTTCTATTTTTTCCAAACCTGCACGTTTCCACGCAGACATGAATAAAAGGAGCACTTTGTGAAGCTATAACAGCCATATTTGATTGTTATGCGATCTCAAAACAAGTTCGGATCGGTTAGCTGGGATTCCCAGCCTGGGAATATATATCTATCGAAAAAGTTGACTTATATTGTCAAGCGCTTCAGTCAAAAAATTAATTTTTGCGGCAGAACTCGGGCAGAGACCCCACTGTGCGACGTTAGAAGGCGAAGCTAAAAGCTACTTGAAGAAGAAGAAGACGAAGGCAGAAGGTATAAAAAAACACGAGTTAAACGTGACTTGGATACCACTTCTCGCGTCTAGATGTTTCTGCTGTTTCAGCAGTTTGTTTTTCTGCGTACGTTTGCGGCTGCTGTTCTGTAGCAGGTTTTTTTATACTTTGTGCAAAATTATGTAACAGGCAGAAGGAAGCCTCTCCGACGCTATAAAGTATATATTCTTCATCAGCATGAACAACCGAGTCGATGGAGCCAAGTCCGTCCGTCTGTCTGTCTGTTACTACGTTTATGCCATGATATTCATGATTTCTTTAATTTGCAAACTCAAATTTGTTCCTGTTTATGCTGTTTTTATGAATTCACAAAATGACCAGCGCACATATGAGAAAAAAAAGATCTGGCAACACCAGCGCCGCGTTAAGTTGGCTGCGTCTCGTCATTTCATGAATTGACGGCAAATTCATAGTCAACTTTCGCGAGTTGTCGAATTCATGAAATGGACGCACCATCGATTTCATGAAATGCACGCACTATCGATTTCATGAAATGCACGCACTATCGGACCCATTTCATGAAATGATTTTGCAAAATGAGCAAAGCATCAACGTAGTATGTCTGTCCGTACTAACAAACAGATCTCAGAGATGGACGTTCCACGTGTATGGGACAAAAACTTCTTATTCTTTTAGGCAATTGAAATTTATTTTCAATTTTGGCCACGCCTTCTTCCGCCCCAGCAAATTCGAAAAAGCGTTATGTCTCCCACAATTTTATGGATAGAAAGATCGAACCTTCTGGTCACATTTAGTAATCAGGATTATTTATCGATCCGCCAAAGGAATGGTGAAGATCGGATGAACGATAGTCGAGTTATAAGGAAAACTATCAGTTATGGGCAGCACCGGTCGCAACGTTGATGGGCAGCACTTCCCAGGTACAGAGTATGTTATAGTCGGGCTTGACCGACTTTCTTTCTTGTTTTTTTTTCTAAAAAAAAGTGCCTATGAAATTCGTTGAATTTTGCTCTCTAAAATAATTTTCGGTGTACAAAGAGTTAATAATAACTGCGTAAGAAACCAAGACAACCTATGTGATTGCATTTACCTGTAAGTTTTTGATTTACTTTATAACAAAAACCACATAAATATCATAAATAACAATAAAACCATTTTAAGGAGACATCAATGCTTGCCTGCGAGAAGAACTTCAATATTTGTCCCGTGCGAATGCTAATAAATAATAGTGCTAATAAAAAGTTATAAGTTAAGCCTATTTCGACTTTTTTTAAATTTCAATGCGTACGACGGTCACGTTCGACATCATGGAATTGCTTATACAGGGTGGGCCAAAAGAAGTCATCCGATGTTGTTTGGCTTTCATTTTTTTCTAAATAAACGACGTATATTCTGTTTTTTGATTATATTTATTTGAACCTTTAGAATTTTATTGGTCATTTCGAGATGATATCGGCCAAATGGGCGCCGTTACAATTGATTGCCATACGGGCTCGTTTTATGGCATTTTTCATCACTTCGGCAATAATTTCGGGCTGCAGATTCTCGCACTCGTGTCGAACGTTGTCCTTGAGGGCTTCCAAGGTCTCGGGCTTGGTTACGTAAACACGGGGTTTCAAAAAACCCCACAAAAAAAAAGTGTGAAACGGTTAAATCGGGCGATCTTGCAGGCCAGTGCAAATCGCCAAAACGAGAGATAAGGCGACCCGGTAACGCCGCCTTCAGAATGTCGGTGGTGGCTCGCGCAGTGTGTGGCGTTGCTCTGTCCTGTTGGAACCACATGTCCTCCAGTCCTAATTCGTCCAATTGCGGCAGAAAAAACCCGGTTAGCATGACCCTATAACGCGCACCGTCCACTGTTGTCGTTTGACCAGCGGCGTTCTCGAAAAAAAATGGCCCGATGACTCCTCCAGCGTGGACAGCGCACCATGCAGTCACTTTGAGAGGGTGTAATGGCTTCTCGTGCCTTCAAAAGCGATAGTTTTGCTTGTTCACGTACCCGCTGAGGACGAAATGAGCCTCATCGCTCATTATGACTTTGGTCGAAAAATCGATTATTCACGATTATTCCGCGTTCTTGGGGAGTATATCGATCCATGGCTTGTTCACTTGTATTCTACATCTGTCTAGTCCACAAATGTCAAAACAGATCTGACTTTGGCGGCTATTTGTAAAAATAAGAGCATCTTCCAATAGGGTGACTTCTTTTGGCCCACCTTGTATATATTCTTGATCAGCATCAACAGCTGAGTCGATATGGCCGTGACTGTAAGAACGCACAGATCTCAGAGATCAAATTTTTGCGACGCCCCTCTAGCTCACGCAATTCGAAAAAAGTCACACCTCCGACAGTTTTAGAGATACCTTCGTACCCTCTGGACGTATTTGGAAAGCAGGACAATTTATCGATCCGCCAAATAATTGATAAAGCTCGGAAGAACGATATCGGGCTTGACAGACTTTCTTGTTTTATTGAGAAACAACGCGTTCTTCTATTTGGGTCGATTTTCGAAATTTTTACTTTGCACCCCGCTGTAAAGTCGACCAGCCTCCTTGGTGGTGTTGTGTGTTTCAGTTTTAAGCCTCGAGCCGGCTAAAAAAAACAGTCACATTGATTTAATTGAACTAAAATCAATTAATTTAAATTCCGCTTAATTAGAGCATAAGTTTTCAAAGTGACAGGACTGGTCGATTAACGGAATTCGGTACAGGCCTAAATGTAATAATATTTACGTTGAATTTTAATAAGATAAAAATAAAATCGAAATTCCGGGTTCCAGCTCGATATTCCGGTCAAATCTAAACTAAAATGATTTTGTTGTGTTTCAATAATAGTTTGTTGCTTACCGCTTATAAAACTTATATATTTTAAATTATAATTACCTTATTTGACTCGCACAAGACAACTTCTCCTAAATAATCAATGGATTCCATAAACTCGCTGAACTTAGTGCTTATCGTCTTTATTAAGTTATTTAGTTTGGGCTTCCACTTGCTGTAAATGGCACAAATCTGGGTTTCAAAAGTTATTTCTTGATTCGAAGATTTCTCGATTATCTCTTTTAATTGATCCACTTCAGATTGTAGTTGTTGAAAGCTTGCTATCATCTAATATAGAAGATCGTTAGAGAAAGTTAATATAAACCCAGATAGTACGAGGTGTGTTCAAAGGAAATGGTGAATTTTGAATTTTCGCGGACTGAGTATATTTGATTATCGATATTTTGTTTTTGTTATATTCGGTCACATATGTTTATCATATGTTTGCATTAGCAGCCAATTTCTATTAGTAGTTTGTTTTTGGCAACTGAAAATATAAGTCACGTATTTGTGTGCTCTTCGATTTTTGACGTCGCATTAGTATCGCTCAGGAGTTGTTGAATGACGTCAACGACGATCCGTCGTGACATCGTAACCAAGGCCATCATTCCAATTGAATCGGCCAGATGAATCAAATGTGAAGGTTTTGCTCACTGTTTTCTTTGATTACAATGGTGTGGTGCATCATGAGTTCCTGCCAAGAGGTCGTACAGTTAATAAGGAATACTACAAGGAAGTTATGCAACGTTTGCGTGAAGCAATACGGCTCAAACAATCGGAATTGTTGAAAAACAAATCGTGGAATCTGAATCACAATAATGCACCAGCTCACACATCAATGCGTGATTTTTTGGCCATAAACAACACCGTATTCATGCCTTAACCACCGTATTCACCAGATTTGGCTCCCTGCGACTTTTTTCTATTCCCAAAACTGATGAGACCAATGAAAGGAAAGCGTTTTGCCAACATTAATGAGATCAAGTCAGAATCGAAGAACGAGCTGATGGCCATATCGAAAAGCGCATTTCAAAAGTGCTTCGAGGATTGGAAAAAGCGTTGGCACAAGTGTATTATATCCGAGGGCGATTACTTTGAAGGGGAAAAAATGGATATTGAAGAATAAATAAGTACTTTTTAAAAAAATTCAAAATTCACCTTTTCCTTTGAACACACCTCGTATACTCTTACCTCTGCATTAACATCTTTCATGCATTCCAATCTAGCCTGTAAGTCGTTTATTGCTTCACGCACTTGCTCAAGATCCAAGTTGGCCATACTTTTAAATTGAGATTTGAATGGAAATTCTGCATCAAAAGGAAGTTGGTCATTACACAAGCGCTTAACTTTGAGAATTTTAGTTTCAGATTCTCGCTTATGCACTTCCAAAAAGTCCAATAGCTCATTGATTGCGCTCTACGAATGAAAAACGAATGGAGCGACTATTAAAATATTTGTACAAATTTTTAGACTATAGTTACTTTTGCTTTCCTTTGAGCTTCCTCACTTTCCTTAAGGGAATATTCTTGAGTTTCATGCTGCAATCTATGCAATGTTTCCTTTGCTTGGGCCACCTTCTTCTCTAGTAAAAGGTTTTCTAAAGTTGCTAAATTGTTCATTATTTTAGACTCGGTCTCTGATATTTTCCTTATGTTTGTGAGCACAATACCAAGATAATTATTTTTTAGAGTGTCCATTGCTAGAAATGAGTATATTGTATCAAAAGTGTTCATCATTATTCAAAAGTAACATATTTATCTAACTTACAAGTGAACGACTCATTGTGGAACTGGATTTTTTTTAATAGAGTTTCAATTTCATTTTCAATTCTAGAGTAAGCTGACAGTTGTTGATCGACTTTCCTCTTGTTTTCTCCCTCCTCGCGAAGAATCTGCTGCAAGCGTTCAAACTCATGATCGACCTTTCCCAAATTGTTTTTAATCGAATCCTTTTGCGCAATTGCTTCATTGTATCTGTAAATAATTTAAAATGTATTTTATTAATAAATTTTTTATTAAAATTACAGGTGTAGGCATACCTTTTTTGTAGCAAGCCTAATTGCTTGGAGTCAAGGGAAATAAGCTGATTTTTTCCTCGTATCATGCTTTCTGTCAATATAGAATCGGATCTATATCGGGAAGTCGTCACGCTGAACTTTTTGTTACCTTGCACAAATAGATTATTTATTTTGTTAGATATTGTTTCAGACAACAAGAATATTAAAATTAAACAACCCAGCAAACCAGCATGCGAGCATTTTGCGAGACTATCGCAGAATGCTCACAAACGAGCTCGCATGTAAGTAAGGAATGAGAGTTCATTTTTATTATCGCAGAGCACTCGCAAGCGAGCTCATTAGCGAGCCATCGAGTTTGGGAAAAAATATAGACAATGTTAAAACACTCAAAAATAAAAAAAACAAAATTAAAAAAAAATACATAGGTTTTAATTTAATGCCTTGAGTTTGATTCGAACCCATGACCTCGCCGTTGCAAGGCAAATGTCTTGCCATTCGACCACCCGGGCGTGTTGATTTCATTCTTCACTGTCATTTCGCCAGTGTCACGCGCGACCCGATTGTATCGGTGAGCGTTAAGATGTGAGTCATTCGTGCAGAGTACCGCGGTCCTGAGTTCGAGTCCCCCAGACAAGGTGAGTCGGCGGGCCGAGTGGGGCGACAGTACGGGCTCTCAAACATATATATATTTTTTTTATACCCTTGCAGAGGGTATTATAAAATTGTCCGGATGTTTGTAATGCATAGAAGGAAGCATCTCCGACCACATAAAGTATATATATATTCTTGATCAGCACGACGAGCTGAGTTGATTTAGCCTTGTCCGTCTGTCCGTCTGTTTCTATGCTATCTCCTCCGTCAGTTTTAAAGCTATCCTCACCAAACTTTGCACAAAGTCTTTTGGTACAAATACGCTGCACATTTGTCGGAACCGGCCGGATCGGATGACTATAGCATATAGCTGCCATAGGAACGATCGGTTGAAAAACAAGTCTTAAAGAGAAAAACTTTTTTGTTTTTAATGGAAACGCCTCCAAAGTACGTATTTCTTAGTTTACTATCCTTTCCCATGATTTCACTAAGTTTGGTCGAAATCGGATGACTATAGCATATAGCTGCCATAGGAACGACCGGTCGAAAAACTAGTTCTAGTAAGAAAAACTTTTTTGTTTTTAGTGGAAACGTCCTTATCATTGGCGTACACTTAATCTATATACTTTTACACAATTCTATAAAGATTGGTCGAAATCGGATGACTAAAGCATATAGCTCCCATAGGAACGATCGGTCGAAAAACTAGTTCTAGTGAGAAAAACTTTTTTTTTTTTTAATGAAAACGTCCTTATCATTGGCATACACTTATTTTATTTACTTTGGACACATTTCTACAAAGATTGGTCAAAATCGGATGACTATAGCATATAGCTGCAGTATGAATGATCGGTCGAAAAAGAAGTTCAAGTTAGAAAAACTTTTTGTCTTAAATGACATCGCCTCCAAATTTCGCAATTAACAGTGTATTATGCCTTTCCATGATTTCACCAAGTTTAATAGAAATCAGACATCTTTATAGTATAGATCCCATAGAAAAGTAATGTCCCAAAAATAGTCTTAGAAAAACTTTTTTGTTATCAATGGAAGCTGCAAGGGTATACAAAACTTCGGCCGAGCCGAAGTTAACTTTCCCCTATTTTTTTAAATAGAAAAACGTATTACAGCAAATATTTTAAATGACTCGCAAGTACTATCAAAAAGTCTCGCAAAAGATACCGCTTAAAGCTACGCTAACCGTATTGCTTGCGACTATCGTAAATGATACTTTCACTCTCACCCGACAATTTCTCGTATGTATCCGGACATAAGAGAATTACGATAGTATCTCTTATAATCGAAATCCGTTTTTCTTAAGAGATGCGGGTTTCAAACGGACATTAGCTATTTTTTCTCTATATGTGACAGCAGCAAAGAAGAGAAACAAAGGAAAAAAAATACGCAGAAGCTCAGCTGCGAAAAAACGTATTTGAGACCTCAGAGCATTGTAAAAAATATCGGAAAAATATAGAAAATTTTAAAAACAACAAAACTAAAAAACAAAAACAAAAAAAAGAGGAAATCAAAATAATTTTAATTTCAATGCCTTGAATAGGATTCGAACCCACGACCTGGCGGCTGCACGGCAAATGTCTTGCCATTCTACCACCGGTCTTGATTGCATTCTTTACTGCCATTCGGCCACCGTCTCGCGCGACACTGTTGTATCGGTGAGCGTTAAGATGTCCGTCGTTCGTGTTAGAGTGCCGAGGTCCTGAGTTCGAGTCCCAGTAACGGTAAGTAAAAAAAGAAATAATAATAAAAAAAATTTTATTTAAAAAATTATCACAGGAAAAGTATGAGGGGAAGGAGGGAGGGGTGGCTTGGTTGGGGGGTGTGTGTGGGTGTGGGGAGAAGCAGCAACTTTTTTTTTCAACTTTCGCGAAACTAAACGTTTTCAACACGTTTTCGGATCCGTTCTCGACACTTTCTCGATAGCGAAAACGTATTGGAAACGGATTAGTTTTCGATCCGTTTTCGCTATCGTGAAAGTGTCGAGAACGGATCCGAAAACCGATATCAAAACTTATGTTTTGCTGCCACAAACTGAGCGACAGGTAATACTTTTTCGGACCGAGAACGGAACACATTCTCGATAGTTTTGTGAGAGAAACCTTCGAGAAAATGTCGAAAACGGATCCGTTCTCGATACCGGTTGTCGGGTGGGCTGCCACAAACTGAACGACACATGAATAATTTTACTATCATTTCCCGACCCGTATGCGAGTTTTGCCGGGTTAACTCACGCAATTCACTCGCTTGGGATATCGTTTGCGAGCGTTTGGTTTGCTGGGAAGAAAGAAAGTCGGTTATACCTGTCTATAACATACTCTGTACCTGTGAAGTGCTGCCCATCACCGTTTCGACCGGTGCTGACCATAATTTTTTGTTTTTCTTATAACTCGACTATCGTTCAACCGAACTTTACCATTGCACTTGGCGGATCGAAATATGCCCAGAAGAAACAAACCTTCTATCTATTAAACTGTGGGAGATATGTTTTTTCGAAATTGCGGGTGCGGGAGGGGCGTGGCAAAAATTGAAAATAAACTTGATCAGCCTACAAGTATAAGAAACATATGTCCTATACATGTCAAACCTCTATCTCTTACCATCTCTGAGATTTGTTTGCTCATACGGACGGACAGACGGACGGACAGGGCTATATCGACTCGGCAGTTAATGCTGATCAAGAATATATATACTTTATAGGGTCGGAGATGCTTCCTTCTGGATGTTACATACTTTTGCACAAACTTAATATACTCTGTGTACCTCTGGTACAGAGAATAAAAATAGAGGGAAGCTAACTTCGGCTTAGCTGCTCGGATAGTTCATAGAAATGAAGGTTTTAAATTGTTTTTATACAACAATTTATTATTCGCCTTGAACAATGCTAGTTGGCACCTATGTATGTATGACTTACGGGGTAGCCATTTAATTGTCTATGTATAATAGTTAGTACTTTATTCGACTTAATCCACCAAGTTTATTTCGCAGACGTCTTGCTAGCTGAGTCGCCATCTTGAGAGTAACAAGAGCAAGAGTATAGATATTCAAGCTGAGTTAGAGATGATAGCTGACAGCAGTGCTGCCGGCGCTGGGTTTGCACAGAACTACCTCTCCAGTGATATCGCTATGAATTATGCCGTGGAAATACGACTCGATGTTGCCTCACGGTAGGGGCTTTGTGGTTCCTCGGCTAAGGTGGTTCGGGGTAAGGTGCTTCGCGTTATATGCTTTGTGGTGCGTCGGTTTTGTGGGGCCTCGGTTTTTCGCTAAGCCAATGACACACGGATTGAAGGTTGCACATAGCGAAATCGCAACAACTTTCCATTTTTTTTTTTTGTAATCCTTTGACAATCCTTTGTGTGAGTAATATTTGTAGTTGTTCGGGGAACGAATTCGTGCGTACACACCACAAGGCAATACCCGGTTTTCTGTCTCGTTTTATTGTTGTTGCTTTAGAATTATATGCTTCATTTGTATTGGTGACAACGCGAGCATTAGGTGCCCTGTGGTACCTCTGATTTAACTTTTACTACTACTTTCGATAAAAATTTGAAAATGATTTGTATTGTACTGCATAACACATATTTTGTCGGATATGTTTACTTACCTCCAAAATATACTCGAATCGATTTAGGAATTAGTGTTGTAAAATTACTGACTTCGTCTCCGCCAATAGGAATATTGTGAATTTGATAAGAAGAACAGAGCTTGTTTATAATGGGTGCGGGTCCAGAGACTAAATCGAGAAGATATGCGTGAAATCCCAGCTTCCTAGTCGGATAAAATTTTTGGTCGTTATTTTATAAAAAAATCAAGAGTGCGTTGATAACACTAGTTTGCAGCATTTTTTATCCTCTTTAATTTGATGTCATTCCTTATGTAAAATCACGCGCTGAGTCCGAATCTGGAGTTAAAAAAATTTTTAAGTAGAACAGATTTCGAGATAATCCCAAATTATCATTTTTTACATTTTTGAAAAAATCTTCTCACTTAATTACAAATATCTCAATTATGAAAACACTTATGAATAATCATTCATACGTTGTTTTATTGTCAAACTTGTAGTGTGGATGCCATTTACAAAGATATCGAACATTTCGTTTCAATTTGATCGAAAAATTGAAAAACCCGTTAATTTCATCGCTAGGTGCTGATCTCTGATCTGTAAAGCTCTTCAACAAATTCAAAAAGTGAGCACACATTTTTAATACCATTTGAACGGTAAAACTGAAATTCCTCGTTTTTTAAATAAATCAGGGACTGCAAATAATGATTATTGGTTTTTTTTTTAAATCAAAAAATCATTCACTTTTAGCAACTTTAAGACAGCGAGAGATATACCAAAATTCTTGTTTAAGATTCCTTTATCCATTTTCACCATGATAAGGGATTTTTCAGGATTTATTGTTTTACTCACAAAATAATGATTAATTTTAAGGTTTACTTTCCAACTCAACCAATAATCATTATTTTTGAGCAAAAAAATAAAACTTATGACATAATGATTATTCTTTAAGTTTTATTTTTTGCTCAAAAATAAAAATCAAATTGTAATTGCGCTCTTTTCTTAGGGAGTAAGTGAAAAATTTTTGTATATTCCTAATCAGTAACCCAAGACCAACCAATAATTTAAATTTAAAATTGATTTAAAATTGAATTTAAAATTGATCACGTCTAGCTGAGCTGATGGTTCATGCGGAAAAGAACGCTATAAGAAACAACAAGTAGTTCAAAGCCTTGGTGAGCAAAAACTCAAGTTTTGAGGCCTAAGACAGCCATTCCCCGGAGGTCACACACTTACAAAGGGGAATGGCTGTCTTAGGCTATCTTTTTGGTGTTTTTGTGCGCAAACTGCCTTTGGAATTCCCAAACAGTTTTGCCGTCGCGGGCATGGAGAGACTGCTGTTTGGACAGACATTTCAGGCTAAAGATCGCTGATGAGTGAGGTTGGTCCCTCATGAAACGTCGTCCGATCAACCTAATGCCTCCTTTGTTGTGTTGTGTGCCTCTGTTTAAAGTTATGTCAATAACATAGCAAGACCTCGAGCCAGTAAAAACTGCAAGTGGATTTTTTTTACTTTTCTTGAAGAAAGAAATATTTCTGAGTGCAAAATTTGTAAAGCCATTTTCCAAGGAAATTATGTCTGCAATCTCAAGCGCCATTTGGTTGAGCAGCACAAAAAAGAATATTTGAACGAGTTGGCGGAAGAAAAGGCTGAAGTTCCAGAAAAAAAAAATTAAATTTACAGTGACTATGTGCCCAAGTAAGGTAAAGGATGCATGCGTTGATCTTGTGACCACTCAAAAAATGACTTTTTCTGTATTAAGTTCAGACAGCTTCAAAATTCTTACATTACAAATTTTTAATGGCCTGCAAATGCCAGTGGTGACGTCAAGAAATGTAATGAGCTAATGAGCTGCAAAGTTTGATAAAATAAAATCAGAAATCATTGTTTCATTAACTGACAGAATGCTATGCCTAAAAATGGACACAACCGCTAGACTAAATCATGGAATCTTAGGCCGGGAAGGTTTCCAAGTAGAAGAAACCGCGACATTTGCAAGATGTACATGATTTTAGATTGTCATGAAGACGTGTATATAGAGAAAAAGATCGAACGGTCCAAAATGATTATACCGACATGCAGCCTTCACTAGATTGAATATAATCGCTCTCTTAAGAATCATAAGAACCCGGGCGACGCCGGTTATTCAGCTAGTTATTGAACAAAAATAAAATAATTAAATATTTTCTTCAAGAAATATTTTTTTCAAGAATTTTATTTTTTTTTTAAATGAACTTTAACGGTTGGTCTTGGGTTACTGTTTAGGAATATACAAAAAATGTTCACTTACTCCCTAAGAAAGGGGCGCAGTTACAATTTGAGTTTTATTTTTGAGCAAAAAATAAAACTTAAAGAATAATCATTATGTCATAAGTTTTATTTTTTTGCTTAAAAATAATGATTATTGACTGAGTTGTAAAGTATAACTCAAAATTAATCATTATTTTGTGAGTAAATCAATAAAAATTAAAATTAATCATTATTGTATAATTTTTATTATAAAACTTATAATGATTACAGTCCCTGAAATAAATGCTAATAATTTCTACAATTTCCAGCAGATTTCGATAAATTAACACTTTTTTAATTTGTTATATATTAGTTTACATCATCCAAAAGAAAAAGAAATTTTTAAGAATTTTATTACTAGTTAAAATAACGATGTAATATACGGGTTTTTAATTTTTCGATAAAATTGAAACGAAATGTTCGATAACTTTGTAAATAGCATCCACACTACAAGTTTGATAATAAAACAACGTATGAATGATTGAAAGATAATTTTATTAGCTTTAGTCTGGTTAATTAAGCTTTATTTTCATAATTGAGATATTTGTAATTAAGTGAAAAGATCTTTTTCAAAAAGGCTAGAAACGATAACACTGTGTGACAGTCAAAAAACTTCTGGGATGCGACATAGTGTAGGTTGTAGATATAGTTAAATGTAACATTGTGGCATACCACAAATTTTTCGTGCACATCAAAATTTGGAATAACGGTTAAAAGTCCGTCTTTTCGAGGTTGATATAGTTAAAAAATCATATTTCTTAAACTAGACATTGCAATCTCGGATTAAAATTGGGGGAGCTACATGAAAAACAAATAGAATTTTTCAGTTTTTTGCGACTTCACCGTACTTTAAATGAAAATGAATAGGTCAAATTTATATAAAACTATTTAATTTTGGTATGCAGTTTCAAAATCATTTAATTTTGCGTCTTCTGCAACTTAGTTTATTAAAATCGAGTAATATTTGGTTGAGTTACTTAACTTTTTAGGAAAAAAAACCTTAAAAAACCTAATTAAAACAAGTAGGAAAGTTGGGGAAGCCCGACTATAATACACTCTTTACCCACAAAAGTGTATGCTCAGTGTAAATTTAGATGCTGCAGTAGCTGCTGAAAGCAATGCTGCTACTGCGCTGCAGCAGAGAAGTTTCTTTCGCTTATATCTTGACTATCGTTCATCCGATTTTTACCAATCCTTTGGTGGACCGATAAAGAATCCCGATTACTAAATATGTCCAAAAAGTACGAACCTTCTATCTATAAAACTGCCGAAGATATGACGTTTTTTCTAAATTTCGGGGGCGGGAGGGGGCGTGGCAATAGTTGAAAGTAAGCTTGATCTGCCTGTAAGCATATGAAGCTTATGTTCCATACATGTCAAACCTTTATCTCATACCATCTCTGAGATCTATTTATTAATATAGACAGACGGACTGACAGACGGACGGACAGACAGACAGGCGGACAGACTGAAGGACAGACGGACATGGCTTTACAATACTTATTCTAAAAAAAATTATTCAATAATTTACTCCAAAAACTCAACAATTTTACGGTCGACAGTGCAATAATGGCGCGACTCATCACCATATTGCGAAAATTTCGTTATCCGAAAAACTTTAATAACTTTGCTAATTATTGACCGATTTTAGAAAATAGGCATATGTTCTAACCGTGAAGATGTGTTGTTCTTAAAAAATAAAACAAATATTGGGGGTTTCTAACCAAATAGTATTCAAAAACGCAAATACTCCAAGATAAGAAATGAATCCTGATCAGTCATATATGGTATCTTTAAAGACTAAATTTCTTCTTTCCAAAACCGGTAAGAAAATAAAAATCATTTGATATATGACAAAGTTATGGGCGTATAAGTGAGTGTTTGTGCGAAAAAAGTCTTTTTTACCGTTATTCAAAATTTCGATGTGCACTAAAAAATTCTAATATGCCACAAAAATCTACTGAACCATATCTACAACCTACGCTACGACTTATCCCAGAAGTTTTGTTTTGATTTTTTTTTGTCACACCGTGTAATTAGGGTACTCTCGAAATCTGTTCTACTTAAAAATTTTTTATCTCTATATTCGGATTCAGCGCGTGATTTTACATAAGAAATGACAAATTTGTCGAGGGTGAGAAAATTATTAATTATTTGTAAACTTGTGTAATAAAAACTTACCTTAGATCATTTATATTGATAGTGGAACTGAAAAGGCATTGGTCAGATGGTGGGCAATATATAATATTCACACCTAACTTCTGCTTTACGCATAGTTCGTTAATCAGATCGGACATATCACTTTTGTCTTCACATGCGAAGGCATACAAATCGCGGGGTCTTACTACATTTTCCAAATATTTGGCCCCATCATCGTTTTCCATAGTTAACTGAAACGACAAGATATGTTTATAGATTTATTATTAAGGAGATAAATTCACTCTTAGTTGTGGAGAAATATTCCCACAAAATTTTGCGATTAAGGCCTGTATCCAGCACTGCGGAAAATTCGGAAATCTAATTAAATTTAAACAAAATAACGTTAAACCAACTTCGGTCTACCATAGTAGATTTTAATTATTCTAGTGGATTATTATTGATTGAGAGGTCGGGTGTGATGACATCACACCTCGAAATCAGCCACATTGGTCTCACAATTTGTTCTTAATTATTGGGCCGAAAAGAAATAAGACTGAATGGTTGGTAGCCAATAAAGTCTATTATATTTGAATACAAAATAAGAACAAGAGCTCAGCAGCCGGGTCAGAACCTTAGCAAAATGAATCTGCTGCTTTTGTAGCAATAAGGTAGAATGAAACTATTACAAAACAGAAACCACTATTATAAAATTAATTAAATTAAATCTTGTATTAAATTTTTATAAACATTATCTGTCGTTTGCTTTGTTCTCCACCCCCCATTTGCCTCCATCTATACGCTCATCACATACAAAATAATTGTGAACAATATATTCCTGAGCTGTGCAATAGCTGTTTTTCGTTCCACACACGCTTTTGATACGCCGCTATCTATACAAAGTGTGGAATTTGTTCAAGTTGCTGGATACACAACAAACGAAATCGTAAACAGAAAATTCCTGGCACAGTTTTTATACCCTGTTCCCATTGAAAATGGGAAAAGGGGGATCATGAAGTTGTGCAAAAGTATGTAACAGGTAGAAGGAAGCATTTGCGACCCTATAAAGTATATATATTCTTGATCAGCATCAACAGCCGAGTCGATTTAGCCATGTCCGTCTGTCCGTCCGTCTGTCTGTCCGTATGAACGCGTGTTTCTGAGAGACTATAAGAGCTAGAGCCACACATTTTTGCATGTAGATAGGTGTATACCCGATTCAATACGAGTTTGTTTCAGATTTGGAAAATTCCTCCCCCTCCCCCTTTAAGCGCAAAAAACTGTCACAGCCACAATTTTTAAGATAGACCTTCCAAACTTTACATATATCAAGTAAGGCCCAATATCTATCTATTCTGAAAAGATCACTAAGATCGGACAATAAGCACCGAAGTTATATACGAATCAATTTTGCTTGTGGGAGAGAGGGGGGGTCTTGCATTGTCAGTTATCGCGCGCGGCCGCATGCCATGCGCTTGTGTGTATGTGTGAGTGTGTGTGTATGTAAAGAAAAAACACACGAAATCAAGGGAACAGGGTATTTTATAGTCCGTGCACTCGACTGCAGCTCCCTTACTTGTTTTCATATGAACTTTGGCAGGAATTTTTTGATTTTGCGTTGCTGGATACCCGGCTTTAACAATTAAAATTTTTTAAATATAATCTCTGCCTTATAAAGTATATACGTAATCTGACCCACTAAAGATCTGTTCTCAGATGCACGGAGCATACATTTTTAAAGGGAAGATGTATGTACACCTAGATGTTTGAGGTCTTAAGAACACCTGGTGAAAACGGCAAGGTCTTGATCAATAAGCGAAATTTTGTTTGGAAACCAGAACATGAATTAATACGAAAAAAAGTTGAAGCCGTTCTTTGCAAACCAGCGTGTTCTAGTCATTTTTGACCCGAAATATCCAATGGAGCTACATACTGATGCCAGTTCAAGTGGTTACGGAGCAATGTTGCTCCATGAAATCAATAGTAAGTCGCATGTGGTGAAATATTTCAGTAAGGCAATTTCGTCAGCGGAATCAAGATATCATTCATATGAATTAGAGACCTTATAAAATTCTATAAAGCACTTCCGTCATTATTTAAGTAAAATTAGCTTGTCAAGATGACACAGCCCCAAAGGGCCAAAGCCGAGCCTCTCTCAATCTCTTAGCTTGTGCGCTTCTAGTTTTAGCACAAGAGAAAGGGACCTACAGTTTAACGCCGAATCCGAACGGCAGGTTGAGAAGCTTTTTCATGGCTAATTACTGCAAAGCTGGCGCCAACAGCTAAGAGGTGTGGCCGGGTGTAAAGTTTATTCAAAGAAAAAAATTTTTTCATTAGATGTTCCGAGGCGGGATCGAACCCACGACCTCAAGCAGTCGCGCAAACTAGCCGCTGAGCCACCCGACCACTTATTTTCTGGGAAGAAATTTTGATGTTTTTACCGATTTTAATTCACTTAAAGCGTCGAGAACTTAAAGCGTCGAGGCTTATTTACAGTCATTCACATTTGATATAGAATATAGGGAATATGGGGATATTCTATAATATAGGGAAGGAAAGAAAATGGCTCACGTTGATTTTTTGTCGAGAAATATTTCTTCTGCAGTAACTGGGACTGTATATAACAAAATTCCTGAAAATCGAGCTAATTTGGCTGAAATTTCTTCTAACTGGCTCATCGCTGAACAGAGTCGAGATCCAGAGATTGCAGATATTGTCAGCAAGCTAAAAACCAATGGACTTGCAGAAGATATCGCAAAGAAATATGAATTGCTTTGTCGTACCAAAATAGTTGGACTCTGTGTTTGCCAGTTGTGCCTCGAGCTTTTAAATAGTCTGTAATTAATCATGTTCATGAGTCAATTATGCAATTAGTTTAGGAAAAGACTCTTGTCTTTTGTGCTACTGACAAATGAGGAAAAAAATCCAACCAAATTAGACCCAAAGCTTAGAGGACCTTTTTCTAGTGACTGAAATTTTGAATGGAAATAGATATACGCTACAGTCATTGACTAACAAGAGAACGTAAAAGTATGCTGATGAAAACTTAAGAAAACTACCAGATGGACAACTACTTACCGATATGGATGTAAGTGAAGTTTATACTGATTTGAGTGAAACCGTTGCAAGAGACGGTAGAGAGAACGCCAATGAGGGTGTGGATAAGTTAAAACCGTTGAAAAAGACGGTAGAGAGAACACCAATGAGTGTGTGGATAACGTTGAAACCGTTGAAAGAGACGGTAGATTGGACACCAATGAGGGTGTAGTCAATGTGGAAGCCGTTGAGAGAGACGGTATGGAAGTCACCAGTGTGGGTGTTGATGAAACTTTTGAAAAGCAGTAATGTTATTTGAAAAAAAGGAGATGCAATTGGCGCATGCATCATAGTGCAAGCACAAGTGCAGAACATAAGTTTTAATCATGGCGGGTTTGAAAAATCATGTATACTGCAAAGAGAAATTGAGATTGCTTAAAGAAAAAGAGAGAAAATGGTTTTAACTAGTTGAAAAGTTATAAATTGGTTATTTAGAAAATATACGGTGAAGAAGACTTGAGTACAGCCTACACGAGTGCTGCCTACACGAGAACGTGTAATTGTGAGGACAGCCGTGTCGGTTTGGAGAAAGATTTAGTTTGTTAAAAATGTGTATGTCGGCGTATCTTATCGATTACACAAGGACGTGCAAAGGTCAGAATGGCCGTGTCGTGTCATAGTAAATTCCTAATTTAGCAAAAATTAGAAATGGGTCGTGTCATTGTGCTATTTACGATTGTTTAATCATTTATCAACACTGGAATGTCAAATTTGAGCTACGTGGCCTTTAGCCAGGCGGGGCCTGCTAACAAACTAGCAAAGTAGGCTGGTTCGATAGAACGTTGTTTGAGCGAGACGTCGTTTGCACAGTTGGCCGGAACGGGGCCTAGGTTGCACGGTCGTCGAGTGTGGTTCGATGTGTGTGAGGGGTGTAAAAAGGTGCCGAGCGGAGTACTGGGGCACACTTTGAATCAGAACCTTCAACGAGAAACATCGAAACTCGCTGCGCTCCTTAAAATAGTTATTAATATGAAGCAAACTGTGGAAAGAAAGAGGCCACTCACCCCTTTGACATAAACACCTAACACCTCTTAATTTGTTATATATTAGTTTACATCAGCGATGCCTAGCCGTATGCTCTATGAGTGCGTTTTGTTTTTGTAATTGCACCGAAGATAGGAAATTAATAATCGTATAGATGCAGGGCGCGAGGCATACAAAACGACACACATGCAAACGATTTCGTGTGTGTGCGTCGCGTAGAACAAAAACCGGGTTTGATCTCTTATTTGATTGGCGTTTGCGCCTGCAAGCAAACTGACCAAAAACGATGTTTTGGTCCTTTTCTATGTGAGTATTTGTGAGAGCTCTGCCGTATGCTACTTTTGGGCATGTTTGGTTTACATCATCAAAAAGAGAAAGAAATTTTTAAGAATTTTTTGTTAGTTAGCTTTTTTGTTAGCGCGTGCAATTAACGGGTTTTTCGAATTTTTGATAAAAATTAAACGAAATGTTCGATATCTTTGTAAATAGCATCAACCCTACTAATTCGACAATAAAACAATGTATGAATGATTTTATAAGCTTTAACTTGGTGTATGAAACTTATTCAAAAGTTATTTCACAATTGAGATATTTGTAATTAAGTCAGAAGATCTTTTTCAAAAATGCTAAAAACGATAATTTAGGTTTATCTCGAAATCTGTTCTACTTAAAAATTTTTTAACTCCAGATTCGGATTCATCGCGTGCTTTTATATAAGGAATAACATAAATTTGTCAAGGAAGAGAAAATTTCTCCCTGTTACAGCGAAAGTATACTTTTGAAATGATCCACCGTACGCTGTAGAGCAGGTCGAGTATCGCATTTCCTCATACATGGTTTCTTTCTAACACCCCCAAAATCTGAAGTTATGGCCCATAAACCGCTTTTTTAACTCATTTAAATTGAAATACCTCGCGCATGGACTGTCTGATTTTTTAAAGCCTTAGAAATTCCGAAAGCGACGAAAGGAATCTAAAGTATGATAATCAATGGTTTGACTGATATAGCTTGATGGCTAAGAAATGCGGGTTACAGATCCTGCATTTTCTCCTTTTTTTTTGCAAATTTATACTTTGGCCCCCCCACTGGTTTCACTATTTTATTCTTTGCAATTTTTTCTTAAGTTTTATTGTGTAAGCCCATTTAATTCTCCGTTGAACAAATGGTGTCCCAATGACTTTGGTTACCGTTTGACGAAGACATTCCCGTTTTTCGGAGTACACATCGACAATCCAGTATTTTATTTTAAGTGTGCTTACATTTTAGTAAGGGATTTAACATAAATTTAAACAGTTCTTAACAAATACCTATAGAGTAAATTTACATTACGCATTTAATGCACAATTTTTGGACCAAGATTAGCATTCTCCGAAAAATATTACCAAAGAAATATTAATTTAGAAATTTAATTTATACCCTGTACCAAATGTATGAAATAGTCCCAAAACCGCGAAATTTGCAAAATCATTATCGGGGGTGTCCTGGAAATTTCTAGAGATTTTGGCTTCGGCTTCGGTTGCAAATCGCTCGAGAAATCCGTCGGTGTCCCAGAACTTCGAAAGATTTTGTTTTCTTCGAAAATCTACTACAAAAACAGTGCTAAATTGCGTAGGTTCGTGGAGTCGCTTTTTGTTGGTTTGTGAACTGATTGGTTTGCCAAAATCTCCTAACAAAATACAATACAATAATAGATTACTAGGACACCGAGAACTGGTTTTGGGTTGGAAGAGAGTTCTGGGACACCGCCGTATAAGAGTATTTATAAAAGCATATAAAAAGCACTATAAAATTTTGCAAGTATAGCGATTAATTGGACCTTTCGATATCATCGCCTATTCAGCTGTCTATTAAACCGTATTTCATAAATACTTTTATCATGATTTTGCAAATTTTCCGGTTTCTGTTCCATAGGATGATAGGTACATATAATTTAGCTAATTTCTCAGTTTTTGGACCATTTCCCGGCTAATAATTCAACTTAAAAACCTGTGCAAGCAAGCGTCCTACCATTGCCCGATGTTTCTTCTCAATCGGATGAACGGTATAAATTGGCGAATTTTAAGGTTTTGGGACCATTTCATACATTTGGTACAGGGTATAAAAATAGTCACAATAACTTAATGCTATTGGATTCGCTTTACTAATATTTCTTGGGAAACATTTTTCGAAGAATGCGAATCCTGTTCCAAAAATTGTGCAACATATGCTTAAATGTAAATTTTCTCTGAAGGTATCAGAGAACTGCAACGAGCCACCACGAGTACAATCGCTTAGCATACTAAAGTTGACTCAGCGTTTCGGCCGCGAGTAGACGCAAAAACCCTTTGTTACAAAATTGAAGTTCTGCAGAGAGCCGTCATGAGTAAAGTTCGTTCGGTACAAATACTCGCGATTAATTCTAGCTTCGGCAGCGAATCACTAGGATTACTTGTTGTCGAAGTCAAAGATCTGCCGCGATCTGTTACGATCAACGCTTGTACACAATCATCACAAACACACAAAAAACAACAATTTGTGAGAGCAAAAGAGATAGCATGATGGCCTACTTTTTGCATCTGTATTTTGCATACGCTTTCTCTTTCCTTCTTGTGGCATGTTGTTGTTTGAATTTTGAAAACACAACAATTGCATAGGAGGCTTGTCGAAGCTCGAGTAAAAACGAGTAGAGTGTCGAAAAGTCTAAGCCATTGCTGGCAAAATGCTTATTTTGACTCGGCTTATATAATAAATCTTAAGAAAACATCGCATTGTATAAAAAAGTGAAACCAGTGGGGGCCAAAGTAGAAATTAAAAAAAAAAAATTTTTTGCAAATGCCAGATCTGTAACCCGCATCTTAGCCATCAAGCTAAATCTGTCAAACCATTGATTATCATACTTCCTCTCGTCGATATCGGAATTTTCAAGGCTATAAACCATCAGAAATTCCATGCAAGAGTAATTTTAATTTAAATTAGTAAAAAAAAAAGCAAAAGCCGGTTTTTGGGCTATAACTTTAGTTTGTGTGGGTGTTAGGAAGGAGTTAGGAAGAAATCGAATATGAGGAAATGCTATACTCGACCTGCCCGTCAATATGTCCTGGGTCCTGTGAAAAGTACGTTTAGATTTTTTTTGTTACACTGTGTTACTTGTAAACTTGAGTTATCCACTCTCATTTATTCGGTATGCTGTCGGCTGGCTAGCCAGCAGAGAATTAACTAACATACATTCTTAAGTCAGGCTAGATTTACAATCAAAGGTGCGTGGAGTTGTCAGCTTGTTAGGTTAACATTGCACGTTGCCAGACAAGTTATGTGAGCGGATTGGTTAATCTGCTCCTTTTATTTACAGTTCATTAGAAAAAAATAGGGAAAAGTTAACTTCGGCTCGGCCGAAGTTTTGTATACCCTTGCAGCTTCCATTGAAAACAAAAAAGCTTTTCTACTTTTTGGACATTACTTTTCTAGGGGATCTATACTATAAAGATGTCTGATTTCGATTAAACTTGGTGAAATCATGGAAAAAAAAACAAAAAGTTTTTCTCACTAGAACTTGTTTTTCGACCGATCATTCATACTGCAGCTATATGCTATAGTCATCCGATTTTGATAAAACTTTGTAGAAATGTGTCCAAAGTATATCAAATAAGTGTATGCCAATAAAAAAGACGTTTTCATTAAAAACAAAAAATGTTTTCTTCACTCAAACTAGTTTTTCGACCGATCGTTCCTATGGGAGCTATATGCTATAGTCATCCGATTTCGACCAAACTTTGAAGAATTGAGTAAAAGTATATAAATTAATTGTAAGCCAATGATAAGGACGTTTTCATTAAAAACAAAAAAGTTTTTCTCACAAAAACTAGTTTTTCGACCGATCGTTCCGATGGGAGCTATTTATTTTATAGTCATCCGATTTTAACCAAACTTTGCAGAATTGTGTGAAAGTATATAAAATCAGTGTATGCCAATGATAAGGACGTTTTCATTAAAAACAAAAAAGTTTTTCTCACTAGAACTAGTTTTTCGACCGATCGTTCATATGGCAGCTATATGCTATAGTCATCCGATTTCAACCAAACTTAGTGAAATTATGGGAAGGGATTGTAAACTGAGAAATACGTACTTTGGAGGCGTTTCCATTAAAAACAAAAAAGTTTTTCTCACTAAAACTAGTTTTTCAACCGATCGTTCCTATGGCAGCTATATGCTATAGTCATCCGATCCGGCCGGTTCCGACAAATGTGCAGCGAATTTGTACCTAAAGACTTCGTGCAAAGTTTGGTGAGGATAGCTTTAAAACTGACGGAGGAGATAGAATAGAAACAGACGGACAGACAGACAGACGGACAGACGGACATACGGACGGACAGACGGACAGGGCTAAATCAACTCAGCTCGTCGTGCTGATCAAGAATATATATACTTTATGTGGTCGGAGATGCTTCCTTCTATGCGTTACAAACATCCGGACAATTTTATAATACCCTCTGCAAGGGTATAAATATACTTGGGCTTACAATTAAAAATAGGGGAAAGTTAACTTCGGCTCGGCCGAAGTTTGTATACCCTTGCAGCTTCCATTGAAAACAAATAAGTTTTTCTAAGACTACTTTTTGGACATTACTTTTCTAGGGGATCTATACTATAAAGATATCTGATTTCGATTAAACTTTGTGAAATCATGGAAAAGCATAATACACTGTTAATTGCGAAATTTGGAGGCGATCCCATTTAAAACAAAAAGTTTTTCTCACTATAACTTCTTTTTCGACCGATTATTCATACTGCAGCTATATGCTATAGTCATCCGATTTTGATAAAACTTTGTTGAAATGTGTCCAAAGTATATAAAATAAGTGTATGCCAATGATAAGGACGTTTTCATTAAAAACAAAAAAGTTTTCTTCACTCAAACTAGTTTTTCGACCGATCGATCCTATGGAAGCTATATGCTATAGTCATCCGATTTCGACCAAACGTTGTAGAATTATGTAAAAGTATATAAAACAAGAGTATGCCAATGATAAGGACGTTTTCATTAAAAACAAAAAAGTTTTTCTCACTAGAACTAGTTTTTCGACCGATCGTTCCTATGGCAGCTATATCCGATTCCGATTTCTTCCGATTTCGACCAAGCTTAGTGAAATCATGGGAAGGGATAGTAAACTAAGAAATACGTACTTTGGAGGCATTTCCATTAAAAACAAAAAAGTTTTTCTCTTTAAGACTTGTTTTTCAACCGATCGTTCCTATGGCAGCTATATGCTATAGTCATCCGATCCGGCCGGTTCCGACAAATGTGCAGCGTATTTGTACCAAAAGACTTCGTGCAAACTTTGGGGAGGATAGCTTAAAAACTGACAGAGGACATAGCATAGAAACAGACGGACAGACAGACAGACGGACAGACTGACGGACAGACGGACAGGGCTAAATCAACTCAGCTCGTCGTGCTGATCAAGAATTGATATACTTTATGTGATCGGAGATGCTTCCTTCTATGAGTTACAAACATCCGGACAATTTTATAATACCCTTTGCAAGGATATAAAAATAGAATAGGTTATAAAATTTTCCAAAAATTAAATATAAATATTATGAAAAATTTTTATTTTTAAAAATTAAAAACCAACAAATGCGAAGAGCAGTACTCAAGTAATACTTAAGTATTGGTAGAATGTGTGCTCAAAACACCGTGTACTTTGCGTATTCCTCTTTGCTCTGAATAAAATTAGTGTGTATCCAGCAAAGTCTCCTTGCGACCGCCCACTCAAAGACGAAAGCATCGTGCAGTGTCGCTCAAAGCGGAAACAAGTAAATTTGACACCCGCTCAAAACTGAGACCAGTCACAAAAATACTAGTACGATATGAGTGAGTATATGAACTGACTTCATATTTTGAAACAGCAAAGGCAATATACGCGAAACAAAGCTCCAAGTCAACACCGAAGAAAATTACCGAGCTGTCGAAAAATGCCTAAGAGCTGAAAAAAAAGCTACTACACCTACCAACTAAAAAGTAGCAAAGGCCTACAGGTAGTAATCAAGGGCATTGAATCAAGTGTACCTGCAACCGAAGTCGCTTCTGCCTTGGAGGAAAAGGGATTCAAGGTCAAGTCCGTTATTAACTTAATAAACAGGGACAAAAAACCACAGCCACTATTCAAAGTTGAACTAAGCCCGGAAGACACAGCTCCTAAAAATAATGTAGTGCACCCAATTTACAAACTGCCTTTCTTATTGCACCGCAGAATAACCGTAGAGGAGCCGCACAAACGCACAAATCCAGTGCAATGTACCAATTGCCAAGAATTTGGGCACACAAAAGCCTACTGCACCCTGCGATCAGTTTGTGTAGCATGCGGAGAGCTGCACAACACTGCCTCATGCCCTGCTAACAAGGAGGATCCATCTGTCAAAAAATGCAGTAACTGTGGAGGTAACCACACTGCAAACTACAGAGGTTGCCCAGTCTACAAAGATCTGAAGAGCAGGATTAATACACGCACAGAATTTGCCCGATCCAATGGAAACCTTAATCAGTTCACACCCTCGCAGTCGACCCCTGGAGTCTTCATCACCAAAGCTACGAGATCGACCTTTGCCCCAACGAATACAACCCAAGGTGTTTCTTTCGCAAGCGCCTTGAAACTAGGAAATGATAGACCCGCACCCATATCTACGGTTTCGCATGAAATTCGAAGTGAGCCGACACTGCCATCAAAACAAGCGGAACAACCATCAAACTATAGTAGCTTAGAAACTATGTTTCTATCATTACAGCAGACGCTGAAGGATTTTATGGTATATATGCAAAGCGCAATGCAAGAACAAATGAGAACACAAGGAATTCTCATTCAAATGCTCACTTCGCAACAATCCAAATAATGGCTCTCCTACGAGTTTCACTCTGGAATGCAAATGGCATTCCCCGCCACAAAGTGGAGTTATTAAAATTTCTCCAAGACAATGAAATCGACATAATGCTTCTTGCAGAAACTCACTTGACGGACCGATACAATTTTCAATTACCTGGGTATGCATTTTACGGCACAAATCACCCAGATGGCAAAGCCCATGGTGGCACTGGCATCCTCGTCAGAAGCCGCATCAAGCATTACCCACTATCAGGATTTTCGGAAAACTACCTACAAGCCACATCGATATGTGTAGAGTCTAAACGAGGCAATATCACTCTGTCCGCGGTTTACTGTCCTCCACGTTTCGCAATATCAGAAAATCAATTCCTAGATTTCTTTAATACACTTGGTCAACGCTTCTTGGCTGCGGGTGACTATAATTCGAAACATCCCCACTGGGGCTCCAGACTGACCAATCCCAAAGGGAAGCAACTCTACAGCGTACTCACGCGTGCATCAAACAAACTCGACTATGTATCTCCGGGAAGGCCTACATACTGGCCGGCAGATCCAAAGAAATTACCCGATCTTATAGACTTTGCCATAACAAGAAAAGTTCCACAAAACTTGGTAACTGCAGAAGCCCTTGCTGACTTGTCGTCAGACCATTCTCCAATAATATTCACCCTTCTGGAGTGCCCTCATGTTAGAGAATATCCTCGGAGACTGACATCACACAAGACAAACTGGCTCAAATACAAAAAATATATCAGCAGTCACATCGAGCTGAGCCCAACCATAAACAGCGAAGAAGACATTGACAATTCAGTTCAAGCCCTCACCTCTATCATTACTGCCGCTGCTCATCACTCAAACCCCCAAACAACAACAACAGCACCTCAGCCAGATCGTAGATTGACAAACAGTTACATTGACCGGCTGGTCTCAGAAAAGCGTCGTGCAAGAAGAGAATGGCAAAGCTTTAGATCGCCTGCCGCAAAAGACCGTCTGAGACTTGCAGAACGCGTACTACGCAAAGCACTCGAAGCCGAAGAGCAGCTAGCACATAGCCGTTATATCGAAAAATTATCGCCTACAAGCACCAAATTTCCCCTATGGAAGGCACGCGCCAGCATAAAGCCACCTGCAAAGGTAGACACGCCTCTAAGAGATCAGACAGGAAGATGGGCCCGCAGCGACGAAGAAAAGGCAACTGTCTTTGCACATCACCTTAGAAATGTTTTCCAGCCAAATCCTCCAACCAATGGCTATAAACTTCCATTGGTTCCGACCGCCGCACAAACTGACCCAATCAAAGTTCATTCGCTAGAAATAAAAAATGCCATCGGAGAGCTAAATCCCAGAAAAGCTCCTGGACATGACCTTATTACACCTAAAATGATTATGGAACTTCCAAGTCCCGCCATTACATATATCTCAAGACTTTTCAATGCTGTTCTGCGATGTGGATACTTTCCAACTCAGTGGAGGAGGTCCACAATCATAATGATTCAAAAACCAGGAAAAGATAAAACACAAGCGTCATCATACAGACCCATTAGTCTGCTACCTTGCCTGTCAAAACTATTTGAGAAGATCCTACTCAGTAAAATTGATGGCCATGCACAAAGTATCATTCCCTCACATCAATTTGGGTTTAGAGCAAAGCACGGGACTATTGAGCAAGTCAACCGTTTAACTTCAGACATTCGGACTGCGTTTGAGCACCACGAATACTGCTCTGCAATTTTCTTAGATGTTGCCCAAGCATTTGACCGCGTTTGGTTGGATGGTCTTATATTCAAGATAAGGACAATGCTTCCCCCAAATACTCACAAAGTATTAGAAAGTTACGTCAGTAACAGAGTATTTACAGTTCGTCAAAATGAGTACACAACGGAAGAGTTCACTATAGGAGCCGGAGTGCCGCAGGGTAGCGTACTCGGTCCTCTCCTATATGTAATGTACACTGCCGACATACCAACAGACCCCAGACTTACAATAAGTACTTTTGCGGATGATACGGCAATATTAAGCAGATCACGATGTCCAATTAACGCAACAAGTCTGCTGGCAAGCCACCTAGCTAAAGTGGAAGAGTGGCTGGCCAACTGGCGCATAAAAATCAACGAGCAAAAGTGTAAACATGTGACGTTCACACTCAACAGAAGCACCTGTCCCCAGCTATCCTTAAATGCAACCCAGATCCCGCAATCAAACGATGTTGTATACCTAGGTGTGCACCTCGATAGAAGGCTCACATGGCGCAAACACATAGAGTCGAAAAAGCTTCAAATCAAGCTAAAGGCCAACAGCCTTCACTGGCTAATCAACTCGCGTTCCCCTCTTAAACTGGAATATAAAGTCCTACTGTACAAAAGCATCATAAAGCCTGTCTGGACGTATGGCTCGCAGCTATGGGGAAATGCCTGTGCGAGCAGTGTGGACATCCTTCAAAGATCACAATCAAGAATTCTCAGAACCATCACTGGAGCGCCATGGTACATTCGCAATGAGTGTATCCACAACGACCTCAGCATCCCATTGGTCGAAACTGAAATAGAGCAACTTAAACAAAAATATTCTGAGAAGCTTCTCACCCACCCAAATCAACTTGCAAAATCTCTTTCCATGCTAGCAACGCACTCTCGCCTCAGGAGAAATGACCTACCAACCCAGCGACTGACTTGAAGGGCCGCAGAACACAAACTATCTCCAACAGGGGATGGTTTATAAAATAGTTTCTAGATTAAGATCTGAAAAATTATTGTTAGTCTCATTAAGAGAAGATTCAATAAATACAAAATAAGCTTAAAAAATAATAATATTTTGAGGAAAACCATACTGAGTGAACTGATTGAACCTTATCAGTGTGGCTTTAGACCTGGCAAATCCACCACGGACCAGATATTCACACTGCGACAAATCCAGGAGAAGACCAAAGAGAGAAAGATCGACACCCACCACCTTTTTGTTGACTATAAAGCAGCCTTTGACACGCCGATAAGGTCAGAGTTTCTTGAAGC
Source organism: Lordiphosa collinella (assembly GCA_018904265.1). Taxonomy (NCBI): domain Eukaryota; kingdom Metazoa; phylum Arthropoda; class Insecta; order Diptera; family Drosophilidae; genus Lordiphosa; species Lordiphosa collinella. The sequence goes on along the minus strand of JAEIFV010000082.1, from coordinate 73,960 downwards.
CCTGTCTACCTTTGGTATTCCAGCAAATTACGTTCGACTTTGCATGATAACGTTGAGAAGCACATAAAGCTCCGTCCAAATAGGAAAAAACCTCTCCGAGCCTTTCGCTTCCAAAAGAGGTTTTAGGCAGGGTGACATTGATATCATCGGCAAAGACGAATCTGCGGTAAAACGGGCGTTCTCAGAGATAGAGAAGCAGTCAAAACTTATGGGCTTAGCGGTAAATGAGGATAAGCCGAAGTACCTACTATCAACGGGCAGTGAGTCTACGCTTGGACAATCTGTTACATGGGTTTCACGGTTTCAAAAAATCGATTTTTTTTATTGTCTCATAAAATTCTACATCTTGTGAATATTGTCCTAAAATTTCAAGTCCATCCGAGTAATAGTTTTGGAGATACGGTCTGAAGAAGTTGCGCGCTCCATGGTATACGGAGAAGCTTTTTTTAATTTAAAAAATTAAAAAAAAAAATGTGGCAAAATTTTAGTCATTTTTCGATTTTTTTCATAAAAACCTCTGCCAAAAATTCAGTTTTCACTTTTATTTTATTTTTTTCCTTCGTCCAAGTTCTAGTTTCAACTGTTGACTAAACACGGGATTTTTGCTTATCACTTCAGATGATCCTGCTAGGAGTTCTGCTGTCAACGCGAATGCACCTTTTTCCCGAGGGCTCGCCGGAAATGACTTCGCAATGGCAGAGTTTTTAATATTTTTTTCCAAAAATTTCAGTAATTGTTCATCAAACATGTATGTATCTTTAAGACAATACAAATTTTAAACTGAATATTACATTTTTTTATATCAAAAAAAGTTAATAAAAATCGGCCGTCAAAATGGACTCCTACAGACCTATAAGCCTCCTCCCAGCATTTGGCAAGCTGGTGGAGAGATGCCTGATAAGGAGAAACCCCAGCAGTGAAAAGGAGCATACCCAAGTTCCAGTTTGGCTTTCGCTTAGGCCACGGAACCCCAGAACAGCTGCACAGAGTGGTCAATTTCGTCCTTGACGGATTTCACGCCAAGGAGTACGTTGTGGCAGCGTACTTGGATATACAACAGGCATTTGACCGCGTCTGGCACGACGGCTTACTAGCCTCAACTCTTCTTGATGGTCAGAACGTTCTTATCTGACAGGTCATTTAAAGCTGTCCAGGATGGCCTTGCATCCCAGAAGAAGAGGATTCGAGCAGGAGTACTTCAAGGCAGCGTTCTGGGACCAACCCTATACAGCCTGTTTACTGCAGACATGCCAACCGCTGCGGACATCCCGATTGACAAGAAAGAAAGTCGGTCAAGCCGACTATAACATACTCTGTACCTGTGAGGTGCTGCCCATCACCGTTGCGACCGGTGCTGCCCATAATTGTTTGTTTTCATTATAACTCGACAATCGTTAATCCGATCTCTACCATTCCTTTGGCGGATCGATTATTAATCTTAATTACTAAATGTGTCCAGAGGGAACGAACCTGCTATCTATAAAACTGTGGGAGATATGACGTTCCAATTTGCGGGGGCGGGAGGGGGAGTGGCCAAAATTAAAAATAAACTTGAAATGCCTGCAAGTATAAGAAGCATAAGTCCCATACATGTCAAACCTCTATCTCTTACCATCTCTGAGATCTGTGCGTTCATACGGACATGGCTTTTGCACAAACTTATTATACTCTATGTACCTTTGGTACAGAGTATAATAACGCTCAAGTAAAACGGGTGTACAGGCGGAATGCGAACGAGTTATGGAACACGCCAAAGCCGGGGCGACCGAAGACGAGATGGGTCGTTCAGGTGCAGAAAGATATTTCGAAGCTGGAAGTGCCCTCCTGGTGGGAGGTCGCTCGGGACAGGGGCGAGTGGCGGGCATTAGTTGCAGCGACCGAGACCGTAAAACGGTTGTGATGCTATCATCAGACCAAAGAAGAAGAAGAATTCTTACACATAAGGGGATCTTCGCTAACATGTACCGAGGAAGATGAAGGTTGGGTTTTGGGTTAGAATGCGAGTTTCCAATGTCATCTAAGACTTTGCCATCACTCAGTCACTCATTTTTTTGTTGTTTTGCCCATGTACTTTTTTTCTGATTTTGGGTGTATGTCTCCCTTCGTAGATTCTGTCGGGATTCGTAGATTTGAAGTTATACAAGGGTCGGTTCCTTGCAACCACAAAACCCACACCACCCGAATGAGCTAGGGTTCCAGAGGATCCCCCGGCTGTGGATCATCGACTGAAAAAACAGCCAGAACTTGGTTTCGCCCAGGAAGGACAATGGCTCTTGCCCGTGTTAAGAAAAAGGTTACAAACCAGTATCTCGTATGACCTCTGAGGATCTGTTTGTTTATTTGGAAGGACAGACAGACTGATATGGCTATATCGACTCAGCTGTTGATGCTGAATATATATATTTAAGAATGGATGTAAGCCGGCTCGAGGTCAGGTGATAAGAAAAACAATTGGTTGTGTTTGTTTTTTCCGATATATTTCGGTTGCTCTTCGGCAACCGTCTTTAGGGCAAACTATAATTAAACACCAGTAACTAACATTCAGTTCTACAAAATTCACAAAAACAGTTTGCGCTCTGTGGCGTGGAGTCTTAAACTGTTTTCTTTTTTCTTATTTGCTGAGGAGGTGATGGTATAGGTGAGCGCAGTACTCATTGTCCGCTTTGTAGTTAAGTCTCTTGTCAGTCGGTGTGTTAATAATGTGAAGCATTTCAAGAGTGTACCGCTTACTGTAGTTTTGTTCTTGTTGGAGAATAGTCGCAGCCTCAAAATCTGGTGAGTGGCCGCTCTCTACACAGTGTGTCGCAAGAGCAGTTTTTTGTATTAGCTTGGCCAAAGGCAGGGCGCTCTCAATCTCTTGGCTTGTGCGCTTCTAATTTTAGCACAAGAGAAAGGGACCTACAGTTTCACGCCGAATCCGAACGGCAGTTTTGAGAAGCTTTTTCATGGCTAATTACTGCAATGCTGGCGCCAACAGCAAAGAGGTGTGGCCGGGTGTAAAGTTTTTTTTTTTCAAAGAAAAAAACTTTTCATTAGATGTTCCGAGGATCGAACCCACGACCTCATGCACAGCGGTCGCGCACACTAGCCGCTAAAATTTTTTTTTATTAATGTACAACATTTCAAGAATGTTGTGTTGAAATTTCATGTCAATCGGACGAAAATTTAAAAAGATATGACTATTTGAACGAGGGGCGGTCCCGGCCGGTCTTCTATACATGCTCCGCAGCTGCCGAGCGCGCTGGCACCTTGATACCTGGCGCTCTTTGAGTTCCCCTAGAGAATTTCGCGTCGACAAGCACAAAAAGATGCTTTGGACATCCTAGAGGAAAGCTCAATACTCTATGGACCAGGCATCGACGACTCTATGTAAGTATGAAAGAATTATTCAGTTTTATCATGGATTTTCTAGCGTCGAAAACTTTAAATCGTTCTCCTGAAAAGTATCTTTTTTAAAGTCGGTGAACACTGTCCTTCGAAATCTAATGTACCGATCATTCCGAAATTTTGCACACTATTTCTGTACCTAAATCCGCAGGTTCTGACGTCGAGTGTTTTTTTTTTACTGATTATTTTTCATTTTATAATAACTAATATATCAAATTTGTAGGCTAAAATCACGTTTTTGACTTCAAAGTGTTACCAAAAATCCAAAAATTGAAAAAAAAAAACAAAATCGACGTAGTTACCTTCAGAAACATATTAACTAATAAAAAAAAATTTTTTTTGAGATGATCCAGTAACGAGTTATGCTGTTCACCGCAAAACCTATTTTCTTGGAGGCGCCTACGGAGCTTGGCTGCGAACGGCTCATTTATTTTTTTTTTTTTCGATGAAAATTTGTGAAAACATAGTTTTAATGTTGTACATTGATATGCTAATAAAATAATTGATCTGACATTAACCGTATCGTGTGGAAAAATTCATGAAAATATGCCTTTTTTTGGACGAATTAACCATACCCCCCTTAATAGAAGTTTAGAGTCTTGATGTTTTTAATTTAATATTTTAGGCTTGGTTTAAGTTAAACATTAATATGTCTTCTTGTAATTTTCATCTATGCTGGCTCTTTGGCTGGATAAAACAAACTTAAGAATAGAAAAAACGCGCTGACTGATACTTGTGTTGCAGGAACAGCTAATCCAACATATGTGATATTTTTAAGATCTTTGCAATAATAGTTTTCCCAAAACTTCAAAACAAAACTTCAAAACAATCTTTGAATTACGTCAAAAGGACCAATGAAGTCGTGTACCGATTTTATATTTGTCACTTTTCATTATTTTCTAGCTCTATAGCTAACTTAAGATTCCATTTCACCTTCATTTGAAAATTAACATAGTATAGAATGTTTATTTGGAAGCTGTTTTTGTTCGAATGTCTAAATTTGGTTCGTTTTCGCAAAATGGTTTCGAGAAATTCGAGCCTAAAATTTCGACAGCTGTTTTCGATCAAATAAAAATTATTTTCAATGGATTTAAAACATGGATTTGATGCATTTAAGTGTTAGTTTTCACCGAAAAAATTAGCAAAATCGGTTTAGTAGTTCCTGAGAAATTTGGGCCAAAGATCGTAAAGACGTGGTAAAAAAGTAATATTGTAGGAAAACGTAAGGAAATTAAGAAGTTTGACTTTGCAAAATTTGCATATTTATAGATAAAAAATAGGTTAACAGACATTTCCATTGAAAACAAAAAAGTTTTTCTAACAAAGACTACTTTTCAGACTATACTTTTCTATGACAGCTATACATTATAGATGCCCGATTTCGACCAAATTTGGTGGAATCTTGAAAAAGCATAGTAAACTAAGATAAACAAAGTTTGGAGGCAATTCCATTGAAAACAAAAAAGTTTTCTCACTAGAACTAGTTTTTCGACCGATCGTTCCTATTACAGCTATATGCTATAGTCATCCGATCCGGCCGGTTCCGACAAATGTGCAGCGTATATGTACCAAAAAACTTCGTGCAAAGTTTGGTGAAGATAGCTTTAAAATTGACAGAGGAGATAGCATAGAAACAGACGGACAGGGCTAAATCAACTTAGCTCGTCATGCTGATCAAGAATATATATGAGCTTTTCTGAGAAATTTCATTTTTCGGCCAGCGCAAAAAAATTCCCTAAATTTATCTGCCAATTCAAAAAAAAATCGCGAAATTAGCTGGCTTTTGGACCTTTGAATTCCAAATTTTGCTAAATTTACACTTTTTTGATATCATCGCGCTTTTACAAGTTGTGCCCTAAAAACTATTGAATTTTTTAACTTTTTTCATACAATTTTGTTCTAAAATTTCAATAAACTAAGAAAAATCAAAGTAAAATAACTTTATTTACGTAATGTTACGTAAATCCTAATTTCAAGACATTTTGATGGTGTATATTAGGTAAAACTATTCGAAAATTTTAAATTTTTTTTTGATTCATAACTTCTAAAAGCGCAATGATATCAGAAAAGTGTAAATGTAGTAGTAAAATTGGGAATATAATGGTCTATCAGTTAATTTCGCGATTTTTTTTTCGATTGGCAGATAAATTTAGGGATATTTTTTTAACTTGCCGAAAAAATGAAATTTCTTAGAAAAGTTCATATTTTTCTTATTTAAATTAATATAATGGTATCTTAAAAACCAGAACCCAACTTTGGTTTTGGTTTTTCGTGATCGTTATCGATTCAGTCTATGTAGAAACGAATTTAGCTTGAATAGGTTAATTAATGTAGCTGCATGAGCTAACGAGAGCGTACGTTAAAGTCGGTCCTGCCCGACTTCGATATACCCGTTACTCATGGAAATTAATGTTGTATAGCCTTCCATTAAGTTAGTTAACAGAGCATTAACATTAATGAGAGCATTTCAACATTATGTAAGCGAACAGCGCATGCTGCGCCAAAAAGTATGCAACGTTTTTATAACTTTTTTAACTCTGTCATTTTTTATCCGATCTTTATGAAACTGAAATTACGACGAACCTTTCAGAGATTGTAGATATTGAGCACATACACAAAACTGCAAAATTTGAGCTTGATATCTTCAAAGTTGTAAGAGTTGTTCAACATTTTTAAGGGGGCGAGGCCAAAATTTGAAATAAACTTGATCTGCGTAGGGACAATAGGAGTCTACATTTTAATGGCTCTACCAGCTGTAATGTAATCAATACTTCCCGTAATTTATTATTTTTCACTACAATAATCTCGATTATTCAGATAATGAAATATCAGTTCCTGATTACGATTTTTTTAGTAATCATAATTGAAACTTGGAATTACGATTATTCAATGATTATTTCAAATTGTAATTACTTTTACAATTACTTGAATAATTGTACCTGTAAAGGGAAATTATTGAGTAATAGTTCTCGAAAAGTTGAATTATTCATGTAATTGTAGGAGAAAAATATGATTTCTTACTAATCAAGTTTGGAAAACACCAAATTTAATTAAAATTTTTTAATTAAATTGTGAATTTTCCTACGCTACAAAGCGGGCAAAAAACTTTTTAAGCCAAAAAAAATCCTTCTTTTAAATTTATTTTGCTTATACAAAAACCATATTGTATTTTAAATAACACAAGGAAACAAGGTCTAGTATCTTCAATAGTTGGTAGTGATTCTAGATGATTTTCGTATGCTAAGCAAGACTGCGTTTTCAGAAATTATCCATCACGTCGAGATTTTTAGAAATTTGATGTTAAAGTTGCTAAAAGTGCCTATTTTTACCATTTTTAGGAGCGCTTTTCGGGGAATCCATTCTATTGTTTGGAGACTCTAATATGGTTTCGTTTCTAAAAACAGTAAAGAACGCTGGTCATTTGTTATGAACCAGCAACAAAATACTAAAAAAAAAAAAAACCTTACAAATCTGCCTTTTTTGTCCTTCGTTTATGAAATTTATTGTAATCGTCTCTCTTTAAGCATTAACAGGAGGTTTTCTTTAGAATTTTTTGTTGGTTTATTAGTAAATTATTACAAATGACTAGCCAATTTTACTGTTTTTAGGAAACGAAAAAATAATAGAGTACTTTGCATACTTTGGGGCACCACCAATAAATAGGATATTTTTGGATTCTTACACAAGTGCTAAAAGAGGTATATCTCCATTGAAAAAATCGCAGAGCTTTTTGGGATAGTTCATTTTAAAGCTAAGAAAATAAAATGGATTCCCCGAAAACGCTCCTAAAAAGGGTCAAAATAGGCACTTTTAGCAACTTTAAGCTCAAATTACTAAAAATCTCGACGTGATGGACAACTTCTGAAAACGCAGTCTTGCTAAGCACACGAAAATCATCTAGAAACCCTACCAACCCTTCAAGATACTGGAAAAAGTCGAATTTTGCTGCCTTGTGTAATTATAGTTGTAGTCTGAAATTACTTCAAATTTAGAAGGTGCCCGTTTTAACCCGTTTACAGGGAAATTTAAAATAAACATAAGATAAGAATGGACATTGATTTTGATTCTGATGATTCCGTTAAAGACCCGAACTACATTCATCAGCCGAGCGGATTAAAAAGGACTCGAATCGAATTGAATGCAGAGAAGGAAAATAATAGTTCAAAAACTCCAAAAATATTTAAAAAAAATGTTTCATAATTCAAAACACGAGTAAAAAGGTGTACTTATTTAATCTGTTATATTTACAATCTGGTATAATAACAATTATAAAAGGGTTTTTCAACATAACGTCCAACTATTGCATTTGCGCATCAAGCATTCTATCAAATTCGCTTAATTCATTAATGAAACACAAACATCGCATTTTGAAGAGCCAACTGACACATTTAATCAAAGAGTTATGTGCTTCATCATACAATCAGCAGTACCTATTTGCACTGTTGAGAAACCGTATTTTAGAAATATGTTCAAAGGTACTAACTTGCGTGTCATGAGTCGGCCAAAACTCGTAAAAATGCTGGATGAGCGTACAGTTTTAAAGCTAAGGAACTGTACACTTCTTAAAAACATATTAGCCAATATAAAATATGTTTGCACGACTGCGGACATTTGGTCTAATAAACACCGTAGCTTTTTCGGCTACACTTGTCATTGGCTAAATAATAAATATCTTGTAAAAGGTTTGCAGGAGATCATACCTATGCCTAAAATAAAAATTGAATTTAACTTGGATCCCATAAAAATTATCGCCACCATAACGGACAATGGCTCAAATGTTGACAAAGCATTTAAGGAATTTGGAATTGATAACCTGAACAAAGATGAAAAAATGATGAAAGCGATGACGGCATTCGCTCACTGATTTTTCTATTGAGAAATTGGTTGTGATGAAGGCCAACATAAATTTATTTGAAAACATTATATAAAATTGTAAATATTATAGAATAAACCCAAGTAAATAAAACCATGTGGGTAAAAACGGGGCTTATTTAAAGGGTGATTTTTTAAGAGCTGTAGGAAAGTTTTAAAAAAAAAAACACATAAATTTCAGAAAAATGCATGAAATCTTTTCATGCAAATGTTGACCGTCACTGCGCCTCAAATGGTCCATCCGCTTAGTCCAATTTTGGCATACTCTTTCCAACATTTCGGCCGGTCGTCAATGCGTCAATTGAAGCGGGCTTGTCTGTATAGACATGATCTTTAACGTAGCCCCACAAAAAATAGTCTAAAGGCGTTAAATCGCACGATCTAGGCGGCCAATTGACCGGTCCCGAACGTGAAATAAAATGTTCACCGAACTCGCCTCTCAATAAGTCCATTGTTGCGCGTGCTGTGTGGCATGTGGCACCGTCTTGTTGAAACCACATGTCATGCAAGTCAAGCTCTTGCATTTTGTGCAAAAAAAAGTTGGATATCATCTCACGGTAGCGCTCACCATTCACAGTTACGTTACGATTCGCATCATCTTTAAAGAAGTACGGTCCAATGATGCCACCAGCCCATAAACCGCACCAAACTGTGACTTTTTCTGGATGCATTGGTAGCTCTTGCAATGCTTCTGGCTGATATTCACTCCAAAATCGACAATTCTGCTTATTTACGTACCCGATGAGCCAAAAATGAGCTTCGTCGCTGAACACAATTTTTCGGTAAAAAAGTGGATCTTCGGCCAACTTTCCAAGAGCCCATTCACCAAAAATTCTACGTTGCTGTTGGTCGTTCGGCTTCAATTCTTGCACCAGCTGTATTTTGAAAGGCTTCACACCTAAATCCTTCCGCAAAATGTTCCACGTTGTTGAGTAACAGAGATCCAATTGCTGCGAACGGCGACGAATCGATAATTGATGGTCATCATTAACACTGGCCGATACAGCTGCGATATTTTCTTCAGTTCGCACTCTACGTAAGCGTGTTGGTGGTTTAATGTCCAACAATGTAAATTTGGTGCGAAATTTAGTCACAATAGCCCGAATAGCCGCTTTAGTGGGTCGATTAAACTGACCATAAAATGGAAGAAGCGCGCGATGAACTTTCTTAACAGAGCACGCATTTTGATAATAAAATTCAATAATTAATAAATTTCAGTCTACACTTAGAAAAACATGAATAATTCAATATTTCAAGCACAAATACTCAATAATCCGCCTTTCAGTACAATTTTTCAAGTAATTGTAAAAGTAATTATATTTTGTACAAATAATCATAATTCCAAGTTACAATTACGATTACTAAAAATCGTTATCAGGAATTGTTTTTAATTTTCTAAAAAATTGTAATGATAATGGTAATGGTAATTGTGTTTACAGCTCTGTCAAGAATAGATATACTTTATGGGGTCGGCTTCCTTCTGCCTGTTACATACATTTGCACGACTTAAGTATACCCTTTTTACTTTTAACTCTACCCTGACGTGCTGGGGGCAAACGGAAAATTTATTTGAGTTTAGCGCCTGAGAATACATTAGGAACGTTAACTATCTTCTCTGTTGAAAAAATTGGCTTTTTTTGTAAACTTGTGTAAGCAAAGCGGAAAACGAGCAACATCCTAAAAACTTGGAATACTGTTAAGTCGTCAGTCAAGAAAAGACACATTTCCTTTCATTGTGGGCTAATTTTGAGTGGCTAGAAATTACATTCGGCAAGGTTCCTAATCCCATACGATCCGAACAACTAAATATGTCGAAAGTTTCGAACCTTCAAATTTTCGAGACACTTCTGATTACATAGGTTTAATAAATAAATTAAAGACCCATTTAAAATATATTCTTACTGTTAGCATTTTTATTTCTTACTCACTTCAAATACCATGGGGTCATAAATATTCTTTTTATATTTATGCTTATTTTGCGCTACCCAATTCATAGCTTTGACCAAGTTCGGATTTTTATGGCTCAGCTCCTGCAAAGTTTAAATGACATTAAAATGGCAAACAGAAATTTGAAAATCAGAAAAAAATATCTTACCTCTAGTCTTTGCTTTTTGCCGTTTTGAAGTCTATCTAGTCTGTGACGAAGGGCTGTAATTTCAGGAATCTTGTCATCGTTTAATGATGTTTCAAGTTCTCTCCGCTTATTGTATTGATCCATGGCCGTTTTTCGTATTGTACTTATTTTGTCTTTATGTGCCTCCAATTTCGACAAAATTTCCGATTTGTTATATCGGTTTAGGTCGTGCTTCTTAGTATCAACTAAACTCATAAAATTCTTCACTTCATCTGAATTTTTAGATGAAAGCTGAATATTTCTCTAAAAAATATATATATATACATTATTTAGGATCATAATTAAACCACAGAATAATGAATAAAATTACGAACCTCCAAAACGCATTTACTTTCGTGAATCTCCTGCTTTAAAGCTTCGAGCTGTGTATCCAAAGCGCATTTTGCTGCCGTGGCCTGAGTCAACAGTCGAGTCTGAAATAGGTTAACATATAAGTGCGGAAATAGTAATTTCGTTTTTATACTCTGTACCAAAGGTACATAGAGTATAATAAGTTTGGCCAAAAGTATGTAACATCCAGAAGGAAGCATATCCGACCCCATAAAGTTATATATTCTTGATCAGCATCAACAGCCGAGTCGATATAGCCATGACCGTCTGTCCGTCTGTCTGTCCGTATGAACGCACAGATCTCAGAGATGGTAAGAGAGAGGTTTGACATGTATGGGACTTATGCTTCTTATACTCCTATAAAGATATGAGCAAACGAAAATTCAATATATCTGGGCTGCTTCTGCAGCAGCAAAACACATACATATGTATGTAAAAAGTAAAATCGGCTTGTCAAGATGACAACAGCCCCGAGGGGCCAAGGCCGAGCCTCTCTCAATCTCTTGGCTTGTGCGCTTCTAATTTTAGCACAAGAGAAAGGGACCTACAGTTTAACGCCGAATCCGAACGGCAGTTTTTGAGAGGCTTTTCATGGCTAATTACTGCAATGCTGGCGCCAACAGCAAGTGGTGTGGCCGGGTGTAAAGATTTATTCAAAGAAAAAAACTCTTTCATTAGATGTTCCGAGGCGGGATCGAACCCACGACCTCATGCTCAGCAGTCGCGCACACTAACCGCTGAGCCACTCCGGCCACATATGTATGTAGATGTATGTATATATAAGCAACGATTCATATTGGATTTGTGGGTGTGATGATTCCACTTTTTAAAGGAATTAAACCTGCAAATATATTGTCTGAGTAATTCCAACAATGGAATCCTATACAAAACCTAACAGCTATGGCTACCTCATTAGATCCAATTGGATTCTTGCAGCTAACTGGGACGCTTTCATTTTCCCCCCTCCCTTTCCCACATACACAATATTGAGATAGAGAAATTAGAGATGGTCGCGGGATACCCATCTGACTACTAAGACGAGGATTGTTTAAATTGCAATCCGGAGGCCCGCGTAGTTTTCGATGTACGCCCATCTCTAGCTCTGGCAAATGCAAGGGGTTTTTTTTGTCTGCGGCACGTGCCAATCCATGTTCCCCCAAAAAAAAATATAATATAATCAGCTGCATAAAAACAGTATCGGAAATGAGTGGAATTGCCGCAAATAGAGTTGATTGCTGTTTTGAATTCCGCAAATCGACAAGAATGGTCGTTTTAAAAAGTAGTGCTGTCGAGTCAGTGAAATTAAAAGTAATTGTTATTTAAAGCTTTAAAATAAATCCCCAAAATTATAAACTTTTTAAAATTGCTTGTCTCAGTCCCAAAGTACAAACAAACATTTTTTTTTATTTTTTATACACTTAAAAAGTGCATTATAGTTATATGTATTATTATAAATTATTTCAGTGGTCACAAAAGTTTCAAGTGTATTTAAACTTCGGCACAGACGAAGTTAGCTTTACTTTCTCGATTTTAAATCTTTTTGAAATTTTGAACACTATTTCTGTACATAGTTTAAGAGGTAACGCAGGAGAGTTTTTTCAAATTTGTTAATAATTTTTATTTTACAATAACAAATTAGCCGATTTTTTTCACTGAAATAGCGTTTTTCCCTTAAAAGTGTTCCAAAAAAGTGAAAAATTCAACTTTTGAAAAACCCTCCCAGCGTTACCTGGAAAAAACTATTATATAAAGAATAAACTTAGATTTTTTTATTTGTGATGATCCAGCACCTAGTTATGAGGGGTACCGCAATTCTACTTTTTTGCGAGACATGTCCGAATAATTGCTGCCATTGCCGTGTTTTTTAATATTTCTTCGTGAAAATGTTATACAACATTCTTCAAATGTCATACTTTAATGTGCTATTGTTTTTAATAAAGAGATTAATTTAATAACGAAATTGATTTTTTCGTACGATTTAACAGTCTGAAGATACAGTCTAAAGAAGTTGCGCGCTCCAGGGTATAACGGAGCAGCTGCTCGCTTTAAACGCGTTTTTCTCAAAACTGTGTTTTTAAAGTCGGTTGTGAAGATATCTCAAGAACTACTCAACCGATCTTGATAATATTTTGGACACCTTTTTGAGATACAATTTACAAGGGCAATTTTTATACCCTGTTCCCATTGAAAATCGGAAAAGGGGGATCATGAAGTTGTGCAAAAGTATGGAAAAGGTAGAAGGAAGCATTTGCGACCCTATAAAGTATATATATTCTTGATCAGCATCAACAGCCGAGTCGTTTTAGCCATGTCCGTCTGTCTGTCCGTCCGTCTGAGCCACAAATTTTTGCATGTAGGTAGGTGTATACCCGATTCAAGACGAGTTTGTTTCAGATTTGGAAAATTCCTCCCCCTCCCCCCTTTAAGCGCAAGAAACTGTCAGATCCACAATTTTTAAGATAGACCTTCCAAACTTTATATATATCAAGTAAGGCCTATCTATTCTGAAATATCTATCTATTCTGAAAAAATCAATAAGATCGGACAAAAAACACCGAAGTTATATACAAATCAATTTTGCTTGTCGGTGAGAGGGGGGCCTTGCATTGTCAGTTAACGCGTTTGCGCGTGCGTATGTTTGAGTGTTTTTTTTTTTGTATAGGGGGGAAAGCATTGAAAGCCGGATAGTGTGGGACTTGGGACTGCCTCACCCACTAAAACCACCCCGAAGACAAGCATTTTAATACCCGTTACTCGTAGAGTAAAAGGGCATACCAAAGTCGTGCAAATGTAAGTAACATGCAGAAGGAAGCATCTTCGATCCGATCTTTAAAATTCCTTTGGCGGATCAATAAAGAATCCTAATTACTAAATATGTCCAGAAGGAACGAACCTTCTATCTATACTGTGGGAGATATTACGTTTTTTCCAATTTGCGGGGGCGGGAGTGGGCGTGGCAAAAATTTAAAATAGACTTGATCTGCCTGCAAGTATAAGAAGCATACGCACAGACGAACGGACGACATGGCTAGATCGACTCGCCTGATCAAGAATATATATACTTTATAGGGTCGAAAATGCTTCCTTCTGACAGTTACATACTCTTGAGTATAAAAACGCAAAACCACAATTGTCATTCAAATGAATGTTTTTCCTTATTTTTCGCCACGCAAGCTACAACGCATGCAACTGACATTTCTTACCTATTTTCAATCTTTCCAAAATAGTACAATTTTTTTTTTTTTACAAAAATTAAAGAGAATTAAAAAAGTTAAAATATCATCATCTTACAGTGGAACTGTAATGGCCTATCAAGGAAGATAGTTGAGTTGACCAATTATATGGCACGTAAGAGGATTGTGATTGCGGCACTGCAGGAAACAAAGCTTACCAGCAGAAGCCCTCTCATAACCTCATCCAACTCTACCCTGTTGAGAGCTGATAGAGACAGAATTAAAGGCGGAAGCCTAGCCTTTATAATACATGACTCCGTCTCGTGTCGACCACTTTAACTCAACAACCAAGATGAGCATCAAGAGATGCACGGCATTGCAGTCAGGACAGGCTCAGACGAAGTAGACATTATCAACGTCTTCATCCCACCTGTCTTAGCCTGCAGACCAGGATACAGGCCCAGCATCCGACATATGCTGGAAGGTGAACCTTAAGGTGGCCCACATGTATATGGGAAAGATTTTTCTGACGCAAGTTCTAGCTCTTATAGCCCAAAATCATTCGATTGGATGTAAAACTAAAAAATATAAAGTTCTACGCAAATTGATGAATTTTTAGAGGTCGCTCAAGAGCCCTAAAGTTGGAAAAAAAAAACATTTTTCTCATTACTCAGACATATGTACAACTAGATGAAGCAACACTTAAAATATTAAAAAAAAAAGCTTTTTAAAATTAACGTATTCTATGCAATCATACCTTTCTAAAATGGGGCTTAACATTTTTGTTTTTTGTACGACTAATATTAGTTGGTTTATTGCAATAAAAGAAATTAATCTGCGAGCCAAAATACTTATGCTATTAAACAATTAATGTTAATCGTGCAGATATTTTAAATTTTTAGAGTTGTTTCAACTAGTTTTGTGGCTTGGTAATAAGAAAAAAAATTTTTTTTCCAACTTTAGGGCTTGTGAGCAGAGCGGGCAAACAAACGAAACGTTTCTGAATCGTTTCGTTTCTTTCTTTGCACAGAGCGAAATACTAACAAAACCCGAGAAAAGTAACTGTAACAAAAAATGAGTTCTGTTCAGTTTGCGTTCGTGAGAGCAAACTAAACGTAAAGCGAAATTCTCTCATCTTGATTTGCGGACAAAGGGAATCGGAACGATATGCAACGAGCGCGAATAGTTCGGACATAAACATTTATCATTCTTGAGCTATGAGAGCTAAAAAAAAAACTTTTCCAACAGAGGGCCACCTTAGTGAACACATAATCATTCTGGGAGACTTCAACACCCATAGCAACTCGTTGTTCTCCAAACACGGAGATGACGCCAGAGGAGAGATATTCGAGGAACAGAATGACAGCTCTAACTTTTGCACCATAAACGAAGATCCTACGCGCATCACATTAACAAGTCGTAGTTTGCCTGATCTCACCATTGTCAGTCCTGCCCTTCTCACTTGTACCACCTGGCATGCAGATGTCGCTCTGAATTCTGACCACATCCCCATCACCACCAAAGTCAACAAAAGTGCCGACTTCATCACATCAGAAAGACGCACTTTTGCGAATTTTGGCAAGGCAGATTGGGGAAAGGTTAAAATTCATCACAGAATCTGAGTTGGCCAATACTCCAGCACCCCGATCAGCGATTGAAGGAGAGAAGATCTTCAGGAAAATCCTCGTTAATGCCGAAAAGAAATGCATATCAGCAGGACGAATCAGGAAACTGTGGTCCGGCTTCCCACCTGAAGCTGTCAAACTTGCGGACACGAAAGACGATTTTAGAAAAGCAGACCTCTCAAACTCAGAAATCGCCATCCTCGGAAACGAGATTGATCGGCTAGTAAGCAGATAAATGGCGGAAAGATAAATGGCGTAAAGGTACTGGAAGCCCTCATACTCCCAACCCTGAAGGAACACCTGTTCCCCACCACATACCAACACGGATTCAGGGCAGGCCACAGCACCACAACGGCAGCTGGCGACCTCCATCACTGTCGGCCTCAACGGTAAACGTCACCATGATAGGACAATAGTTGTGGCGCTTGACCTCTCAAAAGCATTTGACATGGTCAGCCACTCCACTCTTCTGGACGACATTCTCCACAGCACCCTGCCAAATTACACCAAGAGATGGCTGCACAACTATCGCGCAGACAGGAAATCACATGTGGAATTCAGAGGAGCCACGTCCACTAACAGAAAGTTAAAGCAAGGAGTACCACAAGGCGGAGTCTTGTCACCTCTCCTCTTCAATTATTACATTGCCAACCTTCCCCAGCCACAAAATGAGGTCAAGATCGTCTCCTACGCCGATGACTGAGCAGTTATGACCACAAGCAGAGACATCAAAACCATGGAAGCTAGGCTCAACAGCTACCTCCCGGATCTGGCCAACTTCTTCCTTGGCAGGAACCTCTTCCTGTCGGCGAACAAGTTATGAAGTCAAACAGATACTCGATATACACATCGATGGACAGAGTATCCAAACCCTCAACAACCCAAGAATTCTGGGGGTCACGTTTGACTCTTTACACGTCTATGCCAAACATGCTGAAAGCATCGCAAAGAAGGCCAGAAGCAGGAATAAGGTGCTGAAGGCGATAGCCGGGAGTAGACGGGAAAGGACAAGGAGACGATCATGACAACCTACAAGGCAATCGGAAGCAAGGATTGCCAATCCCGACACAAGGAAATACAAGTACGTGCCTTTTACTTTCCCCCTATCCTATGTTTTTCCTCTAACTGAGCAAGCAACGTCGGCCTGCTTGCTCAGACTTCTCCTTCTTCGCGCCTGCGATGTAGAAACCAACCCAATGCCCATAGTATACTCCTGTTCCTCCTGCAAGAGGAGTGTGCTCCTTCCTCTGCTACGGATGCGGAGACTCGAGTCACCTGCGTTGCTCTGGCCTCGCCACCAGTGCCACAACGCCACATTCCAGTGTCCACCATGCCTCATCACATCACAGTTACAAAACCACAGTCCAGCAACAACTACTCTCTTAACAGACGACCCAAGCCCACCACCAACTGTGTTGGTCCAACACCCAGGCCCCCCGTCCAGGATCGAGACAAAACGCCAACACAAGGCTCCCAAACCGGACAGACAACACCGGAGCGCAAAGTGCTGGCCCCCTCGAAGGCCCATGCCCAGCCCCAGCAACACAACCAGCTTGCCCCTCAACCACCGCAGCTGCCAAAGAGTTCACCATACTCCAATGGAACAGCAACGGCCTTGGCAGAAAAATAGTCGAACTCACCGACTATATGGATCGTAAGAGCATTTTGTTAGCCGCTATACAGTAGACTAAACTTACTCCTCGTAGCTCCCTGGCAACCTTCGCCAACTACTCCATCCTTCGCCAGGAGCGGGAAAGGAACAAAGGAGGAGGGCCCTTTTTTGTACACCAGATTGTCAACTATCGACCCCTGATGTTAAACAGTAATGCACCTCGAGGTCGCTGGCATTGTAGTGAGAAGTGGGAATGAAGAGATTGACATTGTTAATATCTATGCAGTCGTGCAGTGCACGTTTCCGCCCCGAAATAGCACCTTAACTAGTGGGTGACCGATGAATACTGATGGGAGACCTGAATGCTCACAGTGATACGTGGCTCTCAGCTCTCGGCAAATAGAGGAGCAGATCGACTCCTCAGAATTTTGCTTTATAAACGAGGACCACCCAACCCGCATCACTACAAACTGCGTCAGCTCCCCAGACCTCTCGATTGTGAGCCCCACACTCATCGCCAACATCACCTGGCATGCCGATGTCGCACTTGGCTCTGACCACATCCCCATCTATATCAGAGTCACCAAGGATGCGGACTTCATAACTTCTGAGGTCCGTACCTTTATGAACTTTGGTACTCCAGCCGCCTATAAACGTCCACGAAGGAGAACCAAATTTCAGGCGAGTCCTGATCACTGCAGCAAAAAGATGGATCCCAGCAGGACGCATCCTACAACTGCGACCTCTCTTCCCAGCTGAGGCCATTCCCTTGAAGGAAAGACGACCCCCTCCGGAAACACGACCCTGCACACCCGGAACTCCTGGCGCTCAACGAAAAGATTACGAAGCTCGAGAACCAGCAAAGGAAAAACGATCAGGTGACGATCTCGTTCGGTGACTATGTGCCAGCAACACCCCCAAAGAACACCCCCAAAGAGGCAGATCGTGACGCATCCCTAGCGTGCTTTTAAAACGAAGCGTAACATGCGCAAACTAAGAGCGGAAGAGGAGAAAGAACCTGTATCTTTCAGTGCAGAAGATGTGGAACTGGCGATAAAAAGAGGCCAAGACTTCCAAAGCCATCGGCCCAGATGGTTTGGCCACAATCATGCTGAAGCACATTGGTCCGATGGGGATCAGCTACCTGACCCATACCTTCAACCTGTGTATCAGATCCCTAATCATTCCAATGATCAAGAAATCTGGGAAAATCATCCCCATACACAAGGAAGGCAAACCTGCGGACCAAGGTGCATCCCCCCATCACCCACCATTAAAATCCTGGAGTCACTGCTGTTACCTACCCTGAAGGAGCACCTCGCCCAGCCGCACACCAACACGTCTTCAGGGCGAGCCACAGCACTACCACGTCCTTACGTGAGCTGATCACCACAATCACAGCAGGACTAAGCAGCATCCGACCCCATGAGAGGTCAACAGTAGTGGCACTTAAAAAGTAAGTAAAAGTAAAATTAGCTTCAAGATGACACAGCCCCAAAGGGCCAAAGCCGAGCCTCTCTCAATCTCTTGACTTGTGCGCTTCTAATTTTTAGCACAAGAGAAAGGGACCTACAGTTTAACGCCGAATCCGAACGGCAGTTTGAGAAGCTTTACATGGCTAATTACTGCGATGCTAGCGCAAACAGCAAAGAGGTGTGTAAAGTTTATTCAAAGAAAAAAACTTTTCATTAGATGTTCCGAGGCGGGATCGAACCCACGACCTCATGCACAGCGGTCGCTTACACTAGCCACCCGGCCAATAAGTAGTGACACTTACTTGTCAAAAACCTTTGACATTGTCAAGCACGCGACCCTACTTGAAGACCTCCATAATAGTAGCCTGCCCAACCATCCAAAAAGATGGCTAGCAGGCTATCTATCAGTAAGACATGCACGAGTTGACTTCAGAGGCAAGCTATCCAAGACAAGGGTGATAAAACAAGAAGTACCTCAGGATGGAGTTCTCTCCCCGCTCCTTTTCAACACCTACATTGCTGGCATGCCTCTCCCACCACCAGAAGTCAAGCTCATCTCCTACGCCGACGACTAGAGGCGTAGTCGTGCTTGGGCAGCGGATAAATGACTACCTACCCAGGCAGGCCCAGTTCCTAGCAGTCCGGAACCTCAGCCTATCTGCACCTAATCTCCATCCATCAGTGACACCCAGTGGCGAAATCTTCAACTTGCCCAAAATGCAGCCCTGCTCGTAGCCACTGGATGTCATATGATGACACACCCCGACCACCATCAGGAACAGAAATCCTCCCAGTCCGAAACTACACCACCCTGCTAACTCAACAATTTCTGATTGGATGTCTGCTGGACTCACACCATAACCGTGCCTCCATCTCACAACCCATGGCCAAAAGACAGCTGGTTCGCCATAACCTGAGAAAGGAACTCTCGTTTGTCCGTCAACTCCTTGGCTCAAATCCTGCCACCATCACAACCTGCGCAGAAGCAAAGAACACTGCCCACACCACCGCGGTAGCTAGCGCTCTTCTGGCATACCAGGACAACATCGTCCTTGGTGGTAGGCCACCTCCTATCAATCCTGCGGAGAAATCCCTACCCGCTCCGGGAGATGCAAGCTGTTAAATAATTACCTTGCTCGCATCAACCCCGAAGTGTTAGACGAATGTCCTCTATGCGGAAACAGCCCCCACACCACAACAAATCTCTTTAATTAGACCCGCCCGGCCGAGGTGGCCTCCTTCCTCGACCTGGC
Source organism: Lordiphosa collinella (assembly GCA_018904265.1). Taxonomy (NCBI): domain Eukaryota; kingdom Metazoa; phylum Arthropoda; class Insecta; order Diptera; family Drosophilidae; genus Lordiphosa; species Lordiphosa collinella. The sequence goes on along the minus strand of JAEIFV010000082.1, from coordinate 54,099 downwards.
ACCTGTTGGTTCTACCCTCTGGTTCTTACCCTCTGCTTTTCTCTCTTTTCATCTCTTCACACGTACGAATCTTTCCCCAGTCGCTATAACAACAACAACAACGACGATGGGCAGCACTTCACACAACCTGACGCAAACTTTGACAGCTAAAGAGTATATTATAGTCGGGCTTGACCGACTTTTTTTATTGTTATATTAATGATCTACAAAATAAATATTTTTTTTTATAAATTTATAGTTAAATATCTGGTCTAATGTTCCACTAACAAACAAGAAAAAAGTCGGTCAAGCCCGATTGTAACATACTCTGTACCAACGATATTTTCGCGCAAAGGGGTCGATATATACTTTATGGGGTAGGAGATGCTTCCTTCTGGCTGTTACATACTTTTGCACAAACTTAATATGCTCTGTGTACCTCTGGTACAGAGTATGAAAATAGAGTTGGATTAATTTTAAAAATTTTTGGTTGGTGGACTATTTCTGGGACATGCCCATATGTTTAATTTGTATTTACCTTGGCCAAACACGTTTCTCTTAACTCCGATTTTTTTTTAAGGATTTTATCCTGAGCCCGCACTTGACAATCATGTTTCTTTTTCATCTCGTCATAGTGAACTCTGGCCTTTTCCAACTGCTTTCTGGACTCCGCAGCTTTTACCTCTGCAGCTTTTATTTCAATCCAATGTTTTTTTGCATTATAAGCATTTAACTTTTTTATTAAATCTTCACGTTCCTGATACTGAGCAACGAACATCTGCAAACTACAAAAAAATTAAGTTACTTAGCTTTCTGCGAAGAGAATATCCAAGGTATTTTGTATTCAAGGGTCAAAAAAACACACTTAATAAAATTGTTGTGGTGCAGTTTGTAGTCTGTGCGAATACTTTGTGGGAGGCCTGGAATATTAAACCCAAGCATGAGGCTAAAATACATTTTTAAAATCAACCTAAATTTGTATGTCGTCCAAAAAATTTCAATAAAAATTCGTTTTACAAAATGATTGCAGTTCCAACCCACGGGTAAAATTCTTCGAGTAATTGTAAAAGTACCTAAATTTGGCCATATTCACAGCAAATTCGTGTTTTCAAATATAAATTACGAATATTATAAAATCAAAAATAAATTTTTCTTGATAACTGTGTTATGAAAAGTAATTAATCCCGGGAAGTAATGGTTATAATATATTATAACAGCTGAACTTCTAAACTTAAAACAGAACAGTCGTCTAAAAATTGCTTGTATTTTATTTAAATATATCGCCCAGTGTGGCAGCGTTAAATCAAAGATCTGTTTTGTATCAAGCTCGACCTCGTATTCGTTGAAAAGGAAAAATAGATTTAGATTTGAAATTATGTTAATTTGACCCGAATACTGCAAGAAGGTTAAAGGTTACGTCGTTCTTACTGCTCTAGACGTTTTTGTTTTTTCTGAAGATTATTAATTTCCTTGTCACGGTCTTTATGAGCACTGGACTGTTTAAGTCTCATTTCTTTTAATTTATGGAAGCTTGCTGTTAGCTCATCATCACAAACAGACGACATTGTGTTGATCAGCAGCTCCTGGGGATTCATCCTCGAAAAGTCCTGATTTAAACCAATAGTATTTAGAAACGATTTACCAAGTCAAAGTTAAAGCACTTACCTGCACGCGGTCCTGTGGCAAGAACTGGCACAAATTGCTCACTTGTATGTTATATGAGGCTACAGCGCTAAGAAACACTTTTTTAGATGTGTCCTTATTGTTGACAGCGAAACTGGAGCTGCCATTTGGATTGATGATACGGCGAAAAGTCTCCGCATCATTTGATCCTTTTCCATAAATTTTTATTATGATTATAGCTGTTTTTCTACCGCTTTTTATGTAGTCAGCAACACTAGAAGATCGATCGAGCAAATTCGGATCGCCTCCCAAGCCCAATATGATTGCCGAGACAATTGTGGATTTTCCAGAGCCATTGGGGCCAGTCAAAACGTTTAAGTACTTCTTGGGGTAGAAAGTGATTTCATTATAAGATCTGTCAAATATAAAGGTAAATAAATAAAAGATCGATAAGTTGGTGGCGGTTTTCGGTTCGGTAAATATATATCAATCATATTTTTATTACGACTGAGACAAAAAGAGTTTTTTGTAAGAAATTTCCTAGATATTCCTTTTTTTCGCGTGAACGAGGCCCAAAAGCCATCAATTTTCAAAGCAGCTCTCCCGACAATCGGATCTACGTTCCGGAGCCGACCCTGGAACACTCCTGGCCAAGGATTGTCAACCCACGTACACGTGGAACAGGGTATGTACGCATCCCTTTTCATTTTCTTCCCCCTTTGGTTTTTTCCTCCTCTGAGCAGATAACTCCGGCCTGTCTGCTCAGAACTCTCCTTATCCCCGCCGGTGACATCGAGTCAAAACCACGCCCTAGGACCTGGTGGTGACCGATCTGCAAGGGCAAAATCACTAGCAGAGGGTACTCCTTCGAGTGCGCGGGACTAATGCAGGCCTTTCCATGGCCCTTGCTGCTCCAATCCTGTGACAGCAGCAGTACATCCTACCACTGCCACCCAGATTTTCCCAGCACCATTGCCGCAGTGGTGCACAAACGCGCCTCAACCATCAGCTCGGCCACCAACAACACCGAAGGCATCACCGCCTCTCACGAGGCTAAGAGCAGCGCGAAATGTGCCCACACAACAGCGACCCCCAACACCTGTGCACATGCAGAACCCACCACCACCACACAATCCACCCAACACCGCAGTAACCACACCACTCACCACACCCCCAGTCGAAGATGGTTTTCAGGTAGTCCACTGGAACTGCAATGGACTCCGGGCAAAGATTACGGAGCTCACTGACTATATGTCCCAGAAAAAGATCCAGATAGCAGCGGTCCAGGAAACGAAGCTTACGTCCAGGGCACATATAGTCACAGCGGGAGAGTACAATATCATTAGACAGGACAGACAGAAAAAAGCAGGCGGTGGACTGGCGTTCATCATCCACAAGTCTGTTGCATACAGGCACCTGCAGCTAGACGCAGCCCCCGATGAACACATGGATGTGCAAGGAATTGCCATCCAATCAGGCGGCTCGTCCATCGACCTGTTCAATGTATATATCCCCCCGTAGCAGCTTGCCGGTCAGGCTTGCTCATCTACTCTCTGGCGAGAACAGGTTATGGGAGACCTTAATGCTCACCATGAGAGTTCGTTCTCGCTCCTGAGAAATGACCCCAGAGGGGTCAATATAGCTGAGCAGGTTGAAAACACCTCCTTCGACTGCGTAAACTACGACCAGCCCACCAGGATCACCCCAAACTGTAGCAGTTCTCCTGACATCTCTATCGTCAGCGCCAATCTTCTCACAATCACCGAGTGGAATGTCGACGTCGCTCTTAACTCGGACCATCTGCCCATCACCCTCCCGCTTCACGGTGATGCAGAATTTGTGTCGGCCGAAAGAACAACCAACACAAACTTCTCAAAGGCAGACTGGAGTGCTTTCAGAGCTCTCACGGAGAGTCTCTTTGAGCATAGCGAAGACCCCACCGACGTCATATCAGGAGAGATTGTGTTCCGGAAAATCCTAACCTGTGCGGGTAAGCGCCACATTCCTGCTGGAAGAATTCCCAAATTCATGCTGAAGAAGCTTGGCCCAAAAGGTGTGGAATAACTTACACAACTTTTCAACCTCAGCATATCTCATGATTCCCGATATTTGGAAAACTGGCAAAATACTGCCAGTCCCCAAACCAGGGAAACAAACAGAACTGGGCAGCTCTTACAGGCCTATCACATTGCTTGCTCTAGCAATAAAGATCCTAGAAGCCCTGATCCTCCCCACATTACAGAAACATCTCCCACTGGCTGATCATCAGCATGGTTTCAGAAAGGGCCGCACAGCGCTATGCGAAATCACCACCTTTATCGCAGATCCAAGCCCACACAAGCGTACTGTTCTGGTTGCTCTTGACCTGTCAAAAGCCTTCGAAACGGTTAACCACGCCATCCTACTCAAGGACATCGAAGACACAGCGCTCCCGAACACATTCCAGCCAACTACCTGATAGGTCGCCAGGCCTACGTTGAGTTCCGTGATGCCAAATCCAAATACAGAAAGCTGAAGCAAGGAGTTCCCCAAGGCGGAGTCCTCTCCCCGCTCATCTTCAACTTCTATATTACTGGATTGCCACCACCACCCACGGAACTCAAGCTAGTCAGTTATGCAGACGACTGCACCATCCATCGGACAGGGACCACAACAAGATAGGAGTCTTGGTATACCTAAAAAGCAGAAACCTTGGGAGTAACGTACGACAACCGCGCGGCACTCGGAGAACACAGCCCGCAAAATAAGGGAAAGAAACAGCGCGCTCAAGGCCATCTCTGGAAGCTCCTGGGGAAAGGAAAAAGAAACACTGTTGGTAACATACAAGGCCATTGGCCGTGTGCAGTGTGACTACGCGGCACCAGCATGGACTACGGCAATCAGTGACACACAATGGGGAAATCACCAGCGTGCCCAAAATGCTGCTCTACGCTCAATCACTGGATGTCACACCATGACTCATGTAGACCATCTGCATGAGGAAACCCGCATGCTTGGTGTCCGGGAGCACTGCAACATGCTATCCAAGCAGCTCGTAGTTTGGTGGAGGAGCACCCAAACCACTTGGCCATCCAAGTTCGACTGCCATCACGCACGAGCAGACAGGACCTACGGATACACTTGCCGGATTTCCTTGCCCACTCGGGCAACTAAACCACCATCTTAACCGCAGATGCAGAGCTAGAGCAAGATGCCATACACTACCGTTGCCGAAACCATCAGCCACCTTGCGCCAATCACCACACTTCACCTTTGAACTCAACCCACACAAACAGCAGCCTTCCTAGGACTGGACCTGGGGATCCCAAGCTCGATGGCAATCATCGCATAGCCTAAACGGCTGTGGCGACAGTGCGTACTAAGACTAGGTTTTGGAAAATTCCACCCGGAAAAGCGTCGGAAAAGTTTGTATGGGAAAAAAATTTTTTTTGGACACGTGTTTTCCCGATTTTGAAAAGATCACAAGGTTCGATATGGAAAAATCTGTTTTTCATCCGATTGACTTTAAATTCGGTTTGTAAGGACAGTAAGTGAAATAAATTGAAATGCGATTTTCGTAGGGTCGGGAAATTCCAGGAAAAGCGTCGGAAAAGCTTGTATGGGTAAATTTTTATTTTTCATCAAGTTTGTATGGGAAACATTTTATTTTTCATCCGATTGACCTGAAATTCGGTTTGTAAGCATAGTATGCGAAATAATTGGACACGTGTTTCCCGATTTCGGAAAATCCGCCCACAAGCAAAATTCTCGGGAGATTCGATATGCAAAAATCAATTTTTCATCCGATTGACTTGACTTGAAATTACTGAGGACAGTAAGTGAAATAAATTGAAATGTGATTTTCCGTGGCTGGAAAATTCGACCGTAGGGTCGGGAAATTCCCGGAAAAGCGTCGGAAAAGTTTGAATGGGGAAAATTTTATTTTTCATTCGATTGATTTGAAATTCGGTTTGAAAGCATAGTATGCGAAATAATTGGATTAGTATTTGGACAATTTCGGAAAGTCCGCCCACAAGGAAAATTCTCGGGACATCCGATAAGCAAAAATCTATTTTTCATCCGATTGATTTGAAATTCGGTTTGTGAGGACAGTAAGTGAAATAAATTGAAATGCGATTCTCCGATGTTGGAAAATTCGACCGTAGTGTCGGAAAATTCCCGGAAAAGCGTTGGAAAAGTTTGTATGGGTAATTTTTTTGTCATCCGATTGACCTGAAATTGGGTTTGTAAGCGAAGTATACGAAATAATTGGACACGTATTTTCCCGATTTCGGAAAATCTGCCCGCAAGGAAAATTCCCGGGAAATTCGATATGCAAAAATATGTTTTTTATCCGATTGACTTAAAATTCGGATTGTAAGGATAGTAAGTGAAATGGATTGAAATGTAATTTTCTGATGCTGGAAAATTTGACCTTAGGGTCGGAAAACTCTGCAGCCAAAACCCGATTTTCATCCAATTGGCTTTGAACTTGGTTTGTAAGGATAGAATAAGAAATAACGATGACGGTAACGGTAACGATAACGACAACGGTAAAGATAGCGATAACGAAATCAATAACGATAGAGATAACGGTACGATAACGGTAATGTTACCCAAGCCCGGTCGGAAAAGAAGAACTATATCGGTTTTATGTGATGTCAGTATCGACTGACGGCGGCGTAGCGAAGCAGGCTGGGTACTTTGCTAGTCTATATATGGGCATTTCCACAGAAAGGTCCACCGAGACCAAAAAATTAAAAGTACTGAAAAACACTTTTTACGATCATATTTTTAAAGGGAAGCAATTAAATTAAACTTGTTTAAGCCAATCTTTAATTTTTTCATATTCCATTTCGAGATTTTCAAATGCAAAGTCGAACAATCACCATTTTTATTATTTTTATCATTCTTTTGCAGGTTTTTTTCCTAAAAAAGTACCTATAGATTTCATTAAATTTTGCTCTCTAAAGTCATTTAAAGGGTACAAAGTGTAAAAAAAGATTGCATAAAAAACTATAACATACTATGTGAGTGCAATTAACAGTTAGTTTTTTCTTTGCATTATCAAAGAAACCACAAAAGTAATCATAGAGAAAAATTTGTCACATAACGTAACGTGTCACGTAACGTATCATAATGAGTCAAATATAAAAAACACCACCATTTATTTTTCAACGAATCAGCTCTAAATATATAGATCGTATTAAAATTAGTTGTATTAAGAAACTCGAACGGGTTTAGCTGATTTTTGAATTTTTATGATAGCCAAAAAAGCGCACTTCCACATTCTGTCACATAACGTATTCCTTTTTGTGTGCCAGTATCTTGGGATCTTCTCTTTCTACAAATCCCAGATAATACATAAAAAATAGGGCTACTAAAATGCTATTCAAAAACCAATATGGACAAATACATTTTTAAACTTTTCTTTATTTTTCTTTATGATGAAGGTTAATATATACGTACGACCATCGCGTGCGTGCTGTGGAAATGCCCATATATAAAACTGTTCAGGCTAACTTGCACACTGGTGATAACCGTACAGCCCAAACGATAAGAGATAGGAGATTATATGATGAAAGTGAGTAATAAGAAGCGGTTTTGGAAAATTCAGACGCGAAATGAGGAAAATTCGCAAAAAGCGTTGAAGTTTTTTTTAACAATCAGTAGCCCGTTCTTGAATATCACTTGACAGAAAATTTTTAAAAATTTGTTGAATTTATTGTATTGTTCAATTTGTTAAAATAACCATTGTACTTGGCTGTTTGGCAAGAGGGAACAAAGAAAGTGCTGACCAGAGCGAATGGGCAAAGCCGATTCTAAAGAAGGAAGGAAGGTGAAGGAAGAGGAGAAGAAAGAGGAGAACGAAGAGCAGAAAATAAGGAGAGGAAGAAGTAACTAGTATTGCTTCGACTCTTGTACGGGAAGGTTTCTAAGCTGAAGAAATGGAAGGGAAATAGTCCATGGAGTTGCCCATTGAGGTGCCCAAGGAGGTGCCCATGGAGGTGGCCATGGAGGTAGCCATGGAGGTAGCCATGGAGGTGGCCATGGAGGTGGTCATGGAGGTAGTCATGGAGGTCGCCAAGGAGGTGGCCATGAAGGGGGCCAAGGAGGTGCCCATGAAGGTGCCCATGGAGGTGGCTATGGAGGTAGCCTTGGAGGCCCCCAAGAAGGTGGCCATGGAGTTGCACAAAGAGGTGACCATGCCATGGAGGTGGCCTTGAAGGTGGACCTGGAGGCGGGAAATGCTTCAAAAACAGCGATTTTTGCAAAATTCTTAAAATGTTAGTCTTGTTTTGTTAGGGCAATAATTGGCTCTCTTATCTGAAAATTTGAAGTCATTTGATAAGCTGGAAGATATAGCAAACAAAAATGTTAAGAAAGGGCTGTGGACCAATTATTACAAATTTTAATACACTTTCATCTCCGACCATATAAAGTATATATATTCTTGATCAGCATGACGAGCTGAGTCGATTGAGCTTTGACCGTCCGTCTGCTTCTACGCAAAGTAGTCCCTCAGTTTTGAAGCTATCGAGCTGAAATTTTGCACAGAAATATCTTTTAGCTGCACATATGTCGGATCCGTGAATCGGAATGGTCACTTCTTGTAGCTGCCATACAAACTTTTTTTTTGTTTTTTTTTTTATTTTATTTTCCAATGTCGCAAGACATATAAATTAAGTCAGTGGTCACAAAAGTTTCAAGTTTATTTAAACTTCGGCACGGACGAAGTTAGCTTTGCTTTCTCGTTTATTTTATTTTAGAAATCTACATATATTTAAGTACACACAGAAAATTTCAAGTCAATCGGGCAATTATTTTCGAAGATATACGCTGGTTTGTAAAGACGCTTCAGGTTAATTTACAGTGCTAAAACTATAGTCGCGTTTTCTCGAAAATACTTGTTCCTACACGTTTGACATGATTTCTCAAGTTCCAATGGACCGATTAACTTGACATTTTTTGTCGGGCTTTCTTATACATCCCCCTATGGCCCGAACTACGATTATTTAAAAATTTTGATTTTTAGTATTTTAAAAAAATTAAAAACTTAAAAAAAGAATGCCAAATAAATTATTTTTTTTTCAAACTGTCGCTGTTTTGCGAAAAAAAAAATTATTTTTTATCCTACAAGGTGGGCCAAAAGTCACCCTATTGGAAGATGCTCTTACTTTTACAAATAGCCGCCAAAATATAAAGAGGTAAATATTATATATATTCTACATCTGTCTAGTCCACAAATGTCAAAACAGATCTGACTTTGGCGGCTATTTGTAAAAATAAGAGCATCTTCCAATAGGGTGACTTCTTTTGGCCCACCTTGTAGTTCAGGCTATAGCGACATTCTTACCAATTTAGAATCTTATTTCCATTCTTTTTTCGGATGACTAGAAAGGTTGAAATCGTGTCAAGATGCAGACCTTGCCAATCAAAATGGAGATTCGCACGTGACCAAAAATGAAAGTGGTGTTTTGCAAGTGCAGCTCTTAGCGAATCCTGCCCAATTTTTAGAATAAGAATAAGCTTGATTGAAACATGGCGTGTTCACCAGCATACATCAAACTTCATCCAGAAGGAAGGCACTATTAGTAGAAAACAGTATGCGTGAAAGTCATCGATTTGATTTTCAATGACGACAGTTTGAATATTTGTGTATTTTTTATCCATCCTCATCACAAAAATTAGCAATCAGATTACAACAACAGTTCGTTACAATAATCAAATTAGATCCTATTTCTCATCATCGGTTTGTGCTGGTGAACAAGGCCATTTTCTTTTTTTTCTTACAAAGTAAAATATGATTCTATATTTTTTAATCTTGTTATTTATGTGATTTCTGTTATAATGCAAATCAAAAAGTAACAGCTAACTACAATCACATAGTTTGTTATGGTTTCATATACATTCTTTTTTAACTCGTATTACCCTTAAAACAATTTTAGAGAGCAAAAGTTAATCCAATCTATATAACCTGCAAAATAAATACCCAAATGGAAATGGACTTTTTTGAGAAAATGCCCCTATGGCAAAGCGAACATTCACCATCTCTATATATCACAGCGAGCGCGGCATATTTGCGAGATGACTTTTAGTCAAAAAAGTGTTAGCCGGCGCCAGGTCAACGGTTGATTATCTATACATCTATACATATATATAAAAGTGATAGTATGTTTGTATATTTGTATGTTTGTCCCTTATGGTCGTCTAAACCGCTGAACCGATCTTCACGAATTTTTCACAGTAAGTTCATGTCGATCAGGAAAGTGTCATAGGCTATGTCTCATGCCTGTGAAATGGTCCAAAAACCGCGAAATTTGCCAAATTATACCGTTCATCCAATTGCAATGAAAATGTGGGAATGGTTGAACGCTTGCCCCGGATGGTTTCTAAGTTGAAAAAATTTTGCGGAAAACGGTCCAAAAACCGCGAAAATGGCAAAATTTAAGTTCTCGCAAAAACTTTGGGAAATTGATCGACGCTTGCCCAGGAAGGTTTCCAAGTAGAAGAAATCGCGAAATTTGCAAAATGTTCGATTTTGATGAAGCTTTGAGGAATGGTTGTACGCTTGCCTGCGAAGGTCTCTAAATTGAAGAATTGTGCCGGAAATGGTCATAAAACCGCGAAATTTCAAAAACTTTACCGTTCATCCGATTCCCATAAAACTTTGGGCAACGCTTGCCCGCGAAGGTTTCTAAGGTCCAAAAATCGCGAAATTTGCAAAATGACATTACGAGTATTTATGAAAGCGCTTAGTGCTTATATTACAATGCCGGCGTTGGTAAATTGAAGCTGTAGATTACACGGTCCAAAATATTGCGAAATTTGCATATTTTTGATTTGAGACTGGATTATTGTGAAGATTTGATAGACAGCAATTGTAGACGGGTAAATAGGAAGTATTAACCAAACGGTCAAAAAAGTCACGAAATTTGCAAAATATTCTTGATTTTAGATTATCATGAAGACGTTTATATAGAGAAAAAGATCGAACGGTCCAAAATTTTTATACTGACATGCAGCCTGCACTATATTGAATATAATCCCTCTCTTAAGAATGATAAGAACCAGGGCGATGCCGGGTATTCAGCTAGTATACAATTAGTTTAAGAATAAAAATATGGCAAACGGGCTTCAGGCTCCCAGTTCAGACCACAGAGAGCAAGCCGCAGGAATTTCTACTGGACAGACTCAAAGCGCTTTTGTTGTGACTTATTCTAAGGGTCCCGCACACATGAACCATAGTTTCGCCTCCCTCCAATAACGCTTTATGTTTGTTTCATTCATTTATACAACTTGTCATGGAAGTCATTATAAAGATTCTTGCCGTTTCCTGTGCATCGCATTCTAGCGCTTTCATGAAGCACTTCTAAATCCTCCAATGCACTGTGGGCCAGAAATCTCATTTTTTGGCCAAAACTTTAGCATTTCTACACCAGACTAGCTAGGAAGCTAAAACTTTATACGAAAAAAGATAAAAGATTAAACCTAACGCATTTCTTTTTTAAAAAAATTTAAAAGTTTTATAACATATTGATAATCCAAATAAAAGTTGGAAAATTTTTCAACATTTTGGTTTTTTAATTAATAAAAAAACTCGTATTTAGATTTAAGCCAAATTTTGCAGAGAGGTACATATAAGTAAACGTTATCTTTGGAAAAAAAATTGTCATAATCTGATTAATGTAAAAAAACCCACAAAATGCAAGATTTTTTCCATTTTTTATGAATACGAATAGAATTGGAAACTTTTTTATCATTTTTTATTGAATTCTATTCCGTAGTCGACAATATACAATCAAACTCTAGAAGCTGTTTCTTTCCTAGTTTCGACAATTAATTTTCCATTTTTTTGAGCAATTTCAAGAAAAATTAACTTTGAATTGCTACCATTTTAAGATTAATTTGTAAAAATGGACCAAATTTTGGCATAAGATAGCTATAAGTATTATTAATCATTTCCAACAGTCGTTTTATCCAGTTGCCCAGTGTGCAATGGTCGGAGAGCATCTATATCGCTTGCCACTGCCACGGGAACTCTTGCCTGCAGATAACTTGCTGCACTTTCATTGTCTCGACAAGTGTTGCCAACTGTTAAAGCCTAAAAATAGTTAAATCGACTCCAAAATATAGCTAAAATAGCCATTAAGGATAGCTACAAAAAATGTATGTGTGTAAAAATTATTGTCCTTTTTTTAAAGTGGGATCTAACATTCTCCTAAAGTTAGTTTGTACTCGCTGCTGATTTTCATTTTACTTTGATAAGATAGATTCTTAAATTTTTTATTCAATCCTTAAACTCTAGGATCCCCCAAGCATCTCGATTGGTTTATCTTCTATATATTTTAGGCATTTTTAACGACTGATCATATCAAATGCACAATTAATCCAGTTCCCAAGTTTAATTCAATCATGCGGAATCGGAATTCATATATGTACGTTCTCCTTTTCAAGAACCGATTGTGTTGTTCGGTTTTTAACTTCAAAATTTCATTCATCTTCGTTTAACTGTTTTGGCCAAATGTTTTGACCGAATTTCTTAACTCATTAACGTGTGTCAATCGATGAGATTTTTGTCAGTTCAAGCTAGTTTTATTGAAAATCGATCAAAAAAAGTTTCAAGTTGAAATTCAAAAAGGGAGAGATTTTGCGCATTCAGCAGATAAATCCGATTTACGATTACTGATTTACGATTTGCAATTTCTGATGATTCTCTGTTTAATGACACTGAATGCTTAGTTTAGGTTTTTCTCTGGCTTGTTACATTTGGGTAAAAAAACATTGTAACAATTTTTGAGGGCTCTTAACGCTGTAAGTTCGGCAGTTCATTCTTAATTTTGGCGTTAACAGTTGGCCGTACAGTCGATAAACTCTCTCATCAATCATGATTACCAAATTTATCAGTCGCTATCGGCCATCACTGTATTCACCGCTTAAAATCAGCATTCATAAATCAGTAATCAAAAATCAGATTTATCTGCTGAATACGCCCATTATGAAATGTACGCGTAGTAAAAATCACATTAACATGTTCCCAATAAAAAAAATGTCAATAAATTACATAAGTCCTTAAAGTTAGGATAGTAGCATATGCATTTTAGTTCTAAAAAAAAACGAGCAACAATTATTTAAGGTTTCAGACCTTTCACTCAGCGAGGACGAATTTTGTCAACTTTTAGTTTATTAGCTGGAGTTGGGGTCAAAAAATTTCCGTATTATGAAATTTTTATGTTAAGGTATACATCAGAAATGACCAAGACAATTTAATGCGCGTGCAGTCACCAACAAACATTAACCTCAAGAAATCGAAAGACAAAACTGATTATTCCCTTATGCTGTGCTTATAGCTCTTAGATCCAAGCGCAATCGTTCGACGCACAACAACAAATGTTACAAATAGCCATGATACAAATAGGCATTAGAGAGAAGAGAGCACATACGAAGTGGTTGTAGAAAGAGTCCTATACGCACGGCAGAGACTTCACGCTAAAGAACAACAAATGAGTCCAAAGCGTTTAGAGCGCGGGCACCCTGGTATACATAGTTAATGTCATACGCTGAGAGTTCATGGGTTAATCATTTCTTGGAATTCAAAACATTTACTAATAAATTGATGGAATTCGAGAGCGAGAACAGGTCTGAAAAAATTGAAAAACACACAGATATTCTATTTTTATTTCGATTTGTGATAAATGCTAATGGTATAGTTTTCTATGGATAATTTTACACTCTCAAAATGAAATTCATTTTAAAACAGGCACAGCTTGTCTGTTGTTCAGAATTGTTTCTATTCCGAAATAGCTAGAAAATGGCATATAAACATGTACCAAATAGCTAAAATTGCAGGTTTCGGCAAAACTGAATAGTTTCCAGCATCGAACTTACAAAATAGCTGCATCTGGTGGAAATAGCTAAAGTGGCAGCACTGGCCGCGACCAAGATCACCTCAGAGTATTTGTGAGAAGCTATAAGTGCGTTCTTTAGGCACTGGGCACACTCGAATTCAATACATTAAATGTCCTTGCTTGGCACGATATCCCAGAAGGCGGGCCTGATCAAACAACGAATCTCATCACTCTGCTTCTTCCTGTGCAACCCCCAATCAACGTTTGGTAAACCTTGAGAGTTCCCCAGAAGAAGCAACGCAAACCTAACGACGCTCTTGGCCTGATGGACAGTTTTTGACATGCATGGATTCAAGCCACAGTTAAACTGTTTACTTACACAAAATCTTTGCAATACACAGAATGAATTCTCCCCACCATTTCCTCGGAAATATCACGATTTCGATTCTCCATTTGAAAGGCGGTCTTTCACTTGGATGCAGTTTTAAACACTTTCGAATGGCGTGTGCAAATCATTCGAATTCAGCTCTAACCAGCGCGCTTCTACTTTCTGCACTATAGGTTCACTGCTTACTTCTATATGACCAGGGATGGATAAATGTTTGTTATCGTTTATACCGAACGACGTCCCACTATAATTTTGTAATTTCTGCACGGTTGGGAACGATGGAACTGGAACAAAAACTTAATTATTTGCAGGCCTGTTAACAACTCCGAAAGCGAATCGAGGTGTCGCAAATCGAGTTGATTGCTGTTAGAACACGGTTGCCACTTAAGAAAATAAAGAAAAGGATTAAGAAAAAGAGCCAAAAATTATATTTTCATTTCACTAAATAAAAAATATCTCTTTTACAGTAAATGGGAAAATTAATTTTCTAAACATCTTAAGGGTAGTTTCTCGCTAAAATTTGAATAACACAAAATCTATAAGAGATATTACCAAAGGGTTTTTTTTATTGGATAGATACTAGATAAAACTATAAATTAAATTTTTTGTTTTATTGTTGTTGCGGTTGTTGTTGTAGCGCCCTTCAAAGTAGGGAAAAAATAATAAATTGGTCTCATGGTTCCGGATGTTTTTTCCAAGAAATTAGGGGTTAAGTGAGTCAAGACGTGGAGGTAAAAAACTTTCCTATACTTTCTATAGGCATTTTATACGTTTTTTTAATTTTACGATCCTAATAGTTATTTCAAGCAAAAGAAGAAAAACTTAAAAAAAATTATTGCCTGGATAGAAACTACCCTTAAGTAAGTTTGTGTAAGAACTTTAAAAAGGCTAATTCATGGTCTCATAGAAAATACAATAATTAAACTCAATAATTATTATTAGACCTCGGATTTTGTATATTGTCAAATCGATTTTAATCCTAGTAGACTAGAGTAAATGTTGCTGCCCATCACCGTTGCGAACGGTGCTGCCCATAATTGTTTGTTTTCCTTATAACTCGACAATCGTTCATCCGTTCTTTACAATTCCTTTGACGGATCGATACAAAATCCCGATTACTAAATATGTCCAGAAGGTACGAAACTTCTATCTATAAGTCTGAGGAAGATATGACGTCCAATACTTGTCAAACCATCTCTGAGATCTGAGCGTTCATGCGGACAGACAGACGACTTCTTTGTGGTTCAGTGCATTCCTCCTCTTTGCAGTAAGCTTAGGTTCCCTTAAGACAGTCTTGTTCTGTCCTTTCGCTCAAAGCCCAATACTCTCACCATTTTAAAACCAGCTGTGTGTCCAGTTGTTGCCAGATGTTGTGCGATTGTTAGTTGCTAGCGCTATGTTGTGCCAATATAGACACCACAGCAAGTTTCTTCTCTTTTGCCGGCGATCTCGTAAACTACGTTTTTTTGTTGTTACTTTTCCATTTTGTTCTTGGTGTTTGTAAACATTTTCCTAGTGCTTGTGTGCGCTATATATGTGTACGTTGTCGGGTCACGCAGTCAATACAAACTAAACATTTATTTCTATTAGTCTCGTGGTGCAATTTAACCATACCTAAAATTCATTGTTTGTTTTGCTTCTTGCCCACTGTGTCGCTTGGACACAAACACATTGTGTGGACTCTGCGACCATTAGACACGAACGACTATCGATTACTCTGGCGGCTATGGTCACACTATCATGAAGCCAATTCTTCCATCATCTCCAGGAGATTAAGTGTGTGCAGTTGCCAGCTCGGAACAAACAAATCATGTTAAATTAAGTTAATGAACAATAAATACTAATAGCAGATTAAGTACGACCTTAATCCCGAATAAGTGGTGACCCCAGACATTTGAGCATCAACTCGCAATTTTCTCCAACAATTCGCAGCCGCCGAAAATTGCGAAATGCAAACACACATTCACTCAAAATCAGCATGACCACATGAACATCTTCATCCTAACAGCAGCCGCCAACCATTCCACTGCAACAAACCGGCCACGTTTTTGGCCAGAGGGTGGATCAACACACAATTATGTACGTCCTCGCAGTGCAACAAACGAATTTCGAGGAATTGTGAAATTTACACGGACACACACACTCGTACGAGTGGGACAGCACAGAGTTTGAGTTTTTCCAAGTGCGGTCGCGTCCCACAGTCGCTCCGGCATAATTCGAAGATTCCTGAATTTTCCTGTGACAACAAAAAAAGAAAAGTGGTGATAAGAGGCTCCAACAGGCAAGGGATCTTACCGTGTATGGTGGCATCCGCTGGTCGGCTATGTTCTGGCCAGGCCCAAGCGGCGCATCTTCTTGGACCGCCCCCGAGAGGGAGGTGGAGCTGCACCTTCATGTTGTGTATGTTTCCCGCCTCAGAGCCGGTGTGTGTGAGATGCAATAAAAAACAACAACACTTTGCTCTCCAACCTCTCTCATTCTTGCGGCTTGACAATTCACACTATGAGCTGATAGCAGTGCTGGTAAGCGCGAAACTATTGGCAGAGATCAGACAGTGATCCAGCAGTGTCCCAACAACGCAACGAACTAAGCATGGAAAGAACATACTTTCAGACGTAATATTTTTTAAATTAATATTTGAAAGGGTTCTGTTATACAGACCAAAGCTCTTTAGTAGACAAAAGTGTAAAGGTCGTGGATCAGACCGACTGCCAACCCTTCCGCTACAGCGGCGCAAGCTCTAAAGCAGGGCTCTGGCTACCGAATTGGAGCGGTATAGCTTCAAGCGGTCAAAAGTCAAAGGGAAACCTCTGGCCACCGTAGGACTACTAGAGCCTTGGGGAAAAGAGTAAAGCACCGCCTAAGCTATGGCCTCCGTGGGAAATATGGAAGACATAGATACGATAGTAGATATGCCTTTTGCCCGGAGTGCGAAACTAGCAAGAACTCCACCAGAGGCATCACTCGCACAGCAAGCGGTAGAGATGATTGTAGAAAATAGCGGCGAATTGGAAACGCCAAAGAGAGGCCGAGACAAAACCAGTTCCCCGGGGGTAACACTAGCAACCAACCCGGAAAAGAAAAGAGGACTAGATCCAACCACAAGTGACCAGATACGGTCCCTCGGTGACATGCTAGACAGAATATGGTAAACGAAAAGAAACCAGCGGTTCGCCATATAAACATGGGCATGAAGATTCACTTGCAAGGATAAAGGACATCCAGAAAAGCGTAGCAGAAAGCCTTAAAAACATGGTAGATGTTGAGTTTGTCGGCGACCCTAGAGAGGTGACAGCAGGCTATAAGAACTATTTCTCACACACCCTTAAACTTTTTCCATTTATTAAACTTCATTGCGTTCAGGTTATGGTTAACTTCTAAATAAGAGAAACGCAGGCACGGGGCACAGGGAGCAGGGCGCAGCTTTAAAAAGAATCGTTGCCTTGGGAATCTGCAACCAAACTAAACTCAAGTCCGCATGACAGACTGTTGCTAACCTCGTAGGCGAGCTTAAAGCATTACAAGCAACGGTTCTCTTCCCAGCACTCAAGCTGGCCCTGTTGTTCTTGATAAACAAATATGACATCAAAGGGACGGAGTGATAACAGGGTCGGTCTGCACTGGCTGTGTGGGCGCTGCAGGTGCGTTGGCTTATTTAGGAGTCAACATTCTCCTCCCAGTAAATTTGTCCACTTCAGGGGCTGGTTTTACTTCATTATTGCCGACGTCCAGCTCATCTACTTTCGCCACGGGTCGGTGAAAGGTCCCGCTAGCTGTTTTGATGATCACTCGCCTCACCTGGTTGTCTTTTGCCAATACCGTTTGCTCGACTATACCTTTGGGCCAACTATTGCGCTGCAAGTTTTCGTCCGACATCTCCAACTGCTATTGGTGGCTTCTCTGCAAACCACTTCCCGCGTCGAACTAGAACCGGGACATATTCCGGCACCCAATTTCGCCAAAACTGATTAGCGAACAGTTGTGCAGAATGAAATATATTTCGCACGGCGTGTGATGTGTCGAAGATGGGCTTGTAACCACTTTGTGATCCCATTAGCAGGTGGTTGGGTGTTAAAGCCTCGTCGCCATTGGCTTCTAGGGGTACGAATGTAAGAGGCCTCGAGTTAAGGATAAACTCGACCTCCCATAATGCCCTTTGTAGTTCTTCGCTGGTAAATTTCATGGTCGGGCAGATCGCGTCAAGGACATTTTTTACGGAGCGAACAATGCGCTCCCATGCCTCCCCCCCATATGAGGAGCTGCGGATGGGCTGAATCTCCACTTGATGTTATCGAGCGACGCCCCGACTTCGTAAAAGTTGACATTATGGAGCTCGTCGCAGATAACTTTTTAGGCAGATATAAAACTGTTTCCGTTGTCAGAGAATATCTCCTTTGGAGTTCCTTGCAGGTGAAGATGACTCCCCATCTCTTCTCTCGACGCCGTCCAACAGTAACAAAGAGAGGCCCAAAGCAGTCGATTCCGACATAGGTAAATGGGTGTTGATAGTATGCCAGCCTGGCATTGGGGCCATCTGAGAAGCCTCTGGTTTGGCGCTCTCGTTCTTGGAGCGCCTTTGTACTGAACTCGCAGGCGTGGTATGTAATAGACGTCTCGGATTCTGTTGATGCACGCCTCGTGGGATGAGTGATGCATTTTTTGGTGATGCCACTTCACTATGAGACGTGGAATGTGGTGCCAGTGTGGGAGCACCAGTTGTTGTTGACTGCGTAGATATTCCGTTCGCCCTCTCACTCATAGCAGCTTGCCCTTATCTAGGAATACATTTAAAGAAATTAGTTTTGAGTTGGGTTTTATACGTTTACCTCGAGCCAGGATGGAGATTTCTGGGCGGAGCTCGGATGCCTGTGCGTGCCGCAGCCTGCAGCTCCATCCCTGGTATGGACATCGGGCTTAGGGGTGCCACATTAGCTTTGGTGGCTATGAGGCTGCAAATGCCATCTCGCAGGCGTCCACAAAGGTATGCAGCTGCACATCGCGCACCTCCTTGTTCGTTATAAAGTAGCATCTTGGAATACTTACAGCAGCTATCGCTGATAGGGACCGTTTCCAACTGGTCCATTTGGGGCAGAGCTGATCCGGCAGGCTGTCATCCCAGCCGATTTAGCTCCGCCAAACATCTTGCAATAGAATTTTCAACTCGTTAGTGAAGCACTAGATGAATCCCAGCGGATCTTACATTGACATAGGTACTTGCAAGAGTTCGCGCTTTGTTGGTTTGCTATCGTTTCGAAAACATTTCGTTTTAGCCTGGCGAGTTTCAGTATAAATTTAAAATCATCTGACTCAGGGATCCAGTACAGGCCAAGCACCATCTCGCTGGCAGTAATTTTAACGCCTTTGGGAGAGGTTGATTCGTAGTCTAGCTCGTACAAGACTTCTTTAGAATTCGATGACCAATTGCGTATATGAAAGCCACCGGCTGCATGGATACTTCTGACCTGGGTTGCGATCTCAGCTACTTGCTATATATAAAGTCGCCCACATAGTAATAATCCTTGACTGCCGCGATTGGAAGCTGTTGTTGAAACCTGGCAGCTTTTTTGTCACAGATGAAATGGGCAATGCAAGGTGCGCAATTGATACCAAATGTAAGCGCCTCCATGGCGTATACAATTGGCTGCAGTTCCTTGTCGCTTGGCTCCCACCAACGAAACCTGTGTACATGCATATCTGCTGGTCTTACTCGGATCTGGTGGAACAGATCTGGACCTCTGTGTATGAAGTCATTTAGGGCCTTTCCGCCTGATTGTGCAGCTACGTCCCACTCAAGACGGGATCTTTCGGGATTGCTTGCATTGCTGGTGATGAAAGTGGGTAGATACCATACCCGTTTGTTTGGTTCTGCTAGTTCCGCAGGGGTTAGTCTTAATGCTCCCTGAAAGGTGCCGGGCAGCGCGATGTCAGCATCTTTCTAAAGTAGGCCGACTTCATACATGCCATTGCTAAGAACGGCCGAGGATTTAAGAATAGCTAACGCTTGTGTGTCTCCCTTCTTTTCTGGAGTTGCGTCTAAAGAAAACGCCTGTTTAATGGCTTCGTGCAGCTTGGAGTCATTATAGCTGCAGTGCATATAGACATGTCCACCTGTGGACTCGTGCGGTGTGCAGCTTTGTAGCGTCCAGCCCAGTTGATGCCTCGCGCACTCACGTATTTTGAGGGGCACGGCCAGGTGCCAGTTGTTTGCGCCGATTAGAATGTTAGGGCGCGCATCGGAGTACGACTCTATAGGTAGCCGCGCCAGATATGGGAACTTCTCTGCGGTACACGCATGTTGAGTGACTGGACAGGTAGATTCAGGTTTTCTACACTGTGAACATCCTTCAGCAGGAATCTGTTCCCAGTAAGAACATTGGCTATGTTCAGTGTGGCCCGCTCTGATGCGTGTCGCATCGTCGATCCATCTCAGGCATAGTGGTTGATGGACACCTTGTAAGTTTAGCTGTTTAAAGACCTTTTTCTCTATGAGTATTACGGATGAGCCCTCATCTAGAAATGCAAAAGTATTAATTACTTTATTTTGATTATGGATGCGAACTGGAATAATACAAAAATACCTCTGATCCGCATCTCCATGGGTATGGATGTGCCCGCTCTCTGGCTGTGGCACATTTGGGGCCTCGGTTGGCCCATAAGAGTCGTTCGAAGTCGCGACTACTGTTGGTTGCTTCTCTTCGTGGATGAGGAGGTGGTGCCGTTTGTGGCAGCCTTGGATACCGCACATCTTTTCGCGTTAGCACTTTTGGTGGTGACTGTTCAGGCATTGAGGGTGCATTGCCCACTGCAGCTTGGGGTGCATTGCCCACTGCAGCTTTAGATGTGTGGAAAGCTTTTTCACTAGCTTTTGCACGAGCATTTTGTTGTCCATGTAGCTGGTTAGCTCACATGCCTTCATCGTTAAGTAGATGTTTCGCACGCAAAGTCCTTGGGTGGAGATAGTTGCCTCGTCTTCTCCAACGGCACGTGCAGAATATGTTCTGGTCGCCCGAACCACATGCGCAGAGTTTGTATGATTTCGGGGACCATTGCCGGCAGAAGCTGTTTTCTTTGGACCATCTCACGTGCTTTGCCTTTCAGGCTTGCTTGCAGCGGCATCAGATTCTCAGCGTCGGTGTAGCCGGCGATGTTCGTACTTGTTTGATTACTGCTATAAAATAATGGCCAGTTTTGTGGGGTGCAATCAAAGGTAGGCAAATTTATCGGAATCGCTTGCCTTGACGCTAGTTGTGCTGCACTTGAGACCCATTTCTGCTTGTAACTTCATCGATTTGGCCGGTGATGAAGATGCCTGTGGCTTATCCACGTATAGTTGTGCCAATATAGTTGTAACGACTTCCGAAGATACGCTTGGGCAATCGCAGCTTCAAAATTAGCTTGTCAAGATGACACAGCCACAAAGGGCCAAAGCCGAGCCTCTCTCAATCTCTTGGTTTGTGCGCTTCTAATTTTAGCACAAAAGAAAGGGACCTACAGTTTAACGCCGAATCCGAACGGCAGTTTGAGAAGCTTTTCATGGCTAATTACTGCAATGCTGGCGCCAACAGCAAAGAGGTGTGGCCTGGTGTAAAGTTTATTCAAAGAAAAAAACTTTCCATTAGATGTTCCAAAGCGGGATCGAACCCACGACCTCATGCTCAGCGGTAGCGCACACTAGCCGCTGAGCCACCCGGCCGCAGCAAGTGAGTGGTTATGGTTATATTGCTGTTGATTTTTTTTAAAGAATTGTTGAGTTTGGTGCAGAACCTAGAGGGGTGACTATTTAACAGCAGGCCACACGAACTATTTCTCACACACGCTTAAGCTTTTTCCAATTATTAAACTTCATTTGCGTACAGGCTATGGTTAACTTATTAATAAGAGAACCGCAGGCGCAGTGCACAGGGAGCGGGGCGCAGGGCGCAGCTTTTAAAAGAATCGTTGCCTTGGGTATCTGCAACCGAACTAGATTCAAGTCCGCATGGCAGACTGTTGCTAACCTCGTAGGCGAGCTTAAAGCATTACAAGCAACGGTTCTCTTCCCAGCACTCAAGCTGGCACTGTTATTTTTGATAAACAAATATGACATCAAAGGGAGGGAGTGATAACAGGGTCTTTCTGCACTGACTGTGTGGGCAGGTGCGTTGGCTTATTTCGGCGGCAACAGTAGAGCTCCACTATTCACTCTACTCAATACTGTCACAAGTGCACCGTGGAGTTGGAACCCAACCTCCCAGGTCCTAAAGCGGTATATGATGAGTCAAAAAACCTTAAAATAGTGGTCAAGAAGCTCCACGCAAACAAGCAAGCAGTACCGACAGATCGCGAAACGCTAAAAAAGATTATGGAGGTGCCTTTCCCTCAAAGGAACGATGCCCTGGACCCGAATCCAACTACGCCATCTTGTGGTGACACCGTGCCAACTGTAGAGCCGGTCACAATAAAGGATGTACAAGAGGGGTCTAAGTGGTTAAAATAAAAAGCACCCGGGCCCGATACAATCCCAAAACGTGCCCTAAAACTTGCTATTGCCCTAGGACCGGAAGTATTTGCGGATACATTTACCCAATGCCTAAGAGAAGGCGTCTTTCCAAGCATGAGGAAGCTGCAAAAAGTGGTACTTATTCCAAAACCTGGCAAGCCCCCTGCGGAGGCATCTTCCCTTAGGCCAATCTGTTTCATTGATAATATGGGAAAATTATTGAAAAAATAATCAGCCAGAGGCTTGAAGCAGGAATTGAAGACGGAGGTGACCTCTCACCAGGCCAGTTGGCTTTCGAAAAGCGAGGTCAACTACAGATGCCATCTCCATGCTGTTTGGAGTTGCCTCTAAAGCAGCGATGTCCCAAATTTGAAAAGGCAGCCACGCGTGGTTGGCAAGCCAAATTCTGCCGGCGTCGCAGTGACACATATATAGAGAGAGAGAGAATATGTGTATTCTATAAATAGAACGCTCGGCAGCTTGTTCTTGTTCATGTGTTCGGCTGAAGCTCAAAAGTCAAACGCGCAGTCATTGGCCATGCTGCATTTAATGAGGAAAGACCATACAGCGCATGATTTTTACACTGCACCGAAAAAAATGTTTGATCTCAATTGGGAAAATTAATTATTTTTCATTGAGAATATGGATGGTAACGCTCAATGTTTATTGTGCCATTACGTTGCATGTCGCTTTACCTTTTATGTTATTAAAAGGCACTACCAACTTTGCCACGGGGGTTATAATGAAATAAAGGGGAGGGAGAGAGATTTAAAAATTTTTTTATTTTGTATTTTTATTTTTTCAATGTAAAGCAGTAAAACGTCACATTGCCTTCGTGTTTCGCTGCTTCGCACACAAGCGCAACGCTTTCATTGTGTGAGTTTGAACACCACTGCTCTAAAGCCATCGAAGGCACACGTTGGATAGGAGGAAGGAACAAGTACTGTCTTGTCGGCACACTAGACGTAAAAAATTTCTTCAGCACTGCGTCCTGGGGCGCTGCGGGCTTGTAGCGGTTTTCGAACCATGTCCGACGATGCAGCACTTGTGATCGCCGGCATGGTCACTCTAGAGATCCTCGCTATGGAAGCTAAGCCTGCAACCGAGGCTGCCACCACAGACCAGCCAAGGAGAACGTCACTGGACGCTAGGAGTGAAAGCATACACTCAAAAAAATGTTCTTCCTAAATTTCAGGAAGTGGTGAGCCTAAAATAAAAAAATGGACTATAATCTAAATATTTAGGTAGTTTTCCACCTAAAAACTCATATGTAGACTATAACGTAAAAATTTAGGCAACAAATTTTAGGCTCTGCTAAGCCTTAAGTCTTGGACCAGTTTCCTAAAAATGTTTTCTGAATTTCTGAAGTGAAATAAATAGAGATGTTATTTTCCGATGCTGGAAAATTCGACCGTAGTGTCGGGAAATTCCCGGAAAAGCGTCGGAAAAGTTTGTATGGGGAAAATTTCATTTTTCATCCTACCGACTTGAAATTCGGGTTGTAAGCATAGTATGCGAAATAATTGGACACGTATTTTTCCGATTTCGGAACGATAACAATAATGATAACGATAGCGGTAACGATAGCGATAACGATAGCGATAACGATAACGGTAACGATAGCGACTGCGATAGCGATAGCATAAAAACAACAATTGCAGAAATTAACTAAATCAACATAAATGCTGTAGTTGTAAGTGTTAAGTCAATGCAGAGTGACCGTTTGACATTTGGTGGTAATTTGACATTGAGTCACACTGGACCCTTAGCTGACCACCTCTAACTTTGTACAGTTTGACATGTGGACATGTGAAATTTGTGGAAGTGAGTTAAATCATTGTTCCTTAGTGTTTAATTGCTAAGTAAAATCGAACGCGTCTGGACGACTTAACAAATATTGTGTGATTTATATGTAACTAGCTGAATACCCGGCGTCGCCCGGGTTCTTATGATTCTTAAGAGAGCGATTATATTAAATCTAGTGCAGGCTGCATGTCGGCATAAACATTTTGGACCGTTCGATCTTTTTCTCTATATAAGCGTCTTTATGATAATCTAAAATCATGAATATTTTGCAAATTTCGTGACTTTTTTGACCGTTGTGCTTATACCTCCTATTTACCCGTCTACAATTGCCATATATCAAATCTTTACAATAATGCAGGCTCAAGTCAAAAATTTGCAAATTTCGCAATAATTTGGACCGTGTAATCTACAGCTTCCATTTACCAACGGCGGCATTGTAATATAAGCACTAATCGCTTTCATAAATACACATAAGGTTATTTTGCAAATTTCGCGATTCTTGGACCTTAGAAACCTTGGCGGGCAAGCGTTGCCCAAAGTTTTATGGCAATCGGATGAACGGTATAGTTTTTGAAATTTCGCGGTTTTATGACCATTTCCGGCCCATTTTTTCAGTTAAGATACCTTCGCGAGCAAGCGTTGACCAAAATTTCATCGCAATCGGATGAACGGTATAGTTTTTGAATTGTCGCGGTTTTTGGACTATTTTTATTCTTCCCATTTCTTCAAATCAGAATCCTTCACGCGCAAGCGTCCAAACATTCTCGAAAGTTTTATAACAAACGAACATTTTGCAAATTTCGCGGTTTCTTCTACTTGGAAACCTTCCCGGAAAAGCGTCGATCAATTTCCCAAAGTTTTAGCGAAAGCGTACATTTTGCAATTTTTGCGGTTTTTGGACCGCAAATTTTTTCAACTTGGAAACCTTCCCGGGCAAGCATTCAACCATTCCCAAATTTTCATTGCAGTCGGATGAACGTTATAATTTTGCAAATTTCGCAGTTTTTGGGACCATTTCACAGAAATGAGACATAGCCTATGACAATTTCCTGATCGACATGAACTTACTGTGAAAAATTCGTGAAGATCGGTTTAGCAGTTTAGACGCCCATAAGGGACAAACATACAAACATACTTTCACTTTTATATAGATGTATAGATTGCTTTTAAAGCAAAGAAACCCAGAAAAGCCGGCCATTTGACACACGAGTATTTGGAAAGAGAAGTTGGGAAGCATACATACATATGTAAGTACATGCAAACTTATGCACAATTGTATACTCAAAAAAATTTTCTTCCTAAATTTAAGGAAGTGGTGAGCCTAAAATAAAAAATATAATCTAAATATTTAATAGAGTGAATAAATTATTCGTTCTCAAAAATTACTCCGTTGATATTTAGCCTGACGTGTTTAAAGGCATTTTGAAATATGATATTTCGCATATTATTCAGTATTACAAAGCAAAGAAAATGTTTGATTTAGATATGCTAAATTTTCGAAAACAAAATTTTAATTATGGCGAAACAGAAGCTTGTAATATGCCACCCCCCAACAAACTTAAAATGTCTGCTCGTGAAATGCTAACTATTGCATACTTGATGAAAAAGTTTATTTATTATGCCAAGAAGTTCTAACGAAAATATTCAATCGTTTTGCAAGCTACGAAATTGAAAGATACGGATCTTTTAACCTATTTAATATTGATGAAATAAGTAACCCACTGACACATATAAAAGGTGGGCCAAAAGAAGTCACCCTATTGGAAGATGCTCTTATTTTTACAAATAGCCGCCAAAGTCAGATCTGTTTTGATATTTGTGGACTAGACAGATGTAGAATACAAGTGAACAAGCCATGGATCGATATACTCCCCAAGAACGCGGAATAATCGTGAATAATCGATTTTTCGACCAAAGTCATAATGAGCGATGAGGCTCATTTCGTCCTCAGCGGGTACGTGAACAAGCAAAACTATCGCTTTTGAAGGCACGAGAAGCCATTACACCCGCTCAAAGTGACTGCATGGTGCGCTGTTCACGCTGGAGGAGTCATCGGGCCATTTTTTTTTCGAGAACGCCGCTGGTCAAACGACAACAGTGGACGGTGCGCGTTATAGGGTCATGTTAACCGGGTTTTTTCTGCCGCAATTGGACGAATTAGGACTGGAGGACATGTGGTTCCAACAGGACAGAGCAACGGTACACACTACGCGAGCCACCACCGACATTCTGAAGGCGGCGTTCCCGGGTCGCCTCATCTCTCGTTTTGGCGATTTGCACTGGCCTGCAAGATCGCCCGATTTAACCGTTCCAGACTTTTTTTGGGGGGTTTTTTTAAATCCCGCGTTTACGTAACCAAGCCCTAGACCTTGGAAGCCCTCAAGGACAACATTCGACACGAGTGCGAGAGTCTGCAGCCCGAAGTTCTTACCGAAGTGATGAAAAATGCCATAAAACAAGCCCGTATGGCAATCAATTGTAACGGCGCCCATTTGGCCGATATCATCTTCTCGAAATGACCAATTAAGTTCTAAAGGTTCAAATAAATTTAATCAAAAAACATAATATACGTTTTTTACGGATGACTTCTTTTGGCCCACCTTGTATATAGAACTAGCATATATCCAGGCGCGCTTCGCTACGCCGCCGTCATTCAATACTGACATCACATAAAACCGATATATTTTTTCTATTACGTCCGGCTGTGGGTAACATTACCGTTATCGTTATCGCTATTGCTATCGCATTCGCTATCGTTATCGCTATCGATATCGTTATCGTTGCCGTTACCGTCTTCGTAATTTCTTAAACTGCTGAGTTTTCCATGAGTTTTCCGACCCTAAGGTCATATTTTCCAACATCAGAAAATTACATTTCAATTTATTTCACTTACAGGATAGTACAAACCGAATTTCAAGTCAATCGGATGGAAAATAGATTTTTGCGTATCGAATTTCCCCAAAATTTTCCTTGCGGGCAGATGAAATTTTCCCCACACAAACTTTCCCGACGCTTTTCCGGGTGAAATTTTTGAAAACCCGTCTTAGTACGCACTTTCACCACATAAGGAAACTCCATTCCAAATTTCAGCGCTCTAGCTCTTACCGTTTAGGCTGTGCGATGGTCACCAGTCAGTCTGGTTGAACAGTTTTATATACAAGGTGGGCCAAAAAAAGTCACCGGGCCAAAAGAAGTCACTCTATTGGAAGATGCTCTTATTTTTACAAATTGCCGCCAAAATATAAAGAGGTAAATATTATACATATGTCTAGTCCAAAAATGTCAAAACAAATCTGACTTTGGCTGCTATTTGTAAAAATAAGAGCATCTTCCAAAAGGATGACTTCTTTTGGCCCCGGTGACTTCTTTTGGCCCACCTTGTATATAGATAAAAGATAAGACATATGTTAAACCTAAACTATTTTAGGACCTTTAAATAAATGTAAATAATTAACATAAATAATAAATGTAAATAATAAATTTATATATACTCTTATAAAAATTAAAGTATTTAAAAAAAATTGTTTTTTGGAATAATGTTTTATTTTAGATAACAAAATTTTGGCTATATGCCTATGCTTATTTTTTGCTTATAAAATATTTTTCATCACCACAGTCTTAGGATGTCAAATTCCAAAACTTTAAGGTTTGTACTAAATGCCTAGAATTTTAGGTAATTTTTATCTAAGTTATATCCAATATAAAACATAAAAACATGTGTGTTAATTACCTTAATCTTAGGAAATAGCGGCTTAAATAGTAGTTAATTTAAGCCTCAGTTTTAGGACCAAAAATTACTAGAATTTTAGGTAATTTTTTATTTTACTTTAAGCAAAATTTATATCTAAAAACATGTTTATTAATTATCTCAATCTTAGGACATAAAATGCTTACAGTGTAGGTAATTTAAACCTCAGCTTATGCGTAGAATTTAAGGAAATTCTTTCCATAATGCATGCACATATCATACCTTAAAATTTATACTTAAGTTACCTCAATCTTAGACCATAACATGCCTTAATTTTTACCTCAATTTTAGGCCATAAGGGGCATAAAGCCTTTAGGAATAGAGTGCCCCAAAATTAAGGACCCAATGGCCTTGGCGGTAATATTTCCTAAATTTTTAGGTAATTTTTAAACTTTTTAGGAAATTTTTTTTTTGGGTGTACGGCAATGGCAATCCAAGTGGGAAACGTCGTCAAAGGGCCGGTGGAGCTATCGCCTCATCCCCCATATAAAGGGTTGGATAGGAAGAAAGCACGGGGAAGTTAACCATGGGCAAACCCAAATACTACAGAGGCCACGGGCATTTCAGGAGTTACCTGAACCGCTTCGGTCATGACTACACCCCCGAGAGCTTGGCATCGACGGTCGAAGCACCTATAGGAGCCAATAACCTGATTGCTGCCATAATTGATAGAAGAGAAGTGTGGGATGTAGTTAGCAATTTTGCTGCGTTCACAATGTCGGGTCTTCCCCTGTGAAGCAATACTTTACGGCCGTCCCACAGGGGTAAAAACTGGTTCTTTAACTGCCTCATCTATATATTAATACGCTAAAAAGCTTTCATACGAATGTACGGCCCCTTTTTAGCATAGTAAAACAAATTCAATTAATCCAAAATTTATTACATATGTTCCTATGAGAATTTAAGCCCAGCCAGTGCAAAAAAAAAATTAATTGCAATTATTTATTGTTTTATAACGAATTAAAAGTTGTACTAATACATACACACACTTCACACATATAGCTGAGCAGACCAACGCATTGTTGTTGTTTCAACAGGCCAACACTCTCTGTGAGCTGTGCTCAGTTGTAATTTGACATTTGTAAACAGGGAGAGTGGCTCTCAGTACGCTCTCCCTGTGAAGAGACGATCAACGGGAAAAAAAGCTTCTACGCATATTTTGTTTTGGTTATAAGCAAATTTAAAGTTTCTGGTCTAACAGAAATCGAATTGACAAGAAAATTTTTGCGAGGCAAGTGCTGCTAATAAAATGAATTTCGGAGCGTAAACAATAATTAATATTGCTAAAAAATTTGCTATATTGCTAATCCTATTGATATGTTCGTCTTCCTTTCTAGCATAGTAATGTTGAAAGGAGTATTAAGGGCGAAAAAAATTGTATTGCTATTATTTATTGTTTTATAGCGCATAAAAGATACGGTGACATGCAGATGGCATAGAATTCCATTTAACCAAAAAAATTAGTGCAAAAATAGTCTATATTCTTCGGGAAAATCGATCAGATACGGGAAAGGTACATTATAAGAAACATACAATTCAATGGGAAATTCACTAATCAAACTTAAAAACACCGAGCACAATTGGAGACTGTGCTGTGATCTTGAGACTGAATCGGTATTACATCGAATCGGAAATACATCGAATATATGGATTTATTGCCTGTGTAGGGTCAGGCACTACCACTGCGCTACAAAATCCCGTCAAAAAATAAATGTATATATTTTGTCCCTTCACACTTTCTTTGGAGCCATCCCCAAGCAACATTTTCCAGAAATGCATTAAAAATTGTTTTAAGACTTACACTTTACCAAAACTTTAACAAGAGATCAAGGAAAGGAAGAAACGGTGTTTATAGCTTTCTGGGTAGTACAAAAAAGACCTAACTATGCCAAGATTGTTAACCAAATGTTGGCTGACTGTTTAAATTGGAATATATGTTAATCAGATTGTCCAGGGTTTAAAAAAGACTCAGATACAATTATTTTTGGACCAAAAACTATGCAAATTTAAGACTTTTTGGCATATTACTTTAGACTTAAAAGTGTACATCCTTTAATGTTAAGTGTTAATTTGTTCGATGGTCGAATTTCGAAAACAGGGCAAGCCTAGTTATATGTATTAGCCTAGTATTAGTTTTAAATAAACCATGAATTAAAAAAAAAAAAACGTACGAGTGGCGGCCAAAAAATTCGACGCGCGCTCACACTTACACATATGTGTCTGCCAAGGTATGCATGCAGCTTCTTGCGTTTTTCGCCCAAGTTATACAGCAACGGTCCACGGCCACATCCCCAACTGGACACGCTTCTCACTTCGGGACAACGATGCCATTGACCACATCGATCAGCATTCCCTGTTCCTGGTTGAGCGTCCAAGGCCCTGTTCAACGTCGACGGCTGCAACATTGATCGTCCCTCATCGAGCAACGTGCATGCACTTGCATGCCTATCGATTTGTACAAACTTGTACAGCTGGATAACTGCCTTTTTCGCTAACGCACCTGAACCGCAGGAAACCGGCCACTAGATCGACCAGCTTATCCTCGGAACGCTCTATGTTGGCATTTGCTGCCAGCCAGAGCCCCATCTATAATTTCTCAAGCAAACGTGTCTACTACGCACACGCCAGTGAAACTGATCGACAAAGTCCTCATCTGAGGCTGCGACAAAGCCTTCAACGCGAAGCAACAAAATCCTCATTCGAGGCAGCGACAAAGCTTTCAACGCGAAGCAACAAAGTCCTCACCCGAGGCAGCGAAAAAGTCCTCATCCGAGGCACATCGATTCTAGTTCAGTCGTGTCCTACGCGCACGTCCGAGAATCTGAACAGCAAAGTTTTCAGCTAAGGCACATCGAAGCTCTCCACGCGAGGTACCTTCCGCCTCAACAAAGGCACATCGAAGATCTACACGAAAGGTAACTTCCGCCTCAACTAAGGCTTCTTGAAGTTCTCCACGAGAGGTAACTTCCACCTCAGCTAAGGCATCTCGAAGCTCTTCACGAGAGCTAACTTCCGCTAATACAGTGCAAAGAAACCCAAAAGGCAATAGTATTGACCACCATTCCCGGTGTTCAGGTTAGATCAGTAATAAGAGAACATTCAATACTAGGCAGAATAATAGATTTTGTTGTATTCATAAAATAAAAATAAAAATTTTAAAATTGCAAACCAAAACAAGAAAGAAAGTCGGTTAAGCCCGACTATAACATACTCTGTACCTGTGAAGTGCTGCCCATCACCGTTGCGACCGGTGCTGCCCATAATTGTTTGTTTTCCTTATAACTCGACAACCGTTCATCCGATCTTTAGCATTCCTTTGGCGGATCGGTAAGTAATCCTGATTACTAAATATGGCCAGAAGGAACGAACCATCTATCTATAAAACTGTGAGAGATATGACGTTTTTTCCAATTTTCGGAGGCAGGAGGTGGCGTGGCAAAAATAGAAGATAAACTTGATCTGCCTGCAAGTATAAGAAGCATATGTCTTAAACATGTCAAACCTCAATCTCTTACCATCTCTGAGATCTGCTTGTTCATACGGACAGACTGATGGACAGACAGACAGACAGACGGACGGACAGTCGGACATGGCTAGATCAACTCGGCTGTTGATGCTGATCAAGAATATATATATTTTATAGGGTAGGAGATGCTTCCTTCTGCCAGTTACATACTTTTGCACAAATTTAATATATTCTGTGAACCTCTGGTACAGAGTATAAAAAACAGGGAACAAAATAATGAATAAAATTATGCAGAAATTAGATTATTATTATGGAATGGAAAGAAATCCGTACCACTTTTATTCAAATCAAAAACAAATTTGAAAAATCATATAAGTCACTAGCGCAAAACAGATCCATTCAAGAGAACTGTTATAAACATGCTAAATTATTAGTAGAATGCTTTAATGAAGCACGCATACTGATACATGACAATACGGAAAAGTTAAGCACTAAACACTGGTCAGAGGTATCAAAAGATTGATTCAAATTCATATCCATAAAAGGGAAATATAATTTGGATATAGAAATTCCAACAGTTCTATATACCTCTTTAACAATTGAAACAGGTGAAAAACCTGAATTGACAGACCAGTAAGAACTTGAATTGACAGAGCTTGAAGAGATTGAATCGGAGTGGCTCAGCGGTTAGTGTGCGCGACTGCTGAGCATGAGGTTGTGGGTTCGATCCCGCCTCGGAACATCTAATGAAAAAGTTTTTTTCTTTGAATAAAACTTTACACCCGGCCACACCTCTTGCTGTTGGCGACAGCATTGCAGTAATTAGCCATGAAAAGCCTCTCAAAAACTGCCGTTCGGATTCGGCGTTAAACTGTAGGACCCTTTCTCTTGTGCTAAAATTAGAAGCGCACAAGCCAAGAGATTGAGAGAGGCTCGGCTTTGGCCCCTCGGGGCTGTTGTCATCTTGACAAGCCGATTTTACTTACTTTACTGAAGAGATTGAATCAGTAAACTATTCAGATACCGATATAGAGGAAAAAGACTTAAACGATCTAACAATTCCAGCTGTCTTAACAGTAGATGAATTTTCAGATCAAGATTCAGAGTCTGATTCAAATTCCAGTAAAATAGAACAAAAATTGATCACAATGACAGACGAATCAGCTGCCCAAAGGGCACACGTAAAAGAAATTTCACATGCTGTTCCAGAATTCGATGGAAAAAATACATCTGCAAAGATTTATAACAGCAATAATATTGGTCAACCTGCTATACGAAAGAATTGCAATTGAGGTTATGAAATCAAAAATAATTGGCTCCACCCTCTACAAAGTCCAAATTGAGACTAAGGGCCGTCTTTGCAAATCTAGGTGCACTGCTCGTTTTGAGCATTAGCTATGCAAATGCAAAAAAATCACCAAGACTCGCAATAACAGGAACATGAGAAAACGGCTCTAAGATAGTGGATATTATTAAGATATTGCAAGAGAAAATTGTCGGTGAAACATCCGATGTGGTAAAGGCTAAAATGGCAAATATATACCAAAAGGGTAAATCAGCGACACAATTTACGAACGAAATAGACAATTTACGCAAGTTGTTAGAAGCATCGTATACTGATGAAGGCCTATACGGCCGTGGCTACTGCCGTGGAGGTAATAAGAACTATAATAACAACTACGGAGGTAACTAAAATAACAATTAAAGAGGTGGGGGAGGACTTAGAGGAAATAATCGTAATAACGGTAATTCCTGCAACAACCAAAATAATAACAGTAATTCCTACAACAACCAAAATAATAACAATCAAGGAAATTCACAAAGACAGGGATACAATGTTAGAATAGCCCAAAATAACACTATTTTACAGCATTTTGTATCCCGGTCAATTGGCAGTCACTTCATATGTAATTTTTTGACGGTTCCGATTTCAAGAAATGGCGAAAAAGCTAGTTTTTTCATTGTCAAAAAAGATAATAAAAATGTGTGTAACTTCAGTTTTCCTTGTGGATTTTAAAATGGTCAGATACACTTGATAGAGAATTGAATGCCCAATTAATCAAGCCTATTTTAATAACATTTTAATCCGTTGGTAATCCGTTGGTAAACTTCGCCGATATTAAGGTGTTAATCGGCAACTTTGCTTTAAATTCATCACTTTCTGAAAAAAGCTAGATTTCAAATGCGATTTCCTCCATGTATGTATAAAATTCTACAAAATTAATTTTTTTGCTGATCGTCATAGGAACATACATTCCAATTATAATGCAACGTATATCACTTAAATCCATTGAAGAATAAAGAAGTTATTGGCACTTAAGTACGAAATTAAAGGTTTGAAGTTTATACAAATACACTTAGTTTCAATGATTTTTTTGTTCATCATAGGAGGCAAAGTTAACATTTAAACTGTTTGTTTAAAGGGCTACTATGTGCTGTCAAATTTAATCTGTGTCCTGCTGTGGTTTTTGTTATTTAATATTGAAACTTTAGTGCAATAAGTCGTCAAATTCGATGCAGAAATTATCCAAATAAGTTCTGTTACGCTTGCGAATATTATACTCATAAAAGGCAAATCAATTAAAAACTGAAATGCAAATTGGTTTTGAAGCGATCCGTTTATTCCAGTTTGTCAACCAAAACTTAAACTGCACCGTCCTTTTTTCAAAATGCAGAACTAATATCAAACTTTAAAGCAAAACGGTTCGGTTACGTTCTTGAATAGTAAAACTCTTACTTTTAGACAAGGACACTTTTAAATTTGGGAATCGATTCCCTAAGATACGTTTTATACAACTTACAGATTTCGGCGTGCATCCCTGATTACAAATATAATGATTGTAATAAGATTTTTGGAATAATAAAGAAGCTATTGGCCTTTAAGTACAAATATTTAAGTACAAACATTGAATGCCATTATTATATTGCATGACGAGTCTATTTCTTATTAAGTGTTTTATGAATAAACTAAGAGTGCGACAATTTTGATTGGCTTTTTCTTCTTGGTGAAATATTATTTTCTTTAATGAGAAACCAACAATAATCTCCAATCATCGCTTCATCTACGGTTAATTAATTACTTGTATTAAACATTAAATAAACCAATACATATATTAAACCTGGAGTGAAGTTTGGAGTGTTCTATTTTTGTGTTCGTTTGGTCTGGACATGCCAGAACCATCTTCAGTTGCCAGAACAGGGTGGCAACATTCTTTATTTTAACTAAATTTCGTGCGAACTGTACTGCGTAGTTTCACACACACACACAGACATAGACAGAAAAACGTTGTGAAATTGGTGGCAGTTGTTGTGAAATACCCAGATAGAACAAAAGTTATATGGAATTGCGAAATAAAAAGAGGCTTTTGTTTAATGAGATGTCTGGGTCGAGTACTCCCGTGAGGATGGACAACATGGAGTCAGATAATGAGCCGGAGCTTGACAACAATGACACAGTTGTGGAAAAATCAGAGGCAAATGCACTGGAGTGCATACTGGACAAAATTTCTTCATTATCTACTCAATGGCAGGAAATGTTGAAGTGTACACAGGAGCTAACTGATCGTGTCAGCAAGCTGGAGCATCCGGCAAAAATGGATTCAACTTGTGACTCAACTGGCTTGTCCACGGAAGGTGCAGCACATCAAGATGTACCTTCTCTTGGCGCATATGGAAGCGCAAATTTGGAGCCACACCGTGGTGGCTTGGGCAGCAACGCACATGGAGGTGCACATGGAGCTGCACATGGGCATGGAGCGCACATGGAGCTGCCAGGAGGTAGGCACAAAGCTGCACATGGTGGTGCACATCAAGGTATGTCTTCACTTGGCGCATATGGAAGCGCAAATTTTGGAGCCACGCTTGGTGGCTTGGGCAGCAACGCACATGGAGGTGCACATGGAGCTGCACTTGGCATATGGAAGCGCAAATTTTGGAGCCACACATGGTGGCTTGGGCAGCAACGCACATGGAGGTGCACATGGAGCTGCACTTGATGGTGCACATGGTGGTGCACATGAAGGTACGTCTTCACTTGGCGCATATGGAGGCGCAAATTTTGGAGCCACACATGGTGGCTTGGGCAGCAACGCACATGGAGGTGCACATGGAGCTGCACTTGAGGGTGCACATGGTGGTGCACATGATGGTATGTCTTCACTTGGCGCATATGGAAGCGCAAATTTTGGAGCCACACATGGTGGCTTGGGCAGCAACGCACATGAAGGTGCACATGGAGCTGCACTTGGAGGTGCACATGGTAGTGCACGTCAAGATAAATCTTCAGTTGGCGCATATGGAAGCGCAAATTTTGGAGCCACACATGGTGGCTTGGGCAGCAGCGCTCATGGAGGAGCACATGGAGCTGCACTTGATGGTGCACATGGTGGTGCACATGAAGGTATTTCTTCACTTGGCGCATATGGAAGCGCAAACTTTGGAGCCGCGCTTGGTGGCTTGGGCAGCAACGCACATGGAGGTGCACATGGAGCTGCACTGAGCGGAGGTGCACATAGAGCTGCACTTTGGAGATGCTCATGGAGCCACACAGGGTGGCTATGGCGGCGACGCATATGGTTCGCGTTCCGCACATGGAGATGCACATGGTGATGCATCAGTACTTGGCGCTTATGGAAGCGCAAACACTGGAGCCACAAAGGGTGGCATTGGCGGCGACGCATATGGTTCGCGTTCCGCTCATGGGGTGCACCTGGCGGTGCATCTGCAGTTGGCCCATATGGAATCTGCATGGGCAATCAAGATGGCAAATACGTCACTAACAAATCCGGTGACGCACAAGGCGCTTATGGAAGCGCAACTGGAACCAGCAAAATACAACCGATGGATGTCAACAGAAACTTGGCTGGCGGAAATGGTCCTGATAGTGGTAATGGTATGTATGAACTGAATTATGATATGACTTATGGTTCGGTAGGAATTGGTACGGTACATGGAGAAGATCGGAGAACAATAGGGAATCAAGAGGCAGAAAGAAGCAATGTTCACTATACGCCATGTCATGTTCCAATGCAACCCCGAAAATTGATAGATTTGCCTGGATTTAGTGGTGAGGCAGAAGATTGGCCAGTATTTTTTACTATGTATTCAGAGTCATCCGCAGCTTATAATTACTCGAACTTAGAAAATTTATTGAGGTTGCAAAAGAGTCTTAAGGGATCAGCAAAGGATGAAGTAAAAGGCTTGCTAATTAACCCTGCAAATGTAAACCATATTATGGATAGGCTGCAGTTTAGATATGGTCGACCTGAATTGTTGATAAAAAGTCAGATGGAAATGGTAAATGAGCTATCAAATGTTCCCGAAAATAACTTGGAGAAGATAGTTCCATTTGCAGCAAAAGTGGAAAACTTGGTTATATATCTGCAGACAGCTGGGGCTATACAATATCTACAAAACCCCACATTGATAGAACAATTGATTGGAAAATTACCTTTGACGAAACGCATGCTATGGAATGAGTATGCCAAGACTATTCTGCCCTTTCCAGATCTAAGACATTTTAGCATTTGGCTTAGCGATATAGGTAAATGCGTTGCAAAGGCAACATTGGTGGCATCAAAACCACAAGTAAAGGGTGAGCAGCGCTCACATCAAAGGACCGTGATGCAAAGTTCTAAGGAATATTTTGAGCAAAAGGACATCAAGATAGGATGTTATAAATGTAAAGGCGATCACCAATTTGTAAAATGCGATGCTTACACTAAAGCAAGTGTAATGGATAAATGGGCATTGGCCAAAGAACTTCGGTTATGTTATAGTTGCTTGCATCGAGGACATAACATGATGTCTTGCAAGTTTAAGCGAGAATGTAAGCTCAATGGGTGTAAAATGAATCACCACAGAACATTGCATAGGGAGCAGTCTAAGGAACCCATTCGAAATGAAAAGGTAGAATCACCAGAAGCAACGACACTCACTGTTAAATCTGGTACGTCAAAAATACTCTTCAAAGTGGTGCCTGTGGATTTAGCTGGTCCGAATAACAAAGTTATCCATACATATGCCTTTCTTGATGAGGGCTCGTCGGCGTCATTAATCAATGAAAAGTTGGCGATACAACTGGGTGTGGATGAGGACAAGTCTAAGCTTACTCTGAACTGGATTGGAAAACATGCGACGGATGTAATGTCTATGGAGTGTAATCTTAAGATCCGATCGGCGTATGGCAACAAAAAATGGCTTCGTTTAAATGGAAACACAGTTCCCGAGTTGCAGCTACCAATGCAATCTGTTGATGCGCAAGAACTGAAGACAAAGTTCAAGAAACTGAAAAATGTACCTATCAGGGAATATACGGATGCTGAGCCAATGCTGCTAATTGGTATAAACAATTGTCATTTGGTATCTACGATGAAAAGCGTAGCATTGGACTCAAATTTGGTGGCATCAAAATCTGCTTTAGGGTGGTACGTTTATGGACTGACGCAAGATGAAACGGAACATCCATCAGTCATTTCAGTTGTGCTGCATGCACACATTGAGGAATCTAACTTAGAGTTGGATATGCATAAAATGCGACAGATTATTTTTCGACTGAAAGCTTTGGTGTTAAATTAACTGAAAATGTTTTGGAATCAGCCGAAGTAGTAAGAGCAAGAAAGATATTACAGGATACTATGAAAAAATTGAATGGGAATATGAGACAGGACTTGTGTGGGCTGAAGATAGAGTTCAATTCCCGGACAGTTACAGCATGGCTTTGAAGAGTCTACATGGGGTAGAAAATGAAATGCGAAGTCAGAACAAATTGGAAGAGTACGATCAAGCTGTAATGGATTTTGTGAACAAAGGATACACTGTTAAACTGGACAGCGAGAAGGTAGACAAAATACTCGGAATGTATTGGGATAGTCGAAAGGACGAATTTGTTTTTGATTTAAAATGGAGTCGCGTGAATCAGGATATTGTAAAAGGCCTTAAGTGCCCAACAAAACGGCAATTGATAAGTTTGGTTGTGTCGGTTAACGACCCCTTTGGAATGTTGGCACACTTAATGATAAATGGAAAGGTCTTAATACAAGATGTTTGGCGTGCGGGAATCAGCTGGAATGACTTTAATTCCGGATAATCTATTTGTGAGATTTAAACAATGGATTTCCCAGTTGGAAAATGTTAAGCATTTCAAAATTAGCAGATGCTATTCCCTGAATTTCTTTGACTCAAATGTAAATATTGAGTTACATGTCTTTGTTGATGCAAGCGAATTGGCGTTCGCATCCGTGGCTTATTGGCGCATTGAATGTTATGGTCAAATTGAAATTCGTTTTATTGCTGGTAAAACCAAATGCGCACCCTTAAAGATGTTATCTATACCTCGGCTCGAGTTACAAGCGGCAGTATTGGGCACCCGACTTAAGAACTCAATTTTGGCATGTCATGATGTTAAAGTCCAAAACTCTACATTATGGTCTGATTCGAAAACGGTGATCTCTTGGATTCGGTCGAATCATCGGCAATATAAGCAATTTGTTGCCCACCGTGTTAGCGAGATTTTAGAGACAACAGATGAAAGTGATTGGAGATGGGTTCCTACTAATTTAAACGCAGCTGATAAGGCAACAAAGACCTCAAAGAGCATGAAGTATATCGCTGGAAACATATGGACCAACGGACCCGAATTTCTTCTTAAGGAAAAACAGTTTTGGCCTTCAACAGAAATGGAAGGCAAATTGGATGACGAAAAGGAGCGAAAGAAAATAGTATTCACGGTACATTCGGATCCACTGATTGACCTGTACCGTTATTCGCAGTACTTGCGTTTAAAACGCACAATGGGTTGGATATTACGATTTATCCAGAGACTTCGTCATCAGAATGAACCTGAAGCTCATGGCGAGCTTACATCAAACGAACTACTTTCGGCAGAGACTGCTTTGTGCAAGATGGCGCAGAGCCAATTCTATGAGCAAGAAATAAGTTGCCTGATGGAAACGGACACAATCCCAAAGAGCAGTTCCATTTATTCATTATGCCCAAAATTAGATGCAGATGGTCTTTTAGTTGTACATGGAAGACTCGATTACGCTGAAGCAATACCCGAAAGAGCACGACAACCTATTATCCTGCCTGCTGAACACACTCTGACTAGTTTGATTGTCAAGTGGTACCATACGAAATATCATCACCAGAACGATGAACTCATTGTAACCGAGATAAGGCGGAAATTCTGGATAGTAAATTTGAGAGCGGTTGTAAGACGAGCTAAATCAAATTGTCAATTTTGCAAGAACAAAATGGCTAGCCCAAGACAAGTATTGATGGGGCAACTGCCAAAGGATCGTGTTACCCCATACCAGCGTCCATTTTCCTATGTGGGTGTGGACTATTTTGGGCCGGTTATGGTGACTATTGGACGACGTCACGAAAAGAGATGGGTTGCTCTATTTACCTGCTTGACGGTTAGGGCTATTCATTTGGAATTAGCAGCGGATTTATCGACCGATGCCTGCATTTTATGCATTCGAAACTTCGTAAACAGAAGAGGAGTTCCAATCAAGATACGATCCGATATGGGAACTAACTTTGTTGGAGCAGATAACGAGATTAAAAAGACAATGGACTTATTTGATTGGGACAGTATTAAAACGGAACTGGCCAACAAAGGCATCGACTGGGAATTTAATTGTCCTTCCAATCCTAGCTCAGGTGGTTGTTGGGAACGTTTGGTCAGATCCACGAAACGGGTCTTATCAGTCACGCTAAAGCAGCAAGCTCCGCAAGTGGAGACATTGAGAAGTCTACTCATCGAAGCGGAAAACATTATCAATAGCAGGCCATTAACGCATGTACCAGTCAACATAGATGATCCCGAACCCTTGACACCAAATCATTTCTTGCTGGGGACTACAAATTCAACTCAAACTCCAGGAGATGGTGGCAATTTCAATTATCATAAGCAGTATCGGATTGCTAAGCAGCTTAAAGACAATTTTTGGCGACGTTGGATTCGTGAATATTTGCCAACGCTAACTCGACGCACTAAATGGTTTGCTCGGACTCAAGCAATCCAAATAGGCGATGTAGTCATCATCTGCGAGGAGAATCAACCGAGAGGCAGCTGGAAAAAGGGGATCATCGTTCAAACCATACCTTCCAAAGATGGTCAGATAAGAATTGCTGAGGTGAAAACCTCAACCGGAATCCTAAGGCGACCAGTGTCAAAGCTGGCAGTGCTAGACGTGTTAGGTAAAACTCCTGGGTAGTTTTACGGGGGCCGGGATGTTGCTGACTCGTTCAAATTTAAATTGTTTAACCGTCAACCTGCCTACCGATTCCGATACCGATCCCAGTCATATCGATCATTCATATCGTTCATACATTCTTTGTACCATTATCGATAAATAGTAGCGTCGCCCACCACTGATATGGCGTCAGTATTCTCACAGTTCGCGCGGCACGAACACGTTAAAATAAACGCTCTTCGCACTCTTCGCTCGCTAAGCTCCACGCTACGGTTAATTAATTACTTGTATTAAACATTAAATAAACCAATACATATATTAAACCTGGAGTGAAGTTTGGAGTGTTCTATTTTTGTGTTCGTTTGGTCTGGACATGCCAGAACCATCTTCAGTTGCCAGAACAGGGTGGCAACACTTCATACCTTTTATCTGCTGATCATAGCTCGCAAAAAACTGTTAACACTTTTTTCAATGCGACCAGACTCAGTGAAAAACAGAAATAAACGCAGCACAAGCGGTCTCTCACTGAGCGGAACACGTTTTCTCGAACCTCATGTGTTTTCTGTTACGTGTTTTCGGTTGAGCACTCTCCTGTGGTTATGGGGGCGTATGTAGTGAGGTAAAGTTGCTGACCGTTTTAACATGGTAAACCCAGCGCGTTCCTGGCTTACTGCGTCTCAAGTCGACTCACACCTCCCAGTGGTAGCCCCTGGTAACAGAGCGATTCATCCGCAAAGCTGCTGGCTAACGTGAGCGGCGATCCTTTCCCTGGGACAAATAGGGGGCGTTACTTCTGGCTTGGCACCCGATTAGCTTCTAATTTATCCGCCAATGAAAACTAAAAAAATGCCTCGGATACGGACCACCGTCGATGACGACCCACGCAAACCTTTTAAGGACCACGATTTGAGGATATGCACCTGGAATGTTCGCACCCTCAACAGGGTAGGTGCTGATAAACAGTTACTAAAAGTCCTCGAAGAATATTCATCAGACGTTACCGCACTCCAGTAAATGCGATGGACTGGACAAGGGAACACGTCGAGAAAATCATCAACCAATACCCCCTGGGAGATCTACTATAGCGGACATGCTACAAAGCACGAGTTTGGGTGCGGTTTTGCAGTCTGCGGAAGACTGCGTCACTCTGTCATCAGCTTCACACCTGTTAACAAGCGACTTGCCGTACTCAGACTTAAGGCAAAATATTTTAATATTAGTTTTATCTGTGCGCACGCCCCAACAGAACACAAGGACGCCGCGACGACAGACGAATTCTATGAGTGCCTGGAACGTACATACCAGCGCTGCCCTGATCACGACATTAAGATCGTGTTAGGCGACTTTAACGCACAAATGGGGAGAGCAGCCGTTTTTAGTCCGACAATCGGCCGATTTAGCCTGCACGATAAAACCTCCAGTAATGGAGAGAGGCTAAGAGATTTTGCTACGGGCAGGAATATGGTCGTTAGTAGCACAAGATTTAAACACCGCGACAACCACATGGCGACCTGGAGGACCCCTGATAATAAAACGGAAAACCAGATTGATCACATTGTGATAGACAGAAGGCATTCATCGAGGAGCCAATATAGACTCGGATCACTACCTTGTTGCAGCCAAAGTACGCATCGCGACTCACTGTGGCACATGCCACACGTCGAAAGCTGAACGTCGAGAAGCTGCAATCACAACGGACCTCCGAAGTCTACACAGCAAAACTCACCCATTTGCTCTAGGAAATTTCACCTTTCCCTTCAGGTATAAGTGAACAGTAGAAACATATTTCACACTCACCGAGTACAGCTGCCAAGGATACTCTGGGATATGCCGAGCACTCCGAAAACAGTCATGGTACGATGATGAGTGCCGCCGCGCTACTGCAGAGAAAGACGCTGCCTACAGGAGAACAATGTAAGGACGAAGCCGGAAATCTTGTCACAGATCCAAAGGAGGTACTAGACAAATGGAGAAACTATTTCTCCAATCCGCTGGGAGGCGATGATGAACACAATGACGCCTCTGCAGAAGTAGTGGAACCATCAATCGAGAAAATAGAATTAGACCCACCGGACCATAACGAAGTTTGATTAGCCATAAAAAGGCTCAAAATAACAAATCAGCTGAAGCCGATGAGCTGCCCGCTGCATAGTTCAAGGCTAGCGGCGAGGAGATGGTAAAGTGCATGCAACTCCTATGCAGAATTTGGTCCGAAGAGAGTATGCCCGAAGATTGGAGTCTAAGTGTTCTCTGCCCAATACTTAAAAAAGGAGACCCTGCGGTTTGCGCCAATTACCGCGGGATCAGTCTCCTACCTATTGCATATAAGGTTTTGTCATGTATCTTAAGTGAACGTCTAAAGCCGAGAATGAGCGAACTGATCGAACCTTATCAGCGTGGCTTTAAGACCTGGTAAATCCTCCATAGACCAAATATTCACATTGAGACAAATAATGGAGAAAACCCATGCGACGAAAATCAACACTTATCTTTTTCTTGATTATAAAGCCGCTTTTGACACACCGATAAGGTCCAAGTTCTTTGAAGCCCTGTCTTCTTTTGGTATACCAGCAAAGTACGTTCGACTTTGCATGATGACGTTGAGAAGCACACAAGGCTCTGTCAAAATAGGGAAGAACCTCTCCGAGCCTTTCGATACCAGACGAGGTTTTAGGCATGGTGACACCTTATCGTGTAACTTCTTTAATCGGCTGATGGAGTATATACTGCGCCAGTGCCCAAATGCTAACAGATCGGGCACCATCTTTTATAAAGATGTAATGCTACTTGCATATGCCGATGACATTGACATTATTGGCAAATCCGAACGGGCGGTAAGCAAGGCGTTTTTATAGATTGAGAAGCAGTCAAAACGCATGGGCTTAGTGGTAAATGAGGAAAAGACGAAGTTCCTAGTCTCAGCGCGCAGTGAGCCTACGCGTCTTGGACAATCTGTTGTAATGGGAGAGTACAACTTTAAAGTCGTAAATTACTTTGTCTAC
This sequence comes from Lordiphosa collinella, assembly GCA_018904265.1. Taxonomy (NCBI): domain Eukaryota; kingdom Metazoa; phylum Arthropoda; class Insecta; order Diptera; family Drosophilidae; genus Lordiphosa; species Lordiphosa collinella. The sequence goes on along the minus strand of JAEIFV010000082.1, from coordinate 10,580 downwards.
CTTGGAACGATGATTAACTGCGACAACAACATCAGTCCGGAGATCCGAATAAGAATAACTCATGCAAACCGATGTTACTACGGGCTTATTAAGGAGTTCAAGAGAAGAGCCCTCTCTCGGAAAACGAAAATTGCGCTATACAAGTCGCTTATCATCCCAGTCCTGCTATACGGCGCAGAAGCATGAACAATGTCATCAACGGATGAGGCGGCAATTGGCGTGTTCGAGAGAAAAGTCCTTCGGAGAAACGTTGGCGTCGAATTCGCATCTGAATGAATCACGAATTGTATGAGCTCTATTGGGACACTGACCTAGTTAAGCGCAAAGCACACCGCGGCTGCGCAGGCTTGGACTCGTATGGATGAAGAAGCTCCAGTAAAAAAAGTGTACAGGCGGAAGGCGAACGAATTAGGGAAAGCAGGAGCTGTAGGACGACCGAAACTTAATTGGGAAAAACAGGTGATGAAAGACATAAAGGCGCTTGAACTGAACAACTGGTGCCAGCTCACACAAGACAAAGGCGAGTGGCGGGCATTAATAGCATCGGCCGAGACCGTCAAAAAGTTGTGATAGAACTATCGGGCCAAATAAGAAGAAGAAGATTCAAAGCTGTCACAAAAAATCGCAAAATATGCAAGGCAGGCAGACAGACGGATATGGCTAAATCGACTCGGCTGTAGTTGCTGATCAAGAATATATATACTTAATAGGGTCCGAGGTGCTTCCTTCTGGGTTAAACATATACTTGCACAACGGCTCTATATACGAGACGTATATGAAACAAAGTGGTCTTAGTTACACCACTTATAACTTAAGAACGGCTGGACGGATTTTCATGATCTTTGATTTGTTGGATTTGTCGGTACAAACAGAATCGCTCATAAAATTTTTTCAAATAAATGGTCAAAAAAATCGGTAAATAGCAGGTGTGTTCCAAGCGGTCACAAATCGCAAAATATGCAAAACAGGCAGACAGACGGACACGGCTAAATCGACTCGGCTGATGATGCTGATCAAGAACGTATATACAAGGTGGGCCAAAAGAAGTCACCGGGGTTAAAGACACTTATTGTAGATTTTATTTTTACAAATAGCCGCTAGACAGATGTAGAATATATATAATATTCACCTCTTTATATTTTGGCGGCTATTTGTAAAAATAAAAGCATCTTCCAATAGGGTGACTTAATAAATACATAAATGGGACACGACAATAGCTGAAGCAACTATATCTAAATCTCCAAGTCAGATACGCTCATTATTTGCTTTCATCATTTCAACATGCTTCCCATCGAAACCACGTGACCTGTGGAACAAATACAAGGATGACATGTCAAAAGACATGTGCGGCAGTTTTTTAATCAGCTTAGGAATGCCAGCGCCAGATCGTGGAGTGAATGATGCATTTTATAAAGAATTGGAGCTTGAACTTGAATATGATCGACATGAACTACACCAATCAGTTCAAACGAATGTACCCCTGTTGAACCCTTAACAGAGGGAGTTCTATGATACATTAATGAAGGCAATTGATGATGGAAATGGTGACTTATTTTTCTTGGATACCCCCAATGAAACTGGGAAGACATTCCTCATATCATTCATTTTGGCCACTGTTCGTGCGTGATCCGACATTGCGGTAGCAGTTGCTTCTTCCGGAATAGCGGCCACATTGTTAAAGGGATGTCGTCATTGGGCGTTAAAATTGTCGTTATACCTTTAAACTATTGAACAACCGACTTGCAAAATTGCAAAACACTCTTTAATGGCCAAAGTAATAGCATAGACAAAAATCATCATTAGGATGAATGCACAATGGCACACCAACGCGCATTGGAAGCAATTCCAAAACGCGAGATTTTTTGAGGCGCAATGATTTTACTATCTGGCGATTTCCGCCAAACACTGCCAGTCATTCCAAGATCGACTCCAGCCGATCAAATAAACTCTTCATCAAATCATCCAATCTGTGGAGCTATGTGAAGAAACTTCAGCTGTCAGCTAACATGAGAGTTGCATTGCAGAAATTGCATTGATTTAATCAAATCTATAGACTGTGTAAACAAAGGAGGACGATGTTACCATCTATGCAACTGAATTTTTAAACACTTTGGATGTGCTGCACAATTTGCAACTAAAGGTTGGCTCGGAAATCTTCTTGCTTCGAAATCTAAAACAACCAAAACTATGCAATGGGACGAAATTAAGAAAATTGATCACCAATGTGATTCACGCGGCGTTAATCAAAGGAAAATTTAAAGAAGAAGAAGTTCTCATTCCGAGGTTTCCGATGTTCTCAGCCGATGTGCCCTTTGGGTTTATACGAATTCAATTTTTAATTCGACTTGCATTCGCCATGACGATTAACATCTCACAAGGCCAGTCCTTAAATGTTTGTGGCCTGAACTTGAAAATGCAATTTTTTCTCATGGTCAATTGTTCGTGTCATGTTCACGTGTCGGCAAACCCTATGCTTTATTTATTTTTGCTCCTGATAAACAAAACTAAAATGTTGAATATCACATTCCTCTACAATATAAGTTACCATAAGGTAACAGTAAGTTGTAAAATTTAGTTTAAGGTGACTAAATAAATATACATTTTATTAAAAAAAAAAAAACAAAAAAAAAGTTGAATATCATCAGATTCGTCAATGTCGTCTTCAGTCGTCTAGACCAGAAGAGGGCCTTAAGTTAACTCACTACAGTTATTTATTGTTAGGCGGTACGAAGTTCGTCAGGCCATCTAGTTAGTTATAATCTATCTATACATATATATAAAAGTGAAAGTATGTTTGTCCGTTATGGGCGTCTAAACCGCTGAGCCGATCTTCACGAATTTTTCACAGTATGTTCTTGTCGATCAGGAAAGTGTCATAGGCTATGTCTCATGTCTGTGAAATGGTCCAAAAACCGCGAAATTTGCAAAATTATATAGTTCATCCGATTTCAATGAATGTTTGAACGCTTGCCCAGGGAGGTTTCTAAGTTGAAAAAATTAGCGGAAAACGGTCCAAAAACCACTAAAATTGCAAAATTTACGTTTTTACGTTTTAGGTGCAAAATGTTCGATTGTTATAATACTTTGGAGAAAGTTTGGACGCTTGCGCGTGAAGTATTCTGATTTAAAGAAATGTGCGGGAAATAGTTCAAAAACCGTGAAAATTCAAAAACTATTCCGTTCATCCGAATGTGATGAAATGTTGGTCAATGGTTAGACACTTGGCCGCGAAGGTTTCTAAGGTCCAAAAATCGCGAAATTCGCAAATAACCTTATGAGTATTTATGAAAGCGCTTAGTGCTTATATTACAATGCCGGCGTTGGTAAATGGAAGCTGTAGATTACACGGTCCAAATGATTGCGAAATTGGCAAATTTTTGATTTGAGCCTGGACTATTGAAAAAATGTTATATACGGCAATTGTTGACGGGTAAATAGGATATTACCTCCTACCTCCCAAATGGTCAATAAAAAGTCACGAAATTTTAAAAATATTCATGATTTTAAATTATCATGAAGACGTGTACATATATAGAGGAAAATATCGAACGTTCCAAAATGATTGTTTGGCTTTTGATTATTAAATAATATTATTTTTGTTGTTTCTAATGTAAATACCATAGGTGTAAGTAAATTGAATTAGCCTAAGCTCTCTCTATCATCTCTTTACTTATTTGTACCATTGCATACAGTTCTCACTCACTCATGTACACACATACATATTTGTAGGCTTAAGCAAAAGAATGTAAAAATATGAAATCAGTCGAAATTAAACCATGAAGTAAAGCAGTCAACACACGGCAGAGACTGTTTTTTACTATTCCTCATTAATTTGAGGATTCAACATTGGCGACCGTGACAGGACACTGGGTCCTGGACAAGGATTGAAGAAAATCGTATCATTGAAAATCTGATCATCGGAACAGATTTACCACATCAGGAAGCACAAATTGGTTGTGCTAAGTCAACTCGTCGACTCTCTGTTAAAGGGCAGAGAGTAATCAAGCCATCAAATTGCTCATCGGAGCAATATTCAAAGCAAACCCTCCTGGATCTGGATGTGGTTTGGATCATTGGGATCGTCCAGAGCAATCTTCCCATCATTAATTCGAGTCAACGTTGGACTTATTATGTAACATTGGATCTTGTGTCTCTGGAAAAGTACATGCACACATACATGGAAACTGGATGTACATGGTGAGGTGAAATTACATGAAGTGTCGCGAAAGTGGAAAAAAAATATACATGCTGTGCTCTTTTATGTTTTTGCTAAGCCCTATGTGTTATTCCTAGCGGCATTTACCTATGCAATTTGAATTGGCGATCGCATATTCTCCCACTCACTACTCCCACTCATTCACTCAAGTAAGTCAAAGCAAAAAGCACTCAAGTTGATTTCACTCATACGTGCGCTACGTTTCACTCAACCATTTAGCTAGGCAGGTCTGTTAGTTTGTTGTTTATCACATTTTATTGCACAATGAGTCCCCAACCAACAGTCGAAGAACAGTTAGTTTCGCTCAGGCAGCAGCGAAATACAATTTCTCGTCAAATGGAGAAAATGAAAAAGAAAATAGAAGCGGAAGAAGCTGAACCGGATCCAAATGTATTTGAGTGCCGTTTACAAATTTTGGAATCTAATTTCAAACAGGCTATAGCAGTGCAGTCTCAAATTGAACGTTTAAGCCCAGCTGATGACAGTCGCAGTGATTTAGAGGAACAGTTCATATTAACCAAATCAAAAAATACTCAAGTGTTTGAATGAAAAGAAATTGCAAAAGGTTGATGAGTCAAGTCTATTTCATCAATTTAGGGGCACACTTAGTGTGAAATTTCAAAAAAACGATTTTTCTTTTTTTCATATTTCGGTAGATTACACTTTAAAAAATAACATATTAAAATTTCAAATCGATATCTCAAATAGTTTTTGAGTTATAGCAATTTAAAGAGCAGCCGCTCGGCAGCTAGAGAGACGATCATTTTATCTTTAAACGCGTTTTTCTCGAAACAGCATTTTTCGATTTTGCTGCAGTGATTACTCAAAAACAAATGATCCGATCACTATCGAATTTTTTTTTAAAATGTTCTATATATAGTTCTCCGTACAATGACCTATCGGTTTTTGATTTGATCAAAAAATCGAATTTCGGCAGGCCAAAAACGACCAAAATTTTGGGGTAAAATTCGACTTTTTTAAAACGCCGCCATATTGTCAATTTTTGATTTTTTTTTTTATCGTAGGTCATTGTACAGACAATATTATCTAGTTTAACGAGAAATTTTTTTTTTAAATTTCATCCACGGAGAAGGCCGGAATCACTGCAGCAGTGAAGGAACTTTTTTTTCGAGCCGTTGGAGATCGACTATAACTTAAAAAATATTTAATTTTTTTCTTCAAAAAATTTCACTGTATATTCTTGAAACATGTATAAATATATTCTTAAAATTTTGAAATAATTGATAAAGTAGTTTTTTTAATAAAAATTCCCAAAAATCACCTTTTTTAGGCCATCACACTAGGTGTGCCCCTTAAACAGTTTTGCTAATCATAATCGGCTACCTGCATTAAAGCTTCAAGATTCGATGGGAAATATGGCGACTACAAAAGATTTATAGCAGCGTTCACAAATTTAGTGCATGATGATCCGTCCCTCTCAGTAATTGACAAATTTAATTATTTATTGAGTTGCCTCTCAGGTACTGCATTAAAGGTAATTGAGCCCTTTCAAGTTACAGAAGAGAATTATCCGAAGGCGCTACGACATCTTAAGGAGCGATATGACAAGAAGGTTTTAATCTTTCTCGAACACATTAACAACATTTTTAATGTGCAACCGATGAATAAAAATGACCCAACATCACTTCGTACAATTATTGATACAGTGTCAGCTCTTCGGAAGGAAGGAGAAATATTGAATGCAGTCATCATACATCATGTTTTATCCAAGGTTGATACAGAAAGTAAACTGGCATATGACTCCAAGCAGGATTATGAGAAATTACCGTCATGGGACCAATGCTGCGCTATTCTAAGCAGACATTGTCAATTTTTGGAGTGTAGTTCAAGGCACATACCGTCAGATAAGGCAAGGGAAAACAAATCAAGTAGCAACTCGAAAGGCTTCAGGTTCATTTTGTCAATGCTCAGGCTACCAACAACTGCATACGTTGTCAGAGCAGCGAACACAATCTTGGAACATGTTCATCATTTCTGAACATCTCAGTTGAGGATCGATTTAAATTCGTGAAGCAAGCCTCCTTTGTCTAAACTGCTTACGAAAAGGACACATCTCAGCAAAATGTGGAAGCAAAGCGGGTGTAGGGTGTGCCAAGGCCACATCACAGTACTCTACACAGGTTTTCTCCAAACACAGAGCCGACTTTAGTACATCAAGGATCTCCCAAACAAGTTCATCACCAGCTACTGCCACATCGTTAGTTTGTAGATCATTTCGTCGAACGCTACTTCCTACTGCCATAGTTCTTATAATGGATAAATACGGTATCTACCAACCAGCTCGTGCGTTGCTAGACTCATGCTCGGAAATAGATTTTATCACAGAGGAACTTGCGAAAAAGGTTGCAACTCAAGTTTGAACGCACACAACAAGAAGTATCGGGAATCGCAGATGTTCGAACTGCCTTAAAATTCTCGGTATCAGCAGCACTTAAATCTCGCTCATCTGATTTCGATTGGTCTTCTCAGCTAGCAGTCACTCGGACAATTTCACTAAACCAGCCTCAACATCTCATAAACACAGCTGATTGGATGATTCTAACAATCTTGAGCTAGCAGATCCAGAGTTTTATAAGCCTCAGCGCATTGACTTGTTAATCGTTCGAAACATTTCTAATCATGGATGGTAAAATCTCAGTAGGTGATGGTCTACCTTCCTTAGTCCATACACAACTAGGTTGGATTGTTGGCGGTACAGTCCAGGAACAATCGAATACAAATATAAGTCGCTGCAATTTAACTCTCTCATCTGATCTGAAAAATCTTTACAGAAGTTATGGGAAATTGAAGAATTCAAGACTCCAAGCAGCAAAAGTCCTCAGACAGTGGACAACATGGAATGTGAAAGTCACTTTAAAAGCATTCTAAGATACTTGAAACAGGTCGAGTACAGGTTCGGTTAACTTTCAAGAAATCCCCAGATTGTCTCGAAACACTCTCGATGTTGCAAAGCGCCGCTTTCTACAACTAGAGTCTCGATTGAATCGCAACCCATCTTTGAAACAATTATATGTAGCATTCATGGACGAATATAAGAATCTTAAGCATATGAGTCCAGTTGATGGTGTAGATACGTCACAGCCCATTATGTAATACCGCACCACTGCGTGCTTAGACCCCAAAGTGCCACTACCCAACTTCGAGTGGTCTTGACGCCTCGGCGAAGACGTCAGCTAATGTCTCGCTCAATGAAACGTTGTATATTGAGCAAAATACAACCAGACCTGATTATTACTTTGTTATCATTCCGATTGCGCCGATATGCTCTTACGGCTGATGTGCGAAAATGTATAGACAGTTTATCATTCATCCTTCCGATCGCTGCTTTCAATTAATAATATGGAGAAATACTGATGCCGAGCCCCTACAACTGTTTGAACTCAATACTGTAACCTATGGTCTTTCAGCTGCGCCCTTCCTTGCGATCAGAAGTCTTCAATATATCGCAGATACTTATGAATCGGAGTTTCCTGTAGGAGCAAGGGTCGTGCGTGAGAACATGTATGTGGACGATGTGCTGACAGGAGCAGATACGGTGGCAGAGTTGGATTCTATAGCCGAAGAAATCAAATTACTATTGGCGCGAGCAGGATTACAACTGGCAAAATGGAAGTCGAATCATGAACGATGGCGAGAAGGAAGCGAAGAAGTGCACATCAGGTCGATGACCAGGAAATCACAAAAGCATTGGGAATATCGTGGAAGCCACGTATGGATACATTTTGTTTTCGATATAAGTTGCCAACGCTTCAATTTCTCACTAGACGGGCAATAGTGTCAGTCGTGGCTCGGTCTACTAATCCATTAGGAAATCCTGAGCCCCATTATCATCAAATGCAAAATACTACAGCAAGAATTGTGTATCAAACGCTGAGGATGGGATGACCCTCCCACACCAGAATTATGTAATATTTGGAGAGAAATTGAATCGGATTTATCGCAGCTCAAAGATATTGAAGTACCACGTTATGTCATCCTCTCTCAGGATGAACAATTTGAAATCCACGGGTTCGCGGATGCCTACAACGCGCTTATGAGTTGTTTGTATCTTCTTGCACAAACAAACTCGCAGATGGAAGGCATCATACCACATTACTATTGGCCAAGTCAAGGTTGCACCCTTAAAGGCTGTTTCGCTTCCTCGATTGAATTGTGTGCGGCAGTCCTTTTGTGTAAAACATGGCATAAAATCAAGCATTTGTTCGCAGCCTTTGACACAAAAATTATGTTTTGGACTGATTCCAGTATCGTCTTGCAATGGATTGGAATGCATTCTGCTACTTTACAATGTTTCGTTGGAAATCGCGTCGCAGAAGTACAGACAAAGTCAGTTGTATTATTTGGAGTCATGTTGCTAGCAAGAACAATCCCGCTGATGTCGTTTCTCGAGGATGCAAGGCGAATGAGTTGGCACAAACGATATGGTTCAATGGACCAAATTTCTTTCCCTAGAAGAGTTCTAAAGCCCAAACCCTTATTCTCTACAACTACAGATAGAAAACTGCTTGAAGAACGTAAAAATGGTTGTGAGTGAAAAAGTAGTGTATGTAGGCAGAAAAGTAGTGAAACAATTCTAAATGGTTTGCTCATGAGAATCTCGTCTTATAACAAAATATTGAGAATCATTTCATATGTGCTAAGACTTTGTAACCATATTAGTGCAGATAGAAAGCTCACTATCAGCAAAGTCAACTATCAGCCATTGAGATACAGAAATCGTTTCTTCGCCTCGTAATGATCATACAGCGAGAAGAATACAGCAAGGAAATAATCGCTCTGAAAGCAAATAAGTCATTAAGTCCTGAAATGCAAAAACTAACCGCCTTTTATGTCATACAGAGACTCAAACTGGGAAATTGACCTCTTACGAGTAGGTGGACGACTCTCTCAGGCTCCCATTGATGTTGATGCTAAATTTCCTGTCATTTTGCCGAAAAGCCATCGGCTAACCTGGCTTATATCGAACACTTGCATAGGAAACACATGCATGCCGAGCAAAGGCTCTAATTGGAATAGCCAGATTGCAAGTTTGGATCGTCAATGCTCGAAATTTGTGAGGAAGATCGTAAGACGTTGTGTACATTGTTTCTACTACAAGCCGAGGCGTTCTGCAACAAGTTATGGGTCCACTTCCTTCTGATCGTCTGCTGGATCGACGTCCATTTTTTGTAAGCGGCGTAGATCTATGTGGACTATTTTATACAACCTATCGGATTCGCGGCAGAGCACCCTACAAAACATATGTGGCCATGTTTGTGTGCTTTGCGACAAAGGCTGTTCACGCAGAACTGATCTCGGATCTATCTACCAACTCGTTTCTCCTTTGTCTAAAACGATTCGTAGCACGTCGTGGAATCCCGCAACGATTATATTGCGACAATGCTACAAATTTTGTCGGCGCTAAGGTACAGCTTGACAAATTCAAAGAATTCTTTGATCAGCATTCGATGACTAAGACAGAGAAGTTTTGCACAGCTATGGGATGCAATTTTATCTTTATCCCCCCTGGGCTCCCCACTTTGGTGGATTGTGGGAAGCCGCTGTAAAATCAATGAAGACGCTGCTTGTAAAAACGCAGCTCAGTCCAATCTCACATATGAAGAGCTACAAACAGTTCTAATCGAAGCTGAGGCCATAAACTCAAGGCTCTAACTGCACACTCCAGAGGACCCCAATGACGGCGAAGTCATTACCCCAGCCCACATGTTAATTGGTTCTTCTTTACAGGCACTCTCGGATCAGACAATCGTTGACAAAGGGTGTCAGCGCTGACACAATATCAAAGAGTCACCCACTTGAAGCAGCGACTCTGGGATCTTTGGCGTCGTGACTATGTCCACGAGCTTCAACTTCGATCCAAATGGCTTAAGGCAGAAGCAGATGTACGCGTTGGTCAACTAGTTTTGGTTCATGAGGATAACTGCAATCCCAGCAACGGCAGCTGGCTCGGATCGTCAGGCAATCCCTGGTTCTGATGGTCGAGTTCGAGTGGTGGATCTGAAAACTGCCAAAGGAATCTTTTGTCGGCCAATACATAAAGTGGCCCTCTACCATTGCCTCTAAATGAATAAACTTTGAAAGCGATCTTTAAGGGCGGAATATGTTTGGTTTTTGATTAGTAAATATTATTATTTTGTTGTTTCTAATGTAAATACCATAGGTGTGGGTAAATTGAATTAGCCTAAGCTCTCTTATCATCTCTTTACTTATTTGACCATTGCGCCACAGTTCTCACTCACTCATGTACACATACATATTTGTAGGCTTAAGCAAAAGAATGTAAAAATATGAAATCAGTCGAAATTAAACCATGAAGTAAAGCAGTCAACACACGGCAGAGACT